>CM046948.1:41292935-42492935 GCA_025698515.1 Gossypium sturtianum
AATTCCCGAGCCGAATTTGCACCTCTAATACTTAAATTAACACATTAAACGTATCCACCCATTAAACGCATAGGCCCAAAAATTCAAGATGTTACAGTTCTACCCCCTTAAAGAAATTTCGTCCTCGAAATTTCCAACTAACTATCAATCATACTACCCAAGTCTCACCACTATGCTTCCGCTGCGAACTCTAATTCTAAAGCTAAAAGAAACACTTAGGATAATATGATAGAGTACGTACCGGTATTCGCATCTGGAGCGTCCTCGTCCCCTTGTACTCATTCTTCCGATTGACGTTTATCTGATTAGAAATTTTATGAATTAATAGGTTTCTTTCACAGATTAACCACGAAACGATCTTATGAAGCAGAGTTTAAGAGTAGTTCTTTCGAATTCGAAATTACATCCACAAGTTTCAGTCTCAAGTTTGTCTCCTAGTCCTAGGAAACTACATACACTCAACAATCAACATACAGACAACATCCACGAACCCACCTTCAACACATAGAGTATTTTCGTCATTTCACTACCTAGGGGTATTTTCGTAATTTATCCTACAGGGTATTTTTGTAATTTTTTGAAATAGGGTTCCTTAGTGATTTTGTGAAAGAGGGTATTTTGGAAATTTTGCAAACCGGGGGTATTTCGGTAATTTTACAATCCGGGGGTATTTTGGTAATTTTACAAATCAGGGATATTTTGGTCATTTATAAATCAGGGGTAATTTAGTAGTTTTACAAAATAGAGTGGCTGGTCCTTCGGGTTTTAGTTATAAATTTTGGCTCGACAACAAACCCTCATGGCTAGGGTGAACAATCACTATGCACTGTGTAGGATCCAGCCAAGAGGAGGTGAGTCACTAGGACCGCTAAGTACTGTGCTCTTTCGGATCCAATCCTAGACATGCGCATGCTGTTGCCACACCCTAGTCTTGCGACTTGTCTACAGGTTTGTTCGGTTGGATTAAGTCTTATGCAATTGAGAGTTGTTTAACTAGGCCTAAGGTCCATCAAGCTCTAATTAAAATAATCTACGTCCCTTAAAGCCCATCAAGCCCACATATATATATAACACACAGTGAGTTCTGAATACTTACGTGGCGGACTTGGGCTGGAGACGCAGGTGCCATGCCGAGAAAACCCTCCTATGTTATTTATAAACATGAATGTTTTCATAAACCCAACTTTAGAAAATGTTTTGAGCCCAAAACCCCAAAGCCGAGTTTTGAACCTCGCTCTGATACCAATTTGTAACACCCTAAACCCGGCCCAAACACCATGACCGGATCTGGCATGTCACTAAGGAGATTTTATAAAATGTCGCAATTTTGGAAAAAATATTTTACTTTTCTTAATTTTAACATTTTATTCGGGAAAACTAAATGGTTGAATAATTTGTAAAAGATATACGTTTTATAGTAATGCCTTAGTGATTTAAGAACCGAAATTTGATACATGCCTTAACTTAATTAAAACGTAAAATATAAATGTCTAGTAATAATAAAAGCCCAAAACAAACGAAAATATAAAGCTAGTGGCCCATGGCCTTTTTACAATGAAATTTAAAACCCACTAACTTAAAATATTAAAAATTAATAAACTAGTAAAGTCTTTTGCTGAATCAAAATAATCTCTCGCAAGGCCACCTTGCACTCCTCTCCAGCCCGGTCCGATGCACTAGGTGCTACCTGAAAGATGTTAAATAATGGGGTGAGTCACGAGACTCAGTGTGCAACCCTCGTGCACCATCAGGTTGGGCCTTAGCCCCACGTAACGCAGAATAGCAGTATAATATATCGTAAAGTATGCAAAGCCCAACCCAATCCTAGGTTTCCATCCGCTACACACCACCCTTACCTGCCAATCACACCATTGGGGATTTCTACAATCAACCCACACCGCTACACACCATCGATGGCAGACATGCTGCAGATAGCTGCTCATCGTCAGATCATGGCAATAGCCACTACAACGGATCATGGCATTAGCCACTACAACAGATCATGGCAAAAGCCACTACAAATAAACACTTCCCCTTTCATCAATCACCCCACCCCGTGCAATCACAGAAATCGGTATACATGTTTATCATGTCAAATCGACGGAAACATTCACTTTAAAATGACAGAGATCACTAACCTAGTGATTCGCCTCTACCCTTCTCGGGTTTTCAACAGCCATGCCGGTATTTCAGCATTTAACAAAATATAACAGATTTATAAGCATATACTAACAGGCAATCCAAATGGTGTGAGAATGTTACACACCTGATTAATGCGTAGAACTACCCTCTATGTCGATACCCTCACTAATCGGATCTACTGCCTTCTGTCTACAACTTTGCTCAAAAGCCGCAAGAACACGAAGATAAGGCCTCTCCTATATTCGGCCAAGGGTTAGTGTTTACCTGAATTTATACGTTTAAGTTAACAGATCTCCTTACCTTAAAATCCCGAAAGTACTACGATTCGAGTGCTATTGAACTCTGGCTTAGAAATCTAAGCAATTGAATCCCCTTCAAATCCCAAGATGCCGCAAAAGAAAGAAAAACACAAGATCAGTTTCCATATAGCCATTCGGGTCTCTAAAAATCGGGAAAAGATTAAATCACGCGAATTGACACTTACCTTCAGTTTCCTTTAAGATTCGGCACAAGCAGACACCACAGAGGAAATTCGGCAATCATAGGAGATGAGATCTAGGGATTTTGACCTTTAGGAAAATCCCGAAAAGATGAACAAGAGAGATACTGATGCATTTTCGGCTTTTAGAAGAACAAAGAATTGAAAAGATGGGCAAGGAACAGACAGAGAGATTCGACAATGAGTATTAAAGAAAAGAGAAGGTGAATGGTAGAGTTTCGGCACTTGGTGAGGCCTCAGGGGTTTCGATTTCTGACAGAAAAGAAAAGAAGAAGAGATGATTCTTATTTGTCGAAAGAGAGAAAAACTAATAGCTATTCTCAGATAAGACAAATGAAAAATTCGGCACACCCCCTCTAGCCTATGCCAAACCGACTCCTTCCCCTTTCCTGAGTTTGATTTTTGGCCAACTCTGCATCCAAAGGATAGCTCCTATCTTTCTCCCTTATCTTAATCTATTAACTCCTCCAAAAGAGACCTAATTAGCACCAACTCCTCCCCCTTTATCAGCATAATATCCACATGCTTTAAAACATTAAAATCCCCTATTTTGTAGCCACATTGCCGTCCCCCTCTAGCTTTCCTTGGGCTGCCGAAATTAGCCCAATTTCTTGGGCTCCAAGCGGCCACACTGAGGCCCCCTTCTTTTTCCTATTGGCACCACTTATAGCTCCCTCCTACTGCGCCTCTTGTTCCTGGGCTACAAGCCCATTATGCCTATTTCACTCTCAATATTTTATTTAAACCCCATAGTCCCTAAACAAAATATTTAGCCAAGACCTCGGCCCATTCCCGAGCCTAATTTGCACCTCTAATACTTAAATTAACACATTAAACGTATCCACCCATTAAACGCATAGGCCCAAAAATTCAGGATGTTACAGGCCCACTGTTTGAAGCATCTGAAACATGACTGGCTTAAGCTCGTACGGTTGTGCCTTGATTTCGAGCCTTATAATACCCAGATTAAGATCATGAAACACTGGCACGGTGTACTGTCTTAAAGCTCTATCCCTATCATCAGCAATAATGATAGGATTTTGAGTAGGGTTTGCTCCATTTCCTTTATTCAAATTTTCGTAGTTCATCTCTTCGGTCCTTCTCTTACTCGCTTGCCTTCTTTGCTGTCGAAAAGTTCTTTCAATCTCAGGGTCTACGGGGAGTAAATCAATTATTTGATCAATACTCATAAACACCTGAAACAACACAGAAAAAAATTAATAAAGTTAAAATTGAATAGAAAAATAAACCAAAATGCAAAATTCACAAATTCACAAATAATGACTTTTAAAATAGTCCCGGCAACGGTGCCAAAAACTTGGAACGACAGAAGTGTGTAAGTGTACACAATCGCAACAAGTAATAAAGTGACAAGTAAATGTAAAGTTATCGTACCCACAGGGACTGTGAAAAGAATTTATTTATGAATGTAATTAAAACACTTTGGTGAAGGAAGAATATTTTTATTTTGAGGAAGTGATTTAAAACTAAAATTTAACTAAGTAAAATAAAATAAAAATAAAAATAAAATTTTCAATGCACGATTTCAAAAGATGATTTTAATCAAGATGACATAATTGTGTTAGATTAATTACATTTTTTAACTTAGAATTATTAAACTCATGTTCATGTTGTTACGAATAAATTCACGACAACTTGGTAATTTGCTAACTTATGAACAGACTCACCTACCAAAATCCATTTATCTCTCGACTATATCTCTATGTCAATTCAACCGATTAAACAAATTTTAATAAGCAAATGTGTTAATGCACATACATACTTTTGAAATCAAAATAATCTTTTGTACATATCTCTATGCCAATTCAAACAATTAATTCAATTTTCATAAGCATGTAAAAGACTACGTGAGGTAACAATGTATTTCTACCTTGAAACAGTTTAATCACAATAATCTTGCAAGTTATGCAAGGCGAATGTATCGTTAGATACCGTTGCTAATTTAACCCTTAGCTACCTTAGATGATTAAACATGTACTGATTAAGTATCGTGTCAATTAATTACAATTTCAATATGTTTGAATAATTAATTCATTAGTCACCTTACAATTGTAATGCAAGAATAACTTAGTCATGGTTTTACTTAATCAAACATCTTACCAAGGCTTATAACAACACAAACACAATTTTAATAAATTAAGTGTACAAAATGCAATCAACCTAACACGAATTAAATTTAAGCCATATTAATTAAATTAAACATATCAAAATCACAAATATTCATAGACATGTTCATAACAACAATAAATTAAAAGGATAAGGAACAAGAATCAAATCCGGTGTTTCTCCGAGGCTTGACTAGTTTGCTCTGCTCCTCCTTCTCCGCTTATTCTTGTTGAACTGAGGCTTCCACGAAAACTTGAATGCTACTCCAAATGGTGGTTGAAGGACTCTTTTTCAAGAGGTGAAATTGGAAAAGGAATGGAGAAGAAAATAAAGAACAATGGAAGGGGTTTTGAAGAGAGAAAGTGAGAAAGAAGTGAAGAGATGAGAAGGTTTGAGATGTGTTTGAAGTGAGCAGCCAAGAGGGTATTTGTAGGTTGAGAAGGCTTCTAAAAATAGCCAAAATCAGCAGCCAAAGACTCCCCCCATGGCTGGCCACACATGTGGCATGTTTGAAGATTTCAAACATGCTATTTTTAGGTAGGGGCAAATCTTGAAAGGCATGAATAGTGGAGGGGTTTGAATGCAAATTGAAGGAGTCTTCAAGGGCCATTTTGCAAGCCAAATAATCAGTCAAACAAGTTGATTGGGTCAACATGTGGGACGATTTTGGGCTGCCCAATGCTCGGTTGGATCGGTTTTCTCGATTCAACTCAATTGGGCCGCTTTTCATAATGAATTAATTAATTTATTTAACCCAATTTAAATTGGATTAAAATTAAAATTTATTATATTATGAATTAATACACATAATTTGGATTGTCTTAGGCTAAAAAATTAATTCACCTTGATGTTTCAAAATTGCTTCTCAGTTTTGCGCTTCTAGTAGTGTCTACTGAGCCCTTTTTTTCCCTTTGTGCAAATCTGACGAAAATAATCAAAATTAATCAAAATTTGATATAAAATTAATTAAAATTCAACATTTTCATAATTTGAGTGCGATTTAATTATTTTATAATTATTATATATTTTTTGACATGTATATTTTCATGTTTTTGCCCACTCAGTTGTAACTATATTACAACCTGACTCGTATACTTATGGACATCGCCTCAATTTTACATCTTTTAGTTGTAGTATTCATACTCTGGACGTTAGTACGTTCGAAGGCGGTCAACAAGCTCCTTTATAAGCTCTCTATGTGAGCTCTCTGTGATATGTTTCTGTGCGTGCTCCTTTGTGAGCCATGTTGGATATATTGGTATACTAAAGGATTGTGAGTACTCACTCAGTTCTGTGATTTTAGGCGTTAAGGCCTCGGGACATGTGGAGAGATAAGGGAATGTCAAGCTATGCTCCATTCACTGGGACATGTTCGTGTATAGGAGAGTGTATTTCTTTGTGTTGCACTTATGGGACATGTTATAAGGACTTTTTGAGTAATTTTGAGGAGTTCTAAGGAGATCTGCATATCCAACGAGACAAAATTCTGATAAGTGTAGGCAAGAACATATTGTATATTCCTCAGCCCTTCTAATAGGACAAGTTTGTGAGTGAGTTTCGATCTATATAAGATCTAATTTTCAAACAAGCACAAGCTAAGTTTTTAAGATTGATTTTCAATAGAAACTATTTTACAAACTTATGTTTTCTGACAAGATCTGCGAACTGGGTCTCACAACCTCACTCGCGACCCCAGAACATGAAACGATTTTTATGACTAAGTTTCTTTCTATTTTAAGCTCTTTTTAAAAATCATACCTTGTTAATTCCTGATTATTCACTGAGTCCACATTGAACTCACCCACTCCTCTCTTACTTCACAGGTAAGTAGGTCGAAAATAGTAGTGCCAAGGTAGATGACTTGGTGAGGCTCATCCCTAAATAGATACTGGCGAACCTGGAAAATAGGCGATGGGGTTTTATTTTATGTGGATTTAGATTTATCATAAGTTGACTCTGTTACTGAAATAACTTCTTTTAAAGTTTAAGTTTATTTTATCTTTGCAAACCATGCCTTAGAACATTTTTACGAAAAAAATTGATGTTTATTTATGCATGAGTGTTACGTTGATTTACTATTAAAATATGCGAGCCAGAATTATTACTAAGTATTATTTTCTACAACCCCTGTATGTTTGTGATTCCGAAAATTTCATGTGTACCCTATTAGCGATAATCTTATTATTTAGCGAACCTAGGCAAATTGTGAGAACCCATATATGTATTTATATGAACCCTATTAAAGTATGAAAACCCATGCATGTATGATACCTCTTGTTGTGAAGCCTGTAGCATCCTAAAATAAGGGGTTTGGCATTTTGCACTATTATATGTGTTTGGTAAGCTAAGCTTGTTATTTGGGTGTGTTTGGGGGTCCTGGTAAGGCTCGGGGTTGAGCCTAGGCCCTGGTGAAATTTTCGTTTTAGGGCACTTTGGTAGGGTGAGCTAGTGGAGGCAGGACTTAAGGTTAATAGTTGGTGTTATGATAACAAAAGAAAGCAAGGTGGCCTAGTAAAGTTGGCGTCACTTGTGAAGCAAGGGAAGTGGGGTTCGAAGCCCACATGCCGCATTTTGGAGTATTAATTTTGTGCTCAAGGTGAGAAGAGGTGGAGTTGGTGTGAGACTCTACCAGGTGAAGATTTTAAATTGGTCAACTAGTTCAAACGGATGGGGAAGAGTGGATTGAGGAGCAAGTTGAGGAGCAAAACAAGGGATATGGATGGTGTTGGGAGTGTTTGGCCGAATGTGGGGTTGTGGGAAGTGAATTTCGGCTAGATGTGGGTATAGTGAAGCAAATTCGGCATTTGGGTAAGTAGCAAGAAAGCTAACCGAAACTCTTTTTAGTGTTGTGCCGAATTTCTCTTGTAGCCTTGGCATTTTCGGCATTTCTTTTTGTCATTTTAGGTACTCTTCTCTTCATCTGTTCTCTCCAACATTCGGTTCCCCTTCCCTCTTTTCATTTTCAACATAGCCAAACCTTTGCTTCTCCTTCATCGCTTCCTATTACTTTTCTCCTTGGTAGAAACCTCTTCTCTTCTTCATTGTCTTTTTACCCTTCCCTCCATCGACCGAACCTTTTCCTATTCTTTTTGAATTGGGTTCTTCTTCTTTTGCCAATAGTCGAATCAAGAGTTCTGGGGTCTTGCTGATAGGGCCAAATCTTGCTATTCTATTCGGCTCACTCTTAATACTAAGGTAAGGGTTTTTCTCTGTCGTTCATATTTCTTTTTGGTTCTTTCTTCTCTTGGCTTGGCTAGGCCAAACCTTAACCACTTGTTGTAATCTAAAACTCCTTTGTTCTCTTTTGGGAAGGGTCGAATCTCTCTTTAGTCGACTTCTCTTCGATCTAAGGTTAATTTCGGTCCATTTCCATAGCCAAAGCTGTTGTTGTGCGGTTCCTCATTAATCAAGGTAAGGAGTTTTCTCTTTGGTTTCCTTGCGACTATTCTCTTTTCGATTTACTCTGCCATAACCAAACCTTCTTGTTAGACAACCACCATTCTTTCACTGTGATACTTTACTGATCAAGACTTTCTTCATGGAGGCGATTGCTAGCCGATCTAAGGGGGTTGCGTTAAAGGAGCCTAAGAGGAGTGGACTCGTAGTCTCTGCTCCCAAGTTCAAACGACGTAGGGTGTCAGCGATTCAGGATTTTCCCCCGGGTTGTGGAAGGGAGACGACATTAGATTTGGATAGACAGATCGTAGTGGTTGGTGCTAGTGAGGGTGACGTTGATCGGGAGTGTCTAGTTCTCCACGTAATCAGGTGTGTAACCTCACACCTTATTTCGTTTGTTCGTAATATTATTCGTATGTCCGCTTAAAAGCCGAATTACCCATAATGGGTAAGCTTTTGTGATACCCTAGCAGGTGAGCTGGGAATAACCCAGGTAAGTTAATTACGACTATATCCGTTGGGTAGATTTAGTATGATTGTATGTGATCTGATTATTTGCTATAGTAGTACGTTCATGCATACACTATATTATTATGACATGATATGTTGCATGGGATTGGAATATGGATGATCGGGGAAGTGTATTTTGGTGGCTCTGTCACATATTTCGGTGACTCTATCATATTTTGTCCGATGGCTATGCCACGTATGTTTCGATAATCTGGTGGCTCTGCCACAATTTCGGCGATGAGCAGCGTGACTGCCATCGAGGTTTGTAGCGGATGGAGGGTTGATTGTAAAAATCCCCACAGGTGTGTTAGGCTGGATACGGGTGGTGTGTAGCGGATGGAATATTAGGTTGGGCTGGGTTGCATTGCATACATTTTCTGTTTTACCATGCTATTAGGGCTAAGGCCCAGTTTGATTCTGTAAGGGCCTCAGTTCAGTTGTTTCCGTTAAATGTAAGGCCCAGTTGATGTTCGATTTGGGGTTACCGACCGAGTTCTCGTAACTCACCCTCTCGCTTAATTTTGCAAGTGATCCTCAAAGATCGAGGATTTAGAGCCGAGACAGACTCTGTGGTGGCCATACATCATTACTTTAGTAAATTCCGTTTTACTTTACTTTAAATTTTATTTTAAATTGGGTTTTATATTATGTAATAAGGCCTTTGGGATTAATTTTGGTTTTAGTTTTTAATTTGGTATTTAATCATTATTAAAAGTGCAACACGGGATTTTCTAAAATATTAATAATTGTTTTCCAAAATGTTAACGAACAATTTTCAACCTATAAACTTTGGTTTCTCTTTAACTCCGGAAACAGTTTTCAAAATATCACCTTTCCAAAAATTCAACGAATCTAAATTCTGTTTTGAACAAGTTTTTGGAAATCATAATAGCAATAATAATCTCACTAGTAACAATAGAAACGTTGTTCTTACCTTTGAGAGTCATAAAAGCAAATGCTAACTTTTACAAACAACAAAATTTGAAGTTTTTAACGAACGCAAAAACTCTTTAACAACCATTCCATGTGACATGCCAGATTTGGTCATAATGTATAGGCCGGGTTTGGGGTGTTAAATTTTATGGTATCAGAGCTTTGTTGCAAAACTCGACTGTGGAATAGGTTTAAAAAACATTTTTCAAAAATTGGTTGGAAATACGGTTTAAAAAATATATGTCTTTTCGAAAGTATGGCACCCGAGTCTCTGGCACCAAATTCGTAAGTCTTCTGATTTTGTTTAATAATGTGATGAAGTGATTTTAGAGAAACTATTAGAGTTAGCTAAGATTATAGAGACTGAGACATTAGGAAATTCGATCTGCGAAAACAACCTTTATACCTGCTTCTCATAAGACATTTGTTAATAAACACTGGAATTATACACTGATTCATAAAATTTCTAATATCAGATTAATTCGATCTAGCAAACATGAGTACTAGAGGACGTGGACGCAGTAGACATGGCCGTGGTAGGGGCCGAGGTGTTGAGGAAGGGTCCGAAGCGTCAGGGCATAAACATGAAATGGAAGCACCTGCATCACCGATGACCGAGGCGGGGTCCCATGACCGAACGTGAGGGGATGATGCTTTGTCTCAAGCAATGCTGCGGGTGTTGGAGTGGGTTGCAGGAGCAAGTACTGGATCGGTGGCCCGAAAATCTGTTCCTGAACGACTTAGGGCAAACGGGGCTGAGGTATTTAGGGGCATTTCTGGTGTGGCCCCAAATGTAGCTAAATACTAGTTGGAGGTAATTGAGCGAATTATGGATGACCTGGACTGCACAGCAGAGGAAAAATTGAAAGGAGCGGTGTCCTTCCTACGAGATGAGGCATACCAGTGGTGGCTCACAGTGAGGGAAGGTGCTCAAGCAGATCGTATCACCTAGGATTTCTTTAAGACAGCGTTCCAGGGAAGGTATGTCAGGGCGAGTTATGTGGACGCCCAGAGGAAGGCATTTCTGAATCTGGTGTATGGGAATAAATCTGTGGCAGAATATGAGGCGGAGTTTCTGCGCTTAAGTCGATATGCTCGGGGTATAGTTGCAACCGACTATGAGCGCTGTGTTCGGTTCGAGGACGTTCATGGGACGAATCATGAGTACCGATAGCGCGAATGGAAAGAGATTTTGCTGTTCTGATCGAAAAAGCAAAAATTGTCGAAGAAGTGAAATGCTCTGAGAGGCAAAATCGAGACAAGGATACAGGCAGGAATAAGAGAAGTTTTGGGACGTCATGCTCTTCTAGGGGGTTCCAAAAGAGGCCTAGGTTGGGTGGGCCAGCTCGAGTTGGGATGCCAGTTTCTGTAGGTCAGTTGCGACCTTGTGCACAGTGTGGGAAAACACATCCAGGGGAGTGTTGGAGAAGAACGGGTGGATGTTTCAAATGTGGATCTAGGGATCATCTGATAAAGGATTGTCCACAGGAGTTGGCTAGGGCGCGGACGGTAGGTCAGGGATTTGCACAGTCAGGGAGAGGTGGTCAGCAGCCACCGAGAGGCCGTGGTCCGGCCATAGGAGGAAATGGATATGGTCGAGGTTGTGGAGCACTGGGCAGAGGTGCTGGGAATACAGATGCAAGACAGCCTGGATTGGTTTATGCGGCTAGACGTCGGGAGGATGGCGACGCACCAGACGTCATAACTGGTACGTTTCTTATATTTGATGTGCCATTTACTGCTTTGATAGATATTGGATCAACTTATTTGTATGTTGCTTGTACTGTATCCGGGACTCTGGGTATTAAATCTGAGATTGTTACTAGAGAAATGTCTATGATTAGCCCTTTAGGACAATCTATGGTAGTAAACAAGTTGTTTAGGGATGTGCCTTTAGAGGTTCCGGACTTAATGGAACTGCCGTTCGGCGAGTTTGATCTGATTTTAGGCATGGACTGGTTAGCTAAGCACCGTGCAAACTTGGATTATGCTGCTAAGCGTATGGTTCTAAAGACTTCAGAGAACGAGGAGGTGATGGTTATAGGAGAAAGAAGGATTATCTATCTCATGTGATTTCGGCATTAAAGGCAGAGAAGATGGTGCGAAAAGGGTATAAGGTGTATTTAGCTTTCGTCAGCACATCTGATGCCAAGGAATTGTCTGTAGAGGATGTCAGAACTGTGAAGGAGTTCTCGGATGTCTTCCCTGAAGAGCTTCCGGGGTTGCCTCCGAATCGTGAGGTTGAGTTTGGCATTGAGCTACTTCCAGGAACGGCTCCAGTGTCCATCTCTCCTTATAGGATGGCACCGAAGGAGCTGGCATAACTAAAAGCTCAGATCCAAGAGCTGTTGGATCGCGGATCTATCCGACCAAGTGTATCTCCGTGGGGAGCGCCGGTTTTGTTCGTGAAGAAAAAGGATGGGTCGATGCGTATGTGCATTGACTATCGCCAGTTGAACAAGTTGACTATTAAGAACAAATACCCGCTACCAAGGATTGACGATTTGTTTGATCAGCTGCGAGGGGCTTCGGTCTTCTCGAAGATAGATTTGAGATCGGGATACCATCAGTTAAGGGTCAAGGAGGCAGATATTCACAAGACTGCTTTTCAAACTCGATATGGACATTACGAGTTTCTAGTAATGCCATTCGGATTGACTAATGCACCAGCCGCTTTTATGGACATGATGAACCGGGTCTTCCAACCCTATCTAGACCGGTTTGTGGTAGTGTTCATAGATGACATTTTGGTGTACTCGAGAACGGAGGAGGAGCATGATTCACATCTTCGTGTGGTGCTGCAAATATTAAGAGAAAAGCAACTGTATGCCAAATTTAGTAAGTGCGAATTTTGGCTAAGGGAAGTGACCTTTTTAGGGCATGTTGTTTCTGCCGAATGGATTAGGGTTGATCCTCGGAAGGTTGATGCGGTGTTGGATTGGAAGCCACCTAAGTCAGTATCGGAAATCCAAAGTTTTCTGGGTTTGGCTGGGTACTACAGAAGGTTCGTTGAGGGGTTTTCGTTGATTGCTGCACCTCTGACCAAGTTATTGCGAAAAGGAGTACCATTTGTGTGGGCCGATAAATAGAAGGAAAGTTTTGAGAAGTTAAAGAAGATTATGACTGAGGCACCAGTGTTGATTCAGCCTGAGGCTGGGAAGGAATTTATCGTCTATTGTGATGCATCGCACACAGGTTTGGGTTGTGTGTTAATGGAAGAAGGGAAGGTGGTAGCGTATGCATCTCGTCAACTAAGGCCACATGAGATGAACTATCCCACTCATGATTTGGAATTAGCTGCAATGGTGTTCGCCCTAAAGATATGGAGACACTACCTGTATGGATAAAAGTCGATTATCTATACCGATCACAAAAGTCTGAAATATCTCCCTACCCAAAAGGAGCTGAATTTAAGACAATGGAGATGGATAGAGTTGCTGAAAGACTATGATTGCTCGATCGAGTATCACCCGGGTAAAGCCAATGTGGTGGAAGATGCACTAAGTCATAAGATGGTATCGGAGTTGAGAGCAATGTTTGCTCATCTCAACCTTTACGAAGATGGCAGCTTGTTAGCGGAACTTCAGGTGAAACCAACATGGGTAAGTCAGATTAAAGAAAAGCAATTGTTGGATGAATCATTGAGTGCTCGGCTTCAGCAGGTGGAAAGGGGAGAGATTGTGGATTTTGAGCTGAACAGTGAAGGGGTATTATGTTTTCGTGGAAGAATTTGTATGCCGAAGGACTCTGAGTTGAGGCAGATGATTCTGCGAGAAGCGCATAGTAGCCCATACGCTATGCATCCCGGTGGAAGCAAGTTGTATCGGGACCTACGTGAACTGTATTGGTGGCTTGGTCTAAAATGGGAAGTTACCGACTTTGTGAGTAAGTGTTTGACATGCCAGCAAGTAAAGGCGGAACATCAGTTGCCTTCGGGTTGCTGCAACCGGTGAAGATTCCACTTTGGAAGTGGGAGAGGATAACGATGGATTTTGTTAGTGGGCTACCCCTAACGCCTACTAAGAAAGATTCAGTGTGGGTAATCGTTGATCAGTTGACTAAGTCCGCACACTTCATACCGGTTCGTACCGACTATTTGTTATAGAAGTTGGCCAAGCTGTATGTGGCAGAAATTGTGAGGCTGCATGGGGTACCAGTGTCTATCATATCAGACAGGGACCCTAGATTTACATCACGGTTCTGGAAGGCGTTACATGAAGCTTTGGGTACAAGGCTAGATTTCAGCACGGCATTCCACCCACAGACTGATGGTCAGTCGGAAAAGGTAATTCAGATTCTGAAAGACATGTTGAGGGGCTATGTGATTGACTTCAGGGGTTGTTGGGAAGATTATCTGCCGTTAGCAGAATTTGCGTACAACAACAGCTATCAATCCAGCATTCAGATGGCGCCCTACGAGGCGTTATATGGTCGTAGGTGTCGTACCCCTACTTGTTGGACAGAATTGGGTGAACGATGATTGTTGGGTCCAGAATTGATTTCAGAGATTGAGGAAAAGGTTGAGTTGATTCGGGGTCGGTTGAAAGAAGCTTCGGATAGACAGAAGTCGTATGCGGATCTGAAGCGCAAGGAGGTAGAATTCTTAGTGGGGGATTATGTGTTCTTGAAGGTTTCACCCTAGAAGAAGATTTTGAGATTCGGACAGAAAGGCAAGCTGAGCCCCAGATTCATCGGGCCTTATCGGATAGTTAAATGTGTGGGACCGGTCGCCTATCAGCTTGAGTTACTCCCGGAGTTAAATCGGATACATGATGTATTCCATGTTTCGATGCTGAGGCATTACCGTTCTGACCCATCTCATATAGTGCCGGTAGAGGAAATCGAGGTTAGACCCGATCTGTCTTTTGAGGAGGAACCCGTGTAGATTTTGGACCGAGAGGTTAAGGTGTTGAGGAGGAAGTCCGTTCCACTGGTCAAGGTGTTATGGCGTAATCACGGTTCGGAAAAGGCCACGTGGGAACCGAAGGATACAATTCGACAGCAGTACTCTTATCTCTTCTAACCAGGTAAATTTCGAGGCCAAAATTTCTTTAAGGGGGTAGAACTGTAGCATCCTAAAATAAGGGGGTTCGGCATTTTGCACTATTCTATGTGTTTTGTAAGCTAAGCTTGTTATTTGGGTGTGTTTGGGGGTCCTGGTAAGGCTTGGGGTTGAGCCTAGGCCCTGGTGAAATTTTAGTTTTAGGGCACTTTGGTAGGGTGAGCTAGTGGAGGCAGGACTTAAGGTTAATAGTTGGTGTTATGATAAAAAAAGAAAGCAAGGTGGCCTAGTGGAGTTGGCGTCACTTGTGAAGCAAGGGAAGTGGGGTTCGAAGCCCACATACTGCATTTTGGAGTATTAATTTTGTGCTCAAGGTGAGAAGAGGTGGAGTTGGTGTGGGACCTACTAGGTGAAGATTTGAATTAGTCAACTAGTTCAAACGGATGGGGGAGAGTGGATTGAGGAGCAAGTTGAGGAGCAAAACAAGGTATATGGATGGTGTTGGGAGTGTTTGGCCGAATGTGGGGTTGTGGGAAGTGAATTTCGGCTAGAGGTGGGTATAGTGAAGCAAATTTGGCATTTGGGTAAGTAGCAAGAAAGCTAACCGAAACTCTTTTTGGTGTTGTGTCGAATTTCTCTTGTAGCCTTAACATTTTCAGAATTTCTTTTTGTCATTTTAGGTACTCTTCTCTTCATCTGTTCTCTCCAACATTCGGTTCCCATTCCCTCTTTTCATTTTCAACATAGCCAAACCTTTACTTCTCCTTCACTGCCTTCCTATTACTTTTCTCCTTCAGCCGAAACCTCTTCTCTTCTTCATTGTCTTTCTACCCTTCCCTCCATCGACCGAACCTTCTCCTATTCTTTTTGAATCGGGTTCTTCTTCTTTATCCAATAGTCGAATCAAGAGTTCTGGGGTCTTGCTGATAGGGCCGAATCTTGCTATTCCATTCGGCTCACTCTTAATACTAAGGTAAGGGTTTTTCTCTGTCGTTCATATTTCTTTTTGGTTCTTTCTTCTCTTGGCTTGGCTAGGCCGAACCTTAACCACTTGTTGTAATCTAAAACTCCTTTGTTCTCTTTTGGGAAGGGCCAAATCTCTCTTCAGTCGACTTCTCTTCGATCTAAGGTTCATTTCGGTCCATTTCCATAGCCAAAGCTGTTGGTGTGCGGTTCCTCATTAATCAAGGTAATGAGTTTTCTCTCTGGTTTCCTTGCGACTATTCTCTTTTCGATTTACTCTGCCATAACCAAAACTTCTTGTTAGACAACCACCATTCTTTCACTGTGATACTTTACTGATCAAGACTTTCTTCATGGAGGCGAGTGCTAGCCGATCTAAAAGGGTTGCGTTAAGGGAGCCTAAGGGGAGTGGACTTGTTGTCTCTGCTCCCAAGTTCAAACGGCGTAGGTTGTCAGCGATTCGGGATTTTCCCTCGGGTTGTGGAAGGGAGACGACATTAGATTTGGATAGACAGATCGTAGTGGTTGGCGCTAGTGAGGGTGACGTCGATCGGGAGTGTCTAGTTCTCCACATAATCAAGTGTGTAACCTCACACCTTATTTCGTTTGTTCGTAATATTCTGTATGTCGGCTAAAAGCCGAATTACCCATAATGGGTAAGCTTTTGTGATACCCTAGCAGGTGAGCTGGGAATAACCCAGGTAAGTTAATTACGACTATATCCGTTGGGTAGATTTAGTATGATTGTATGTGATCTGATTATTTGCTATACCAGTACGTTCATGCATAAACTATATTATTATGACATGATATGTTGCATGGGATTGGAATATGGATGATCGGGGAAGTGTATTTCGGTGGCTCTGTCACATATTTCGGTGACTCTGTCACATTTTGTCCGATGGCTATGCCACGTATGTTTCGATAATCTGGTGGCTCTGCCACAACTTCGGCGATGAGCAACGTGACTGCCATCGAGGTGTGTAGCGGATGGAGGGTTGATTGTAGAAATCCCACAGTGTGTGTTAAATTTGGATACGGGTGGTGTGTAGCGGATGGAATATTAGGTTGGGCTGGGTTGCATTGCATACATTTTCTGTTTTACCATGCTATTAGGGCTAAGGCCCCGTTTGATTCTGTAAGAGCCTCAGGTCAGTTGTTTCCGTTATAGCTAAGGCCCAGTTGATGTTCGATTTGGGGATTACGCACTGAGTTCTCGTAACTCACCCCTTTGCTTAATTTTGCAGGTGATCCTCAAAGATCGAGGATTTGGAGCGAGAGGCGGACTCGTGGTGGCCATACATCGTTACTTTAGTAAATTCCATTTTACTTTACTTTAAATTTTATTTTAAATTGGGTTTTATATTATGTAATAAGGCCTTTGGGATTTATTTTGGTTTTAGTTTTTAATTCGGTATTTAATCATTATTAAAAGTGCAACACGGGATTTTCTCAAATATTAATAATTGTTTTCCAAAATGTTAACGAACAATTTACAACCTATAAACTTTGGTTTCTCTTTAACTTCAGAAACAGTTTTCAAAATATCACCTTTCCAAAAATTCAACGAATCTAAATTTTGTTTTGAACAAGTTTTTGGAAATCATAATAGCAATAATAATCTCACTAGTAACAATAGAAACGTTGTTCTTACCTTTGAGAGTCATAAAAGCAAATGTTAACTTTTACAAACAACAAAATTCGAAGTTTTTAACGAACGCGAAAACTCTTTAACAACCATTCCATGTGACATGCCAGATCTGGTAGTAACGTATAGGCCGGGTTTGGGGTGTTACAAAGCCTGTTTGTTTGTGAAACTATACTGCATGTTACGAACTTAGGTACTATGCGAACTATTGGTATTTAGTGAACCTATACTATTGTATGCGAACCTATGTTGTTGTGCGAACTCATACTTTGTGTGTTATGAACTCATGTTGAATGTTGCTAAGTGAGCTTATGTTATTTGATGTATGCGAACTCTTAAGTCTTTCTATTGTTTGACATGCGAACATTTCTTTTATTGTGTGATAACTTAGCATATTTTATGTTGTAAATAAGTGGTGTGCTGGAGGTTTGGGTGGGAGTTAACGGAGAGTCACTTCGGTGGCTAATGTAGCTCACCAGATTCGAATGAACCTACTCGTTCGAGTTTGGGGTGTTACATTTTACTATGATTTGTTTAATGAAATATTTTGATTAACTCTAGGAATATATATGCATATGTTATTTGACCAATGAGATGGTTTATGAGATGATATTTTAGGCGTGTACACCAAATTGTTTGAACATAGTTTTTAACTACCAATGATGTGCATTGAAACATTTGTAAAGGAAATAACTTTATTGAGTTTCATAAGGCTTCCGCTAAATGTTTTGTTTTAAAGTTCTATATTATTGGCGTATAAATAATTTGATTGTTTTGTTATTTTTGTGTCAATAAGCACGCCAATATCTTAAATTTTAAATGAATTTCAAATACCTTTGTTAAATACGTATAAGTTTAAGTTGTGGCACATCATACTTGGATCCAATCATTGGATTGGGTAAGGTGTGTTACAATATAAATTTAACACCCCTAACCCGTACCCGTCGTCAGATTAGGGTTAAAGGTGTTACCGGACAGAACAGAGACTTTTACAGACTTTTCATAAAACAATTCATCAATCGCAAATCAAGTGTCCCTTTTTGTAGGTCAATGAGACCTTAATCATACTTTAGAATAGGGTCGGGACTAAACCAAACACATATAAAACTTCTCAAAAATTTAAAACTTTTCTAAGTCACAGAGGTCACACGCCCGTGTGGGCTGGTCGTGTGCCTCCCACGGCTACTAGACACACCCGTGTGTCTTGGCCGTGCCAAAACAAGGCATGTATACTGACTTATCCACACGGCCAGCAGACACGCCTGTGTGCCATGGCCGTGTACTCTTAGGCTATATCCTGACTTATTCACACGGCTACTTGGCACGCCCGTGCACCATGGCCATGCACACTTGGGCTAGCTACTGACTAAATCCCACGGTCACTAGGCACGCCCGTGTGCCCCGACCGTGCATGCTAAACAGGCCATTTGCAAGGCCAATTAGCCATCCTTACTTGGGTCATATCTACAAGCATAAACAAGACCATTTTCCATGTATAAATTTGCAACTAAAATCATGCCGAATAAATAACATATCATCGCATTCAAATTCCAACTTCAATCAAGCTAACTTATATATCAATTTGCACAACCAAAATACATATACCTCCAAGCATGATTCATCTATATTTATCTTTCATAGAAACATTCTTTTGATCAAACATGCATACTCATAATGCATTCATATGCTTACCATAACTTTGATCATTGTAATAGCTAACTTGCCATACCAAAACATTGCATCATATACCACATTTACTCATGCACATTACTAACATTAGCTAGCCAAATCACATGGCTATTACAATTCAAACATATACCAAATCACTAGCCTATACATGCCATACTTCATATATACATTTTCAAAAGGTACCAAAATGAGTTTGAGTAGTGTGATGATGATCCTCGATGGTCCCGAGCCTTCAATAGCTTTGACGATCTAAGAAACAGAGCAAGCACACACAGAGTAAGCTTTCAAAAGCTTAGTAAGCCATATACAAATAAACATAGCATAAAATGCATATAATCATTTTAAGTCAATGCTATTATTGGTTTATATAACATATACATCACATGTAGCATTTGGATCATTTGCTTAGCCATGTTTTACCTCATTCTTCACATCAATATCACATAAACACAAAGTTCATTCGAGATGATCTTCACATTTTATCTCATCACTTCTTTGCACATATTCATCAAAGTTTACCTTTCATACACACTTAGTGTGTTTTTCAAACATACCTAAAACAGATGTACAAATTACTGAGTTGTTCATATCTCAGAATTGCCCGTTGAACCATTCGGAATCTAATAGGGTACTCAGAGTACTCGGAATAATCGTACAATGCCAACGTCCCAGACGTGGTCTTACATGTAATCTGATATCGATGCCACTGTCCCAGACAGGGTCTTATACGAATCAAATACGATGTCGATGTCCCAGACATGGTCTTACACGAAAATCTCATATCGATGCCAACGTCCCAGACGTGGTCTTACACGAGATCAGATATCAATGCCACTGTCCCAGACAGAGTCCTACATGAAATCTCGAATCAACGCCAACATCCCAGATGTGGTCTTACATGATAACATATAACAGACACCTATGTCATGACATAGTTAATCCTATCTATTCCTAGGTTCAAACGGGGCTTCTCGGACTTAAACAACTTGTCTACTTATTTGTAATCTCGGATAGCACATACATTCCATCTCAATGGATAATCATAATAATTCAATTATCATATATACTCAAATAATTCAATACCAATACATTTATTTGTATATTGACTTACCTTGGATTCGGATATTCATTCTGACTCGGTTATTCAACTACTTTCGCCTTTCCGCGATCTAAGTTCGTTTTCTTCAGCTCTTGATCTATACATGTTCAAATGTAATCCATTTATTCAATAATTCATTCAATTCAATCCATGAATACACATTTAGGACAAATTGCATTTTAGCCCTCATATTTTCACATTTTATCAATTTGGTCCATTTTTCTCAAAACATCAAATATACACAATTTATTCACACACATGCATAGCCGAATCTCCCTAGGGACTATACAAGTCCATACTTTTCATCAAATTCATAATTTAGTCCTCCAAAATACTATTTTCACAATTTAGCCCTCTTTAGCTAAATTCATCAAAAATTCAAGAACAACATATGTTCATCTAGCATATATCTTCCATTTAACACCATAAAACATCACAAATCTCACCATTTCATCAATGACATATTTCACAAATATCATCAATTCTTCAAATTACAATTTGGGCTTGATAGTAGACTAATCAACAATCTCAAAAACATAAAAATCATCAAAATCTAAAACCAAAACTTACCTTAATTTAAGCTTGAAATGGCCGAATGTTAGAAAGCTTCAAACTCTTTCTTTCTTTTTTGTTTTCGGTGGAAGATGATAACAATGACTTTATCTTTCTTTTTTTTTTGTCTTTGTTTTATTATAATAATACATAACATATAATATTAATAAAAACTTTAACTTATAAAACATTCACATTTAATAGCCTTGCCGTCCACTTATTAAAATAGTGGCTAAATTGCCACATAAGTCCTCCACATTTTAAAGCCACCTCACATTGACCATTAATCTAACAGAAAACTACTTTTATAAATTATGTGATTTAGTCCTTTTGTCAAATTAAGCACACAGACGGACAAATTAACTCACGGAAGTTTTCACACATACTAATCACATATCCACAGCATAAAAAATAATATTAAAATAATATTCAGACTCGGATTTGTTGTCCTGAAACCACTATTCCGACTAGGGTATAAATCAGACTGTTACAATAAATATGCTTAAATTGTTGTTGAGTTTCATCTTTATGTTCATTAATTTTTTATTGATATTTTGACTTGGCTATGAATTAGTACCTAAATTGATAATTGAATCAAATTGAAATGGATTCTCGCAAAATGGTATAATGTGAGATTAAACCCTGATGAAATTAGTAAAATCTCATATATGAGGTTACAGGTTATTTCCCGCAGGTTCCAAGCTCCAACATGTGTTATAGACTGATAAACTAAAATTGTAACATATTTTAAACCCACATTTAGCTTGCTTTTGGGTGATTTAAGCCTTGAATTGTGTAATTTGGTGATCTTAATCCTTTGTTTTCATGTTTTATACTCAGGAAAGCACCGGAGGATGAAAAGAACAAGAAACGAGCTTAAAACGGACCAAATAGGCCAAATCACAAAATCGACACGGCCTGGGCCCAAGCAACACGGTCGTGCCTCCCTAATCAGACCTAAACACGGCCTGGCCACGTTCATACAGGCGTGTGCCAAGGGCGTGTCCCTACCGTGGAAAAGAGGAATTTCACTCGGATTTGGATACTTAGGGCTAAAGAAACACATTCCAAAAGCCTATATAAACACCCGAGAGGCCAACTTTCAGGGGGCGTCATGCTAGGCCAATGAGCCGAGCCAGAAAGATCAGAATTGTGGAAATTACTTGAAGAAAGCCAGTTGATTCATCTCAAGAAGCCGGAGTTATACTCAAGACGGAGGATCTCTCTTCATTTCCTTCAGGGGGTTTTAGAGTTTTTCTTATGTTTTGTTTTATCTTTTCTTTTGAGATGTATTCTATTATCATTATGAACTAAACCCTCAAATACCTGAGGGGGATGAAACCTAAGATGAATCTTGTAACAGTCCGAATTTGACCCTAATCGAAACAGTGGTTTCGGGACCACGAATCCGAGTTCGAATAATAAATAAATAGTATTTTCTGTGATAATTATATGTGAATTAATATGTGTGAAAGTTTCATAAGAAAATTTGCTTGTTTGTGTGACTAATTTAAGAAAAAGGATTAAATTATTAAAAAGGTAAAAGTAGCCTTTTAAATTGGAAGGGTTTAATTGACTAATTGCTTGCATGTATGGGTTTGCATGTCAAATTACCCATAGTTTAAGTAAGTGGACGGTATGATGGCTATTTATTATATTTTATGTAAGTGTTTAGTGAGTGGGATTTTAGTAATATTATTTTATATGAGTAAATAAAGAAAAAAAAATAAAAAGGATGAAGGAGTGTTCATCTTTTATTCTTTTGTTCTTCATTACCGAAAATTTACAAAGAAAAGAGGGAACTCAAGCTCCTAACTTTCGGTCATTGCATGTCCTTTAAGGTTAGAGATTTAACATGATTTTTGTGATTTCTTTATATGTTTGAGTTGGTTACCTTGAATATTAACAAACCCATGTGGAAATTTTAGTTTAAAAGTGTGTTTTAGATTCGGTTCTTGATGAATGTGGGTGATTTGTTGTGTTTGATGGAAGAATAGAAATATATGTCTTAGATTATCATGTTTAAAGTATGAAAATTATATATGATATGAAGTGTGATGGCTTAAATTGTGAAAATAAATAGTTGAGAGATTAAAATGCAAAATAAATGACTTGTATGAACTTATATAAGCATGAGGAGTATTCGGCCTTAAAGATTTGTAATCAAATTTCATGTATTTTGTGTTATATGTCTTGAGGACTAAATTGCAAAAGTTATAAACACTAGGGGCAAAAGGGTAATTTGCCCATTTATGTATTTTAGGATTAAATTGAATGTAAATGTTTTTAAATAAGCTTATTTTAAATATGTTTAGATCAAGAACAAAAGAAAACGGATTTGGGTCGGGGAAAAATGAAGATAATTGAATAGCCGGTCTTTGTTGTCAAACGATATTCGAGGTAAGTCTCTAAGTAAATATATGTCGTAAATTATTTATGTAATTTAGTAAATGTTGAAATTGAAACCATTGTGATTATATATGTAATTGCCGAATTTGGCTAAGTATAATGTGTGATTTGGTGGAATTATTTGAATGTTAGAAGTTATTTGAATATTTGTACGATGAGATTTCAATGAGAAAGAGGTTCAAAATATGAAATAGTTCATGGGAGATATCTTTGAGTATTACTATTCGGGCTTTGAGCCTAGCAAGCCTCGGGCTGGTGAATTTTTCGGGCTTTATGCCTAGCAGGCTTATTGCCGGTGAATAGATATCAGACCTTGGGTCTAGCAGGCTTTGTGCCGGTGTGAAATTCAAGCTTTTGCCTAGCAGGTTTTTATACCAGTGATAAAATATCAACTTGTGGATTATGTGAGCATAACATGATGTGTTCATTGGACAAGTAAGTTGATAATACAAGTTATTTATATTCGGCCATATAGGTAAGTGCTTGTGAGTAACTTAATTGAATTTCTATATTCAAGCAATTAGGAAATTGTAGATATGTGAATTTTGTTGGGCAAAAATGTGACTAATGACTATATATGTATAATCGGCCCTTTGGTTATGTGGTTACATTGTTGTCACATTGTTATTGAATACTTGGATCTATGAAATAATAAATGGATAAGTGTTTATATATATTTGTAAGTGTCCTTATCGAATGATATGCGTACGAAATGAATAGATGGTTGAAAGTTGATACTTTCTATTTGAACCTTGTGCCGAAATGGTGATCCATTTGTTAAAGGCAAGATATTGATGTATGTTAAGTTAAATGAAGTAATAGAGTTCGGCAATGATAATCCATATGTGTTTTGTTAAAGATTGATTGATGATAAGTATTTGATCTAAAATGCTTGAGTGTTTAATTGAATTATTTTAAATGCTTAAGACTTACTAAGCTAGTTAGCTTGCCTTGTGTGTTTCTTTTTACTCTGTTTTATAGATTTTGATCAAGCTACAAGCTCAAGGGATCATCATCAAAGTCATCCACACTATCGACTTGTTTTGGTACCTTAAATGTTGAATTTCTGAGCTTAAGGCATGTATAGGCTAGACTATGTTTTGAACTATGAATTTTGTTATTGTATATATTACAGCCATGCGAAAATGGCTTACTCTTAATGTAAATTGTTTCCATGCTTTGTGTTCTTAATCATGTTATGTGTGTTTATCATATTTGGATTATAAATATGTTTTGTTATGAGGTAATCTTAAAAGTTTCAAGTTGTGTTTTGGAAGCTGAAATGAGTGATTGTTAAATAAAATTTGGTTGGCATATTCGGTCAAGATGTATATATATGTTCTTGTAGGATTATAATTTCGGTTTATATATCTTGAATTATGAGAGTTTCAATGTATATGTTTTATCTTGTGTATTGGCTTAAACATGGAAAAAAGTGTACACTCAAGTTCAGTTAGAATTTCATAATTTGATATATATATATGAATATGACTCGTGTGAATGTTCGAATCTGCATTTGTGTTCAGTAATACCTTGTGACCATAATCCGACGACGGATACGGGTTAAAGGTGTTACAAATCTTGTTATCGTTTGCTAAACTATATGATAAATATTTGATTTGTTCTTAATTATGTGTTCTTAATCCTTGTGTTGATATTTCTGGGATATTAATTCAAGTTTGATGTGCTTAGGTGAAGGAGCAAAAGTCCCTGCCTAAGAGTAGATCTAGCATAATTAAGCGGAGTTGATCGCACGCCTAGAGATAGGGTGACGAGATTTTGTCAGATTAGGGTGAAACCTAATATGGGAGTCCATAGATCGAGTTAATGCGATTCTAGGGGTTTTAATTAGAAAGAGATTTCAATTAATCAACCTAGGGTTGGACATTAGTCGCCTCGAGAGAGGGGTTAATATACATTAGGGAATCTTTCGGATCAAGTCAAATGAATAAATCGTCTGGTTCAGAGTTAGATAACAAGTGAAGTCTAGGTGGATTCTTCCTTAGGTATTGTTTTAATCAATTGGTTTTTCCCACAAGTATTTCCCCAATTTCATTCTTTTTGTCTCATCGTCTTTATCTTAGTAGTTAGTTAATTTTCTAGATTAAACCGATTCACTTCAATTTTAAGGCTAAATAATAAAAAGAAAGTTAGTATTAGTACTTTCGGTTCCTTTGGGTTCGACAATCCGGTCTTGCCACTAAGCTATACTACTGTTTGATAGGTACACTTGCCTCAATCATTGTCATAGTTAGTTTTTAGGCTCGATCATTCTCATTATAAATTTTAAGACTGTGACACACCGATCAAGTTTTTGGCTCCGTTGTCGGGGAACTGAAATATTAAGAACACTCAATTTTTATTACTTTAGCCATTTTTATTTTCTGCAATTTTACTCTTATTTTGTTTTCTATTTTTATCTTTCTAAATTTTATTCTTTGCTCCTTATAGGTACCTCTAGTTTATGACTAGAATGAACCCGACAGGACCTTTAATTTACGATAGTGAGATCGAAGCAACCGCTCGCAGAAACCGGAGAGAAATTAGGCGAAGTCTATAATACACAGAAGAAGAGCAAGAAAACATCATCAATACCACCGAAGAGATGGCTAAAAATAATCCGCTACCTCCAGAGATGGCCGAAAATTAGGCTCCTCGAACTATGTATGATTATGCTAAGCCTAGTTTAGTTGGTACTGAATCTAGTATTGTTAGACCTACTATTGCTGCAAATAATTTCGAATTGAAACCTAACACTATACGGATTGAAACCTAACACTATACGGATGATACAACAGTTCGTTCAGTTTGATGGTTTGCAGGATGAGGATCCTAACACACACATAGCGAATTTTTTGGAATTCTGCAACACTTTTAAAATTAATGGCATTTCTGATGATGCCATCCAACTTCGGTTACTTCCCTTTTCTTTGAGGAATAAAGCTAAACAGTGGTTGCATTCTCTTCCCCGAGGATCAATTACTACATGGGAACAAATGACTGAAAATTTTTTATTAAAATATTTTCCACCGGCCAAAACGGCCAAATTAAGGAATGATATCTCTTCTTTTGTGCAGATGGATTTAGAAACACTTTACGATGCATGGGAGAGATACAAAGATCTATTGAGAAGGTGCCCACACCATGGATTACCCTTGTGGCTACAGGTCCAAACTTTTTACAACGGTGTGAACCCCTCAACTAGGCAGTTGATCGATTCAAAGAAATGGTGGAACTCGAATAATAAAACAACAATCAAGAGCGACTTATGAATTTATAGAGGAGATGTCCCTAAATAACTATCAGTGGCAAGTCACGAGGACAAAGCCCACGAAATCTGCCAGTGTTTTCAACCTCGACGCAGTAACCATGCTATCGAATCAGGTAGATGTGTTAACTAAAAAATTTGATGGTTTGTGTAATTCCTTGCAGGTACAACCCGTTATGCAGTGCGAAACAAGTGGAGGTGTGGCGAATCCTGAGTACCCACCCTACGGACATGGCATAGAAGGCGAACAAATGAACTATGTAAGTAATAATTTCAGATATCAAAATAACCCTTATAGCAATACTTACAATCCAGGTTGGAAGAACCACTCCAATTTTTCATGGGGTGGTCAAGGAAATCAAAGACAACAACACCCTCCAAATTTCCAACAGCAGTAGTACCCACAGGAAAAGAAGCCGAACCTTGAGGAGATGCTGACAAAATATACAGCAGCAACAGAAACACGTTTCCAAAGTATAGAAACAAAACTTGAAAAACAAGAAGCATCGACACAAGAGCTCAAAGATCAAATTGGGCAAATCACCAAGATCTTGACGGAACGACCACAAGGTAGATTGCCAAGCAACACTGAAACTAACCCAAGGGAGCAGATTCAAGCCATATCAACTCATGATAATGTAGGGTTAGATGAGCCTCATTTAAGGTAAGAGAATGTGGTAGAAGAAGGTAAGGTTGAGGAAGGAAGTAAAAAGCCAAAACCGGTAATTAAAGAGTACCAACCTCGTATACCATACCCCGAGGTGATGAAGAAAGACGACACAGAGGAATAGTTCGGTAAGTTTCTTAAACTTTTAAAGAAATTACATATTAACTTACCATTACTTGAAGCTCTTTCGCAGATGCCAGATTCAAGGAAATTCTTAACAAAACCTTTGACAAACAAGCGAAAGCTAGACGAGGAATCGCATGTGGAACTCAACGCAAAGTGCTCAACAATTCTCCAAAATAAATTACCACAAAAATTAAAAGATCCAGGGAGTTTTACAATTCCATGCTTAATTGGTAGTTTATCTATTGATAATGCGTTAGCTGATTTAGGGGCAAGCATAAATGTCATGCCTTATAAAATGTTTAAACAACTAGGTCTAGGGAAACCCAAACAAACTAGGATGAGCATTCAATTAGCTGATAAAACTGTTAGAATTCCTAGGGGTATAATCGAAGATGTGCTAGTAAAGATTGATAAATTCGTATTCCCAGTAGACTTTGTTGTTTTAGACATGGATGAGGACAACAGTATCCCATTAATTCTAGGAAGGCCCTTTTTAGCAACTGCCAAGACTAAAATTGATGTCGACGCAGGTGAACTCATACTCTATGTAGGTGACGAAACAGTCACCCTTCAGGCTCTCGATTCGGCTAGAACATCGAGCAAACAAGGTGAGAAAGTAAATTCTATTTATAACCATTCGGTTAACCCTTCTTTGCAGGAAGCACCATAAAAGAACACAACTAAACCCGATCCTAGACCCAATGCCAACAAAGAAATAACTCATGAGGATCGAAGGGATCAAGTTGATGAACTAGACGAGTGGAAGACACATTTCAAGGAAACACTAGAGATACACGAAGAGAAACTGAGGGAACCACCAGACGAGCTCGTAGGAACGACAAATCACTTTAAAATAGGAGACCAGGTATTGTTAGATAAAACAGACCCTCGAATATCTCCTCCTGACCCTAATACAAACAAAGAAATCCCTTTTAAGGTAATCAAGGTTTTCCCATACGGAACAGTCGAGATAAGTAATCCTATATTTGGCACTTTCAAAATAAACGCTACTCGACTTGAATTATACACGAATAATAGGACAGATAGCATAAGGAAAGATGTTCAACTTTTCAAACCACCCTGATTATGCGAATGAAAGGAAAGTCTAGCTTAAGACTTTAAACGAGCGCTTCTCGGGAGGCAACCCGAGCACTAACTCCATTAATTTTTAGGCAACCCGAGCACTAACTCCATTAATTTTTACATTTTTTATTTTTACTTTTATTTTTCCTTTTCAGCATTTAATTTTAAACTAACCAAAGTGCGGATTTTCAGACCACACGGCCTTGCACAAGGCCGTGGCCGTGGCCGTGTGGATACTACGGACTTCCGTACAGACATAGCAGAGGTAGTACGAGCCAATGACGAAAGATTCCCAGATCACGGACGACTATAAATTGCCACGACCGTGTGATATGGCCGTGGCCGACACTGAGGGAAGACACACGGGCTCTAACTAACTAGCCACGGCCGTGCGATGCGGCCGTGGTCGACACTGTTTGATCCTACATGGGCGTGGTGACCACGAAACGGGCGTGGGAGAAACGAACGAAACACAACACAGCCGTGCGATACGGCCGTGTGACCTAACACACCCATGGTACACGGGCGTGGGGATGTACCAGTTTTGAAAATTCTATTTAAAAACACCCCTCGCCCCCTTTTCTCACCCACTCCCCATCCCTTTTTCCCTACTTACATTCACCCTCCCCACCCAACCCCTCCATTCTTTCCTCTATCCCTCCATCTACAAAGCCCTTGAGCTACACCACATCCATGTCGAAGAAACGGAAGGATCCAAGCACAGTCTCCCGTGGGAGATCGATCTATATAAGTTCATGCCTACGCTTCAATTATTCGACAAGCCAAGGGTCTTTGAGACCATTCTATTTTTCTTTTTCCTTTCTCTTCTCCTTTATTTTCCTTTTTTTTATTTCTCTCATGTTTAATTTAGTTTATTTTATATTAGTTTCTTGGTTTTAGGTTCTAAAGGCTGCTAGGGAATCGCCCCACCACGACCACTGCCAACACCAGCGTGGCCTTAGAAATCACACCCCCCTCGCGAACCATCCAACAATAAGGACCTTCGGTCCATTAATCTTTTCTTTTAATTTTATTTCATTTTTTATTTTCCTTCACTTTAGCTTGCTTTTCTTTAAACATATAATTAGTATAAGTCAAATTATTCTTATTACCTCCTGGCTAATTCTTCACGAGCTTCCCAATTTCTTCATCTAGCGTAGGAATTGTAGGCGGCTACCATACTACCGCCAGAGACGCCTCCTCCAACTTATCTTTCACCTCCAAATCAAGTTTCCACACCTCCAACTCAAGGAATCCAAACAAAAAAAAATTCAGAGAGTTTCACTTCTCTCCATATCTTTTGATTTTCTACTTAATTGTTTATATATATATATATATATCTTTGTACATTGAGGGCAATGTGCATCTTAAGTGTGGGGGGGTGAAATTAAAAAGGTGCCTAACTTTTTTAATTATTCTCAAATTCCAGAAATTAGGTGCCAAACTTTTTGCATTATTCTCAAATCCTGAATTATGTCTTGTTTCTTAAGTAAGTTTCTCATATTATGATTAGAATGAAATTTCTTGTGATTTATGATTTTTATTAATATATTTTAGATTAAGTCATTGATAATTGTGCATTGATAATTTAAACTTTAAGATACTAGAGAATCAAGCAGGATAAGTCTATTTTTCAAAATTAAATTATTATTTTTTTTGGGTTGTCTACCTGAATTTGAATATTACTTTGAAGTTTGAAATTTTCTAGGTTGACATCAAAAAGCCATAATTTTTGTGAGATGGTGAGCCTTATAGAGCATATATTCTTTTTCTTGCTCACTTTATTGATTATGAGTGTGTCAACATTGATTTGTTATTCTAGAACTTGCATCGATTATACATGTCGAGACCACACCTTTGATTTGATATACTAAAATGATAAAGGCACCTAGGTTTTAACCCACTCACTCCACTAAAAAGCCTACCTATTTTATTAACCCCTAGTGAACCCCGTTGATCCTAACAACCCTTTTTATTGACTCACCCACTAATATTATCCTAAAACACTTTGTTTTTGTTATCACCATTCCTTTTGACTACCCTTATATCGAGATTTGATTTGATTGATTGCCTATTGATTTCGATAGTAAATTCATCAATTATTATATATTTGATTTGTTTTGAAAAAAAAAATCGAAGTATATTCATTATTAGTTCTGTGATTAAGTGAGCTTATACGTTTAAATCCCAATGGTTGAAAAAGAAGCTCGTATTAGTAATAGTATTATTATTACAAGTTCTCAATTGATGTAATTGTTTATTATCAGTTCATTGTTTCTGGTTAGGTAATTTGTCAAGTCAATCTCGATTCTAACCTTCTAATTCAGCCTATATCCACACCTTAACCCAAGCCCCGTTACAACCCTGTTAAAGACCTTTTGATTTGTGTATTATCTCATATTATAGTGGTGGAGATTTGATTCTCATGCAAGCCTATGGGATTAACTTTTCATGTTCGACTTATGAGTGCTTAATTTTTGAACCTTAAACACCTCGAGTGATTTGAGTGAATCTTTAGTGAGGATGTCAATCCTTGTCAATTTTAAATCAGGGGTAATTATTTAGATGAGGGGAAACACCTATGTTTTCATGCTACAAAATGTATGACTTGGATTGTATGAATCTTTAGGACTCTTAGAGTTGAATTACCCATGTATGAATTATCTTTGAATTATGATGAAACATTATTGACGAATATTAAAAAACTTGATCGGTGTGTCACAGTCTTAAAATTTATAATGAGAATGATCGAGCCTAAAAACTAACTATGACAACGATTGAGGCAAGTGTACCTATCGAACAGTAGTATAGCTTAGTGGCAAGACCGGATTGTCGAACCCAAAGGAACCGAAAGTACTAATACTAACTTTCTTTTTATTATTTAGCCTTAAAATTGAAGTGAATCGGTTTAATCTAGAAAATTAACTAACTACTAAGCTAAAGACGATGAGACAAAAAGAATGAAATTGGGGAAATACTTGTGGGAAAAACCAATTGATTAAAACAATACCTAAGGAAGAATCCACCTAGACTTCACTTGTTATCTAACTCTGAACCAGACGATTTATTCATTTGACTTGATCCGTAAGATTCCCTAATGTATATTAACCCCTCTCTCGAGGCGACTAACGTCTAACCCTAGGTTGATTAATTGAAATCTCTTTCTAATTAAAACCCCTAGAATCGCATTAACTCGATCTATGGACTCCCATATTAGGTTTCACCCTAATCCGGTAAAATCTCGTCACCCTATCTCTAGGCGTGCGATCAACTCCTCTTAATTATGCTAGATCTACTCTTAGGCAGGGACTTTTGCTCCTCCAACTAAGCACATCAAACTTGAATTAATATCCCGGAAATATCAACACAAGAATTAAGAACACATAATTAAGAACAAATCAAATATTTATCATATAGTTCAGCAAACGATAATAAGATTCATCTTAGGTTTCATCCCCCTCAGGTATTTGAGGGTTTAGTTCATAATGATAATAGAATACATCTCAAAAGAAAAGATAAAACAAAACATAAGAAAAACTCTAAAACCCCCTGAAGGAAATGAAGAGAGATCCTTCGTCTTGAGTATAACTCCGGCTTCTTGAGATGAATCAACTGGCTTTCTTCAAGTAGTTTCCACAATTATGATCTTTCTGGCTCGGCTCCTTGGCCTAGCTGGACGCCCCCTGAAAGTTGGCCTCTAGGGTGTTTATAAAGGCTTTTGGAATGTGTTTCTTTACCCCTAAGTATCCAAATCCGAGTAAAATTCCTCTTCTCCACGGTAGGGACACGCCCTTGGCACACGCCCGTGTGAATCGTGGCCAGGCCGTGTTCAGGTCTAATTAGGGAGGCACGGTCGTGTTGCTTGGGCCCAGGCCATGTTGATTTCGTGATTTGGCCTATTTGGTCCGTTTTAAGCCCGTTTCTCGTTCTTTTCATCCTCCGGTGCTTTCCTGAGTACAAAACATGAAAACAAAGGATTAAGAGCACCAAATTACACAATTCAAGGCTTAAATCACCCAAAAGCATGCTAAATGTGGGTTTAAAATATGTTACTATTTTGGTTTATCATAGACTCAAGAATACAGGTATACTAAGCCCTGGTTAGGCTATGTGTTATGTAGGTTCAACCCTAACGGGTGACCAGGCACAATTATCCGATTTGTATAGGTTTAAACCTAATGGGTGACTAGGCACTATTATCAAATTCTTGTGGGTTCAAACTTAACGGGTGACCATGCACTATTATTCAATTCGTGTAGGTTCAACCCTAACGGGTGAACAGGCACTATTATCTCATTCGTGTAGGTTTAACTCTGACGGTAACTAGGCACTATGATTCATTATTCGTGTAGGTTTAACTCAAACGAGTAACCAGACACTATTACTTTTGTAACACCTCAAACCCGGCCTAGACGTTACGACCGGATCTGGCATGTCACATGGAAGGGTTATTAAAGAAACTTCGCGTTCGATAAAAACTTCGAATTTTGTTGCTTATGAAAAATCCAACTTGTTTTATAGTTCTCTTGCAAAAACATCTTTGATGCTATTTTCGATGACTTTGTTTATAAAAAATCAGATTCAATGAATTCCAGGAAAAAAAAGGTTATTTTGAAAAGAGTTATCATTGTTAAGAAAATCCAGACTTTTATCAGTTATAACTTGTAAACCGTACGTTAACATTTTGGAAAAATAGTTTTTAATGTTTTAAGAAATCCCGTATTGAACATTTATTAATAAGCAATAATCAAATCAAAAACTAAAACCAAATAAAATACCAAAGGCCTTATTAAAAACATAAACCTAGATTAAAATAAAATCTTTAGTAAAGTAAAACGAAATTTACTAAAGTAGTGATGAATGGCCACCACAGAGTCTGTCTCGGCTCCAAATCCTCAAAGCTAGGGATTACCTGCAAAATTAAGCAGAGGGCTGAGTTACAAGAACTCAGTGTGTTATTCCCCAATCGGACATGAATTGGGCCTAAGCCCACGGAAGTAGATTGGGCCTTAGCCCTCACATAAGCAATCTGGCCGAAGCCCATACGGAGACGAATTGGGCCTTGGCCCTATCAACATGGTTTAACAAATAATGAATGCAATGCAATCTAACCCAGCCCAGCCTAGTAATCCATCCGCTACACACCACCCGTATCCAACCTAACACACCTGTGGGGATTTCTACAATCAACCCTCCATCTGCTACACACCTCGATGGCAGTCACGCTGCTCATCGCAAAAATTGTGGCAGAGCCACCAAATTATCGAAATATACGTGGCATAGCCACCGGACGAAATGTGAAAGAGTCACCGAAATATGTGGCAGAGCCACCAAATTACACTTCCCCTATCATCAATATCATATCCCAAACCCATGCAACATTTCATGACATAGTATTTTCATGCATGCATGAACGTACCAATATAACAGATAAACGGAATACACAGTCATGCCAAGTCTACCCAAAAGGGTATAATCATAAATTTACTCACCTGGGCCATTTCCAAACTCACCCACTAGGGGTATCTCATAGCTTACCCAATGAGGATATTTCGGCTTTTAGCCGACAAACAGAATAATACACAGCAAACGAATAAGAGTGTGAAATTACACACCTGATTACGTAGAGAACTAGACACTCCCGCTCGACGTCACCTAAGTCAACACATCACACTATTAGCTTACAATAACAACAATGGGAGATCTCTAATCCACGACTAACCGTACGATTTATTAACACTTACCCCCACTAGCGCCAACGACCACGATTTGCTTATCCGAATCAGATGTCGACTCCCTTCCACAACCCAGCGGGAAATCCCGAATCGCTGACACCTTACGTTGTTTGAACTTAGGAGAAGAGGCTATGAGTCCACTCCCCTTGGGCTCCCTTAACGCAACCCCCTTAGATCGGCTATCACTCGCCTCCATGAAGAAAGTCTCGATCAGTAACGTAACACAGTGAAAGAATGGTGATTGTCTAACAAGAAGGTTCGGTTATGGCAGAGTAAAATGAACAGAGAATAGTCCCAAAGAAACCAGAGAGAGAACTCCTTACCTTGATTAATGAAGAACCGCCCCATAACAGATTCGGCTAAGGCTTTGAACCGAAATATGTGTTCTACGATGAGAGGAGAAAAGAAAGAGTTAGACAACAATTTGGAGAAACAGGAATGACACATTCGGCTATATGAACACAGGAGGGAAAAGGAAAAAAAAGAAATAAGAAAGACTTATCATTACCTTAGATCGAAGAGAAGTCGACTGCAAAGAGATTCGGCCCTTGCAGCAAGACCCCAGAACCCTTGATTCGGCTAAAGCAAAAGAAGCGAAACACCAATTCAGATTGGGAAAAAAATAGAGGTTCGGTTTAATGGAGAAAAAGTAGAGAAGCAAAGAAGGAGAATTAAGGTTCGGCTATGTGGGGAAAAATAGTAAGAAATGGAAAAGAGAGATTCGGCTATAGGCAAAAGAAATGAGAAGCCGATTTAAAAGATGAAAAGAGGAACTCTGTTGATGAAGAAAAGAGTAGCAAGGACACTGAAAGAGAAGAGTGAGTTTCGGCTATGTGCTAATGGTGTAGAAAAAGGTGCAAAAAGGAGAATGATGGGAAGTGAGTTTCGGCTAGAAGAAAGAAATAATGAAGAAGGAAAGAAGAGTAAGGTTTTCGACCAATTGGTACGTGTGAAAGTAACCCAAAATGCACTAAGCAATCAGCACAAAATTTGTACAAAAACGCAGAGAGATAAACAAGAAAAACCCAAGGAAAATTCGGCACACAAGTTTCTCCCTTGACCGAATATGCTACCTAACACCCTCTAGCCGAATTTTCACCTCCCCCTTAGTTCCCATTTTTGGCCAACTATCAGCATACTCCCGAATCCCCTTGATTTACTCATTGATTTACTCCCCCTTTCACTCCCCATCACCCATTCGAATTATTTGACCAAGTCTCCCCTCTCTCCTACAGAGTTTGATCTTCACTCAGCCACCTCCCTTACCTGAGCACAAAAAATAAAGCCCCTTGTTGCAGCAGATGGGATTCGAACACTCTCCCCCCTTCCATGCTCCCTTGTGACACCAACCACTAGGCCACCTTGCTACTTGTGACATCCAGATACAAACAATTATTCTTAAGTCCTGCCTTCACTAACTTTCCTCACTAAAGTGCCAAAAACCAAAATTTTTGCTAGGACCTGGGCTCGAACCCGAGCCTCCCCAGGACCCCCAAACACACCCAAACAACAAGCTTAGCTAGCCAAAACATAAAATAAAGCAAAATGCCGAACCCCTAATTTTAGGATGTTACAGTTCTACCCCCTTAAAGAAATTTCGGCCTCGAAATTTGCCAGGTTAAAAGAGGTGAGGGTATTGCTGCCGCATTGCCTCTTCTGGCTCCCATGTGGCTTCCTCTAAACCGTGATTACGCCACAACACTTTAACTAATGGAACTGATTTCCTCCTCAATACCTTAACATCTCGATCTAAAATCTGCACTGGTTCTTCTTTAAAAGACAGATCAGGTCTTACCTCAATTTCTTCCACCGGCACTATGTTAGATGGATCTGAACGGTAGCGTCTCAGCATCGAAACATGGAATACATTATGTATCTGGCTCAGCTCCGGGGGTAACTCAAGCTAATAAGCAACTGGTCCCACGCGTTTCAACACTCGATAAGGCCCGATGAACCTGGGGCTCAACTTGCCCTTCCGTCCCAACCTTAAAACCTTCTTCCAAGGTGAGACTTTTAAGAAGACATGATCCCTCACTGAAAATTCTATCTCCCTACGCTTCAGATCGGCATACGATTTTTGTCTATCAGAAGCTTCTTTCAACTGACCCTGAATCAACTCAACCTTTTCTTCAGTCTCTGAAATCAATTCCGGACCCAATAACCGTCGCTCACCCAATTCTGTCCAACAAGTAGGGGTACGACACCTACGACTATACAACGCCTCGTAGGGTGCCATCTGAATGCTGGATGATAGCTGTTATTGTACGCGAATTCAGCCAACGGCAGGTAATCTTCCCAACTACCCCTGAAGTCAATCACACAGCCCCTTAACATGTCTTCCAAAGATTCGGATTACCCTCTCCGATGACCATCGATCAGGCGAACGCTATGTTTGAAATCTAGCCTTGTACCCAAAGCTTCATGTAACGCCTTCGAACCGTGATGTAAATCTAGGGTCTCTCATCGATATGATAGACATCGGTACCCCATGCGACCTCACGATTTCTTCCACGTATAAATTTGCCAACCACGCAACGAATAGTCAGATTTAACCGGTATGAAGTGTGCGGACTTAGTCAACTGGTCAACGATTACCCACACTGAATCTTTCTTAGTAGGCATTAGGGGTAGCCTACTAACAAAATCCATCGTTATTCTCTCCCACTTCCAAAGTGGAATCTTCACCGGTCGCAGCAACCCCGAAGGCAACTGATGTTCCGCCTTCACTTGCTGACAAGTCAAACACTTACACACAAAGTCGGTAACTTCACGTTTCAACTCTGGCCACCAATACAGTTCACGTAGGTCCCGATACATCTTGCTTCCACCGGGATGCATAGCGTATGGGCTACTATGCGCTTTCCGCAGAATCATCTGCCTCAACTCAGAGTCATTCGGCATACAAATTCTTCCACGAAAACATAGCACCCCTTCCCTGTTCAACCCAAAATCCACTGTCTCTCCTCTTTCCACTTGCTGAAGTCGAGAACTTAACATTTCATCTAACAGTTGCTTCTCTTTAATCTGATCCACCCATGTCGGCTTTACTTGAAGCTCCGCTAACAGACTACCATCCTCATAAAGACTGAGATGAGCAAAAATTGCTCTCAACTCCGATACCACCTTACGACTTAATGCATCTGCCACCATATTGGCTTTACCCGGATGATACTCAATCGAGCAGTCATAATCCTTCAGCAACTCTATCCATCTCCGTTGTCTTAAATTCAGCTTCTTCTGAGTAAGGAGATATTTCAGACTCTTATAATCCGTATAAATAATCGACTTCTCCCCATACAGGTAATGTCTCCATATCTTCAGGGTGAATACTACTGCGGCCAACTCCAAGTCATGAGTAGGATAATTCACTTCATGTGGCCTTAGTTGACAAGATGCATACGCTACCACCTTCCCTTCTTGCATTAACACACAACCCAAACCTGTGTGCGATGCATCACAATAGAAGACAAATTCCTTCTCAGTCTCAGGCTGAATCAACACTGGTGCCTCAGTCAGAATCTTCTTTAACTTCTCAAAACTTTCCTGCTGTTCATCGGCCCAAACAAACGGTACTCCTTTTCGGAATAACTTGGTCAAAGGTGCAGCAATCAATGAGAACCCCTCAACGAACCTTCTGTAGTACCCAGCCAAACCCAGAAAACTTTGGATTTCTGATACTGACTTAGGTGGCTTCCAATCCAACACTGCTTCAACCTTTCGAGGATCAACTCTAATCCCCTCGGCAGACACAACATGCCCCAAAAATGTCACTTCCCTCAGCCAAAATTTGCACTTACTGAATTTGGCATAAAGTTGCTTTTCTCTTAATATCTTTAAAACTGTTCGAAGATGTGAATCATGCTCTTCCTCCATTCTCGAGTACACCATAATGTCGTCTATGAACACTACCACAAACCGGTCTAGATAGGGTTGGAAGACCCGGTTCATCATATCCATAAAAGCGGCTGGTGTATTAGTCAATCCGAACGGCATCACTAGAAACTCGTAATGCCCATATCGAGTTCAGAAAGCAGTCTTGTGAATATCCGCCTCCTTGACCCTTAACTGATGGTACCCCGATCTCAAATCTATCTTCGAGAAAACCGAAGCTCCTCGCAGCTGATCAAACAAATCGTCAATCCTTGGTAGCGGGTATTTGTTCTTAATAGTCAACTTGTTCAACTGACGATAGCCAATGCACATACGCATCGACCCATCCTTTTTCTTCACGAACAAAACCGGCGCTCCCCATGAAGATACACTTGGTCAGATAAATTCGTGATCCAACAGCTCTTGGATCTGAGCTTTTAGTTATGCCAGCTCCTTCGGTGCCATCCTATAAGGGGCGATGGACACCGGAGCTGTTCCTGGAAGTAGCTCAATGCCAAATTCAACCTCACGATCCGGAGGCAACCCCGGAAGCTCTTCAGGAAAGACGTCCAAGAACTCCTTCACAGTTCTGACATCCCCTACAGACAATTCCTTGGCATCCGATATGCTGACGAAAACTAGTTGCGCCTTACACCCTTTTCGCACCATCTTCTCTGCCTTTAATGCCAAAATCACATGAGATAGATAATCTCTTCTTTCACCTATCACCATCACTTCTTCATCCTCTGGAGTTCTTATAACCATACGCTTAGCAGCGCAATCCAAGTTCGCACGATGCTTAACTAACCAATCCATGCCCAAGATAAGGTCAAACTCGCCGAACGGCAGTTCCATCAAGTCTGCCGGGAAAACATTCCCTTGCACTTCTAAAGGCACATCCCTAAACAACTTGTTTACTACCACAGATTTTCCTAAAGGGCTTACTACAGTCATTTCTCTAGCAAAGAATCTCGATTCTATACCCGAGTCTCGGATCTGATGCAGGCAACATATGAATGTGTAGACTCAATATCTATCAAAGCAGTAAATGGCACATCAAATATAAGAAACGTACCGGTTATGACATCTGGTGTGTCACCATCCTCTCGACGTCTAGCCGCATAGACCAACCCCGACTGTCTTACATCTGTATTACCAGCACCTCTGCCCGGTGCTCCACGACCTCACCCAAATCCATTTCCCCCTCTGGCCGGACCACGACCTCTCGGTGGCTGCTGACCACCTCTCTCTGACTGTGCAAATCCCTGACCTACCATCCGTGCCCTAGCTAACTCCTGTGGACAGTCCTTAATCATATGATCCCTAGACCCACACTTGAAACATCCACCCGTTCTTCTCCAACACTCCCCCGGATGTGTTCTCCCACACTGAGCACAAGGTCACAACTGACCTACAGCAACTGGCATCACAGCTCGAGCTGGCCCATCTAACCTAAGCCTCTTTTGGAAACCCCCAGAAGAACCTGACGTCCCAAAACCTCTCTTACTCTTGCCCCTATCCTTATCCCGGTTCTGCCTCTCAGAACGTTTCACTTCTTCAGTAATTTTTGCTTTCTCGACCAGAATGGCAAAATCTCTTTCTCGCTGCGGAGCTATCAGTACTCGCAACTCATCCCGCAGACCATCCTCGAACCGTACACAATGTTCATAATCAGTCGAGACTATTCCTCGAGCATACCGGCTCAAACGCAAGAACTCCGGCTCATACTCCGCCACAGATTTATTTCCTTGGACCAAATTAAGAAATGCCTTCCTCTAGGTGTCCACATAACTCGCCCCAACATATTTTCCCTGGAACGCTGTCTTAAAGAAGTCCCAGGTGATACAGTCCGCTGGAGTACCTTCCCTTACTGTGAGCCACCACTGGTATGCCTCATCTCGTAGGAGGGACACTGCTCCTTTCAATTTTTCCTCTGCTGTGTAGTCCAGGTCATCCATAATTCGTTCAACTGCTTCCAACCAATATTTAGCTACATTTGGGGCCACACCAGAAATGCCCCTAAAAACCTTATCTCCGTTAGCCCAGAGTCACTTAGGAATAGATTTTCGAGCCACTGACCCAGTACTTGCTCCAGTAACTCGTTCTAGAACTCGTAGCATAGCTTGGGACAAAGCATCGTCCCCTCCAGCTCGATCATGGGACCCCGTCTCTGTAACCGGTGATGCAGGTGCTTCCATTTCAGACATGTACCCAGATGCTTCAGACCCAACCCCAGCACTTCGGCCTCTACCTCGGCCACGTCTATCGCATCCACGTCCTCTAGTGCTCATGTTTGCTGGATTGAATTAATCTGATTAAGGATTTTTATGAATCAATATATAATTCCACTGTTTATTAACAAATATCTTATGTAAAACAAGTATAAGAGTTGCTCTCGCAGATCGAACTTCCTAATGTCTCAATCTCTATAGTCTTAACTACTAAAGCCAGAAGTTTCTGTGTTCTACTACTAACTCTAGTAGTTTTCTCACAACAGTCATAACATCATCTTAACAAACATAAAGTAAGAGAACTTACGGATTCGGTGCCAGAGACCCGTGATGCCATACCTCAAAAAGATATATTTTTTTTGTTTTTTTTAAACCATTTTTCAAGTAAGTTTTGAAAACATTTTCGAACCCATTCCAGAGCCGAGTTTTACAACCGGGCTCTGATACCACAAAATGTAACACCCCAAACCCGGCCTAGACGTTACGACCGGATCTGGCATGTCACATGGAAGGGTTATTAAAGAAACTTCGCGTTCGATAAAAACTTCGAGTTTTGTTGCTTATGAAAAATCCAACTTGTTTTATAGTTCTCTTGCAAAAACATCTTTGATGCTGTTTTCGATGACTTTGTTTATAAACAATCAGATTCAATGAATTCCAGGAAAAAAATGTTATTTTGAAAGAAGTTATCATTGTTAAGAAAATCCAGACTTTTATCAATTATAACTCGTAAACCGTTCGTTAACATTTTGGAAAAATAGTTGTTAATGTTTTAAGAAAATCCCGTATTAAACATTTATTAATAAGCAATAATCAAATCAAAAACTAAAACCAAATAAAATACCAAAGTCCTTATTACAAAACATAAACCCAGATTAAAATAAAATATTTAGTAAAGTAAAACGAAATTTACTAAAGTAGTGATGTATGGCCACCACAGAGTCTGTCTCGGCTCCAAATACTCAAAGCTAAGGATTACCTGCAAAATTAAGCAGAGGGGTGAGTTACAAGAACTCAGTGTGTAATTCCCCAATCGGACCTGAATTGGGCCTAAGCCCACAGAAGCAGATTGGGCCTTAGCCCTCACATAAGCAATTTGGCCGAAGCCCATACGGAGAAGAATTGGGCCTTGGCCCTATCAACATGGTATAACAAATAATGAAAGCAATGCAATGTAACCCAGCCCAGCCTAGTAATCCATCCGGTACACACCATGTAACAGACCGAATTTGACCCTAATCGGAACGGTGGTTTCGGGACCATGAATCTGAGTTTGAGAAAGATTTAAAGATTATATTTTGTGTTTATTATATGTGAATTAATGTGTGTGAAAGTTTTGTAGAAAAAAATTTAATCGTTTGTGTGTTCAATTTAACAAAAAGGACTAAATCGCGTAAAGTGTAAAAGTTGCATACTATAGTGTAAAGTGCTAGAATGATTATCGCTTTTTAATATGAGGTATTAAATGGGTAAATAACCCATTTCTAAGTTAGTGGGTGGTATATGACAAGGTTAACCTTAAGTTTTATATTATATAATTTTATGATATAAGGTTAAATAAGTAAATAAATTAAAGCCATATTATATGTTAATTAAAACATAAAAAAAATGAACATGTTTACTCATCTTCTCTTGGCCGAATATTGAGGAAAGAAAGGGGAGCTAGTTTCTTTGAAATTTCGGCTACATTCAAGCCAAATTCAAGGTAAATTCTTGGTCGCTTTTTGTAAATTTTTACGTTTTGAGATCGTTGCTTGAACAATGAGTGACCCATGTTAAAATTTTTAAATCTAAGCATGCTTGATGTTTGGCTATTGACATGTTCATGTGGTTTTTGATGTTTGATGATTTTAAATGAAAGATATATGTTAGATTAATATGTTTTGTCTTTGGATTTTTGGTAAATTTGAGTATTTGGGCTAAATTGCAAAAATGAATTTTTGAGGGGACCAAAATGCAAAATAAATGAAAGAAATGGACTTGTATAGTCCCTATGAAAATTCGGCCCTAAGGAATTATAGTGAAATTTTGTGTATTTTGTGTTTTGTGCAAATAGGATTAAATTGTAAAAATGTGAAACATTAGGGGTAAAATGGTAATTTGCCCATTTATGTGTTCTGGGACTAAATTGAGATGAAATGTGCTTGAATAAGCTAAATTTTAATGTGTTTAGATCAAGAATAAAGAAAAATGGATTTGGATTGGGGAAAGGCGAAGGTTACCGAATAGCCGGCCTACGTTGTCCGTCGAAAGTCGAGGTAAGTCTTTAAGCAAAGTAATTTTTGTAAGAATTGATTATAACATAGAATACATATTGAATCATGAAATTGTGGAATTAATTATGTTAAAGCCGAATGTGAGAAAGAAATTTAGCCATGTATATAATCGAATTCATTGAGTTAATTATGTGATAGTGATGTGAATTATATGTGATATTTGTGATACTGTTAATGTGTAGTGTGAATGAGTTGGTTTGGAAATAAATGTTTCGGGCTTATTACCTAGCAGGCCTTGTCTTGTGGTGAAATGTTCGGGCTTATTGCCTAGCAGTGAATCTGGTGATTAAATTTTAGACTTACGGTCTAGCGGGCTTAATGCTTGGGTGTACATTTCGGGCTTTGATGCCTAGCAGGCTTATTGCCGGTGATGTGTTATAAATGGAAAAATTATGAATCATACAAAGTGAAGCATATTTAATGCAATGAGCTAAAAGCTCAGGTAAGTATAAGCCTTTTCTTTTATAATTATAAAGAGTAAGGTAAGTTGGCATAGTATTATTTGAATTAAGTATGATATGATATGGTTGATGATTTGATAAGAATTATGATATATTTTATTGAGATTATTATTGATGTTTATGAACATTATATAATAGAATTTGAGTTTAAATGTGCTATTTTGGAGAATCGGTTATAAGTGAAAGTGTTAAGGATGAAAGAATTTAAGTGTTTGCATATGTGCATAAATAAGTTTATAAGGTTGATATTAATGTTGTACTCATATGACTTGGAGTATGCGAATACATATGGTAGAGTATGCGAATACATATGGTATATTTCCTTGGTTTCGATGAATTATATGTTTATGGAAATAATGTGCAAACATTTAGGTTAATGAATTAATAGAATTCGGCCATGTTTAAATTCACATATGGAAATGTTTATATTCAATGCCATAAGCTTAAATATTAAAGGTTTAAGTGTTTAATTGTTATATTATCCTTTGTTTGAGACTTACTAAGCTAGTAAGCTTACTCTGTGTGTGTTCAATGTTCTGTTTTATAGATTTTGATCAAGCTACGAGCTCAGAGGATCATCAGTGAAGTCATCCACATTATCGACTTGTTTTGGTATTTTCGAAATTTAGATTTTGAACTTAAGGCATGTATAGGCTAACTCTATGTCTGAATATCGTTTTGATGATGTATTATAGCCATGCGAAAATGGCTTAAATTTTCATATTAAGTTCGGTTCTATTTACCCTTGACTATGTGATTAATATATTTGGTTCAACTATTCGGCTAGGGGCTGTTCTTTTATTTCCAGCTTACATATTATGCGTACTATATGATTGCTTTTTTTGTAATGTCAATGTTTGTGTTAAATTAGTCAAGTGGGTCGGCATTTAAGTTAATATTCGCAGGTATAATTCAAGGTAGGTATGTGTAGTTGAGCATCATTCGGAATTTATGTATGCATGTGAACTTTATGTCGAGTTACGAAGTATGAATTATATTGAGTAATGCATATATGTGTATTCGGCCAAACCTAGGTGATAGTTGCAAATGTAGTCAACATGTTCAAATAAGTAATTGCTTAGGCTCATAGTCAAATATGGAAAATGTGTATAACCATGATGTATTCATTATATATATATTTGGCTTGTGAGATTGCTTAACTTAATTGAGTGCATGAAACTACCAAACTCGATTTGTGCTAGGTAACGAACATGAAATGTTATGAATGAGACCTTGTACATTCGGCCAAATATTTAAGCACATAGGTGATGTGTAATATGTTGCATGTATTCGATTATGTGAGAATAGGTTTTATGCCATGTGAAATTGGTCTTAATAGAAAGCATTATGCATTAACATTTGTAGTATGGTCATTTTGTGTTCATCGATGATTATATCGTATATGACTTGGATTAATATATCAAGTATGTGTTACACATGTGTGATTTGTCTATTTATGATTAAATTATTTGATAAAGATAATTAACGGAGATTCAATCGATTGAACTAAAGTTTTAACTTACATGGTAATACTCGTAACCCTAATCCGGTGACGGACACGGGATAGGGGTGTTACACACCACCCGTATCCAACCTAACACACCTGTGGGGATTTCTACAATCAACCCTCCATCCGCTACACACCTCGATGGCAGTCACGCTGTTCATCATCGAAATTGTGGCAGAGCCACCAAATTATCGAAATATACGTGGCATAGCCACCGGACGAAATGTGACAGAGTCACCGAAATGTGTGGCAGAGCCACCGAATTACACTTCCCCTATCATCAATATCATATCCCAAACCCATGCAACATTTCATGACATAGTATTTTCGTGCATGCATGAACGTACCAATATAACAGATAAACGGAATACACAGTCATGCCAAGTCTACCCAAAAGGGTATAATCATAAATTTACTCACCTGGGCCATTTCCAAACTCACCCACTAGAGGTATCTCATAGCTTACCCAATGAGGATATTTCGGCTTTTAGCCGACAAACAGAATAATACACAGCAAACGAATAAGAGTGTGAAATTACACACCTGATTACGTGGAGAACTAGACACTCCCGCTCGACGTCACCTAAGTCAACACATCACACTATTAGCTTACAGCAACAACAATGAGAGATCTCTAATCCATGACTAACCGTACGATTCATTAGCACTTACCCTCACTAGCGCCAACGACCACGATTTGCTTATCCAAATTAGATGTCGACTCCCTTCCACAACCCGGCGAGAAATCTCGAATCGCTGACACCCTACGTCGTTTGAACTTAGGAGCAGAGGCTATGAGTCCACTCCCCTTGGGCTCCCTTAATGCAACCCCCTTAGATCGGTTATCACTCGCCTCCATGAAGAAAGTCTCGATTAGTAACGTAACACAGTGAAAGAATGGTGATTGTCTAACAAGAAGGTTCGGTTATGGCAGAGTAAAACGAACAGAGAATAGTCGCAAAGAAACCAGAGAGAGAACTCCTTACCTTGATTAATGAAGAACCGCCCCACAACAGATTCGACTAAGGCTTTGAACCGAAATATGTGTTCCACGATGAGAGGAGAAAAGAAAGAGTTAGACAACAATTTGGAGAAACAGGAATGACACATTCGGCTATGTGAACACAGGAAGGAAAAGGGAAAAAAAAGAAATAAGAAAGACTTATCATTGCCTTAGATCGAAGAGAAGTCGACTGCAAAGAGATTCGGCCCTTGTAGCAAGACCCCAGAACCCTTGATTCGGCTAAAGCAACAGAAGCGAAACACCAATTCAGATTGGGAAAAAATAGAGGTTCGGTTTAATGGAGAAAAAGTAGAGAAGCAAAGAAGGAGAATTAAGGTTCGGCTATGTGGGAAAATAAATAGTAAGAAATGGAAAAGAGAGATTCAGCTATAGGCAAAAGAAATGAGAAGCTGATTTAAAAGATGAAAAGAGGAACTCCGTTGATGAAGAAAAGAGTAGCAAGAACACTGAAAGAGAAGAGGGAGTTTCGGCTATGTGCTAATGGTGTAGAAAAAGGTGCAAAAAGGAGAATGATGGGAAGTGAGTTTTGGCTAGAAGAAAGAAATAATGAAGAAGGAAAGAAGAGTAAGGTTTTCGGCCAATTGGTACGTGTGAAAGTAACCCAAAATGCACTAAGCAATCAACACACAATTTGCACAAAAACGCAGAGAGATGAAAAAGAAAAACCCAAGGAAAATTCGGCACACAAGCTTCTCCCTTGACCGAATATGCTACCTAACACCCCCTAGCCGAATTTTCACCTCCCCCTTAGTTCCCATTTTCGGCCAACTATCACCACACTCCCAAATCCCCTTGATTTACTCCTTGATTTACTCCCCCTTTCACTCTTCATCACCCATTCGAATTATTTGACCAAGTCTCCCCTCTCTCCTACAGAGTTTGATCTTCACTCAGCCACCTCCCTTACCTGAGCACAAAAAATAAAGCCCCTTGTTGCAGCAGATAGGATTCGAACACTCTCCCCCCTTCAATGCTCCCTTGTGACGCCAACCACTAGGCCACCTTGCTACTTGTGACATCCAGATACAAACAATTATTCTTAAGTCCTGCCTTCATTAACTCTCCTCACTAAAGTGCCCAAAACCAAAATTTTTGCCAGGACCTGGGCTCGAACCCGAGCCTCCCCAGAACCCCCAAACACACCCAAACAACAAGCTTAGCTAGCCAACACACAAAATAAAGCAAAATGCCGAACCCCTAATTTTAGGATGTTACAACTTTCACCTATGTACGTAGTTCTTTTACGAAGTTTCATCGGGTAATATTGTTAATGAAAACGTGATGATATGTTATTGGATTTTTGCAAAGTAATGTATATGATTTGGATGTAAGGTATGAGTTGGATTATGATAGAAATATGAAAAATTGAGGTTATATGTATGGTTTGAGCTCAAACCCTTATGTATCTGATGTTGTTGCATTGTATCTTGATAGGGATACTTATTTTGCATAATGAATTGAATGTGTGATAAGTAATTGAGGTAAGTAATCATTTATATTGTATGACCTTACTAAGTATTTTAAATACTTACCCATGTTACTACTTTCCTGTAGATTTTGGACGTCAAGAACATGTGGATCAGATAAGTGAGAAGCACATGCCTTTCATCTTTCAAATTTGGCAGACTTTTGATGTTTAAAATTTGGTTAACTTGTATAAGTGGATGAATGTGTTTTGGTATGTTTATGCTTGTATAAAAGTTTATGTGATAACTTGTTATGTGCTGAATGGTTTGATGCCAAGTTGTGTAGTTAGAAGGTTAATAGTAATGGTAAAGTTTAGATGTTGGTATGCATTTGGTAAATGATGATAACATGTTTGGAAATGGTATGTTTGATCTTATTTTGTGATATGGTTGGGAAATGGTTAATCTTGGATGAAATGCTTGGCATATGTGTTAGTTGATACTTGTAGTATATGCAATTATGGTACCAAGTTGTTTCATGGATTTGGTAAGTTGTGTATATGTAACAAAGTAATGATATGATTGAGATTTGTGTATGGTTTACTTTGGTAAAAGTTAAAGCATGATTTAGGTTGTTAGAAAGGTAAGGTTGGAAAGTGTTATGGTAAAATGCACATTGGTGTTCATATATACTTGTACAAATGGTTAAGCTGTATTTTTTAATTGGTTGTGATGGTGCCAAATGGCATATTGGTTAGGCACTTAGGAATGATATTTTAATTGATGTTTTGGTATATTTTGGTACATTTTAATATGGTTTAAGGAATGATTTAAAGTGCATATGTGGTATATGAAATTTTGTGGTTTATAATTTGCCTTGTAGGGTACATATAAGTGAACACAATTTGACACACGGCTGTGTGCCTCATATGGGCATGTGACAGGGCTGTTTGCACTGAATGAACTAAGGCAGGTTGTTTGAGACGGCCACAGTTAGCTACATGGCCGTGTGACCCTGTATTACACGGCATTAGCCTTGTACATGTTTGAAGTACACGGCTGTGTAGTTTGGCTCCACACGACCTTATCCTGTCATACGGCCTGGCCACACGGCCATGTGATCCCTGTTTTGTATTTTTTTCACACTTTTCTTAAATGTTTCAATTTAGTCCTTATTTTGTTTTGAATAATTTTAGAGCTTTTGTAAGCTCGATTTAACCCCAATATTGTATGAATGACATGTTTTTGATTATATGATTGATGATTAAAGATCGCTTAGAGAAATTTGAATTGATATAACATGATTCTTTTATGTTATGTGATGTAGCATCCCGCAACCATAATCCGGTGACGGAGACGAGTGAGGGGTGTTACGACAATAACATCTCTAAGGTTTGAAGTTGTGTTCTCACTTGAGAGTGCAATGTGCTTAACCACTACACCCAACACTTGTTGGTCCATCAATTGTATATATTAATAATGTTGTTGATTGAGTTGGTGTCATAAGTCAACTTGATACTAACTCAAGATTGATGACAACACCATGATAAACGATTATAGTGCATTTAGTATTCTTAATTTGATGTATTTGTGTTTAAATTTTATTTTACTCAGAATTTAATCTATTTTTTTTTTCATTTTAATATCGTGCATATTTCATGTGTTATTATTAATTAGTTTTAAACCATAAGTTCCATTATTTATTGTATATTATTTTTAAATTAATATATGTGTCTTAAATATGTAATTTCCACGTGTTTATGTGAGATAGAATTTCTAATTTCAATAATGCAACAAATAAATAATAAAATTAATAATATTTTAAAAATTCACCATGTTTGTGACATGTAAAATAATATGATCATATTCGCTTAATAAAGTCATAAAAATATCAATTAAGGTAAAAGGTAAGAAGTTGGGGATGTTGCCAACAACCTTTCGGCCTAATAGCAAGAGCATTATGTTGTAAGTATAAATATTTGATTTCGATTCCAAGTAACCCAATCTCCCTCCCCCAATTATCAAAAAAAGAAGTTGAAGATACTTAAGGTGGATTTGGATGGACGGTGCGTTTATTTATGGTTTGTGTAAAAATAGCGATAGTAGTGAGATTAGATATTGTAATGATACTGTAACGTGAGATAAAAAGTAAGATAAACGCATCGTATCACACCGTCCATCCAAGTCCATACTTAAACTTCAGAATTTGACACCTATTTTTGGAATTTTATTGAAACATATTATAAGAAATAAATTTTTCTAATATTTTAATAAAACCTACTTTTGTAATGAAATAAAAGTTAACAGAAAATCTAATATTTAGCCCAGTACGGACCTATCCTACCAAAAAAAAATAAATGTAACCGGACGCTTGAATTCAAATTTAAAATGCAGTTTTGGCGTACGATCAAATTGTTACGAAGGCACAGTAGCAGTAGTTGTAGTAAATGTGTTAACCAGAAGAAGATAGCCGACAACATCTGATCAGACAGAGACCGATCTAGTTCCTTTTGGCAAGTCCATGTGGGTCCTTCCTCCACCACATATCTTGAGCCACGTGTCCCATCAAACTTTAGATAAGAGTAAATTAAGTGAAAATCTAGTAATCTTGCCAAAAACCGATCTTTTGAAGAGAAAAGGTAAATTAGTAATGACTAATGACCAAAAGTTGAAATGCCGAGACTGCCCACGATGAAAGGCTGAGGGAAAGGGAGCTTTAGCCCGCGTAAAAGTCGAGGGGTCTCACTGATATCTGCAGAAGTAAAAGACCTAACTTTAGTCATTTGGGGCCCACATTTTTTCCCTTTCTCTGCTGTAATTCACACTTTCCCACGCGCTCCCTTTCATCTATGAATTCTTTGCTTGTTCGTACGACACCAGTATCTTTGTATTTTGAGATAAACTTCAAGAACTTTTATTTTAGTTTTGAAGTCGAGGTGATGTAATTGTAAAATTGTACATGTTCGGATCCCTCGGTCCAGGTGACTCAGTCTGACTTGAAATTTTATTCGAAAAGTAAAAACGTTTAGATAAAAATATAAAATTAAAAAATTAGCTTTAAACAAAAAATAAAATTCATTTGGAAAATAGATCGTGCCTCAAGGTAAGGTTTTTTTTTTTGCTTGGGTTCGACCCAAATTTATAAAAAGAAATACTATTTTTTTGTTACTGCTTTTTCACTGTTATACTGTAATTTTACTATTATATTGTTACTATTTTATTTTTATTGTTTAGATATTATATAACTCTTATTTTATTGTTAATTTTACTTTTATTTTAGAAGCATTTATTTGTTAAGTTGCACCTATCTTAGTGTTATTTAAGTATAAATATTTTTTAAAATTTATTTTCAATTTATTGAGAAACATTTATTTTAATATTTTTAGTGTTTTTGATGTATTATATTTTTTTAAAAAAATTAAATATAAAAATCTTAATACGGACGGGCTAGGCTGGGCCGAGTTTAGACAGTTTTAAACCGATTTTTTGGGCAAGACTAAAACCTATCAAAAAAACCTAAAATTTTATTAAGACCCAGCTCGGCCAGACCCATAAACACCTTTATGTAATTGGAACAAATCCCAATTGAAATTTAATTCAAAACATAGAGAGGAATTAATCTCATCTTCTTTTATATTGTTTATTGTATCTTATAAAAAAAATGTCATTTTACTTAATTTTTTAATTTCAAAAACAATGTATTAAATTCACAAAAAACAATTTATTGAATATATTTTTATAGTAAATCCTATTTTTTTTCTTACTAAATTTACATTAACTTTGTTTTAGTTACAATTTTTGGACTGCGACTACTGCGTTTGGTAAATTAATGGGTTTTTTACCTATATAATAGAAAATTAAAAAAAAATACTGAAATAGTATGTTAAAAAGACTATGTATCAAAATGGTACATCCAAAGAGGTGAAGGGTGGTGCATAGGCGACACCACCCTAGAATTTTGACACATTTCAGTTAAAAGAAAAATATTTTAGTAGTGGTGCCAAAGTAATAGGCGGCACTGCCCACTTTGTCCAGCCAAATTGATAGGCGGCACCACTTTGTCCAGATTGGTATATATGCGGTATCAAAATACGGAAGGGGTATGGTGCCTATCTCATAGGCGGCACCATTGACCCCTATCCGATAGCGGCACTGGTGACCCCTATCTGATAGGCGGCACCAGTAGCATTTCCCCCTGCTCCCCTATCCGGCTCAATTTTAAAGTATCAGTTAAAAAAATAGCAGAACAAGAGGGGGAGAAGAGAAGAAAGAAAATGTATTATTATTTTTATTGTTATTTTCAAATAGAATAGATTATGATAAGAAAAAATTATTTTGTTAGTATTATATAGTTTGTTTAGTGTTATTTTTATGTTTTGTTTTAAAGTTATTTTGTTTATTGTGATTTGTTAGTAAGTTTTGTGTTTAGATTAATTATGTGTTTATTGTGAATGTTATGTTTTAAATTTTTTTAATATATTTGAAAGTTTTTATGTTAGTAACTATTATAAAGTAATTGCTAGTTAGTGATAACAACAGAAAAAAATAGATAAATACTGAAAATATTTCTGTCATAGATATTGTTAGAAATGACAATAAATTTGATATTGTTAGAAATGGTCTCTTTTTATTCATTAAATTTTTTATGTAAGTATTTTTATGCTGTTTGAAATTGTTTTGAGAATTTTTGTTTATTTTTTAACAGATTGAGTATTGAAGATGGATAAGCAGTTTTTCGTATGCGTTTATTTCGATGGAATCATCTTGACAACAACCATTGAATGTATATTTGAATGCCGGCAACAAATAGCAATGAGATTTAATAGAAATGTCTCGTTCGATGATATGAAGGAAAAGATTAGCGCAAAAAATTGTTAGACGTTGTGGGAGAAGGATCTCGAAACTTTTCTACAAGTTTCCAGTTTTGACAAATCCCATCAAATTCACCGAAATGGAACTTGTAGGCGATGAAGACGTGGAGACAGTGATCACTCTTTATTGTGGGAATCAGAGTGACCAAAATGCACTGATTCAGTTATTTGTTAAGTTAGCTGGTGTGGAGCCAACTGAAGATCTCACTACATCTGGTGAAGATCATGGAGCTCAAGAACCGTGTATGGTGGCTCCAATATCGTACGTTGATAGTGAATCGATTATACGCGAGACCGATATCGATCTTAATGTTGCACCCGATATTGATGTGGTTGGTGATGATGGATACGATAGTAGTGATCCTTGTGATCAAGAGGTCGATAGTGATAGTGATCCCGATGTGGACAAGGTCCCCGATGATATTGACGACAAAGACGTGAATGACGATGGAAACATAAACGCGTCTTCAGTCGGGAACCAGATTTGACGTATTGTGATACACAATAATCTTGGGCCACACATGTCGCTCATAGACCCCAACGCGGCGCATGTAGCCGAGTTTTCAGAGTACCCTGCAATGGTACCTACTCACCGGTTGGCCGTAGATTCCGATCTTGAGGAGTTGTTCGTAGGCCAAAGATTCGAAAGTAAGGAAGAGTGCGTATTTGCTATTAAGCGGTATAGCATGAATATATCATTGGACTAAAAAGTCGTAGTGTCTAAACCGATATTATATATTGGGGAGTGTTGGAAGTCGGTGAAAGGCTGCAATTGGCGAGTACGAGCTGCATTTATTCAAAATTCACAGATGTGGGAGATACGAAAATTTGTTGGGTCTCACACATGCACATCAACACGTATGACAAAAGATCATCGAAAACTTGATTCCAAAACTATCTGTACGTGTATCATGCCAATGGTGAAGGACATGCCGACCATTAAAGTTTCTGTAACACCCCTAACCCGTAACCATCGCCGGTTTAGGGTTAAGAGGTATTACCAGACAATTGGAAACTTTTACGAACATTTCGCATCATAAAGTATAACATCGTCAAATCATAACAGAATACAAGCTTATAGTCCCTTAATGAGGTCTACGAGACCTTAAACATGCATTAGAAAGGGGTCGGGACTAAACCGGAATCATACGAAATTTTTTCGAATATCAAACATTTTTCAAAGTTACAGAGGTCACATGCCCGTGTGGATAGGCACACGGCCTCAAACACGCCCATGTGTCCTGTAACATCCCAAAATTAGGGGTTGTGACATTTTTTGTAATTGCATGGTATGCTGGTTCTGTTGGTTGTTTAAGGGTGTTTAGGGGATCTAGGGGGGGGCCTGGGGTCAAGTGTGAGCTTTGGCAAAATTTTGATTTTTGGGCACTTTAGGGGGGGAGGACTGTTGGAAGCAGGATTTATAGTTAATAGAGTGTGTTTATTCAAAACAAGGGAGCTTGTGGTGGAGTGGTGGTGGCATCACTTGTGAGGCAAGGAGAGAGGGGTTCAAATCCTACAGTTGACAAATCAAGGCTTCTATTTTTTTGTGTCAAGAGAGTGGAAGAAGTAGAGTTCAGTTAGAACTCTGCAAGGGAGAGTGGAGACTTAGTCAAATCGGTTTGAAAGGGAGGTGGAGAGCAATTTAGGGAGCAAAAAGAGGAGTGAATCAATGTATTGAGGGTGAGAGGTAGTAGTGGCCGAATATGGGGAGGTGAATGGGGGAGTTTCGGTCAAGACTTGTCATTTGGAAGAGTGCACATTCTGTAACGGCCCGATTTAGGGGCTAGTCGGAACAGTGATCTCAGAATCACTAATTCGAGGTTAGAGAAAATTATTTTCATGTTATGTTATGAGTTATAACATGTTTATGAGGATGCATGAAAATTTTGGTGCCTTAATTTTAGCGATTTCTAGCTAAATCGTGAAAAAGGACTAAACCGCATAGAGTGCGAAAGTTCCATTCTATAGGCTAAAGGTGCCAAATAGCTATGGCTTAGTAATTGGAGGTCCCAAATGAGCAATTTGGCCTTGTCTAATTGAGTTGGCCGGCCATAGTAAGCTAAGGGGACAAGAACATTAAATGTGGTCATGTTAGGTGTTTAAAAAGAAATAAAATAAGATGAAATAAGCCAAAAAGCTATCATCTTTTTACTTCTTCTCTTTCAACTGAAAATATCAGCCATGGGGGGGCTTGGAAAGCTTGAAAATTTTAGCAAGCTTCGCTTCACTCAAGTAAGTGATTTTGATGGCTTTAGATGTTAATTTTTGTACTTTTGAGACCCCTAAAGCTTAAGCTTTCTAAAGAGGGGACTAGTTTGCAATATGGTTGAAAGTCTAGGGACTTTACATGAGAGATTTCATGTGTTTGATGATTTTTATGAAAGAAAATGAATGATAGGATGATGAGAAATAACTTTTGTGAAAGGTGTTGTCATGAAAACACCTATTTGGGACTAAAATGCAAAAGTTGTAATTTGTTCATTAAGGCATGAAATTGATGGAATTGAGAATAGTTGTAAGAGGATTAAATGTTCAGCTAGTCTTGTTTAACAAGAAAATGTGATGAAAATTTATTTACGAGCTTAGGGGCAAAATCGTAATTTTGCCAAAGTATAGGGGCAAAATGGTCATTTTTGCCTAAGTAGAGATTATGTTGTAATACGATCATTAAGTGATTAAATGAGTAAATTTCATTGTTTTAGATCAACAAAAATGAGTTTCGGACCTAGAACGGATGAAAAGAGAAATGTGGGCAAAAAGTCCTTTTCTGCTCTTTCGACATCGAGGTAAGTTCATGTGCAAATGTTGAAATTACGTATGAGCTTATTTAGTATTCCAATGTTGTATGGAATGTATATTATTATGTAAATGTATGAAATGTCTCTTGATGAGATGTCAATGGAATCGAATTTAGAGTAATGGGAAAGGTGTATAGCACGATAAAACGATGGTTAAAGGCTCGAGTAAGACCATATTGGGATATGGCCTCGGTGTAAGAATTCGTATAAGACCATGTCAGGGACATGGCATCGATATGTTAAAGTATGTAAAACCCAATTGGGGTAGAGTGACAATGAGAACTATGTGCATGAGACTCAAGAGAGTTATTTAACAATTCGAATGATTCAATGTATATGTGAATGTATGTGGTTGTACTATGAGTAGCACAAGTAGGTGTAGAATTGAATTGAGATGAATTCAATAAATGATGAGCCCCTAGTGGGGTATGTGTATTTGATGCAATGTATGAATGAGAACGAGTATCGTAGAAAGTTAAGTAAAAATGGGAACATGTGAGGATGTTCTTGAATGAACATTTGAAATAGAGATATACTTGTGAATTATTATCCATGAATGTAAATAACGGTAAGCTATGTGCAATGTCACCTATTTGATTATTGATCGATGGACTATGTGTGATACCATTACTTATAAAGGAATGGTGGGCTAAGTGCGAAACCACCGAGATATTAGTTGCATGAGCGGCTTATTTAAAATGCTTGATGTGTTTTTATATATGATCTTGTGACGATCAGTGCAGGAACGTATGCTAATTAAACGAGCAAATTGGCTTGTGATATGGTAAGAATGTGGTAAGAGATTGAATGAGTAAGTTTCAGGAATGGTTGAGTAAGTAACCATGAGTTGATGAGAAAAACTCAACATATTGCCTTGGTGTTATGTATATTCAGTGAATATCAATATTTGTCAAATTATACAGATGAACTTACTAAGCATTATTGCTTACTCCTTTACTTTTCTCATCTCTTATAGGTTTTATTACTTAGCTCGGGTTGGAGGCCGCCGGAGATGTTTTCACACTATCGAGTAGACATACGGTATGAGGTATCAAGTTTTTAAGAGTCATGGCATGTATAGAGATTCGTTTAAGGTTGATGAAGTCTAATTGTGGTAGCCAAATGTTGTTGGCCAAAGAGTATTCATAGTATGGTTGTGTGTAGCCATTTATGATGGTTTAAGTTGTTGAAAATGTTGTGGGAAAAATTCTCCCAAGTGTATGAGAGGAAAACTTTATTTTCATTAACCAAATGTGTTAATTTATGTGTTTCAATTGATGTTTTGAGAATGTTTTGAAGAAGTATATGAATGTATGTAATGGAGAGTAAGAAAAGGCTTGGTAGATAGCTTCTGAGTGCCCACATGGTTAGACACACGGGCGTGTGTCTAGGCCATGTGTAACCTGCACCTTGATCTCATAAGTTAGAATAGGCCACGGGTTAATCCCACGGCCGTGTGTTGAAGCCGTGCATGACACACGGTTAGAACATGGGCGTGTGCCCCGACCGTGTGTAATAAGTCAGTATATCAAGGTATAGTACACGATCTAAGTCCACGGGCGTGTCAAGGCCGTGTGTAATTAGTCAGTGCCGACCACGGTCGGAAGACATGGGCGTGTAAAGGGGTGCACGGGCGTGTCCCAAACCGCATGGGCGTGTGCCTTAACCGTGGGGCATTTGGCAGAATGCTTAGGTTTTTAAGCACGGTTGTTGAACATGGCCGTGTGTGTCTACACACGGGCGTGTCTCATTATACACGGGCGTGTGGCCCCTGTTTTATAGAAAAGTTTCCTTTAACTCGTAAAAGTTTTCGAACGCAAGTTTAAGGCCTCGTAGGCCCACGATACGAATGACTTGACTAAGAAAGAGAAGTTTTTAATTTGGAACAAAATTTTACAGCCCGTAAGTGCATGATTAAGCAAGTTAAAGCATAGTAATATCTCATATTCGATCTAAGCCTCGGACTCGGGTATGGGGTGTTACACATTCAGTTTTGAGTAGGAGGGTGCCGAAATTCCTTTACATTTGTGCATTTTGGGCATTTATTCTTTAAGCATTTTGGGGTCATTTTCTCTTGGCAATTTCCTGTTTACCGAAATCATTTTCTCCCATCTTTCTTTTTCTCTCTTTGAGACTTGGCCGAACCTGTTGGAAAGTTACCACTCGTGCAACTCTTGTTCAACATCCCATCTCTTTCAATTATTCTTTTTCTACTCAATAGCCGAAACCCCTAACCCTTTCCTTCTAGCTTTCGATTGGCTTACTTCATTCCTTCTCATATTTGGGTTCTTCATTTTGGTTAACTTCGTAGCTGAATCTCGGCCCTGTGTATTTGCTGCTTGTGCCGAATCTCTTCTCCCATTCGGCTCATTTTTGGCCTAAGGTATGGTGTGCCTTCCTCTAGTTTTCTTTCTTGTCTTTCCTCTGAAACTGAATCTCTCACTCTGGTTCTTTTTGACTAAGGCTGAATCAAGTCATTCTCTTCTACCTCTCATCATTCTTCTAGCCTTGGATTTCAGAAGTTGGTTGGTAAGTAAGATTTAGGCCGAATATAGGTGGTGAGGTTATACTCATTGGTTGATTCTTACTCAAGCCGAATGGTTGTCTTGAGTTCTTTTGTGGTCATGATTAAGGTGTTGCTAACATCTATTTTTCGTGCCAAACACTGCTAGGGTCTCGACGTGCTTAATCAGAGGGCCAACTAAACACCTATCCCTTGCGGTGGATCTCTTGGCTATTGGTAAGTGGTGTGGATTAAGTTGTCGATTTCAACCTATTGGATATGTCTTACTAAGATTAAGACTAATGGTTTAAAGTGTATTAATTTAATAGGTGCGTAATCTCGAAGGTTTCAATCTACACTTGTAACAGGTGTGTAATCTCACACTCACCTTGATGGTTGCATGTGATGCTTTGTGAATCGGCCAAAAGCCAAAAAGTCGGCAACTGTGACCACTCGAGCATGCGAACGCTTGTGGTGGTAAACCGAGACACGAATGGCGACGATAGATCATAGAGAGTGTCGCGAGCACTCTCGCGAAGCTAAGGCCGTAACGGGCCTGATAGAACTAAAATGGGCTAAATGGGCCCAATGGGCTTACGGGCCCACGGGGGGCAAAATCGATGGAGAAATACTGAATGATAGATGCGATTGCGAAATTACCAAAATACCCTTGGAGGGTAAATTACTGAAATACCCCTGGGTTGCGAAATTACCAAAATACCCTTGGAGGGTAAATTACCGAAATACCCCTGGGTTGCGAAATTACCAAAATACCCTCGATGGGTAGAATGACCGTTATACCCTTTATTGTGATTGAGAATCGTGTCTATAATTTTATTACACTTTTATATGTTGATACATTGCATTTTATCATGTTGCATGGGGCGGGTTAATAACTGAAGAGAAGTGTAGCCTGGTGGCTCTGCCACATACTGTTTTAGTGGCTATGCCACATATATATATACTATGACTCTGGTGGCTCAGCCACAAATCGTGATTAGCAAAACTTGTGCGCAATATTGGTGTGATTGGCGGGGTGGGTTGACTTGATCCCCACAGGTGACGATTGGTTGGTACGGGGGTGTGATTGGTTGGATTGGGTTGGGTTGCATTACATTATCTGCACTTTCATGATTATAAGGCTTAAGCCCAGATTGACGTCTTATGGGCTCGGGCCCAGTCAGTGACCGTTTAGAGGATTACATACTGAGTTCTTGTAACTCACCCCTTTTCCTTTAACCTCGCAGGTAATCCCCAGTGATAGAGGATTTGGAGCCGTGGAGGACTCGGTGGTGGCCATACATCGGAGATATTTCCCACGAACTTTAGTAAATTCAGTTTTACCTTATTTTTTTAGATTATTTATTTTGGGTTAATATGTTGTATTAAGGCCTTTGAGATTTTATTTTTCTTTTAACTTTCAATTCGGTTTTTTTCTAAATTGTTTGGTGTTTGAATACTGAGTTTTCCAAAATGATAATAACTGTTTTTCTAAATATCACGTTTCCGCAACTATTTAAGTTAAATTTCCATAACAAAATCAATTTTTTTTAAAATAATAATAACTTTATAAAAAGGGACATTAAGTAAATCGGGTTTATAAACAAACGATGAAACCCAGAGTTTTCAAAAGAGATGCAATATTTTCAACGAACGCTTAGCTTTTCAACGATCTTTCAATGTGACATGCTAGATCCGGCCATAACGTCTAGGTCGGGTTTGGGGTGTTACATTTTATGGTATCAGAGCCAGGTTGCAAAACTCGGCTGTGGAATGGGTTTGAAATTTTTCCAAATCTTTTTAAAATATGGTTTACAAAAGGTAATAGTGTTATGGGAAGTATGGCACACTGAGTCTCCGACACCAAATCTGTAAGTCTTCTTACTTTATATCTGGTTATACGATGAAATGATTGTAGGGAGAAAACTACTAGAAGTAGTGGTAGTACACTGAAACTACTAGCTATAGGAACTAAGACTATAGAGACTGAAACAGTAGGAAATTCGATCCGCGAAAATGACTCTTATAACTGTTTTCCATAAAACACTTGTTAATAAACATTGGAACTATAGACTGATTCACAAAATTCTTAATCAGATTAACTCGATTCAGCAATATGAGTACAAGAGGACGTGGACGAGGAACACGCGGTCGTGGTAGGGGCCGAGGTGCTAGGGCTGGATCCTCAGCATCGGGGCATATGCCGGAAAGAGAGGCACCGGCATTGCCAGCGACTGAAACAGAGTCTCATGACCGAACTGGAGGGGACGATGCTTTGTCCCAAGCAATGCTGCGGGTTTTAGAACGGGTTACTGGAGCGAGTACTGGATCGGCAGCTCGAGGGTATATTTCTGAGCGACTCTGGTCGAACGGGGCCGAAGTGTTTAGGGGCGTCTCTGATATAGCCCTGAATGTAGCAGAATACTGGTTAGAGGCTATGGAGCGCATCATGGATGATCTGGACTGCACAGTAGAACATAAATTAAGAGGAGCAGTGTCCCTACTGCGAGATAAGGCGTTTCAGTGGTGGCTTACAGTAAGGGAAGGACCACCAGCTGACCGGGTGACTTGGGAGTTCTACAAAATGGCCTTCCAGGGGAAATATGTCGGGGCAAGTTATGTGGATGGCCGAAGAAAAGAATTCTTGAATCTGGTCCAAGGGAATAAGTCCGTAGCAGAATATGAGGCAGAGTTTCTGCGCTTGAGCCGGTATGCTTGGGGTATAGTTACGACCGATTATGAGCGCTGTGTGCGATTTAAGGATGGATTACGGGATGAGTTACGGGTATTGATAGCCTCGCAGAGAGAAAGAGACTTCGCTGCCCTAGTGGAAAAGGCAAAGATTGCTGAGGAAGTGAAACGTTCTGAGAGACAAAATCGTGATAAGGAAAGGGGCAGGAACAAGAGAGATTCAGGTTTTCGTGTTCTTGTGGGGAATTCATAAGAGGCCTAGGTTTGATGGGCCAGTTCGAGTTGGAGTTTCAGTTGCTGTGGGTCGACCGCAACCTTGTGTGGAATGTGGGAAATTTCATTTAGGAGAGTGCTGGAGAAGAACTGGTGGGGGTTTCAGATATGGGTCTAGGGATCATCGGTTCAAAGACTGTCCTCGGGAGCCTGTTCAGACGCAGGTAGTAGGTCAAAGATTTGTGCAGCCAGTGAGAGGTGGTCAGCAGCCACCGAGAGGTCGTGGTTCGCCCAGAGGGGGAAATAGGTTGGGACGTGGTCGTGGAGCACCGGGCAGAGGTGCTAGTAATGTGGGTAACACAGAGGCGAGGCAGTCGGGTCTGGTTTATGCTGCTCGGTGTCGAGAGGATTGCGACGCACCAGACGTCATAACCGATACATTTCTTATATATGATGTGCCATTTATAGCCTTAATTGATATTGGATCTATACACTCATATGTTGCTTGTACTGTGTCTGGAACTCTGGATATACAATTTGAGTTTGCTGATAGAGAAATGTCAGTAATTAGTCCCTTAGGACAATCTGTGGTAGTGAATAAGCTGTTTAGAAATGTGCCTCTAGAAGTTCAATGAGTGGTATTTCTGGCAGATTTGATGGAACTGCCGTTCGGCGAGTTTGATCTTATACTAGGCATGGACTGGCTAGTTAAACACCGTCAACCTTGGATTGCACTACTAAGCGTATGGTATTAAAAACCTCAGAGGACGGGGAAGTGATTGTTATAGGAGAAAGAAGGGACTATCTGTCCAATGTAATCTTAGCGTTAAGGGTTGAGAAGTTAGTGTGTAAAGGTTGTGAGGCGTTTATAGCTTATATCAACACAACTGATACTGGGAGTTTGTCTGTGGAGAAGGTCAGGACAGTAAATGAATTCCCTGTCATATTTCTTGAGGAGCTTCCGGGGTTGCCTCCGAATCGCGAGGTCGAATTTGGTATTGAGTTGTTACCGGGAACGGCTCCGGTGTCTATCGCCCCTTATAGGATGGCACCGAAGGAGTTGGTAGAACTAAAGGCTCAGATCCAAGAGTTGTTGGATCGAGGATTTATCAGACCAAGTGTATCTCCGTGGGGAGCGCCGGTTTTGTTCGTGAAGAAGAAGGATGGGTCAATGCGTATGTGTATTGACTATCGTCAGTTGAACAAGTTAACAATCAAGAACAAATACCCGCTACCAAGGATAGACGATCTATTTGATCAGTTGCAGGGAGCTTCGGTTTTCTCAAAAATAGTAAGACCGGGATATCATCAGTTAAGGGTCAAGGAGGCGATATACACAAGACTGCATTTCGAGATCGTTATGGGGCATTACGAGTTTTTAGTTATGCTGTTCGGATTAACGAATGCACCAGCCGCTTTCATGGATATGATGAACCGGGTTTTCCAACCCTATCTAGACCGGTTCGTGGTGGTATTCATAGATGACATTTTGGTGTATTCGAGAACTGAGGAGGAGCATGATTCACATCTTCGGGTTGTGCTGCAGATATTGAGGGAAAAGCAACTTTACGCCAAATTCAGTAAGTGCGAGTTTTGGCTAAAGGAAGTGACATTTTTGGGGCATGTGGTGTCTGCCGAGGGGATTAGGGTTGATCCTCGGAAGGTTGAAGCCGTATTGGATTGGAAGCCACCGAAGTCAGTGTCAGAGATCCGAAGTTTTCTGGGTTTGGCTGGGTACTACAGGTGGTTCGTTGAGGGGTTTTCTTTGGTGGCCGTACCTCTAACTAAATTGCTGTGTAAAGGGGTACCGTTTGTGTGGGCTGATAAGCAGCAAAAGAGTTTTGAGGAACTGAAGAAGATTCGATGAAGCACCAGTAGATAATTCACTGAGAGGGAAAGAATTCGTTGTTTATTGTGATACGTCGCACACTGGTTTGGGTTGTGTGTTGATGCAAGAAGGGAAGGTGGTGGCGTATGCATCCCGTCAACTTAGGCCACATGAGTTAAACTAGTGTTCGCCCTAAAGTATGGAGACACTACTTGTATGGGGAAAAGTCGATTATCTACACTGACCATAAGAGTCTGAAGTATCTCCTTACCCAAAAGGAGTTGAATCTGAGGCAACGGAGATGGATAGAGTTGTTGAAGGACTATGATTGCTCGATTGAGTATCATCCGGGAAAGGCCAACGTGGTGGCAGATGCACTAAGTCGTAAGGTGGTATCTGATTTGAGAGCAATGTTTGCTCGTCTCAGTCTTTTCGAGGATGGTAGCTTGTTGGTAGAACTTCAGGTAAAACCGACTTGGGTTGATAAGATTAAAGAAAAGCAGTTATTGGATGAGTCGTTGGGTTCTCGTTTTTAGTAGGTGAAAAGTGGGGAGACGGTGGATTTTGGACTGAATAGTGAAGGAGTGTTATGTTTTTGTGGAAGAATTTGTGTGCCGAAGGACTCTGAGTTAAGACAGATGATTCTGCGGGAGGCGCATAGTAGCCCATACGCTATGCATCCCGGTGGAAACAAGATGTACCGAGATCTACGTGAACTATATTGGTGGCCAGGACTAAAACGTGAGGTTATCGACTTTGTAAGCAAGTGTTTGACATGTCAGCAATTGAAGGCTGAGCATCAACTCCCTTCAGGATTGCTGCAACCTGTAAAGATTCCACTATGGAAATGGGAGAGGATAACAATGGATTTCATTAGTGGGCTACCCCTGACGCCTACTAAGAAAGATTCAGTGTGGGTAATTTTTGATCGGTTGACTAAGTCTGCGCACTTCATACCGGTTCGCACTGACTACTCACTACAGAAGTTGGCCAAGTTATACGTGGCAGAAATTGTGAGGCTGCATGGGGTACCAATGTCTATCATCTCAGACAGGGACCCTAGATTCACATCTCGGTTCTGGAAGGTGTTACATGAAGCTTTGGGTACAAGACTAGACTTCAGCAAAGCGTTCCATCCCCAGACTGATGGTCAGTCGGAGAGGGTAATCCAGATTTTGGAAGACATGTTAAGGGGCTGTGTGATTGACTTCAGGGGCAGTTGGGAAGACTATTTACCCTTGGCGGAATTCGCGTATAACAACAGCTACCAATCCAGCATTCAGATGGCACCCTACAAGGCATTATATGGTCATAGGTGTCGTACCCCTACTTGTTGGACAGAATTGGGTGAGCGACGATTGTTGGGTCCGAAAATGATTTCAAAAACTAAAGAGAAGGTTAAGTTGATTCGGGGTCAATTAAAAGAAGATTCTGATAGACAGAAGTCTAATGCAGATCTTAAGCGTAAAGAAATCGAGTACTCGGTGGGAGATTATGTTTTCTTGAAGGTCTCACCATGGAAAAAGATTCTGAGATTTGGACGGAAGGGTAAGTTAAGCCCTAGATTCATCGGACCTTACCGAGTAATAAAACGTGTTGGACCGGTCGCATATCAGCTTGAGCTGCCCCCTGAATTGAACCGGATACACGACGTATTCCACGTCTCTATACTGAGACGCCATCGCTCGGGTCCATCGCATATAGTGCCGGTGGAGGAAATCAAGGTTAGACCTGATCTGTCATTTGAAGAGGAACCCGTGCAGATTTTGGATCGTGATGTTAAAGTGTTGAGGTGAAAATCCGTTTTGTTAGTCAAAGTGTTTTGGCATAATCACGGTTCAGAGGAAGCCACGTGGGAGCCTGAGGAGGCAATGCGACATCAATACCCCCATCTCTTTAAATCAGGTAAATTTCGAGGCCGAAATTTCTTTAAGGGGGGTAGAGTTGTAACATCCCAAAATTAGGGGTTGTGACATTTGTGTAATTGCATGGTATGCTGGTTCTGTGGGTTGTTTAAAGGTGTTTAGGGGCTCTAGGGGGGCCTGGGGTCAAGTGTGAGCTCTGGCAAAATTTTGATTTTTAGGCACTTTAGGGGGGGGAAGGACTGTTGGAAGCAGGACTTATAGTTAATAGAGTGTGTTTATTCAACACAAGGGAGCTTGTGGTGGAGTGGTGGTGGCGTCACTTGTGAGGCAAGGAGAGAGGGGTTCGAATCCCACAGTTGACAAATCAAGGCTTCTATTTTTTTGTGTCAAGAGAGTGGAAGAAGTAGAGTTCAGTTAGAACTCTACAAGGGAGAGTGGAGACTTAGTCAAATCGGTTTGAAAGGGAGGTGGAGAGCAATTTGGGGAGCAAAAAGAGGAGTGAATCAAGGGATTGAGGGTGAGAGGTAGTAGTGGTCGAATATGGGGAAGTGAATGGGGGAGTTTCGGTCAAGACTTGTCATTTGGAAGAGTGCCCATTCGGTTTTGAGTAGGAGGGTGCCGAAATTCCTTTGCATTTGTGCATTTTGGGCATTTATTCTTTAAGCATTTTGGGGTCATTTTCTCTTGGCAATTTCCTGTTTACCGAAATCATTTTCTCCCATCTTTCTTTTTCTCTCTTTGAGACTTGGCCGAACCTGTTGGAAAGTTACCACTCGTGCAACTCTTGTTCAACCTCCCATCTTTTTCAATTATTCTTTTTCTACTCAATAGCCGAAACCCCTAACCCTTTCCTTCTAGCTTTCGATTGGCTTACTTCGTTTCTTCTCATCTTTGGGTTCTTCATTTTGGTTAACTTCAGAGCGAATCTCGGCTACTGTGTATTTCTTTGCTGCATCGAATCTCTTCTCCCATTCGGCTCATTTTTGGCCTAAGGTATGGTGTGCCTTCCTCTAGTTTTCTTTCTTGTCTTTTCTCAAAACCGAATCTCTCAGAACACCCCTTACTGGGTTCTACGCTGGGAACCGGTGAGGCATTACCGAACTCAAACCACTTGATCGCCACTTAGGCTCGTCGTGAACTACTCTCTCAAGTCATCTCAACAACCTCATTCTCGACTTACGAGGCCTCACTCATACACACGAGGGCTCTCGAGACTAAACGGAACTTTTTCCAATCTTAAAATTTTCTCTTTTATACAGATCTCACACACAGTGCAAGATTAGACACGCCGTGCATGGACACACACGCCCATGTCCCCAAATCGTGCCTAAGAACCCCAGCATTCTGCCAATGCCCCACGGCCAAGGCACACGCCCGTGCTTACCACCCGTGGTGCACACTGACTACCTTAACACGGCCTAGAGTCTAGACACACGCCCGTGTAGCTAGCCCGTGGCCAACACTGATTAATCCCACACGCCCTAGGCACACACCCGTGTGACTAGTCCGTGGTCTATTCTGACTTCAAATACTAACATGCAGGGGACACACGGCTGAGTCACACGCTCGTGGGCTGGCCGTGTGTCACACACGGCCTAGACACACGCCCGTATGTCTATCCACATGGACAAGAACAAAGCTATGTGCCAAGTTCTTTTCACCCCTCTAGCATACACGACATATACTCATCTAACATAATCATAATCAACTCAAATTGAATTGCAATCTCACATAGACAACTATAACTTTTCATATAACATAAAATAGCCAACAACTATGGCATTATACAAAATGAGCTATCCATCTAAAGGCCAACACATCTTAGCCACTTACAAAAAAATTCACTAACTTGTCTAGCCCCTATACATGCCATATACAAAACATTAAGTCTCATGTACCAAAGTGTATTGATAGTGTGGGCGATCTTCCAATTGATCCTCGTATCTCGATTCAACACTTTTACTCTATAAGACAAGGTAAAAGAAAAGAAGTAAGCTTTGAGCTTAGTAAGTTTACACATAAACAATTAAGCATCATAGTATAAGCTAAACAACAATTAGCATTATACTACCAAAAGTAATGAACAACTATGCTTACTCTTTCTAACCCTTACCACATTTCCAACACATCATGAGTCACATACTCATAACCATCAAAATGCACCCCTGCATTCAATGTCACATTTACACAATATACAACACATCATTATTTCTCAATAATTCATCCACACAACTAATTAACTTAATAATACATCCACACAGCTTCTTTACTCAATAATGCCATCACATGGCTAATCCACACAGCAAATGTCTCGGTGGTTTCGTACTTAGCACACCACAATCAATTAATAAGATGGTATCGCACTTAGCATACCACAAAGGTAATCACAGGGGTTTCTCACATAGCCCACTAGACGATACACCTAACGATAGCATCGCACATAGCCAGCTCATCGTCAATATGCATTAGGATGGTATCGCACTTAGCCTACCATCTAGCATTATCACTACACATTGACATGTCTACTTACTCAATTAAACATCCATTCACAATTGTACTACATTCATTCTACTTGAGCCACATAGGTTCTCAATCAATCTCGAACAAGCTACACACTAGCTATCATCAACAAATTGTAAGTATGAATGCATTGTTTATGCATAGACTTACCTCGGTACTCAAAAGTATTGAGACTTGCAATTTAGTCCACCACCTTGCTTTTGCCTAGGTTTTGATCCGGGCTTTGCCTTTCTTGATCTATAATGAATAAATCAGCTTATTCAATACACACATTGACTAGATTGACCCTTATCTCATACTTTAGCAAAATTACTATTTTGCCCCTAAACTTTCTCATATTTACACTTTAGCCCCAAAGGCTCGTAAAGTGATTTTTATTCAACTTTCTAGTCTTTCATGCTTAGTCGAACCACTTATTCAACTAAAGCTATCATCAATTCTCACTAAAACATACATGTATGACCAAACTTAAGATTTTCAAAATCAAGTCCCTACATGCATTTTCATGGAAAATCACTTAACAAAAGATGTTTCTAATACATCAAGTTTTCATAATCTTCCATAAAATATAAACATACATGCATGCCATACATGACCACATTTTTGAACATCCATTTTAGCTCATCAAATAGCTAAAAATAGCTTACTCATGCTACTAGGACTTCAAAAATACAAAGAATATCAAAAACGAGGCTAGATGCACTTACTAGCAAGCTTGAAAAATTTGAAGAACCCTAACAATGGCTTTTGAAATTTTCAACAGCCTTGGGGAAGAAGATGAATGAATTTTGTCATCTTTTCTCCTATTTTAATCACTTATTTGATAAATGACCAAAATGCCCTTTTTGATAAACTTTCTATTTTAACTCATCCATGCCCAATTTTGTCCAAATATTAGAAATTGGAAAAATTGCTATTTAAGGACCTCTAATTAATATTCTAAAGCTATTTCACACAAATAGCTTCTAGAATCTCACATTTTGCAACTTTTGCAATTTAGTCCTTTTGGACAATTCAACCACAATTTCACAAAATTGCTTCATGAAACTTTCACACTAACATGCATACAAGGCATAAACCTCAAAACTCATTTATAACCCTCAGATTTGTGGTCTCACACCACTATTTTGACTAGGCCCTAAACCGGGATGTTACACTCTCACTCTGGTTCTTTTTGACTAAGGCCGAATCAAGTCATTCTCTTCTACCTCTCATCATTCTTCTAGCCTTGGATTTCGGAAGTTGGTTGGTAAGTAAGATTTAGGCCGAATATAGGTGTTGAGGTTATACTCATTGGTTGATTCTTACTCAAGCCGAATGGCTATCTTGAGTTATTTTGTGGTCATGATTAAGGTGTTGCTAACATCTGTTTTTCGTGCCAAACACTGCTAGGGTCTCAACGTGCTTAATCAGAGGGCCAACTAAACACCTATCCCTTACGGTGGATCTCTTGGCTGTTGGTAAGTGGTGTGGATTAAGTTGTCGATTTCAACCTATTGGATATGTCTTACTAAGATTAAGACTAATGGTTTAAAGTGTATTGATTTAATAGGTGCGTAATCTCGAAGGTTTCAATCTACACTAGTAACAGGTGTGTAATCTCACACTCACCTTGATGGTTGCATGTGATGCTTTGTGAATCGGCCAAAACCTGAAAAGTCAGCAACTATGACCACTCGAGCATGCAAACGCTCGTGGTGGTAAACCGAGACACGAATGGCGATGATGGATCGTGGAGAGTGTCGCGAGCACTCTCGCGAAGCTAAGGCCATAACGGGCCTGATAGAACTAAAATGGGCTAAATGGGCCCAATGGGCTTACGGGCCCACGGGGGGCAAAATCGATGGAGAAATACTAAATGATAGATGCGATTGCAAAATTACCAAAATACCCTTGAAGGGTAAATTACCGAAATACCCCTGGGTTGCAAAATTACCAAAATACCCTTAGAGGGTAAATTATCGAAATACCCCTAGATTACAAAATTACCAAAATACCCTCGATGGGTAGAATGACCGTTATACCCTTTATTGTGGTTGAGAATCGTGTCTATGATTTTATTACACTTTTATATGTTGATACATTGCATTTTATCATGTTGCATGGGGCGAGTTAATGACTGAAGAGAAGTGTAGCCTGGTGGCTCTGCCACATACTGTTTTAGTGGCTATGCCACATATATATATATACTATGACTCTGGTGGCTCAGCCACAAATAATGTGATTAGCAGCTTGTCTGCAATATTTGTGTGATTGGCGGGGTGGGTTCACTTAATCCCCACAGGTGACGATTGGTTGGTACGGGGGTGTGATTGGTTGGATTGGGTTGGGTTGCATTACATTATCTGCACTTTCATGATTATAGGGCTTAAGCCCAGATTGACGTCTTATGGGCTCGGGCCCAGTCAGTGACTATTTAGGGGATTACACACTGAGTTCTTGTAACTCACCCCTTTTCCTTTAACCTCGCAGGTAATCCCCAGCGATAGAGGATTTGGAGCCGCAGAGGACTCGGTGGTGGCCATACATCGGAGATATATCCCACAAACTTTAGTAAATTCAGTTTTACCTTATTTTTTTAGATTATTTATTTTGGGTTAATATGTTTTATTAAGGCCTTTGGGATTTTATTTTTCTTTTAACTTTCAATTCGGTTTTTTTTCTAAATTGTTAGGTGTGTTGAATACTGAGTTTTCCAAAAGGATAATAACTGTTTTTCCAAATATCACGTTTCCGCAACTATTTAAGTTAAATTTCCATAACAAAAATAGTTTTTTTTAAATAATAATAACTTTATAAAAAGGGACATTAAGTAAATCGGGTTTATAAACAAATGACGAAACCCAGAGTTTTCAAAAGAGATGCAACATTTTCAACGAACGCTTAGCTTTTCAACGATCTTTTAATGTGACATGCTAGATCCGGCCATAATGTCTAGGCTGGGTTTGGGGTGTTACATGTCCGAGCCGTGCCAAAAAAAGGCATAAATACTGACTTGTCCACACGGCCTGAGACACGCCCGTGTGCCTCACCCGCAATCGACACTGACTTGCACCACACGGCCAGTCACACGCCCGTGTGTCTAGCCCGTGGTCGAGCCTGACTTGTTTTGAAATACAACCACAAAGGACACGGTCGAGCCACATGCCTGTGTGCTCAACCGTGTTGGCAATTATAGGCTATTTACAAGGCCAAATTGCCACCCACACATTAGGTTATACCTACAAGCATTATACCAATTCAAATCATATCACCAATGCAAACAAAACATACAAAAATGGTCATGTTTTCTAGCCATTCAATAACATATTCAACACACCAACTTATATACCATTAAACTTAATCTATTCACAAACATTTTCCAAGCACCACTCATCCACATCTTACCAATTCATTATGATACTCTTTCATCAATATAATACTAGCTTTGCATCATAAAACTTACCATAAATTGGACTATCTCTTTAGCTCAAACATTAGCCATCAAACTATACCAAACTAAACACCATTTAGCATAAACTACTCATTCATATCATAATCATTATTTAGCCATATCACATGGCTAATTATATACAACTCAAAACATAATCCCAAAGTAACTAGCCTATACATGCCATACTTAGCTATGTACACATTCAAAAGGTACCAAAATGAAGTTTGATAGTGTGGTAATGATCCTCGATGATTCCCGAGCCTTCCGTAGCTTTAACGATCTATAAGAAAATGTAAACACACACAAGGTAAGCTTGCCAAAGCTTAGTAAGCCATATAAAAATAAACTTAACATATAAACATTCATAATCATATCAATGGCAAGATCATTTATATGTATCAAATGTAATTTCATACTTCTTCTTTGGCTCATTTGTTTAGCCATTGCTTACCAACAATTCATATATTCAAATACTTCTTTTGATCATAACAACTCCATACATATGTCACATTTAATATCATCAAGTCTATGCACATACCTCACTAGTGCATATACACATATATACTTACCATATATGCTCAACCATAGAGTTCATCACAAACGTACCTGAAATGATCATACATTTCATAGAGTCTTTCATTTCTCGGAATTTCCCGTTGAACCATATGGAATCAAATAGGATACTCGGAATACTCAGAATAATCGTACAATGCCAACGTTCCAGACGTGGTCTTACATGTAACCAAATATCGATGCCACTGTCCCAGACAGGGTCTTACATGAATCAAATACGATGCCAATGTCTCGGACATGGTCTTACACATAAATATCATATCGATGCCAACATCCCAGATGTTGTAACACCCCTTACTCGTGTTCGACGCTGGAACCGGATACGAGGCATTGCCAACACTAGCAACTGATGTGGTCTGGGCTTTAGACCCTGAGTACTATTTGATCTTGCTTTTGTTTGAAAACCCGGCTGAAGTAGCTGATCGGGTAGGGAAGTCTCTTGACTTCTTGGATGAAGATTGAAACGACTTACTCATCTGTCTCTTTCTTGAGTCACGAGACTCCATTTCAGCTTTTCTTTTCTCTTTCACTAATTCCTCGGCCTTATGATAAATCGTAAAAGTAACATATTTTAATCCCACATTTAGCATGCTTTTGGATGAATTATCCCTTATTTTATGTCATTTGGTGCTATTAATCCTTTGTTTTCATGTTTTATACTCAGGGAAGCACCGGAGGATGAAAAGAACAAGAAACGAACTTAAAACGGGCCAAATGGGCCACATCACGAAATCGACATGGCCTGGGCCCAAGACCACACGGCCGTGCCTCACCAATAGACCCAACACGGCCTGGCCACGATTTACACGGGCGTGTGCCATGGCCGTGCCCCTGCCACGGCCAAGAGGAGTTTTTCTCGAATTTGGATACTTGGTGGCAAAGAAACACATTCCAAAGCATATTTAAACACTTAAATAGGAAATTAACTCAGATTAGGATACTTGGAGACCAAGTAAGGCATATCAAAGCCTATATAAACACCTTAGGGGGCAACTTAAAAGGGGAGTTCGACAGAAGCCCTCTGTCGAGGCGTTCAGCTAGGCTAAGGAGCCGAGCCAGAAAGATCAAAATTGTGGAAATTACTTGAAGAGAACCAGTTGATTCATCTCAAGAAGCCAGAGTTATACTCAAGACGGAGGATCTCTCTTCAATTCCTTCAGGGGGATTTAGAGTTTTTCTTATGTTTTGTTTTATCTTTTCTTTTGAGATGTATTTTATTATCATTATGAACTAAACCCTCAAATACTTGAGGGGGATGAAACCTAAGATGAATCTTGTTATCGTTTGCTGAACTATATGATAAATATTTGATTTGTTCTTAATTATGTGTGCTTAATTCTTGTGTTGATATTTTCGGGATACTAATCCAAGTTTGATGTGCTTAGGTGGAGGAGCAAAAGTCACTGTCTAAGAGTAGATCTAGCATAATTAAGTGGAGTTGATCGCGCGCCTAGAGATAGGGTGACGAGATTTTGCCGGATTAGGGTGAAACCTAATATGGGATTCCATAGATCGAGTTAATGCAATTCTAGGGGTTTTAATTAGAAAGAGATTTCAATTAATCAACCTAGGGTTAGACGTTATTCGCTTCGAGAGAGGGTTTAATATACATTAGGGGATCTTACGGATCAAGTCAAATGAATAAATCGTCTACTTCAGATTTAGATAACAAGTGAAGTCTAGGTGGATTCTTCCTAAGGGTATCGTCTTAATCAATTGATTTTTCCTACAAGTATTTCCATAATGTCATTCTTTTTGTCTCATCGTCTTTAGCTTAATAGTTAGTTAATTTTCTAGATTAAACCGATTCTCTTCAATTTTAAAGTTAAATAATAAAAAGAAAGTTAGTATTAGTACTTTCGGTTCCTTTGGGTTCGACAATCCGGTCTTGCCACTAAGCTATACTACTGTTCGATAGGTACACTTGCCTCAATCGTTGTCATAGTTAGTTTTTAGAATCGATCATTCTCATTATAAATTTTAAGATTGTCACACACCGATCAAGTTTTTGGCGCCGTTGCCGGGAAACTAAAATATTAAGAACGCTCAATTTTTATTACTCTAGCCATATTTTCTTTTTGCAATTAAATTTTATTTTTATTTTGCTAATTTTTCTTTTATTTGCTTTTGTCAGGTAATTTTAGTTTATAGAGGAGATGGCACTGAATAACTATCAGTGGCAAGTTATGAGGACAAAGGCAACTAAAGCAGCCGATATCTACAACCTCAACGCAGTAACCAGGCTATCAAACCAGTTAGAGATGTTACATAAAAAATTTGATGGTTTATACGGTTCTTCGCAGGTACATCCAGTTATGCAGTACGAAACAAGCGGAGGCGTGGCGAATCTTGAGTACCCACCCTACGGATATGGCATGGAGAACGAACAAGTCCACTATATGGGTAACTATTTTAGACCTCAAAATAATTTTTATAGTGACACTTATAATGCAGGTTGGAGGTACCATCCCAATTTCTCGTGGGATGATCAAAGTAGCCAAAGACCGGAACTTCCTCCAAATTTTCAACGACCACCTCACCAACAGGAAGAGGAGTCGAACCTTGAGGAGATGCTAACAAAATTCATAGCAGCCACAGAAAATCTAGATTTTCAACAACCACCTCACCAACAGGAAGAGGAGTCGAACCTTGAGAAGATGTTGACAAAATTCATAGCTGATCGCTGTGAATCAGAGCTTTAAAATTTATAAAAAGAATGGTCGAACCTGGAAACTAACTCTAACAACGATTGAGGCAAGTGCACCTATCGAACAATAGTATAACTTAGGCAAGACCGGATTATCGAACCCAAAGGAACTAAAAGTATTAATACTAACTTTCTTTCTATTATTTAGCCTTAATATTAAGTGATTGGTTGTTTAATCTAAAACTAATTAACTACTAAGCTAAGACGCAAAGACAAAAAGACTAAATTGGGGAGATAACTTTTAGAAAGACTCGCTTGATTTAGACGATACCTCGTGAAGAATCCACCTAGACTTCACTTGTTATTTAACACTGAACCATATGATTTATTCACTTGACTTGATCCTTAGGACTCCCTAACGTATATTAAACCCTCTCTCGAGGCTTAATAACGTCTAACCCTAGGTTAACTAGTGGAAATCTCTTTCTCTTATAGTAACCCCCTAGAATAGCAGTAAATCGATCTATGGATTCCCATATTAGGTTTCACCCTAATCCGACAAAGTTTCGTCACCCTATCTCTAGGCGCGCGAACAACTCATTTGTAATTATGCTAGATCTATTCTTAGGCATGGTCTATTCCTCCTCCACCTAAGAACATCTGACTTGAATTAATATCCCGGAAACATTAACACAAGAATTAAGCGCACATAATTAAGAACAAATCAAGTATTTATCTTATAATTCAGAAAACAATAACAAGATTCATCTAGGTTTCATCCCCTCTGTATCTGAAGGGTTTAGTTCATAATAATAAAAGAAAACATCTCAAGAGAAAAGATAAAACAAAACATAAGAAATCCCTAAAACTCCCTGAAGGAATTGAAGGAGAGATCCGCCATCTTGAGTAGAATTACGGCTTCTTGAGATGGATCAACTGTCTATCTTCGAGTGATTCCCACGAATCTGACCTGTTTGGCTCGGCTCCTAGGCCTAGCTCACCGCCCTGACAAAAGCCCTAGCAGAAGGCTTCTGCCGAACTCCCCTTCTAAGTTACTACCTAGGGTGTTTATATAGGCTTTGAGATGTGTTACTTGGCCTCCAAGTATCCTAATTTGAGTGAAATTCCTATTTGGGTGTTTAAGTAGACTTAGGAATGTGTTTCTTTGCCTCCAAGCATCCAAATCCGAGTAAAATTCCTTTTCATGGCGCAGGACACGGCCATGGCACACGCCCGTGTGAATCGTGGCCAGGTCGTGTTGGACTCCGTTAATGAGGCACGGCCGTGTAAATTGTGGATAGGCCGTGTTCTAGATAATTAAGGAGGCACGACCGTGTGGCTTGAAGTCCAGGCCGTGCTAATTTCGTGGCTTGGCCCAATTTAGTCCGTTTTAAGCCCGTTTCTCGTTCTTTTCGTCATCGGGTGCTTTCCTTAGTATAAAACATGAAAAGAAAGGTTTAAGAGCACCTTTTTACATAAATTGAGGCTTAAAACATCCAAAAGCATATTAAATGTGGGCTTTAAATATGTTACTTTTATGGTTCATCAAATACCCCCACACTTAAGCTTTTTCTTGTCCTCAAGCAAAATTCTCAACTCATAATTAAAACAAACTTCCCTCAATTCATAATAGTCATTGATAATGTTTCATCATAATTCAAGGATAATTCATACATGGATGATTCAACTCAAAGAGTCCTAAAGATTCAAACAATCTAAGTCATACATTTGTAGCACAAAACATAGGGGTTTCCCTTTATCTAAATAATTACCTCTGATCCAAAACCTACAAGGGTTGACATCCTCACTAAAGATTCACTCAAATCACTCAAAGTGTTTAAGGTTCAAAATTAGGCACTCAAAAGTCGAACATGAAGAGTTAATCCATAGGCTTGCATGAAAATCAAATCTCCACCACTGTAATATGAGATGATACACAAATCAAAAGGTCTTTAATTAGGGTTGTAACAGGGCTTAGGTTAAAGGGTGTGGATATAGGCTAAATTAGAGGGTTAAAATCGAGATTGAATTGACAAATTACCTAACTAGAAAAATGAGCTAATAATTACATCAACTAAAAACTTGTAATACTAATAATACGAGCTTTTTCTTCAAGATGTGGAATTTTAATATGTAAGCTCACTTAATTTGTAGGACTAATAAAACTAATAATGAATATACTTTGTCTCTTTTTTTTTTAAGAACACATATCATTAACTATTTACAATAATAAGAAAGTACAACTGAAATATAGAACATAGTTAGGTAATTGCTCAAAATCAAATCTCGACAAAAAGGGTAGTAAAAAAAAAGAATGGTGATAACAAATACAAAGGTTTTTTTTTGGGTTAATATTAGTGTGTGAGTCAATAAAAAGGGTTGTTAGGATTACATGGGGTTCACTAGGGGTTAGTTGTTAAGGTAGGCTTTTTAGTGGAGTGAGTGGGTTAAATCCTAGGTGCCTTTATCATCTCTGTATATCAAATCAAAGGTGTGGTCTCGACATGTATAATCGATGCAAGTTCTAGAATAACAAATCAATGTTGACACACTCATAATCAATAAAGTGAGCAAGAAAAAGAATATATGCTCTATAAGGCTCAAAATCTCACAAAAATTATGGGTTTTTGATATCAACCTCGTAAATTTTAAACTTCAAAGTAATATTCAAATTCAGGTAGACAACCTAGAAAATTTTTAATTCTGAAAAATAGACTTATCATGCTTGACTCTCTAGTATCCTTCAAATTTAATCATCAATGCACAATTATCAATGATTTAATCCAAAACATATCAATAAACTCATGAATCAAAGGAAATTTCATTCTGATCATAATATGAGGAAATTACTTTAGAACAAGGTATAATTCAGGGATTTTCAAATAATACTAGGGTTAACCCCCCCACACACTTAAGATGTACATTGTCCTCAATGTACAAAGATAAATAATAGCATATAGTAAGAAAATCAAAAGAGAGGGAGATGTGAAACTTCCTGAATTTTGGATGAAGTTAATGAAAAGAAACTGGATAGGAATTTGAAGTGAACATGGGGAAGCGTCTCGAACCGTTTGAATTTGAATCCTCAAAGCAACCAGACTAGTTTTATTGTATCCTAAACTAAATCTAAATGGCATGAATAATAATAAGAAAATAATAAAGAAAATAAAAATAAAAAGAAAAGAAAAATAAAAATAAGAATAAGAATAAAAAAATGAAAATAAAATGAAAATAAAAATGAAAATAAAAATGAAAATAAGAATGAAAATAAAAATAAAAATAAAAGTGAATAATTAAATAGTGATACGGTCCACGCCCATGTGCCGACTCGTGGTGTTCACACGGCCATGGCCACGGTCGTGTGCAAGGTCGTGTGGGTATGGAAATCTGCACTTTGGTTAGTTTATAGTTAGGTGCTAAAAAGGAAAAATAAAAGTAAAAGAAGAATTAAAAATGTAAAAATTAATGAGGTTAGGCTCGGGTTGCCTCCCGAGAAGCGCTCGTTTATAGTCTTAAGCTAGACTTTACCTCTCATTCGTATGGTCATGGTGGTTTGAGGAGGTGAAAATCCTTTCTCATGCGATCAACTCGATTTTTGATAGAAAGTTTAAGTCGAGTAGTGTTTACCTCAAAAGTGCTGAATTTAGGATTGCTTACCTCGACTGTCCCGTATAGGAAGACATTAAGTACCTCAAAAGTGATTTCTTCGGTTGTCTTGAGGTCTGAATTGGCGATTAGAGGGTCTTCCTTATTCAACAATACCTGATCCCCTATTTTGAAGTGATTTGTTGTTCCTATCACTGCTCTGTCTCAGGGGTTTCTTCGGTTTCACTTCGTGTATTCCTAGTTTCTCTTTAAAGTGTGTTTTCCACTTGTCTAGTTCCTCGACTTGAAGCCTTAGTCCTTCATGAATTATTTCTTTATGGGTACGAGGTCTAAGATCTAGCTCAGCTAGGTAATTTTGTGATGCTTCCTGTAAAGAAGGTTGAACCAAATGGTTATCAATAGAATTAACGTTCGTACCTTTATTACTCAATGTCCTAGCTGAGTCAAGAGCTTGAAGAGTGATTGTTTCGTCGTCTACACGAAGTGTGAGTTCACCGACTTCTTCCTCTGTGTGGTCTTTCTTTATTGCATCGGGATATGGCACACGAGGTTGGTACTCTGTAATTGCCGGTTTTGATATATCATGGCACACTTCAACCTTACCTTCGCTTACCACATGTTCTTCCCTTGGGTTTGGTTCGTCTAACCCTTCACTATCGTAAATGGCTTGATTTTGCTCACTCGGGTTAGTTTCATATTGCGTGGCAAGCTTTCTTGTGGTAGTTCTGAGATCAGCTTAGCAAGTTGTATAACTGACTTAGTAAGTTCCACAACCGACTCGGTGACTTCCCTAACTTGGCTCTCGATCCCTTTGATCGATGCTTGTTGGGTCTCAAGGGTGGTTTCGGTGTCTTGGGAGACGGTTATCGGTAGTCGCCATGAATTTTGTCAAGCATCTCTTCAAGGTTCGACTCCTCTTCCCGTTGGTAAGGTGGTTGTTGAAAATTTAAAGGAAGTTCCTGTCTTTGGCTACTTTGATCATCCCACGAGAAATTAGGATGGTACCTCCAACTGCATTATAAGTGTCACTATAAAAATTATTTTGAGGTTTAGAATAGTTACTCATATAGTGGACTTGTTCGCTTTCCATGCCATGTTCGTAGGGTGGGTACTCGGGATTCGCCACGCTCCGCTTGTTTCACATCGCATAACTGGATGTACTGTGAGGAACCGTATAAACCATTAAATTTTTATGTAACATCTCTAAGCGGTTTAATAGCCAGTTACTGGGTCGAGGTCATAGATATCGATCGCTTTTGTTGGCTTTGTCTCGTAACTTGCCACCGATAGTTATTCAAATGCCATCTCCTCTATCTCACAAAATCAAATAAAAGAAAATTTAGCAAAGTAATAATAAAAAAAATATAAAAAAATAAATTGCAGAAAATAAAAAAAATGGCTAAAGTAATAAAAATAGAGCTTTCTTAATATTTTAGTTCCCCGCAACGACCTTAAAAACTTGATCATTTGTGAATCGAGCTTTAAAATTTATAAAAGAATGATCGAACTCGAAACTAACTCGACAACGATTGAGGCAAGTGCACCTATCGAACGAAGAGTATAGCTTAGGCAAGACCGGATTATCGAACCCAAAGGAACTAAAAGTATTAATACTAACTTTCTTTCTATTATTTAGCCTTAATATTAACTGATTGGTTGTTTAATCTAAAACTAATTAACTACTAAGCTAAGACGCAAAGACAAAAAGACTAAATTGGGGAGATAACTTTTAGAAAGACTCAGTTGATTTAGACGATACCCTCAGGAAGAATCCACCTAGACTTCACTTGTTATTTAACACTGAACCATATGATTTATTCACTTGACTTGATCCGTAGGACTCCCTAACGTATATTAAACCCTCTCTCAAGGCGAATAACGTCTAACCCTAGGTTAACTAGTGGAAATCTCTTTCTCTTATAGTAACCCCCTAGAATAGCAGTAAATCGATCTATGGATTCCCATATTAGGTTTCACCCTAATCCGGCAAAGTTTCGTCACCCTATCTCTAGGCGCGCGAATAACTCCACTGTAATTATGCTAGATCTATTCATAGGCAGGGTCTATTCCTCCTCCACCTAAGAACATCTGACTTGAATTAATATCCCGAAAACATTAACACAAGAATTAAGCGCATATAATTAAGAACAAATCAAGTATTTATCTTATAATTCAGAAAACAATAACAAGATTCATCTAGGTTTCATCCCCTTCAAGTATCTGAAGGGTTTAGTTCAGAATAATAAAAGAAAACATCTCAAGAGAAAAGATAAAACAAAACATAAGAAATCCCTAAAACTCCCTGAAGGAATTGAAGGAGAGATCCGCCGTCTTGAGTAGAATTCTGGCTTCTTGAGATGGATCAACTGGCTATCTTCGAGTGATTCCCATGAATCTGACCTGTTTGGCTCGACTCCTTGGCCTAGCTCACCACCCTGACAAAAGCCCTGGCAGAAGGCTTCTGCCGAACTCCCCTTCTAAGTTGCTACCTGGGGTGTTTATATAGGCTTTGAGATGTGTTACTTGGCCTCCAAGTATCCTAATTTTAGTTCAATTCCTATTTGGGAGTTTAAGTAGACTTAGGAATGTGTTTCTTTGCCTCCAATCATCCAAATCTGAGTAAAATTCCTCTTTCCCGCGGCAGGGACACGGCCATGGCACACGCCCGTGTGAATCGTGGCCAGGCTGTGTTGGACTCCGTTGATGAGGCACGGTCGTGTAAATCGTGGATAGGATGTGTTCAAGATAAATAAAGAGGCACGACCGTGTGGCTTGAAGTCTAGGCTGTGCTGATTTCGTGGCTTGGCCCAATTTAGTCCATTTTAAGCCCGTTTCTCGTTCTTTTCGTCATCGGGTGCTTTCCTGAGTATAAAACATGAAAAGAAAGGATTAAGAGCACCTTTTTACATAAATTGAGGCTTAAATCATCCAAAAGAATATTAAATGTGGGCTTTAAATATGTTACTTTTGTGGTTCATTAATAGCAGCCACAGAAAATCCAGATTTTCAACAACCACATCACCAACTGGAAGAGGAGTCGAACCTTGAGGAGATGTGTAACATTCCGATTCAGGGCCTAGTCAGAATAGTGGTGCGAGACCACAAATCTGAGTTAGTAAATTGAGTTCTTATGGTTTATGACATGTTTGCATAATAGTATTAAAGTTCCATGTAGAAATTTTGTGAAATTGACATGGAATGATCAAATAGGACTAAATTGCAAAAGTTGCAAAATATGAGTTTCTAGAAGCTTTTTGTATGAAATAGCTTTAGAATATTAATTATAAGTCCTTAAATAGAAATTTTCCCAAATTATAAGTTTTGGACAAAAATGGACATGAGTTAGTAAAAGGGAAATTTTTAAAGAGAAGGGCATTTTGGTCATTTGTCTAATAAATGATTAAAATAGGAAAAAGATGATAAAAATTTCATTCATATTCTTCCTCTTGTGCCGAAAATTTGGAGACTCCATAGCTAGGGTTCTTCATTTTTTTCAAGCTTGCTAGTAAGTTAATCTTAGCCCCGTTTTTAATATTCTTCGTGTTTTTGAAGTTCTCGTATTATGAATTAGCTATTTTTAGCTATAAAATGAGCTAAGATGCATGTTCAAAAATCTACCCAAGAGTGACATGCTTGTAAAATGATATTTTATGGAATTTGATGAGAGTTTGATGTTAGATAAACATCTTTTTCTAAGTGAATTTCATGAAAAATGCTAGTAAGGACTAGTTTGTAAAAGTTATGGAATTGGTCATACCTATTAGAAATAGTGGGAATTGATGATTGCTATAGTAGAGAAAATGAATCAGCTAAGCATGAAGTTTAAGAAAGTTGAGTGAGATTCATTTTACGAGCCTTGGGGCAAAAGTGCAAATATGAGAAAGTATAGGGGCAAAATAGTAATTTTTCCAAAGTATGTGTTATGTAACACCCTGAAAATTTGAGTAATTTATTTTCTATGTGTGCTTTGAGTAATTATTCTAGAAAGTAAAATTTTCTGATTTATTTTCGTGGTTAGTATAGTCTGAAGAAGGGTTTAAAATTTTTTTAGAAGGAATAATATTAATTTTGAGAATTTATGGAAATAGACTAAGTGGCATTGACACATAAATTAATTTAAGTGTCAATGTGTAGCATAAGATGAGTAGTTGGACAAGTGGTGATGGCGCATGAGCTAGTACATGGGGGTGAAGGTTCGAATCCCTAAATAGCATCTAGGTGAATTTTATTTTTGATTTTTACGCCCATGTATAGCAAGTGTCGGCCAAGAGCATATATGGAAGGTGTTGACTTGTTATTTTTGGTTAGTATATCAAAGGAATAAGGAAAATTTGAACTTAAGGAAGGGTATCAAAAGAATAAGGAAAATGTGAGGATATGAGGCATGAATCAAGGAGTTGTTTAAGGAAACAATATCTTGGCCTAAAGACCAAGCATATGGGACGGCATTATGGCTAGGGGGAGCCGAATTTTGGTGATAGTTTGGCTAGGAATTTTAGTCTTTGGTTTTGGTCATTTTGTTTAGTTTGTGCAAGTTTTGAAAATTCTCTCAAACTCTCTTTTCCTTGGCCGAAATTGTGCACTTGGTAAGCCTAGTTTCTTTTGTCAAATTGGTCATTTTTGTTTTACACTTTGGTGTCAATTTTGTGCCTTTCTCCTTGTGCCGATTTTACCAATACCTAAAGAGACCATTCTTTTCTTTTCTTCTCCCCATTGCCGATTATACATTGCTCTCAAAACTTATCTTTTCTTTCTTTTCTTTTCCATTCTATTTGGAAACCAAACATCATCACCATCTCTCTCCTATTTGATTTCTTTCAATCGAAATTCTCTCCACCTACACTTTCATGGCCGAATGTTAAAGTGCCTATAACCGATTTTATTTTCTCTTTTTCTTTGTTTCTTCATAGCCGAATTCTTCTTAGATCCATATTATTCTCAAATCCTATCTTTTCGACGTGGAAATAGGTAAGAATCCTTTTCGTTTCGATTAGTTAATAGTGGTTATGGCGAATATTGATGATGGTTTGAAAGCTTTATTAGATCAAAATAAACGTTCCTTCTTTTAACGTTTATTTTGTTATACTTTAGTGCGATAACGGAAGTTTGGAATCAAGAAGTCGTGGGTGACAAAACGTTGGAATCAATTTTGTGGTAAGGAAATCATATCTTTAAAACCTTAGGATTATTTTGATATCATTGGATTAACGATCTTTGTCCTTGAAGACATTCAAAATAGGGAAGAAAAGGGCGGTGTTTAGCCTTCGGAAGAAGGAGGTTACATTATTCCCCTAAGTACAAGCAAAGGACTATTCAAGCAATCCGGGATTTCCCACCGGGTTGTGGACGTTCAACCGAGGAAAATCAATCGTTCAAGTCGTTCGTACTCCGAACCATTATTTGTTCGTGGATTCGATTCAGTTAGCGAACCATCGATCGGAGAAAAATCGCAAGTAGAAGTCTTACGAAAATCCGAGGGTAAATTTCTAGATCGCTATAGTTAGATCGGTTTTATTATAGATTATAGTGTTTTAATTAACACAATACGTATAGGTGTTGAAGAGCGGGAAAGTTTAGTTCTCTCCATAACCAGGTGTGTAACTTCACACTCATTTTCGGGTTGGACATCATGTTGTAAGTTCTGTGATAAATTCGTAAAATAGTAAAAACGGGAAAAATACGTAGCAACTCATATTTTTGAGTAAATGCATGAAAACGGTTAAAACCGAGAAAATGAAATCCGATAATACTCTAGTTCGATAAAATGGGCCGATAATACTCTAGTTCGATAAAATGGGCCGATAATACTCTAGTTCGATAAAATGGGCCGATAATACTCTAGTTCGATAAAATGGGCCGATAATACTCTAGTTCGATAAAATGGGCCGATAAAACTCTAGTTCGATAAAATGGGCCGATAATACTCTAGTTCGATTAAATGGGCCGAAAATACTCTGTTTCGATAAATTGGGCTAAAATGGGCCAAAGTCACTAAACTACTAAATGGGCTAGTTGATAAATTGTTTAATTGAGCCTAATGAATGGTTAATTGATAAGCCCACCGATGATATGGATTAATGAAAAATGTTATATGATTGTATTTGTTATATACGCATGATTGCATGGGGTGGGTTATATGAAGAGAAGAATGGCCAGTTGCCACAAATTTGGCTCATTGCCTCTAGTTCGGTGGCTCTGCCACAATATGGCTCAATGCCTCTAGTTCGGTGGCTCTGCCACAAATTCGGCTAAATGCTCTCTAGTTCGGTGACAATGTCACAATCTAGTTCCAGAGTGCACTACAAAATTATTTAAGGGCTTTAAGCCCATGATTGGTGTGTTTGGCGGGGTGGGTTGACTTGATCCCACAGTGTGTGTTGGTTGGTACTGGGGTGTTAGCGGATGGATACTAGGTTGGTTTGGGAAATTCATATTTCATGCATTCTTCTCTTTAAATTATGTTACTTTACGATGTATGGTTGAAAAATGCATTAATGGGCTCAAGCCCAAAGCATGATATCTTGACGATTTGACCTAAAAATGGTGGTAAGTGAGTTGCACACTGAGTTCTTTGTAACTCACCCAAATTTTATTAACCATTTTGTGTAATGGAAATTGACGTGGACTTGGGTAGGAGATGACTTGGTGGAGGCCATACTACAAACTTGGGTTTTTAATAAACTATGACTTTATTTAAGTTTTTATTTTAATTGCTATTATTGGGTTGATGTAATAAGGCCTCTTATTATGTTTTATGGTTTTATTGTGTGGATGATTTAAATTTTATTTCTAAACTCTTAATATGGTTTTATCTCAATATGTTAAGTTTTCTTAAGAACATTGGTTTTATAACAAAAAGTTTTGTAGCACTATTTTATCTTAACCCTATGAAAATAAACGAATGTATGATTGGTGTGACAAACCAAATCTTGTCTAAACGCATAGACCGGGTTTGGGGTGTTACATTTAGTGGTATCAGAGCCCAGTTCAAAACTCGGCTGTGGTTTGGGTTCAATAAAGAAATTTGTTTGAAAATAATTTCTAGAGTTTTGAGTAAAGGTAGTATGGCACCATGAGCATCCCGCGCCAAGTCAAGTAAGTATCTGTATACTGTATGTTTATTATCATTGTGATATGATTATAAGAAACACTCTAGAACTTCTAGTTTTAGGTGTTAAAACCGTAGAGATTGAGACAATAGGATATTGATGCGAAAACACTCTATCTCTTTCATATCATAAGACATCGTTAATAAACAATTGAAATATTATTCTGATTCATAAAACTCTTAATCAGATTAAATCGAATTAGTCGCCATGAGCACTAGAGGACGTGGTCGTGGACGCGGTAGGCGTGGCCGTGGTAGAGGACGAGGTGTTAGGGGCGCAACTGATGTGCCAGGTTATATGTCGGAAATGGATGCACCTGCGTCACTCGAGAGTGAGACGGGATCGCACGACCATATGGAAGAGGATAATGCTGTGACACGAGCAATGCTGCGAGTACTTGAAAGGGTCATTTGGATCCAGAATGGACCAACCGCTCGTGGGTCGATATCGGAGCGATCGAAATCCAGTGGAGCCGAGGTTTCGAGGTGTGTCTCGGTGTAGCTCCCAATGTCATTGAATATTGGCTTGAGGCGAGAGAGCGAATTATGGGACGATCTTGAGTGCACTGTGGAACAAAAGTTAAGAGGAGCGGTATCTTTGTTGAGAGACGAAGCTTACCAATGGTGGCTTACTATCCGAGATGGCACTGATGCTGCTTTAATTAACTGGGAATTTTTCAAGGCTTCCTTTCAAGGGAAATATGTGGGAACAAGCTATGTGGATGCCCGAAGGAAGGAATTCTTGAACCTGGTGCAAGGAAATAAGACGGTGGCAGCATATGAGGCTGAGTTCTTACGTTTGAGTCGCTATGCTCGAACGATAGTGGCAACGGACCATGAGCGTTGTGTGCGCTCCGAGGACGGTTTGAAAGACGAGTTGCGGGTTACGATAGCCCCACAACAAGTTAGAACTTTTGCCGCTCTTGTGGAGAAGGCCAAGATAGCCGAAGAGGCTAAGAACTCGGAACGTCAAAATCGGGAGCAAATTCGAGGCAAGAAAGATCTGAAGCATTCGGGTTCTTCGAGAAGATTCCTGAAGAGGCCCCGGAATGAGGAACCAGCTCAAGGAAGAGCACCAGTAGCTGTTAATCGAGTCGGGATTGTGCCTGAATGTGGGAAAAGACATTCCGGAGAATGTTGGAGGAAAACGGGTGCTTGCTATAAATGTGGATCGACGGAGCATCAATATAGGAGTTGCCCTCGACGTATGGATACAACTCAAGAAGTTCGTGCTACTGATGCACCACCGGCAAGAGGAGTTCAGCAACCACCGAGAGGTCGGGGACCAGGTCGTGGTGGTAATGGGGCTGGACGTGGTCAAGGTGCAGCGGGTCGAGGCAATGGTCCTAGAGGCAACGCGGATGCAAGACAGCCAGGATTGGTGTATGCGGTCAGACGTCGTGAGGATGGCAATGCACCTGATGTGATAACTGGTACGTTCTTCATTTCTGATGTACCCGTTATTGCCTTGATAGATATTGGTTCTACTCATTCGTACATTGCTAGCACCATAACTGGAAACTTGAAATTAGACTCTGAAATTTCCGATAAAGAGATGAGGGTGATTAGTCCCTTAGGTCAGTCGGTGGTGGTTAATAAACTGTTTGGAGACGTGCCCTTAGTTATTCAAGGAGAAACATTCTTGGCAAATTTGATGGAATTGCCTTTTGGCGAATTCGATATCATTCTAGGCATGGATTGGTTGGTTAAGCACCGGGCGCAATTGGACTGTGCTGAAAAGCGGATGTTGATAAGAACTGCGGAGGATAAGGAGATAGTTATGATAGGCGAGCGGAGAAATTTCTTGACAAACGTGATTTCTGCGTTAAAGGCGGAGAAGTTGGTACGAAAAGGATATGGAGCATTTTTAGCATTTATTAGTGCTTTAGATGCCAAAGAGTTGTCAGTGGAAGATGTGAGAACGGTGAACGAATTTTCGGATGTTTTTCCTGAAGAACTTCCTGGTGTACCTCCAGATCGGGAAGTGGAATTTGGTATTGAGCTTTTGCCCGGAACTGCTCCAGTGTCCATTGCTCCTTATAGAATGGCACCGAAGGAGTTGTCGGAGCTTAAAGCCCAAATTCAAGAACTGCTAGATCGGGGTTTTATTCGACCGAGTGTGTCTCCGTGGGGAGCACCAGTTTTGTTTGTTAAGAAGAAGGATGGGTCAATGCGTATGTGTATCGATTATAGGCAATTGAATAAGCTGACGATCAAGAATCGGTACCCTCTGCCGAGGATTGACGACCTGTTTGATCAATTGAAGGGAGCTTCTGTTTTCTCCAAGATTGATTTAAGGTCGGGTTACCACCAGCTTAAGGTGAAAGAAGCGGATATTCACAAGACAGCGTTCCGAACCCGTTACGGACACTATGAGTTTTTAGTGATGCCGTTTGGGTTGACCAATGCACCAGCTGCATTTATGGATATGATGAACCGGGTCTTTCAACCATTCTTAGATCAGTTTGTGGTGGTATTCATAGATGACATTCTGGTTTATTCGAGGAGCGAAGAAGAACATGACTCGCATTTGCGGATTGTATTGCAAGTGCTTCGAGATAATCAGTTGTATGCCAAATTCAGTAAATGTGAATTTTGGTTAAGAGAAGTGACTTTCTTGGGTCATGTGGTATCAGCCGAAGGAATAAGGGTGGATCCTCGGAAGATTGAGGCGGTATTGGATTGGAAACCACCGAAGTCGGTAGCTGAGATTCGGAGTTTCTTGGGTTTGGCTGGATATTATAGACGCTTTGTTGAGGGGTTCTCATTGATTGCTGCACCTCTAACTAAGCTTTTGCGGAAGGGAGTGTTGTTTATATGGACTGATAAGCAGCAAGAAAGTTTCGAGCGACTGAAGAAGGTTTTAACGGAAGCGCCGGTATTGATTCAACCTGAGGCTGGGAAGGAGTTTACAGTTTATTGTGATGCGTCACATACGGGTTTAGGCTGCGTATTGATGCAAAGTGGGAAAGTTGTAGCTTACGCTTCTCGTCAATTGAGACCGCACGAAGTGAACTACCCTACTCATGATTTGGAGTTAGCAGCAGTGGTGTTTGCCTTAAAGATTTGGAGGCATTACCTCTATGGTGAAAAGTCTATCATCTATACGGATCACAAGAGTCTTAAGTATCTTCTTACTCAGAAGGAGTTAAACTTGAGACAACGAAGATGGGTGGAGCTGTTAAAGGATTATGATTTCTCTATTGAGTATCATCCTGGAAAGGCTAATGTAGTGGCGGACGCATTAAGTCGTAAGGTGGTATCTGATTTGAGAGCTATGTTTGCCCATTTGAGTTTGTATGAGGATGGTAGTTTGATAGCGGAATTTCAAGTGAAGCCTATGTGGTTGGAACAAATTAAGGAAAAACAGATTTTAGATGAGAAGTTGAGACTTTTATTTCAGCAAGTGGAAAATGGTGAAATTGAGGATTTTGGAATAAATTCAGAAGGTGTATTGTGTTTTCGTGGAAGGGTCTGTATGCCTAAGGATTCAGATCTGAGGCAAATGATTTTGAGGGAGGCGCATAGTAGCCCTTATGCTATGCACCCCGGAGGAAATAAGATGTATCGGGATCTTCGTGAACAGTATTGGTGGCCTGGGTTGAAACGTGAGATTTCAGAATTTGTGGGAAAATGCTTAACTTGTCAGCAAGTGAAGGCGGAGCATCAATTGCCGTCAGGTCTTTTGCAACCAGTTAAGATTCCTCTTTGGAAATGGGAGCGGATAACAATGGATTTTGTTAGTGGGTTACCTTTAACACCTACTAAGAAAAATTCTGTTTGGGTAATTGTTGATCGTCTGACGAAGACTGCTCATTTTCTACCAGTGCGTACGGACTACTCGTTGCAGAAGTTGGCGAAGCTGTATGTATCCGAAATCGTGAGGTTGCATGGGGTACCTGTATCGATTATATCGGATCGGGATCCTAGGTTTACATCTCGATTTTGGAAAGCTTTGCATGAAGCCTTGGGTACAAAGCTTAATTTTAGTACGGCTTTTCATCCTCGATCGATGGTCGATCGGAGAGAGTGATTCGGATTCGGAAGACATGTTAAGGGATGTGTAATCGACTTCAAAGGTAGTTGGGAGGATTTTCTACCGTTAAGCGGAATTTGCGTACAACAACGACTACCAGTCTAGCATTCGGATGGCACCCTACGAGGCATTGTATGGTCGTAGGTGTCGTTCTCCTATTTGTTGGTGAGTTGGGTGATCGGCGTTGTTAGGACACGAGATGATTTTCAAACGGAAGAAAAAGTGAAAGTTATTCGGGCGCGGTTAAAGGAAGCTTGGATAGACAGAAGTCGTATGCGGATCTCAAGCGTAAGGATATCGAGTATGCCGTAGGAGATCGAGTTTTCTGAAGGTCTCACCTTGGAAGAAGATATTGATTCGGGAAGAAGGGCAAGTTGAGTCCTAGATACATTGGACCATATCGTGTGGTGAAACGAGTTGGTCCAGTGGCCTATCGATTGAGTTACCTCGGAATTGAGCCAAATTCATAATGTTTTCCACGTGTCCATGTTGAGGCGCTATAGATCGGATCCTTCGCACATAGTACCGGTAGAAGAAGTGGAGTTGAATTTGGATTTGTCTTTTGAGGAGGAACCGGTGGAAATCTTAGACCGAGACGTGAAGGTGCTAAGAAAGAAGACTGTGCCGTTGGTCAAAGTGTTGTGGCGTAACCACGGAGTGGAGGAAGCTACGTGGGAGCTGAGGATGCAATTCGGCAACAATACCCTCACCTTTTTCAGCCTGTAAATTTCGAGGACGAAATTTTCTTTTAGAGGGTAGAGTTGTAACACCCTGAAAATTTGAGTAATTTATTTTCTATGTGTGCTTTGAGTAATTATTCTAGAAAGTAAAATTTTCGATTTATTTTCGTGGTTAGTATAGTCTGAAGAAGGGTTTAAAATTTTTTTAGAAGGAATAATATTAATTTTGAGAATTTATGGAAATAGACTAGTGGCATTGACACATAAATTAATTTAAGTGTCAATGTGTAGCATAAGATGAGTAGTTGGACAAGTGGTGATGGCGCATGAGCTAGTACATGGGGGTGAAGGTTGAATCCCTAAATAGCATCTAGGTGAATTTTATTTTTGATTTTTACGCCCATGTATAGCAAGTGTCGGCCAAGAGCATATATGGAAGGTGTTGACTTGTTATTTTTGGTTAGTATATCAAAGGAATAAGGAAAATTTGAACTTAAGGAAGGGTATCAAAAGAATAAGGAAAATGTGAGGATATGAGGCATGAATCAAGGAGTTGTTTAAGGAAACAATATCTTGGCCTAAAGACCAAGCATATGGACGGCATTATGGCTAGGGGAGCCGAATTTTGGTGATAGTTTGGCTAGGAATTTTAGTCTTTGGTTTTGGTCATTTTGTTTAGTTTGTGCAAGTTTTGAAAATTCTCTCAAACTCTCTTTTCCTTGGCCGAAATTGTGCACTTGGTAAGCCTAGTTTCTTTTGTCAAATTGGTCATTTTGTTTTACACTTTGGTGTCAATTTTGTGCCTTTCTCCTTGTGCCGATTTTACCAATACCTAAAGAGACCATTCTTTTCTTTTCTTCTCCCCATTGCCGATTATACATTGCTCTCAAAACTTATCTTTTCTTTCTTTTCTTTTCCATTCTATTTGGAAACCGAAACATCATCACCATCTCTCTCCTATTTGATTTCTTTCAATCGAAATTCTCTCCACCTACACTTTCATGGCCGAATGTTAAAGTGCCTATAACCGATTTTATTTTCTCTTTTCTTTGTTTCTTCATAGCCGAATTCTTCTTAGATCCATATTATTCTCAAATCCTATCTTTTCGACGTGGAAATAGGTAAGAATCCTTTTCGTTTCGATTAGTTAATAGTGGTTATGGCCGAATATTGATGATGGTTTGAAAGCTTTATTAGATCAAAATAAACGTTCCTTCTTTTAACGTTTATTTTGTTATACTTTAGTGCGATAACGGAAGTTTGGAATCAAGAAGTCGTGGGTGACAAAACGTTGGAATCAATTTTGTTGTAAGGAAATCATATCTTTAAAACCTTAGGATTATTTTGATATCATTGGATTAACGATCTTTGTCCTTGAAGACATTCAAAATAGGGAAGAAAAGGGCGGTGTTTAGCCTTCGGAAGAAGGAGGTTACATTATTCCCCTAAGTACAAGCAAAGGACTATTTCAAAGCAATCCGGGATTTCCCACCGGGTTGTGGACGTTCAACCGAGGAAAATCAGCTGCTCGAAGTCGTTCGTACTCGAACCATTATTTGTTCGTGGATTCGATTCGAGTTAGCGAACCATCGATCGGAGAAAAATCGCAAGTAGAAGTCTTACGAAAATCCGAGGGTAAATTTCTAGATCGCTATAGTTAGATCGGTTTTATTATAGATTATAGTGTTTTAATTAACACAATACGTATAGGTGTTGAAGAGCGGGAAAGTTTAGTTCTCTCCATAACCAGTGTGTAACTTCACACTCATTTTGGGTTGGACATCATGTTGTAAGTTCGTGATAAATTCGTAAAATAGTAAAAACGGGAAAAATACGTAGCAACTCATATTTTTGAGTAAATGCATGAAAGCAGTTAAAACCGAGAAAATGAAATCCGATAATACTCTAGTTCGATAAAATGGGCCGATAATACTCTAGTTCGATAAAATGGGCCGATAATACTCTAGTTCGATAAAATGGGCCGATAATACTCTAGTTCGATAAAATGGGCCGATAATACTCTAGTTCGATAAAATGGGCCGATAAAACTCTAGTTCGATAAAATGGGCCGATAATACTCTAGTTCGATTAAATGGGGCGAAAATACTGTTTCGATAAATTGGGCTAAAATGGGCCAAAGTCACTAAACTACTAAATGGGCTAGTTGATAAATTGTTTAATTGAGCCTAATGAAGGGTTAATTGATAAGCCCACCGATGATATGGATTAATGAAAATCTGTTATATGATTGTATTTGTTATATACGCATGATTGCATGGGGTGGGTTATATGAAGAGAAGAATGGCAGTTGCCACAAATTTGGCTCATTGCCTCTAGTTCGGTGGCTCTGCCACAATATGGCTCAATGCCTCTAGTTCGGTGGCTCGCCACAAATTCGCTAAATGCCTCTAGTTCGGTGACAATGTCACAATCTAGTTGGTGAGTGCACTACAAAATTATTTAAGGGCTTTAAGCCCATGATTGGTGTGTTTGGCGGGGTGGGTTGACTTGATCCCCACAGTGTGTGTTGGTTGGTACGGGGTGTTAGCGGATGGATACTAGGTTGGTTTGGGAAATTCATATTTCATGCATTCTTCTCTTTAAATTATGTTACTTTACGATGTATGGTTGAAATCGTTAATGGGCTCAAGCCCAGCATGATATCTTGACGATTTGACCTAAAAATGGTGGTAAGTGAGTTGCACACTGAGTTCTTTGTAACTCACCCAAATTTTATTAACCATTTCAGGTAATGGAAATTGACGTGGACTTGGTAGGAGATGACTTGGTGGAGGCCATACTACAAACTTGGGTTTTTAATAAACTATGACTTTATTTAAGTTTTTATTTTAATTGCTATTATTGGGTTGATGTAATAAGGCCTCTTATTATGTTTTATGGTTTTATTGTGTGGATGATTTAAATTTTATTTCTAAACTCTTAATATGGTTTTATCTCAATATGTTAAGTTTTCTTAAGAACATTGGTTTTATAACAAAAAGTTTTGTAGCACTATTTTATCTTAACCCTATGAAAATAAACGAATGTATGATTGGTGTGACAAACCAAATCTTGTCTAAACGCATAGACCGGGTTTGGGGTGTTACATGTTAAGGGTCATTTTAGTCAATGTGAGTATTAAATGATCTATTTGTGATTATATATTAAGAAAAACGAAGCCCGGATCGAAACCGAGGCAAGAACAAAGTCGAGGACTAAATTGCATATCTACATACATTTTTGTATATTGAGGTAAGTTTGTATGATTTCTAGGCTTTATGACTAATATCATTGAATTGCTTAGTATGATGTATAATAATATCATGAAAATATTTAATGTCATGTTAAACAAAGAAATCAATAAGATTAAGCAAAATAAATTCCCTATTGAAGTTGAATTACCTAGGATACTCGATCTACCACATGAAATGAGAAAGCCCGTATAAGACCAAGCCAAGGCATGGCATCGGCAACCAAGCAAGTTATCATGTAAGACCAAGACAAGTCTTGGCATTGAAGAGTTTTTATGAGATGATGACCCATGTAAGTCCAAGCCAAGGCATGGCGTTGGTGAGTCTCCAAGCAAAGATGTCATGTAAGTCCAAGACAAGTCTTGGCATTGAAAAGCTATCAAGAGATAGAGATCCCATGTAAGTCCAAGCCAAGGCATGGCATTGGTGAGTAACAAGAAAGATTTCATGTAAGTCCAAGCCAAGGCTCGGCATTAACCAGTTCATGAGTAAAGATACCAAGTAAGACCATGTTAAGACATGGCAATGGTAAGTTCCCAAGGGCACTCACGAGAAAGACTTCGTATAAGTCCATGTCAAGACATGGCCTCGAACCCAAGATGAGATATTCCATGTAAGACCGTATCTAGGATATGGCTTTGGCATCAAGTTATATGTGGAGTGAGATTTAGTATCCTCGGTTATTCAAAGAAATTCATCGGGGAAAACGAGTAAAGCTCAAATGAGATAATAAGAAAGTTGAGTAAGCAAAGTTATTATCAAGTTGAAAATGAGTATTATTCATGTTATGAATGATGAATCAGAGATTATGATTATTATGTTAAAATATGCTAATCAATGTGATCAAGTGATACAGGTACCTTGTTTACCTCTCAAGTATGAGACTAGTAAGTTTCATGAGATATGTAAGAATCAAGTATGAGTAAGTAAGCTTTATAGCTAAAATTTATGATACCATTGTTTATGTCAAATGGTTTATATTAAACAAGTATGTTGCTATGAGCATTATGCAAACTTACTAAGCTAAATGCTTACGTCTTTTATTCTTTCTTGTTATGTAGTCCCGCCAAGCTAACTTGTGGATCGTTGAAGTCGGAGCTCGAAGCACACTATCAATCCTTATTTTGGTATAGCCAAGTTGAAATTATATTAAGTATGGCATGTATAGGAAACATTTCATTTTGAGTATATGTCTTCGAAAGGGCAAAAGTATGGGCTATCAAGTTAATTATTCTTTTGTAAATGGCTAAGTGATTGGCCAAGATTGACTAAGTATGTATGTTATTGATATCAATGAAGCATGTTGTATTGTTCATGAAAGATGTAATACTTGAGTTGCTGAATTGAGCTTGAGTTTGGTCTTGATTTTGTGGTGGCAATTGGCTTGGTAAATAGCCTCTAAGTGCCCACACGGATGGACACACGGGCGTGTGTCAGGCCGTGTGTTCAGGCCATGTGCACCCTGCACCATTGTATCTTAAGTCAGAATAGACCACGGACCAGTCACACGGGCGTGTGTTTAGACTCTAGGCTGTGTTAAGGTAGTCAGTGTGCACCACGGGTGGTAAGCACGGGCGTGTGCCTTGGCCGTGGGGCATTGGCAGAATGCTGGGGTTTTAGGCACGATTTGGGGCCACGGGCGTGTCCAAGCCGTGTGTATTTTGCCAATATCCACCACGGGTGAAAGACACGGGCATGTTTTAGGAGTGCACGGGCATGTCCCATACAACATGGGCGTGTGACCCCTGCTCTAAAGAAAAGTTTCTGAATATGTTCCGAAAGTTTTTAGACAAGTGTTTAAGGCCTCGTAGGCTCATGAAAGGTATGAATAGACTGAGAAAGAGAAGTTTTTAATTCGGAACAAAATTTTATAGCCCGTAAGTACATGTTTAAGTGAGTTCAAGCATGGTAATGTCTCGTATCCAGTCTTGGTCTCAGATTCGGGTATGGGGTGTTACATTTAGTGGTATCAGAGCTACGATTAGTCAGTTCTAGGACTAACGTAGCACGAGCAGGAGTCTAGCTATACATGCCATACGTAAGAATGTTTTTATAATGATAGTGTGACGACTCCTGACGACTTAAATTATGTTTATACATTTAGTAAATGGATCCCGATAGAGCTATGGCGGATGACGTAGAAAGTAATGTACCGACTCCTGCTAAAGGGACGGTGCCGAACGAGCATGAGAATAGACCCACTACGGTGAGTCAAGAAGAAGGAGAAGAGGCTAGAGAAGCCTTCCTTCATATGATGAATACATGGTATACGGAGTTCGTTCAGACGTAACCCGAATCATTAATCCCCTCCACACCCCCACCTATTCCTCAACCTATCCCAGTAGCCCCTCAAGTAGTAGAGGTGGTAAGAGGAGAAGCCTCCGGTTGATAGGATTAGAAAACATGGGGCAGAAGAATTCCGGGCTAGAAAAGATGATGATCCGGAAAAGGCTGAGTTCTGGATAGAAAATACTATCGTGGTATTTAATGAGTTGTCATGCACACCGAGGAATGCATGAAGTGTGTAGTCTCTCTTTTAAGAGATTTTGCTTACCAATGGTGGAACACCCTTTGTGTCGGTGGTACCGAGGAAAGGATCACATGGGAATTTTTCCAAGAAGAGTTCAAGAAAAAGTATATCAGTCAAAGGTTTGTGGACCAGAAAAGAAAGGAATTCCTAGAACAGAAGCAAGGCAAGATGTCTCATGTGGATCGATTATGAAAAGGCGTTTGTGCGACTCAGTAAATACGCTCGAGAGTGTGTATCCACCGAGGCCATCATGAGCAAGAGATTTGAAGATGGGCTAAATGATGACATCAAATTGTTTATTGCTGTTCTAGAACTGAAGGAATTCGTTGTGCTAGTAGAGAGGGCTTGTAAAGCCGAAGAACTAGTAAAAGAGAAGAGAAAGTCTGAAATGGAGTCTCGTGACTCTAAAAAGAGACAGTGGAATAAGTCTTTCCAATCCTCATCCAAGAAGTCAAGAGATTTCTCTACCTGATTGGCTACATCCACTGGGTTTTCAAGGAAGGACAAGAGTAAGCAAAGATTCGGGAAGTAAGGCCTGCACGACCTCGGTTGCTAGTGTGGGGAACATTCGATCGGATAGACCCGAATGTCCACAGTGTGGCAGACGTCATCTTGGAGAATGCCGAGCGCATGAAAATGCATGTTTTAGATGTGGTTCCCAAGACCACTATGTAAAAGATTGTCCAGAGACGACAAAAGAAGAAAGAACTCAGAACCCGAGATCCGGGAATATGGTCAGAGGAAGACAGCAGAGGAACCCAGGAAGTGGGGCAAGTGGGAGAGGTAACCCTAGAGAGCAGGCTGCGAGACCCGAGGGTAGAGCGCCTACGAAAACTTATGCCATTCGCGCTCGCGAAGAGGCATCTTCCCATGATGTTATTATGGGTACCTTTTCTCTTCATGATATCAAAGTTATTGCTTTAATAGATCCCGGATCCACACACTCTTACATTTGTATGAAACTAGTATCCAGTATGAATATGCCTATAGATTCTACAGAATTTACGATTAAGGTATCTAATCCTTTAGGAAAGAGTGTGTTAGTTAGTAAAGTATGCAAAAATTGTCCATTAATGATTAGAGGTCATTATTTTAAAGCAAATCTTATGTTGCTACCATTTGATGAGTTTGACATCATTCTTGGTATGGACTGGTTGGCCACCCATGATGTAATAGTTAATTGTGGGAAGAAATACATTGAGATGAGATGCAAGAATGGGGATACTCTTCATATAGAATCAGATGAGCAAGGTAAATTACCGGTAATGATTTCTAATATGACGGCACAGAGATACATAAGAAAAGGGTATGAGGCATATTTGGCCTTTGTGATGAATGATAAAGAAACAGAGTTAAAGATTGAGACAGTACCAATAGTATGTGAGTACGTGGATGTTTTTCCCGAAGAATTACTAGGACTACCACCAGTTAGAGAGGTTGAGTTCAGCATTGAGCTAGCTCCCGGTACTGTACCGATATCTATTACTCCTTACAGAATGGCTCCAACGGAGTTGAGAGAGTTGAAGTCACAGTTGCAAGAGTTGGCAGATAAAGGTTTTGCGAGATAAAGTTGTTCTCCATGGGGTGCTCCGGTTTTATTTGTGAAAAAGAAAGATGGCACCATGAGATTGTGCATAAATTACCGTCAACTTAATAAAGTGACAGTAAAGAACAAGTACCCATTGCCAAGGATCGATGATTTGTTCGACCAATTGAAAGGAGCCCTTTGTGTTCTCCAAAATAGACTTGAGATCGTGGTACTACCGGTGAGAGTAAGAGAATCGAGATGTGTCCAAGACAGCTTTTCGAACAAGGTATGGGCATTATGAATTTTTAGTCATGCCTTTTGGTCTGACCAATGCTCCTACGGTATTCATGGACTTAATGAACCGCATTTTTAGACCATACCTCGACAAGTTTGTAGTCGTTTTCATTGACGACATACTGATTTATTCCCGAGATGAGAATGAGCATGCTGAGCACCTACGGACGATTTTACAGACTCTTCGAGAAAATCAATTATATGCCAAGTTCAGTAAAAGTGAATTTTGGCTCAAGTAAGTAGGATTTCTGGGACATATTGTCTCGGGAGAAGGAGTTCGAGTAGACCCCAGTAAGATTTCGGCTATTATGGACTGGATGCCACCAAAGAATATCTCTGAGATTAGAAGTTTTCTAGGCCTAGCCGGCTATTATAGACGATTCGTCAAGGGGTTTTCTATGATTGCAACCCCGATGACTAAATTGTTACAGAAAATGTGAAGTTTGAGTGGACTGAAAGATGCCAACAAAGTTTCGAGAAACTGAAAGCGATGTTGACAAAAGCTCCAGTTTTAGTACAACCTGAGACATGGAAAGAATTTGTGATTTACATCGATGCATCCTTAAATGGATTAGGCTGTGTACTTATGCAAGAAGGCAAAGTGATTGCTTATGCCCCAAGACAGTTGAAGTCACATGAGAAAAATTATCCGACTCACGATCTAGAGTTGGCTGCCATAGTCTTCGCATTGAAGATATGGAGACACCACCTATATGGTGAGAGATGTCGGATCTTCACCGATCACATAAGTTTGAAGTATTTGATGATGCAGAAAGAGTTGAACTTAAGGCAGCGAAGATGGTTAGAGTTGATAAAAGACTATGAATTGGTCATTGACTACCATCCCGAGAAGGCGAATGTGGTCGCCGACGCTTTGAGCAGAAAGTCCCTATTTGCATTAAGGGCAATGAATTCACGGATGACTTTATCCGACGATGGTTCTATTCTAGCCGAGTTGAGAGCTAGACCAACTTTCCTCCAAGAGATCATTGAAGCTCAAAAAGAAGATAGTGGATTGCAAGTCAAGAGAGCTCAGTGCGAGACAGATGTTGAGTCTGATTTCCGGATTAGTCCCAATGGAAGTCTTGTAACATCCCGGTTTAGGGCCTAGTAAGAATAGTGGTTCGAGACCAAAAACCCGAGGGTCATGAATGAGTTTTTGAGGCTTATATTATGTATGCATGCTAGTGTGAAAGTTTCATGAAGCAATTTTGTGAAATTGTGGTTGAATTGTCCAAAAGGACTAAATTGCAAAAGTTGCAAAATGTGTGTTTCTAGAAGCTATATGTCTGAAATAGCTTTAGGTTATTAATTAGAGGTCCTTAAATAGCAATTTATCCAAATTCTAATTTTTGGACAAAAATGGGCATGGATGAGTTAAAATTGAAAGTTTATCAAAAAGGGCATTTTGGTCATTTATTAATTAAGTGATTAAAATAGGTGAAAAGATGATAGAAATTCATTCATCTTCTTCCCATAGCTGCCTGAAAATTTGAGAAGCCATTGTTAGGGTTCTTTCAATTTTTCAAGCTTGCTAGTAAGTGCTCCTAAGCCGGTTTTGATATTCTTCGTATTTTTGAAGTCCCGTAGCATGAGTAAGCTATTTATAGCTATTTGGTGAGCTATCATGGATGTTCAAAAATGTACATATGTATGACATGCATGTATTTTGATGTTTTATGGAAGAATATGAAGGCTTGATGTAGTAGAAACATCTTTTGCTAAGTGATTTTCCATGAAAATGCATGTAGGGACTTAGTTGTGAAAATCTTAAGTTTGGTCATACATGGGTGATTTAGTGAGATTTGATGAATGCTTTAGTTGAGTATGTGGTTCGGCTAAGCATGAAAGAGTAGAAAGTTGAATAAAAATCACTTTACGAGCCTTTGGGACTAAAGTGTAAATATGAGAAAGTTTAGGGGCAAAATAGTAATTTTGCTAAAGTATGAGATGTGGGTCAATTTAGTCAATGCGTGTATTTAATAAGCTAATTTATTCATTATAGATCAAGAAAGACGAATCCCAGATCGAAACCGAGGCAAAAGCAAGGTGGTGGACTAAATTGCACATTTCAATACTTTTGAGTATCGAGGTAAGTCTATGCATAAACAATGCATTCATACTTACAATTTGTAAATGCTAGCTAGGGTGTAGCATGAATAAGAATGAATGAGAATGATTGGGAACCTATGTGGTTCAAGTAGAATGAATGTAATATAGATGTGAATGGATAAATAATTGGGTAAATAGACTTGTGCATGTGTTGTGATAATGCTAGATGGTGGGCTAAGTGCAATACCATCCTAATGCATATTGACGATGAGCTAGCTATGTGTGATGCTATCGTGAGGTATATCATCTAGTGAGCTATGTGCTGAATCACTACGAATACCATTGTGGTAGGCTAAGTGCGATACCACCTTATTAATCAAATGTGGTGTGCTAAGTGCGAAACCACCGAGATATTGGCTGTGTGGATTGTGTGTGTGTGTATTAGCTGTGTGGATGAGTAGTGTGGATTAGTTATGTAAACTACCTGTGTGGATGAGCTGTGTGGATAAGTTATGTGGATTGACTGTGTGGATGTATTACAAAAAATAATGATGTGTTGTATATTACGTAAATGTGATATTGAATGCAGGGGTGCATTTCAATGGTTATGAGTATGTGACTCATGATGTGTTGGAAATATGGTAAGGGATAGAAAGAGTAAGCATGGTTGTGAATTACTTGTTGGTATAATGCTAATAGTTGCTTAGCTTATACTATGTTGCTTATTTGTTTATGTGTAAACTTACTAAGCTCAAAGCTTACTCTCTTTCTTTTCCCTTGTCTTATAGATTAAAGCGTTGAATCGAGATACGAGGATCATCAGAAGATAGCCCACATATCAGCACACTTTGGTACATGAAACTTAATGTTTTGTATATGGCATGTATAGGGGCTAGATAAGTTAGTAAATTTTGTTTTAAATGTCTAAGATGTGTTGGCCTATAGATGGATAGCTTATTTTGTATAATGCCATGGTTGTTGGCTATTACATTATATGAAAGAAAGATGTAGTTTTCTATGTGAGAATGCACTTTAATTTGAGTTGATTATGATGGTGTTAGATGAGTATATGTTGTGTATGTTAGAAGGGTGAAAAGAACTTGACACTTAGTCTTGTTCTTGACCATGTGGGTAGACACACGGGCGTGTGTCTAGACCATGTGTGACACACGGTCAGCCCACGGGCGTGTGCTGTGGCCGTGCGTCCTCTGCATGTTAATATTTGAAAATAGAATAGACCACGGACTAGTCACACGGGCGTGTGCCTAGGGCGTGTGGGATTAGTCAGTGTTCACCACGGTTGGGGAGCACGGGCGTGCCATGGCCGTGGGGCAATTGGCAGAATGCTCGAGTTTTTAGCATGGCTAGGGAACATGGGCGTGTGTGTCCATGCACGGGCGTGTCTAATCTTGCACGGGCGTGTGAGACCTGTATATAAGAGAAAAAGTTTGAGGATCGTAAAAGTTCCGGATTAGTCTCGAGAGCCCTCGTGTGTATGAGTGAGGCCTCGTAAGTCGAGAATGAGGTTATATCGAGTAATGACGTTGAGCCTAAGTGGCGATTAAGCGGTTTGAGTTTGGTAAAGCCTCGGGCCCGATTCCTGGCGTAGAACCCGGGTAAGGGGTGTTACAAGTCTGATGTTCAAAGATAGAGTTTGTGTACCGAGAAAGGAAGAGCTTATTTAGGGAATTTTGCGTGAGGCCCATAACGGATGTTTGTCTGTACATCCGGGTGGTACCAAGATGTATAATGACTTGAAGCAACAATATTGGTGGCCAAGAATGAAGAAATACATTTCAGAGTTTGTTTTCAAATGCTTGATTTGTCAGCAAGTAAAGGCTGAACATCAAGTACCTTCGGGTTTGCTTCAACCCATTTTTGTTCCGGAATGGAAATGGGACCGTATTACTATGGATTTTGTAATGGGTCTACCATTATCTCCGAGTAAGAAAGATGCTGTATGGGTTATATTTGATAGACTCACGAAGTCAGCTCATTTTATACCTGTACGAGTTGATTACTCACTAGACAAGTTAGCAAACTTGTACGTTTCAAAAATAGTAAGGCTTCACGGTGTTCCGTTGTCAATCATCTCGCATAGAGATCCGAGGTTTACATCCAAATTTTGGAAGAAGTTACAAGAGGCCTTGGGTACATAGTTGAACTTTAGTACCGCTTTTCATCCTCAAACTGACGGTCAGCCGGAGAGGTTAATTTAAGTACTCGAGGATATGCTCAGATGTTGTATTCTTGAATTCCGAGGCAGTTGGGAAAAGTTTCTTCCATTGGTAGAGTTTGCCTACAATAATAGTTTTCAATCGAGTTTAAAGATGGCGCCTTTATGAGGCTCTATATGGGCGAAAAGTGCGAACGCCTTTATTTTGGATGAACTCAAGGAAAACCAAATTCATGGGGTTGATTTGGTTAGAGAAGCTGAAGAGAAAGTGAAAGTGATACGAGAATGTTTAAAAGCTGCATCAGACAGACAGAAGTCCTATTCGGACTTAAAAAGAAAAGAGATGGAGTATCAAGTCGGAGATAAAGTTTTCTTGAAAGTGTCACCATGGAGAAAAGTTCTCAGATTTGGCCGGAAAGGCAAGTTGAGTCGACGTTTTATTGGATCGTATGAGATTACCGAGAAAGTTTGACCGGTAGCTTACAGAGTGGCTCTGCCATAAGAGTTAGAAAAGATACATGATGTGTTTCACGTGTCAATGTTGAGACGCTACCGATCAGATCCTTCACATGTAATTACCCCGTCAGAGATAGAGATTCATCCCGACATGACTTATGGTGAAGAACCAGTTAAGATTTTAGCTCGGGAAGTCAAGCAGCTAAGGAATAAAAATATTGCCCTGGTAAAAGTATTGTGGCAAAGACATGGAATAGAAGAAGCTACGTGGGAACCAGAAGAAATCATGAGAAACCAGTATCCAAACCTGTTTGCTGGTAAGATTTTTGAGGATGGAAATTCCTAAGAGGGGGAGAATTGTAACATTCTGATTCAGTGCCTAGTCGGAATAGTGGCGCGAGACCACAAATCTGAGTTAGTAAATTGAGTTCTTAAGGTTTATGACATGTTTCCATGATAGTATTAAAGTTCCATGTAGAATTTTTGTGAAATTGACATGGAATGATCAAATAGGACTAAATTGCAAAAGTTGCAAAATATGAGTTTTTAGAAGCTTTTTGTATGAAATAGCTTTAGAATATTAATTAGAAGTCCTTAAATAGCAATTTGCCCAAATTATAAGTTTTGGACAAAAATGGACATGAGTTAGTAAAAGGGAAATTTTTAAAGAGAAGGGCATTTTGGTCATTTGTCTAATAAATGATTAAAATAGGAAAAAGATGATAAAAATTTCATTCATCTTCTTCCTCTTGTGCCGAAAATTTGGAGACTCCATAGCTAGGGTTCTTCATTTTTTTCAAGCTTGCTAGTAAGTTCATCTTAGCCCCGTTTTTAATATTCTTCGTGTTTTTAAAGTTCTCGTATTATGAATTAGCTATTTTTAGCTATAAAATGAGCTAAGATGCATGTTCAAAAATCTACCCAAGAGTGACATGCTTGTAAAATGATATTTTATGGAAGTTTATGAGAGTTTGATGTTAGATAAACATCTTTTTCTAAGTGAATTTCATGAAAAATGCTAGTAAGGACTAGTTTGTAAAAGTTATGGAATTGGTCATACCTATTAGAAATAGTGGGAATTGATGATTGCTATAGTAGAGAAAATGAATCAGCTAAGCATGAATTTTAAGAAAGTTGAGTGAGATTCATTTTACGAGCCTTGGGGCAAAAGTGCAAATATGAGAAAGTATAGGGGCAAAATAGTAATTTTGCCAAAGTATGTGTTAAGGGTCATTTTATTCAATGTGAGTATTAAATGATTTATTTGTGATTATAGATCAAGAAAAACAAAGCCCGGATCGAAACCGAGGCAAGAACAAAGTCGAGGACTAAATTGCATATCTACATACATTTTTGTATATTGAGGTAAGTTTGTATGATTTCTAAGCTTTATGACTAATATCATTGAATTACTTAGTATGATGTATAATAATATCATGAAAATGTTTAATGTCATGTTAAACAAAGAAATCAATAAGATTAAGCAAGAGAAATTCCCTATTGAAGTTGAATTACCTAGGATACTCGATCTACCACATGAAATGAGAAAGCCCGTATAAGACCAAGCCAAGGCATGGCATCGGAAACCAAGCAAGTTATCATGTAAGACCAAGACAAGTCTTGGCATTGAAGAGTTTTTATGAGATGAAGACCCATGTAAGTCCAAGCCAAGGCATGGCATTGGTGAGTCTCCAAGCAAAGATGTCATGTAAGTCCAAGACTAGTCTTGGCATTGAAAAGCTATCAAGAGATAGAGATCCCATGTAAGTCCAAGCCAAGGCATGGCATTGGTGAGTAACAAGAAAGATTTCATGTAAGTCCAAGCCAAGGCTCGACATTGACCAGTTCATGAGTAAAGATACCAAGTAAGACCATGTCAAGACATGGCAATGGAAAGTTCCCAAGGGAACTCACGAGAAAGACTTCGTATAAGTCCATGTCAAGACATGGCCTCGAACCCAAGATGAGATATTCCATGTAAGACCGTATCTAGGATATGGCTTTGGCATCAAGTTATATGTGGAGTGAGATTTAGTATCCTCGGTTATTCATAGAAATTCATCAGGGAAAACAAGTAAAGCTCTAATAAGATAATAAGCAAGTTGAGTAAGCAAAGTTATTATCAAGTTGAAAATGAGTATTATTCATGTTATGAATGATGAATCAGAGATTATGATTATTATGTTAAAATATGCTTGATCAATGTGTCCAGTGATACCGGTACCTTGTTTACCTCTCAAGTATGAGACTAGTAAGTTTCATGAGATATGTAAGAATCAAGTATGAGTAAGTAAGCTTTATAGCTGAAATTTATGATACCATTGTTTATGTCAAATGGTTTATATTAAACAAGTATGTTGCTATGAGCATTATGCAAACTTACTAAGCTAAATGCTTACGTCTTTTATTCTTTCTTTTTATGTAGTCCCGCCAAGCTAACTTGTGGATCGTTGAAGTCAGAGCTCGAAGCACACTATCAATCCTTATTTTGGTATGGCCAAGTTGAAATTATATTAAGTATGGCATGAATAGGAAACATTTCATTTTGAGTATATGTCTTAGAAAGGGAAAAAGTATGGGCTATCAAGTTAATTATTCTTTTGTAAATGGCTAAGTGATTGGCCAAGGTTGACTAAGTATGTATGTTATTGATATCAATGAAGCATGTTGTATTGTTCATGAAAGATGTAATACTTGAGTTGCTGAATTGAGCTTGAGTTTGGTCTTGATTTCAGGGAGGCAATTGGCTTGGTAAATAGCCTCTAAGTGCCCACACGGATGGACACACGGGCGTGTGTCTAGGCCGTGTGTCTAGGCCGTGTGCACCCTGCACCATTGTATCTTAAGTCAAAATAGACCACGGACCAGTCACACGGGCGTGTGTTTAGACTCTAGGCCGTGTTAAGGTAGTCAGTGTGCACCACGGGTGGTAAGCACGGGCGTGTGCCTTGGCCTTGGGGCATTGGCAGAATGCTGGGGTTTTAGGCACGGTTTGGGGCCACGGGCGTGTCCAGGCCGTGTGTATTTTTCCAGTATCCACCACGGGTGAAAGACACGAGCATGTTTTAGGGGTGCACGGGCGTGTCCCATACAACATGGGCGTGTGACCCCTGCTCTAAAGAAAAGTTTCTGAATATGTTCCGAAAGTTTTTAGACAAGTGTTTAAGGCCTCGTAGGCTCATGAAAGGTATGAATAGACTGAGAAAGAGAAGTTTTTAATTCGGAGCAAAATTTTATTGCCCGTAAGTACATGTTTAAGTGAGTTCAAACATGGTAATGTCTCGTATCCAGTCTTGGTCTCGGATTCGGGTATAGGGTGTTACAAGATGTTGACAAAATTCATAGCAGCCACAGAAACACGTTTCCAAAATATAGAAATAAAACTTGAAAAACAGAAAGCATCGACACAGGAGCTCAAGGATCAAATTGGGCAACTTACTAAGTTAGTTTCTGAAATACAATCAGAAAGCTTACCTAGGGAAAAGGAGCAAATTCAAGCCATAACAGCTCAAGATAGTGAAGATTTAGACGAGCCCAATTTTAGGCAAGAGCCTGTGGTAAGTGAAGGTAAGGTTAAGGTAAGCCATGATCTAATAAACCCGGTAAGTACAGAGTACCAACCTCGTGTGCCATACCCCAATACGATAAAGAAAGACCACACAGAGGAATAAGTCGGTAAGTCTCTTAAACTTCCAAAGAAATTTCATATTAACTTGCCATTTCTTGAAGCTCTTTCACAGATGCCAGATCCTAGACCTCGTGACGATAAAAAAGAAATTCATGAAGAACGAAGGCTTCGGATCGATGAACTAGACGAGTGGAAGACACACTTCAAAGAGGAACTAAAAATACACGAAGCAAAAACGAGGCAACTCCACGACAAACTTAACGATGGGACAACCCAACTTAAGATAGGAGATTAGGTACTCAAAATCTTCCCAGATGGAACAGTCGAGGTAACTAATCCTAAATTCAGCACTTTTAAGGTAAACACTAGTCGACTTAAACTATATAGCAAAAACCGAATTGATCGCATGAGAAAGGATTTTCACCTCCTCAAACCACCCTGATAATGCGAATAAGAGGTAAGTCTAGCTCAAGACTATAAACGAGCGTTTCTCGGGAGGTAACTCGAGCACTAACCCTACTAATTAGTTTAGTTTTATTTATTGCCATGTTTAGGCGCAGGTTTTCCATACTCACACGGCCTTGCACACGGCCGTGGCCGTGGCCGTGTGGGCGCCATAGGTAGGAAAAAAGGGTGTGGCTGTAGACGTGTGGCAAAAGGACAAAATTTTTTTCCCCAAAACACGGGCTGCATCTCTATTTAGACCCCCTTCTTCCTTTTTCTTTTCCAATTGTCTTTCTTCCTTCATTTTCCATTATATACTTTTATTTTTATTTTTATTTTTACTTTCTTTATTATTTTCTTCTTATTCTTCATGCCGCTTAGATTTAGCTTAGGATACAATAAAATCAGGCTGGCTGATTCGAGGATTCAAATTCAAACAGTTCGAGGCGCTCCCCCACGTTCACCTTTGCCAATCCTATCTGGTTTCTTTTCATTAACTCCATCCAAAATTCAGGAAGTTTCACTTCTCCCTCTATCTTATGATTTTATTATTATCTTGCTATTATCTATCTTCGTACATTGAGGGCAATGTACATCTTAAGTGTGGGGGGGTTAACTATAGTATTATTTGAAAATCCCTAAATTATGCCTTGTCTTAAAGTAAGTTTCTCATATTATTATTAGAAAGAAATTTCCTTTGATTTATGATTTTTATTGATGTGTTTTGGATTAAGTCAGTGATAAATGTGCATTGATGATTAAATTTAAAGGATACTAGAGAATCAAGCATGATAAGTCTATTTTTCAGAAATTAAAATTTTTGCTAGGTTGTCTACCTGAATCTGAATATTACTTTGAAGTTTGAAATTTATGAGGTTGACATCAAATACCCATAATTCTTGTGAGATTTTGAGCCTTATAGAGCATATATTCTTTTTCTTGCTCACTTATTGATTACGAGTGTGTCAACATTGATTTGTTATTCTAGACCTTGCATCGATTATACATGTCGAGACCACACCTTTGATTTGATATATAGAGATGATAAAGGCACCTAGGTTTTAACCCACTTACTCCACTAACAGCCTACCTTCATAATTAACCCCTAGTGAACCCCTTTTAATCCTAACAACCCTTTTTATTGACTCACCCACTAATTTTAACCCGAAACCCTTTGTTTTTGTTATCACCATTACTTTTGACTACCCTTATATCGAGATTTGATGTGCTCAGTTGCCTAACTATGATCTTTATTTCAGTAGTTAAATTCATCCTTTATTATGTATTTGACTTGTTCTTAAAAAAAAATCAAAGTATATTCATCAAGTGAACTTATACATCTAAATTCCAATTGATGAAAAAGAAGCTCGTATTAGTAGTAGTATTATTATTACAAGTTTTCAATTGATGTAATTATTTATATTTAGTTCATTGTTTCTAGTTAGGTAATTTGTCAATTCAATCTCGATTCTAACCCTCTAATTCAGTCTTTATCCACACCTTTAACCCAAGCCCCGTTACAACCCTATTAAAGACTTTTTGATTTGTGTACCACTTGGGGAGCTATAGGGGTACGTTGAGGGATAGGCGGGGGTGGAGGAGGTGGAGCATTAGGATTTGCTCGAATGTACTCTGTGTACCAATTGCTCATCATACGGAGAAAGGCTTCCCGGGCCTCTTCTCCCTGACCCAAAGTCTCGGGTCTACTCTCTACTGGCGCGATCCCTTACGCGGGAGCCAGTGCATTACTTGTAGCATCATTGGCTGCAGCTCGGTCAGGATCAGGATCCATTAACTATATAAAAATATAATTCAAATCGTCAGGAGTCATCACACTATCATCGCACAAGTAATCTTACGTATGGCATGTATAGCTAGACTCATACTCACGCTACGTTAGTCTGAGAATCGACTAAGCCGTAGCTCTGATACCACTAAATGTAACACCCCTTACCCGTGTCTGACACTGGAACCGGATACGAGGCATTACCATGCTTGACTTTGCTTGAACATGTAATTATGGGCTATAAAATTTCATTCCAACTTAAAACCTTTCTCTCTTAACCATAACACACATATCCTGGGCCTACGAGGCCTTAAACATTCATCCGGAAGGTTTCGGAGTTCAACTGGAAACTTTTGCACTCTTTAAAATTTTTTGCCTAAATAGAGGTCACACGCCCGTGTGACTTGGGACACACCCGAGTGGGCAGGCCGTGTGGTCACACACGCCCATGTCCCTAGCCCGTGTAGAATTTATTTTTATTTCGAACCTACAGGGGTTTTCACACGGCCAGAAACACGCCCGTGTCAATGGCCCGTGTCCTTCACACGGCCTAGACACGCCCGTGTCCTCACCCGTGTGTGAAAACTAGAGGTATTTTATTTATGATGTCAGCAACCCCTTAAGGAGCACATGGCCTAAGCACACGCCCGTGTGCTGGCCCGTGTGACGAATCGAATTCTCGCAATTAAATGCAGGGGACACATGGCCTACTAACACACCCATGGGGCTGGCCGTGTGTCGCACACGGCCTAGACACACGCCCGTGTGTCTACCCGTGTGGACAGTTTAAGGCTATTTTCCAAGCCTTCTTGCCACCCTGAAACATAAACTCATTCATTTCATCACAAGAAGCACATAACATAGCAATACCAAACTCTTAAGAATCCTTAAATTATCATTCATTCCACCCGTATTTTACTCAATTACTTGCATGAACATTCATTTCATTTAACTTAACACTTTATAACATAAACTTAACAATATTGGCCAATTCACCATGGCCCTTTTACAAAATGAGTGTGAAACATTAATAGCCAACCCTTTGGCCTTCATACATGATATGACACAAAATGATCAAGTTCCTATACATGCCATACTCAAAATGAATTAACTTTACTATACCAAAAGAACGGTTGATAGTGTGATCGAGCTCGAGGCGTTACGTGATCCCCCGAGCTAACTTAGCGAAACTACAAGGAAAAGGGAAAAGAGAGGGGTAAGCATATAGCTTAGTAAGTTTGCATGAAATTCTAAAGCAACATAATTGCTCAAACTAAAGTCATCCATCTTATGAAACAATAGCAACATAAGTCTCAAATACTTATGCATCTCATTCGTACTTACTCACACTTATTCTTACCCATCTCATGTCACATTATGATTTCGTAACTTGTACTTATTCATGGTACCTGTATCACTTAATCACATGACTTAGCACATATGCCATCATGAGAATGAACTCAAATCTTCATCATTCTTATCATATGTGAAACTCAAGGTCATCCATAAATGAATTTGACTCTATACCATTTTACATACTTAGCTCTTTTGCCCACGAATTTATCAAATTATTGTAGGATACTCGAACTCATCGTTCATAAAATTTGATGCCAACGCCATATCCAAGATATGGTCTTACATGGGATCACCCCTTGATGCCGATGCCATATCCCGGATATGGTCTTATACGGGATCTTATAACTCGATGTCGATGCAATGTCCCAGACATGCTCTTATACGAGATCGTACATGAATATCGATGCCATGTCCCAGACATGGTCTTATACGAAATCTTTCTTTGGTGCCGAGGCCATATCCCAAACATGGTCTTACACGGGACCTTCTTTATTCAATGCTAATATATGAGTGACCTCATTATTCCGAATCTTTAACCGGAATTTCACATAACTTATTTTCACCCTTTTCTCATCGAGGCTTCATCACTCGATTTTCATGGCAATAACATACATTGTCATAATATTAAGTAATTTCAAATATCGAACATTATGAAACTCTAACTTCATACAAACTTACCTCGATTCTCAAAATGTGTATAGATGCTCGATTTAGTCCTCAATTTTGTTCTTGCCTCGGTTTTGATCCGAGCTTCGTGTATCTTGATCTATAATTAAAATTTCACTTGTTAAATACACACATTGACTAAGTCGACTCATAATTCATATTTTGGCAAAATTATGATTGTGCCCCTAAACTTTTACATAATTACATTTTTGCCCCTAGGCTTGTAAAATGATTTTCATTCAACTTTCTTATATTTCAAGCCTAGCCGAATCATATTCTCAACTATAGAAACCTTCAATTTCCACTATTTCACTCATGTATGACCATTTTTTTATAACTTTTACAATTTGGTCCTTTTATGCATTTTTCATGAAAATCACTTAGAAAAAGATGTTTATCATACATCAAACTTTCATATTCTTCCATAAAACATCAAAATACATGCAAGTCACACATGGGTAAATTTTTGAACATGAACCCTAGCTCAAAATATAGCTAGAAATAGCTAAACCGAGCTATGAGGGTCTCAAAAATATGAAGAACATTAAAAACGGGGCTAGGATGCACTTACTATCAAGCTTGAAAGTTGAAGAAACCCTAGCTATGGCTCCTTGCAAATTTCGGCTAAGGGAGAAGAAGATGGACACCATTTTTGGCTTATTTTTCCCTTTTTAATCTTTTATTTACCAAATGACAAAAATGCCCTTAATGCCCCTTTCTTGAGATTTTTCCTTCCCATGTCCATTTTTTTCCATCTTAACATATAATGGTCTAATTGCTAAATAAGGACCTCTAGTAATCTTTATAATTCTATTTCATACTTAAATCTTCTAGAATCTCATATTTTCCAATCCTTGCAATTTAGTCCTAATGGACAATTTATTCACTAATTAATAAAATTCCTTCATGAAATTTTCACACAATCATGCAAATACCTCATAAGCCTTATCAAATCATTTAAACACATATTTCAACTTCGAATTTGTGGTCTCGCACCACTATTCTGACTAGGCCCTAAATCTAGCTATTACAGACATGGTCTTACACGTAAATCTCATATCGATGCCAACGTCCCAAACATGGTCTTACACGTAAATCTCATATCGATGCCAACGTCCCAGACGTGGTCTTACACGATATAACATATCAAAAACCTATGTCATGACATATAAATCCTATCTATTCCTAAAGTTCATACGGGACTTTTCGGATATTGACACTTTGTCGATACTTTCTCGGATATCTCACGTATTTCATCCAAAGTCATTCATCACAATTCAATATCAAATGAACATAAATAATTCAACTTAAATACGTTTATTCATATATGGACTTACCTCGTACGGATATAGACAGACGGATTCGACTATTCAATCACTTTCGACTTTCCTCGGTCTAAGTCCGTTTTCTTCGGTTCTTGATCTATACATATTCAAATTTACCTCTTTTATTCACCAATTCATTCAATTCAATCCAAAAACACACATTTAGGGCAATTTACAAATTAGCCCTCATATTTTCACATTTTGACATTTAAGTCCTATTTCACAAAATTGCAAAATACACAAAATTTCATATCACCCATGCTTAGCCGAATTTTCATATACTTCATAAAAGTCCATACATTTCATCTATTTCACATTTTAGTCCCTCAAAATATTATTTTCACAATTTAGTCCAAATTACTCAATTTCATAAAAAATCCAAAGACAAAATATGTTAATCTAACACATATATTTCATATTTCATCAACTAACATCACAAAGCTTACAAAATCATCAATGGCACATTTCAAAATCATCATCAAATTCCAAAATTAAGGCATGGGCTAGATGGTAGTCGAAGCAACGATTACAAAAACGTAAAAATTATCAAAAACCGAAGTAAAACATACCTTAATCTAAGTACTTCAATGGCCGAATGTTGAAGAAGCTTAAAACCCTTTCTCTTTTCTTATTTTCGGTACACATATGCACAAATGCATGTTATTTTGATGTTTGTTTTATTATAATATATATTATTAACTAATTTACTTATTAAACCTTTAATATAAACAAATAATAATACATAATGGAGGTTCATTAATGTCCATTAACCATGTCAATGGTCCATTTACAACATAAGGACCTCATATTTATAAAGACATAGCACATAAATACCTTTAACACTTGGCATGCTAATTTTACAATTTATGCGATTTAATTCTTTACTCAAATTAAACACACAAATAGATAAATAAATTCACAAAACTTTCACACATGCTTAATCACATATTGTAAGCACAGAAAATAATATTAAAATATTTTTCTGACTCAGATTTGTGGTCCCAAAACCACAATTCCGACTAGGGTCTAAACCGGACTGTTACAATTCTCCCCCTTAGGGACTTTCGTCCCCGAAAATCTTACCGTTAAACAGATTTGGATATTGTTGTCTCATAGTATCTTCAGGCTCCCACGTAGCCTCTTCCACTCTGTGTCGATGCCATAGCACTTTTACTAACGGAATCTTCTTATTTCACAATTATTTAATTTTGTGAGCTATGATACAAATCGGTTCTTCTTCATAAGTCATATCGGTTTGGATCTCGATCTTAGACGGAGAAATCACATGTGAGGGATCAGATCTGTATCGTTGAAGCATTGACACATGAAACACATTATGAATCTTTTCTAGCTCAGATGGTAGCAACAATCTGTACGCAACAGGTCTGATACGCTCAATAATTTCATACAGCCCGATGAACCTTGGACTCAATTTGCCTTTTCTGCCAAAACGAAGTATTTTCTTCCATGGAGACACTTTCAAGAACACTTTATCACTGATCTCAAACTTGATATCTTTTCGTTTCAAGTCTGCATAAGATTTCTGTCGATCAGAGGCAGCTTTCAGACTATCACGAATCACTTTCACTTTCTGTTCAGTTTCTTTGATCAAATCGACCCCGTGTATCTTATTTTCACTTAGCTCGGTCCAATACAAAGGTGTACGACATTTGCATCCGTACAAAGCTTCATATGGTGCCATTTTGATGCTCGACTAAAAACTATTATTATACGCAAACTCAATCAATGGCAAATATTGTTCCCACGTACCATCAAACTCAAGAATGCAACATCTCAACATATCCTCGAGAATCTGAATAATTCACTCAGATTGACCATCCGTCTGTGGGTGAAAAGCTGTACTAAAATGCAATTTAGTACCTAAAGCCTCTTGCAGTTTCTTTCAGAATCGTGAAGTAAACCTTGGATCTCTGTCAGACACAATAGATAGTTGCATCCCGTGCAATCTCACGATATCAAAAATGTATAACTCAGCTAACTTATCAAGTGAGTAATCAGATCGTGCCGGAATGAAATGGGATGATTTTGTCAATCTGTCAACTACGACCCAAATTGTATCTTTCTTTCTCGGAGTCAAAGGCAATCCTGAAACAAAATCCATTGTCACTCTATCCCATTTCCACTCAGGAATCATTATCGGTTGTAACAAACTAGATGGCACCTGATGTTCAACTTTAACTTGCTGACAGACTAAACATTTCGAAACAAAGTTAGAAATGTCTCGTTTCATACCAGACCACAAGTAATGTTGCTTCAAATCATTGTACATATTTGTACTTCTCGGATGAACAGATAAGCGACTATTATGTGCTTCATTTAAGATCAACTGAATCAACTCTGGGTTTCTCAAAACACAAATCCGATCTCAAAATCTCAAACAATCGTCAACATCAACTCAAAATTCAGAATCAGAGTTCAAATCACACTGAGCTCGTTTCACTGACAATTTATTATCAATTTTCTGAGCATCACATATTTGCTGTAAGAACAACGGTTTCGCTTTCAACTCAGTCAATGCATCAGAAACAACATTTGCTTTACCCGGATGATGATCTATCACAAGCTCGTAGTCTTTCAACAGCTCTAACCATCTTCTCTGTCGTAGATTCAAATCTTTCTGAGTCATCAAGTATTTCAAACTTTTATGATCCGAAAACACATGGAATTTTTCACCAAAAAGATAGTGACGCCAAATCTTTAAAGCAAATACAATCGCAGCTAGCTCAAGATCATTTATCGGATAATTCCTTTCATCCGGTTTCAATGTCTCGAGGTATAAGCTATAACTTTGCCTTCCTGCATCAAAACACATCCCAGCCCGTTGAATGAAGCATCACTAAAAATCACGAATTCTTTACCCGATTCTGGCTGTACCAAAACTGGAGCTTTAGTCAAAAGGGCTTTTAATTGATCAAAGCTTTTCTAACACTTTTCAGACCACTCAAATTTCACATCTTTCTGAAGCAATCTCGTCAGTGGAGTTGCAATAATCGAAAAGCCTTTTACAAGTCGTCGATAATAACCAGCTAGTCCCAAAAAACTACAAAATTCAGACACATTTCTCGGAGGCTTCCACTTCAAAATAGCTGAAATCTTGTTCGGATCAACTCGTATACCAGATGCTGACACAATATGCCCCAGAAAACTAACTTCTCACAACCAGAACTCACATAAACTGAACTTCGCATACAATTGCTTATCTCGCAAAGTTTGTAACACAATTCTTAGATGTTCAGCATGCTCAATTTCATCACACAAATAAATCAAAATGTCATCAATGAATACAATAACAAATCGATCTAAGTACGGTCTGAAAATTCTGTTCATCAAATCCATAAAGACAGCAGGAGCATTGGTTAGTCCAAAAGGCATAACTAAAAACTCATAATGCCCGTACCTCAAATCGAAAGCAGTTTTCGGAATGTCTGGATCTTTTACTCGTAACTGATAATACCCCAATCTCAGATCTATCTTTGAAAACACGGTGGCTCCTTTTAACTGATCAAACAAATCATCAATCCTGGGCAGAGGATATTTGTTCTTTATTGTCACTTTGTTCAACTGAAGGTAATCAATGCACATTCTCATCGTGCCATCTTTCTTTTTCACGAAAAGAACGGGAGCACCCCAAGGTGAGAAACTCGGTCGTGCAAATCCTCTATCGGTCAACTCTTGCAACTGTGACTTCAACTCTTTCAATTTTGTCGGTGCCATTCTATACGGAGCTATCGAAATAGGAGTCGTTCCCGGCAATAGATCAATACCAAATTCATCTTCGCGTATCGGAGGTAATCCCGATAATTCTTCAGGGAACACGTCAGGGAATTCACAAACAACTGGCACAGATTCAACTTTCTTTTCAATCGCTCTCGAATCAATTACATAAGCAAAATAGGCTTCGCAACCCTTTTTCACATAACTATGAGCTTTCATCACTGATATTACAGCCGGTAATCCATTCAAATTATTAGATTCAATCCGAACTATTTCATTATTCTAACATCTCAAATCAATGGTCTTTCATTTGCAAATCACAACAGCATCATGCAATGTTAACCAATCCATACCCAAAATTATGTCAAACTCATCAAAAGGTAATAGCATCAAATTAGCCGGAAAACAGATATCTCGAAACATCAACGGACAGTTCTTGCATACTTTGTCAACCAAGACACTTTTACCTAAGGGGTTCGATACTCTAATAACAAATTAAGTAGACTCTACAGGCAAAGTCTTACTGGATACTAAGTTCATGCATATACGAATGAGTAGACCCTGGATCTATCAATGCAATCACAGAAGTATCATAAAGAGTAAATGTACCCGTAATAACATCTGGAGACGAAGCTTCCTCACGAGCTCGAATGGCATACGCTCTGGCAGGTGCCCTAGCTTCAGATCTCGCTACTGTATCTCTCGTAGTTCTCTGACTACCACTGACATTTCTTGTGTTTCTTGAAGGTCTACCTCTAGCTGAAGCATTATCTGACTTCGGATTCTGTACCATCTCTTGTTCAACAAACTCAGGACAATCTCGGATGAAATGATCTAGTGATCCACATCTGAAATAGGCTCGATCATTCAATCTTCAACTACTCGGATGTCTTTTACCATAATGTTTACATTCAGGTCGCTCAGATTGGACATTTTCCACACTAGCCACCGAAGTTGCTGGAGCTTTGGAGTTCGACTGTGATCTAGCTCGATCTCTGTTTGAATGTCCCACATTAGTCTTTGAACGACTATATTCATCTCTGAATTTCTTTGATGCAGACTGAAATGTTTTACTCGAGAATCTCTTTCTCACATCTCTAGGTTCAGACTCAGCTTTTCTTTTATCTTTCCCAAGTGCCTCAGCTTTACATGCTCGATCAACAAACACACCAAATTCTTTTATTTCCAGAATCCCAACTAGCAAACGGATGTATTCATTTAGGCCGTCTTCAAACCTTTTACACATTATCGCTTTAGGTGAAACACATTCCTGAGCATATTGACTTAATCTCACGAAATCTCGTTCGTATTCGGTGACAGAAATATGACCCTGTTTCAAATCCAGAAATTCTTTTCATTTCTGATCTATAAATCTCTGACTAATATATTTCTTCCGGAACTCAGACTGAAAGAAATCCCATGTAATCTGTTCTTTTGGAACAACGAAATCAAAGTTTTCCACCACTGATAAGCTACATCTCGTAGCAAGGAAATGACACATTTTATGCATTCATCAGGAGTCAATGACATTTCATCAAACACTCGGATTGTATTCTCGAGCCAAAACTCAGCTCTCTCAGCATCATCATCACTAGTGGCCCTGAACTCTTCGGCCCCATATTTACAGATTTTGTCGACCGGAGGCTTATTTAACAGATTCAGATTCATAATCGGAGGTACTACAGAAGTCTGAGGAGGATTGGGCGGGGGTGGAGGTTGTGAAACAGCCGGATTTGTTCTAACGTATTGAGTGAACCACTCATTCATCATTTGGAAGAAGGCTTGTTTAGCCTCACCTTCCTGACCGCTAGTAGCCGGTCTCGAATCAGATGGCCCTGTCCCTTGAGTGGGAGCAGGCGCATTACTTTCAACATCGTCAGCTACAGCTCTTTCGGGATCCATTTACTATACGAAAAACACATTTTATATGTCAGGATTCATCACACTATAACAGTTCGTATATATGGCATGTATAGCTAGACTCTCACACGCTACGTTAGTCCTAGAATCGACTAAACCGTAGCTCTGATACCAATCAAATGTAACACCCCTAACCTGTAACCATCGTCAATTTAGGGATAAGAGGTATTTTTGGACAATCAAAAACTTTTGATAAACCGTAAAAGTAACATATTTTAATCTCACATTTAGCATGCTTTTGGATGAATTATCCCTTATTTTATGTTATTTGGTGCTCTTAATCTTTTGTTTTCATGTTTTATACTTAGGGAAGCACCGGAGGATGAAAAGAACAAGAAACGGGCTTAAAACGGGCCAAATGGGCCACATCACGAAATTGACACGGCCTGGGCCCAAGACCACACGGCCATTCTTCATCAACAAACTCCACACGGCCTGCCCACGATTTACACGGGCGTGTGCCATGGCTGTGCCCCTGCCGTGACAAAGAGAAATTTCACTCGGATTAGGATACTTAGGGGCAAAGAAACACATTCCAAAAGCCTATATATACACCCTAAGTATGACCTAAAAGGGGGAGCCCAAGGCTATCGTCTAGGGGCGTCTTGCTAGGCCAGAGAAGGCAGATTTGTGGGGATTCACTCGAGGATAGCCAGTTGATTCATCTCTAGAAGCCAGAATTATACTCAAGACGGAGGATCTCTCCTTCAATTCCTTCAGGGGGTTTTATGGATTTCTTATGTTTTGTTTTATCTTTTCTTCTAAGATGTTTTCTTTTATTGTTATGAACTAAACCCTCAGATACCTGAGGGGGATGAAACTTAGATGAATCTTGTTATCGTTTACTGAACTATATGATAAATATTTGACTTGTTCTTAGTTATGTGTTCTTAATTCTTGTGTTGATATTTCTGGGATATTGATTCAAGTTTGATGTGCTTAGGTGGAGGAGCAAAAGTCCCTGTCTAAGAGTAGATCTAGCATAGTTAAGCAGAGTTGATCACGCGCCTGGAGATAGGGTGACGAGATTTTGCTAGATTAGGGTGAAACCTAATATGGGATTCCATAGATCGAGTTAATGCAATTCTAGGGGTTTTAATTAGAAAGAGATTTCAATTAATCAACCTAGGGTTAGACGTTATTCGCTTCGAGAGAGGGTTTAATATACATTAGGGAATCTTACGGATCAAGTCAAATGAATAAATCGTCAGTTGAGAGTTAGATAACAAGTGAAGTCTAGGTGGATTCTTCCTTGGGTGTCGTCTTAATCAATTGGTTTTTCCTCAAGTTATTTTCCCCAAATTCATTCTTCTTTGTCTTAGAGTCTTTAGTTTAGTAGTTAATTAATTTAGATTAAACAACAAATTCCCTTTATTTTAGTCTAGATAATAAAAAGAGAGTTAGTATTAGTACTTTTAGTTCCGCTGGGTTCGACATTCCGGTCTTGCCACTAAACTATACTACTGTTCGATAGGTGCGCTTGCCTCAAATCGTTGTCATAGTTAGTTTCCAGGTTCGATCATTCTTTTTATAAATTTTAAGACTTTGACATCGCGAAAATAACGATCAAGTTTTTGGCGCTGTTGCCGGGGAACTAAAATATTAAGAAAGCTTAATTTTGATTACTTTAGCCATTTTTTTATTGCAATTTATTTTCATTATTATTTTTTTATTTTTGTTTTTTTTACTTTGCTAATTTTTTCCTCTATTTTCTTTTGGTAGATAATTTTAGTTTATAGAGAAGATGGCACTAAATAATTATCAGTGGCAAGTCATGAGGACAATTCCTACTAAAGTAGCCAGTGTCTTCAACCTCGACGTGGTCACCAGGTTATCTAACCAGCTAGAGATGATGAATAAAAAGTTTGATGGTTTGTATAGTCTCTCGCAGGTACACCCAATAATGCAATATGACTCGAATCTAGGAGGCGTGGCGAATCCTGAGTACCCACCTTACAGATATGGCATGGAGAACGAACAAGACCACTATATGGGTAACTATTCTAGACATCAAAATAATTTTTATGATAACACTTATAATGCAGGATGGAGGTACCATCCCAATTTCTCGTGGGATGATCAAAGTAGCCAAGGACCGAAACTTCCTCCAGATTTTCAACAACCACCTCACCAACAGGAAAAGAAGTCGAACCTCGAGGAGATGCTGACAAAATTTATAGCAGCCTCAGAAAAAACGTTTCCAAGATACAGAAACACTTTTCCAAAAGATAGAAACGAAACTTGAGGCATCAACACAGGAGATCAATGATTAGTTTGGTCAGCTTACTAAGCTGATCTCAGAACAACTAGAAGAAAGCTTGCCAAGCAACACTGAAACTAACCTAAAAGAGCAAATTCAAGCCATAACAGCTCATGATAGTGAAAGGTTAGTGGAATCTTACCCAAGGCAAGAGCCTGTGGTAAGTGAAGGTAAGGTTGAGGTAAGCCATGATTTACCAAACCTGGTGATTACAGAGTACCAACCCCGTGTGCCATACCCCGATGCGACAAAGGAAGACCACATGGAGGAACAACTCGGTAAGTCTCTTAAACTTTCAAAGAAATTTCATATTAACTTGCCGTTTCTAGAAGCTCTTTTGTAGATGCCAGATCCTAGACCTCATGTCGATAAAGAAGAAATTCATGAGGAACGAAGGCTTTGGATCGATGAACTAGACGAATGGAAGACACACTTCAAGGAGAGACTAAAAACACACGAAGCAAAGATGAGACAACTCCACGACGAACTTAATAATGGGACAACCCAGCTTAAGATAGGAGATCAGGTACTCAAAATCTTCCCAGATGGAACGGTCGAGGTAACACATTCTAATTTCGGCACTTTTGAGGAAAACATTACTCGACTTAAATTTTATATCAGTAACCGAATTGATCGCATGAGAAAGGATTTTCACCTCCTCAAACCACCATGACCATACGAATAAGAGGTAAATTCTAGCTTAAGACTATAAACGAGCGCTTCTCGGGAGGCAACCCGAGCACTAACTCTATTAACTGTTACATTTTTTATTTTTTACTTTTATTTTTCCTTTCAGCACCTAACCATAAACTAACCAAAGTACAGATTTCCATACCACACGACTTTGCACACGGCCGTGGCCGTGTGGCCACCACAAGAAGGTACAAGGGCGGGGCCAACTACCAGATCCATAATTTCTATTTAACCCCCTTCTTCCCTTCCGTTTCCCGTTATCTTTCTTCTTTCATTTTCCATTATTTAATTTTAATTTTACTTTTATTTTTATTTTTAATTTTATTTTTTTATTTTTTTATTATCTTCTTCTTATTCTTCGTACCATTTAGATTTAGCTTAGGATACAATAAAATCAGGACGACTGCTTCGAGGACTCAATTTCAAACGGTTCGAGACGTTTCCCCATGTTCACCTGTAATTGTAACACCCCAAACCCGGCCCAAACATTACGACCGAATTTGGTATGCTACGGAGGAAAAACTTTTGAAAATCCCTTTTAAGTCGTTTTAAATTTTGATAAAAGATATTGTTTTGATTTAAAGCAGATTGAGGTGTTATGAAGAAAGCATTACTTAATGTCGTTTAAAATATACTAAGTTAGGTTGTTACGGTTTCAAGTGTACCCGATGGCACAATAAAACATTTTTACGAATTAATTTGAGAAAAACATGTGTACCCATTTTAATATCATAAAATAGTTAAGCAATTTATCAAAACATAAAATAATCCAAGTGCAAATTTTAGGAGGCCTTATTACATCTTAAACAAAATAAATCAAACCCATATTAAAATAAAAATAGTTCCAAATCCACCTAGTCCATATTTTCATTGCATGGCGCCTCGAGTTCATCCGGCTCCTTATCCGCAACTCTACGAGTCACTGAAAATGTTAAAGGAAAAAGGTGAGTCATCAAGACCCAATGTGTAACCCTTTTTCCCGGTTTAATGTAACATCATACACAAATCATAATTAATTTAATATGCACACATTTAATATGCACCCAACCTAGCCATCCGACGCCTTTCTCTACCCCGTGTGGTACCAAACCACCTTTGGTGGTGCCAAACCACCGGTGACGTATAGTCACGAAATCCGTCAATATTGTGGTACCAAACCCTTTGGTGACCCGAAGTCATAATCAAATGATGGGGCCAACCCATCGTGTGATACCAAATCATTTGGCGTCAATCCCATATCTCAAATGTGGGGCCAACCCACGGTGGTACTAAGCCACGAGGGACGAGACGCTATGAGGTGCCAAACCTCGGAGGTGCCAAACCCTCCGGTGACCGTAGTCACAATGTGTTACCAAAACACTGGTGCCCGATCGACACGAATATCACCCCCTCCACTCATAAAACCCACATCAATCAATGATAGTTAATGTAAATCATGCCAACATACTCATTTAGCAACATATATAGGATTTACCAATAATCATTTATAAGTCACATATACCAAATATGTCATGCTTCCCAAAAGCATCAAATAGCAAATCATATTGTCAAGGACTTACCTGAAGCCTTGCTATACCTTTATGGTATTAAACTCAAATCTACACAAATCCGATTAGCATACACATAATACTTTGCACGTTAATTAATTATAAAGTGTGTATGTACACACCTGTCACCAACGATAATCTAAATCCCTAAGGAGACAATCGGCCACACAAGTTTCCCTTGCCCTAATCGCCTCGAGTACTAACTCACGGCAACCGTGACGCTAAACCGCGCTTCACTTCCTACAATCGGCAACCATTAATATAATAGCCTTGGCTTTTGAATAATCAAAAGAATAATCCCTTAAAATAAATCCTTACCACCTTCAATATTCGACCAAGATACTTCTAAATGGAAGAAGAGAGTTTGGCACACCCAAAGGAGTATATTTGGCTAATAAAGAAATTATTGAGAAGAAAGGAGAAATAGGGGATTCGGTTTTGAGAAGAAAAGAAAAGTAGTAGATGAAAGATAATGGTGTAGGAGATTCGGCCAAAGTTTAGAGAAAGAAAGAATGGTTTTGGTTTTGATAAAATTTGAAAAGAGAATGAAAAGAATTGATCAAAGGAAGAAAAAGAGAAATGGAAGAAATGATATTCGCCACCACAAACTTTACTAAAGAAGAAAATGCACAAGATGCAAAAATGTAGTTTGGTTCAAAAGACAAATGAGAGAAAGAAAGTGGTATTTTGTTTCCAACAAAATGAAGTTGTCATCAAAAGAAATATTTTTGCACCAAAAGTACCCTATACATTCGGCCAAAGATGAGAGCTTTTGGAGAGGAAAAACAAACACAAAATGATGCACAAAACAAAAGGTTGGTCAACATCCTCCAAGCTACCTACCAAAAATTCGCCACTCCCCTAGCCTTACATGCCGTCCACATTCATGCATTAAGGCATAGGATTTCTTTCAAAACATCCCCACCTTCCATGCCTTTGTCCCCTCATTATACCATAAACTCAAGATTCTTATCCCTATCTTCAAGCTTTCCATAACAAATTTTCAACTTACCAAAAGGAATAGTCCAACCTATCATAAATAAGTTTGACCGTCCATCAATGCAAGGATACAAAAAAAAAAAAAAACCTTCAAAATGTTAAACATGCTACTCGAACCTCTAACCCCAAGCTATAAGTTCAAACACCATAACCACTTTGCCACCAATTCCTCATGTGCTTTAATTAACACTTAAATTAACTTAAGTGCTAAGCTCACTTAATCCACTTCATTAAATAAACCATACAAAAATTTATTCTACTAAACCGAACCTACTCAAAGTCCATAATTAAGCATTACCACACCACAATTAATAACACAAAAGTTCAAACACATGAAAAATAATTCAATCACAAATAGCCCCGATTTCGAGGATGTTACGATTCTACCCCCTTAAAATAATTTCGACCTCGAAATTACGATCGTAAAAGATGGGGTATTGCTCTTTGTATCACATTCTCGGGTTCCCACGTCGCTTCCTCCGTACCATGGTTTCGCCATAATACTTTCACCAAAGGTACTCGACTTCCCACGCAGAACCTTGACATCACGATCTAAGATCCGAATCGGCTCCTCCTCGAAAGATAAGTCCGAATTAACCTCAATCTACGCCCCACGAGCACAACGTGCGATGGATCGGACCGATATCGCCTAAGCATTGACACATGGAAGACGTCGTGAATTTGCCTTAACTCTACCGGCAACTCGGTGATAAGCTACCGGTCCCACTCGCTTCAACATCAGATATGGCCCAATGAACCTAGGGCTTAGCTTCCCTTTTTCCCAAATCGCAACACTTTCTTCCAAGGCGACACCTTGAAAGACTTTATCTCCTACCTCGTATTCCATTTCTTTGCGCTTGAGGTCGGCATAAGACTTTTGCCTATCGATGCCTCCTTGAGACGATTCGGATTAACTTAACTTTATCTTGATTTCCGCTACCAAATCTGGACCCAAGACATGTCGCTCCTTTAATTCCGTCCAACACATAGGAGTATGCACGCACTTCCGTCCATACGATTGCCTCGAATGGTGCCATTTGAATGCTCGCTTGATAAGCTGTTGTTATAAGCGAATTCCGTAATGGTAGATACTCTTCCCAACTACCATTGAAATCCAAAAGCGCAACCTCTCAAAGCATATCTTCTAAAATCTGTATCACTCTTTCCGATTGTCCGTCGGTTTATGTGAAAAGGTTGTCTTTGAAGTCCAATCTCGTTCCCAAGGCCCGATGCAAAGCTCTCCAAAACCTTGATGTAAACCTCGGATCCCTATCCGAGATAATCGATCTTGGCACACCATGCAATCTTACTATCTCGGCTACATATAGCTTTGCTAGCTTCAGGCGAATAATCTACCCTTCTTGGTATGAAATGCGCCGACTTAGTTAGTCGATCCATAATTACCCAAACCGAGTTCTTCTTACTAGGCGTGAGGGTAATCCACGCGACAAAATCCATAGTGATCCTCTCCCATTTCCACCGAGGAATCTTCACCGGTTGGAGTAACCACGATGGCAACCGATGTTCGGCTTTAACTGGCGACACGTCGGACACTTACCCATGAATTCAGTTACCTCACGCTTCAACCCAGGCCACCAAAACTGTTCCCGCAAATCTCCATACATCTTGCTACCTCCCGGATGCATAGCGTATGGGCTGCTATGTGCATCTTGGAGAATTCTTTGCCTCAACTCCACATCTTTCGGCATACAAGCTCGCCCTTGAAAACATAACACTCCCTCGCCAGACAAACTGTACCCTTCCAAACCACCGTCTTGAACTTGCAACCTCCTTGCATTCAAACTGTCATCCACCAACTGCTTTTCCTTAATCTCCTCGATCCAAGTCGATTTAACTTGCAGTTCTACCAAAAGACTTCCGTCGTCGTATAGACTGAGATGAGCAAACATCGCTCTTAAGTCTGTCACGACTTTTCGGCTCAAGGCATCAGCCACCACGTTCGCCTTACCCGGATGGTACTCAATCGAACAGTCGTAGTCTTTTAATGATTCAATCCACCGACGACGCCTCAAATTCAAATCCTTCCGAGTCAAAAGATACCTCAAACTTTTATGATCGTGTAGACTATTGACTTTTCCCCATACAAGTAATGCCGCCATATTTTCAAAGCGAAAACTACTGCCGCTAACTCCAAGTCGTGCGTTGGATAGTTAACCTCATGCGGTCTTAGCTGACGGGACGCATAGGCCACTACCTTCCCTTCTTGCATCAATACGCATCCCAAACCAGTATGGGACGTGTCACGATGAAACCGTAAACAACTTTCCGCCTCCAGTGTACCAAAACCGAGCTTAGTCAAAATCTTCCTTAGCTTGTCAAAACTTTCTTGTTGCTTCTCCGACCATACAAATGGAACTCCCTTTCTTAACAACTTAGTCAACGGCGCTGCGATTAAAGAGAATCCTTCCACAAACCTCCGATAATATCCTGCCAGACCCAAAAAGCTTTGAATTTCTGCCACTGACCTAGGGGGTTTCCAATCCAACAGCGCTTCCACCTTGCGAGGATCTACTCTAATCCCTTCCGCTGACACCACATGACCTAAGAAAGCCACCTCTCTAAGCCAAAATTCACACTTACTGAATTTGGCATATAACTGCTTCTCTCTCAGTACTTGTAGAACTATACGCAAATGCATGTCATGCTCCTTCTCCGTCTTTGAGTAAACCAATATGTCGTATATAAACACTACGAAAAATTGATCCAAGTACTGCTGAAACACTCTATTCATTAAGTCCATGAATGCTGCTGGTGCATTAGTCAACCCAAAAGGCATCACCAAAAACTCGTAATGCCCATACCTTGTTCGGAATGCCGTCTTGTGCACATCAACCTCTTTCACCTTGAGTTGATGATATCCCGACCTAAGATCTATCTTCGAAAATACCAATGCACCCTTCAGTTGGTCAAACAAGTCATCAATCCGAGGTAACGGATACCTGTTCTTGATCGTTAACTTGTTCAATTGGCGGTAGTCGATACACATCCGCATTGAACCATCCTTCTTCCTAACAAACAACACAGGTGCTCCCCACGGAGATATACTTGGTCGGATAAATCCTCGGTCCAAAAGCTCCTGAATTTGAGCCTTCAGCTCCACCAATTCCTTTGGTTCCATTCGGTAAGGTGCTATTGACACAGGTGCCGTTCCAGGTAGCAATTCTATACCAAATTCAACTTCCCGATCTGGAGGCAGACCCGGAAGTTCTTTTGGGAACACATCAGCGAATTCCCTTACTGTTCGGACCTTCTCAACCGCTGAATCCTTTGCTTCCAAAGCACAAATTCAAACCAAAAATGCCTCGCAACCTTTCCTGACCATCTTTTCAGCCTTCAACGCAGACACTACATTAGATAGGTAATCTCTTCTATTACCTATCATGACCACTTCATCACCCTCACCATCTTAAGAACCATGCGCTTTAGTGCGCAAATTCAACCTTGCACGATACTTAACCAACCAGTCCATACCAAGGATCAAATCGAACTCCCCAAACGGCAGTTCCATCGAGATCACCACAAACACGACCCTTGGAGTTCTAAAGGTACATCTCTATATAGCTTATTAACAACTATAGAGTGACCTAAAGGACTAATTACGATCATCTCCTAGAAGCGGCCTCAAGTCTAAGTTCATAGTCTCTACCACACTACTAGCAACGTATGAATGCGTCAAACCCACATCAATCAAAGCAAGATATGGAACACCAAAGATTAAGAACATACCGGTTATAACGTCCGGTCGTCACCTTCCTCTCGACGCCCGCCGCATAGACTAGACCAGTGCGCTTTGCTTACGTGCTACCTGTACCTCCGCCGAAATTCCGCGACCTCGATTAGATCCATTTCCTCCTCTACCATTACCACGACCCTCCGTGGTGGTCCTACATTCCTAGCCCGAGCACGATTCGACCCTCCGACCGATTCTTGGCTAACTTCCGAGGACAATCCCTTACACGGTGGTCCAAAGACCCACATTCAAAGCAACCCTTCTCACCGGTCCAACAACCTCCCCAATGCGATTTGCCACAGCGATTATAAATGAGCGGTCTCTGCAGTTGCTTGATCATGGGCCTTCTGCTCGATTCACTCACTCGCCGCGCCCTTTTACGAACATTACCACCCGATCCGCACGACCCAAATCCTCTTTTCTCGCTTGTTACTATCATAGTTACGTCTCACGGACTCCTTGACCCCCTTCGGCTACCTTCGCCTTTTCCACCAAGATAGTAAACTCACGCTCTGCCTGCGGAGCAATCAGCAACCTTAACTCATCCCTAAGTCCGTCTTCAAAGCGGACACAACGATCATGCTCCGTTGACACTATACCACGAGCATAGCGGCTCAAACTCAAGAATTACGCTTCATACTCCGACACAGACTTATTTCCTTGTACCCAACCCCGAAAAGCTTTCCTCTGTGCATCAATGTAGCTTGTGCCCACATACTTCTTCTGATAAGCAGCTTTGAAGTATTCCCAAGTCAGATCATCTGCCGTAGCACCATCTCGAACCGTGAGCCACCATCGATATAACTCATCCTTGAGAAGCGACACTGCTCCTCTCAGTTTCTCCTCATTCGTCAGATCTATCTCATCCATGATTCTTTCGGTCGATTCTAGCCAATACTCAGCCGTATTGGGCACTACACCGGACACACCTCAGAAAAATTCAGCTCCGTTAGCTCGAAGTCTCTCAGGTACCGACTTCCGAGCTCCTCCACCTCCACCCATTCCAGCTACTCTCTCTAGAACCCGCAGCATCGCTTGTGACATCTGCGTCATCACCCGCGTCCGATCTCGCTCCTCGGCTCCAAAGGTTGGGGGTGGTGGTGGCGGTGGTACCTCATTCTCGGATCCACGACCCGATCGGCGGAGTTACGACACGGTCATCCTACCCCTTCCGCGTCCACGACGGCCACGTCCTCTAAAGCTCATTCTAACTATCGCGCTTTAATCTGATTAGGAAATTTTTATGAATTAGTACATGTTTCACTTGGTTATCCGCGAAGAAATTTTATGAAAAGAATTTAATAGAGATTCTTTCGATCAATCAAAGTTTTAAGTCTTCTGTCCTAATTTACATAGAAAAGTACATCCATTCCCTATACCTTTCATACCTATGCACTCTTCGGGCATTACTGTCCGTTTCTATCCCAGGGGTATTTTTCGTAATTTTGCCACTAGGGAAATTTCAGTAATTTTGGTAAGTTGAAGAATATTTTGAAAATTTTCCGAAAGTAAATTTTTGCTGCTATTGAAATGAGTATCATAATAATTTTTAAAACTTAGAGCTTTCACAAAACAGGGTTAATCCCTTTTGGGTTTTATTTAACGTGTTTAGCCTATGACCGAGTCCTCTTGGTTAGGGTGAACCGAAGCTACGCACCAGGTAGGAATCCCGCGAAGAGGAGGTGAGTCACGAGGACTGCTTAAATACCAAGCTCTTCCGGATCCAATCCTAGACATGCACACTAAGGTTACCACACCCTAACTCGGCGACTTGGTCACGGGTTGGTTTTAATTAGGCCATTAAAGTCTTATGAGTTTTGTTGGGGTGGACTAGTCCTAAGGTTCAACACCTATCACACTAACTACGTTCCCTACTTACCCTTCTATAATAATAATCCATACAAAAAGTTAGAGGTACTTACCTGGGCGGATCGGTGCCGGAGACTCGGTGCCATGCTTATTCAAAACCAAAATATTTCAAATAGACCTACCAAAACATTTTTGGGCCTTGGGCCCCCACAGCCGAGCTTTGAACCGGGCTCTGATACCAATTTGTAACACCCCAAACCCGGCCCAAACATTACGACCGAATTTGGTATGCTACGGAGGAAAAACTTTTGAAAATCCCTTTTTAAGTCGTTTTAAATTTTGATAAAAGATATTGTTTTGATTTAAAACAGTTGAGGTGTTATGAAGAAAGCATTACTTAATGTCGTTTAAAATATACTAAGTTAGGTTGTTACGGTTTCAAGTGCACCCGATGGCACAATAAAACATTTTTACGAATTAATTTGAGAAAAACATGTGTACCCATTTTAATATCATAAAATAGTTAAGCAATTTATCAAAACATAAAATAATCCAAGTGCAAATTTTAGGAGGCCTTATTACATCTTAAACAAAATAAATCAAACCCATATTAAAATAAAAATAGTTCCAAATCCACCTAGTCCATATTTTCATTGCATGGCCGCCTCGAGTTCATCCGGCTCCTTATCCGCAACTACGAGTCACCTGAAAATGTTAAAGGAAAAAGGTGAGTCATCAAGACCCAATGTGTAACCCTTTTTCCCGGTTTAATGTAACATCATACATAAATCATAATTAATTTAATATGCACAAGTTTAATATGCACCCAACCTAGCCATCCGCACGCCTTTCTCTACCCGTGTGGTACCAAACCACTGGTGGTGCCAAACCACCGGTGACGTATAGTCACGAAATCCGTCAATATTGTGGTACCAAACCACTTTGGTGACCCGAAGTCACAATCAAATGATGGGGCCAACCCATCGTGTGATACCAAATCACTTTGGCGTCAATCCCATATCTCAAATGTGGGGCCAACCCACGGTGGTATTAAGCCACGAGGGACGAGGACGCTATGAGGTGCCAAACCTCTGGAGGTGCCAAACTCCGTGACCGTAGTCACAATGTGTTACCAAAACACCGGTGTCCGACGACACGAATATCACGCCCCTCCACTCATAAAACCCACATCAATCTATGATAGTTAACGTAAATCATGCCAACATACTCATTTAGCAACATATATAGGATTTACCAATAATCATTTATAAGTCACATATACCAAATATGTCATGCTTCCCAAAAGCATCAAATAGCAAATCATATTGTCAAGGACTTACTCAAGCCTTGCTATACCTTTATGGTATTAAACTCAAATCTACACAAACCGATTAGCATACACATAATATTTTGCACGTTAATTAATTATAAAGTGTGTATGTACACACCTGTCACCAACGATAATCTAAATCCCTAAGGAGACAATCGGCCACACAAGTTTCCCTTGCCCTAATCGCCTTCGAGTACTAACTACGGCAACCGGTACGTGAAACTACTTCACTTCCCTACAATCGGCAACCATTAATATAATAGCCTTCGGCTTTTGAATAATCAAAAGAATAATCCCTTAAAATAAATCCTTACCACCTTCAATATTCGACCAAGATACTTCTAAATGGAAGAAGAGAGTTTCGGCACACCCAAAGGAGTATATTTGGCTAATAAAGAAATTATTGAGAAGAAAGGAGAAATAGGGGATTCGGTTTTGAGAAGAAAAGAAAAGTAGTAGATGAAAGATAATGGTGTAGGAGATTCGGCCAAAGTTTAGAGAAAGAAAGAATGGTTTTTGGTTTTGATAAAATTTGAAAAGAGAATGAAAAAGAATTGCTCAAAGGAAGAAAAGAGAAATGGAAGAAATGATATTCGGTCACCACAAACTTTACTAAAGAAGAAAATGCACAAGATGCAAAAATGTAGTTTGGTTCAAAAGACAAATGAGAGAAAGAAAGTGGTATTTTGTTTCCAACAAAATGAAGTTGTCATCAAAAGAAATATTTTTGCACCAAAAGTACCCTATACATTCGGCCAAAGATGAGAGCTTTTGGAGAGGAAAAACAAACACAAAATGATGCACAAAACAAAAGGTTGGTCAACATCCTCCAAGCTACCTACCAAAAATTCGGCCACTCCCCTAGCCTTACATGCCGTCCACATTCATGCATTAAGGCATAGGATTTCTTTCCAAAACATCCCCCACCTTCCATGCCTTTGTCCCCTCATTATACCATAAACTCAAGATTCTTATCCCTATCTTCAAGCTTTCCATAACAAATTTTCAACTTACCAAAAGGAATAGTCCAACCTATCATAAATAAGTTTGACCGTCCATCAATGCAAGGATACAAAAAAAATAAACCTTCAAAATGTTAAACATGCTACTCGAACCTCTAACCCCAAGCTATAAGTTCAAACACCATAACCACTTTGCCACCAATTCCTCATGTGCTTTAATTAACACTTAAATTAACTTAAGTGCTAAGCTCACTTAATCCACTTCATTAAATAAACCATACAAAATTTTATTCTACTAAACCGAACCTACTCAAAGTCCATAATTAAGCATTACCACACCACAATTAATAACACAAAAGATCAAACACATGAAAAATAATTCAATCACAAATAGCCCTAATTTCAGGATGTTACAGTAATCCTATCCGGTTTCTTTTCATTGACTGCATCCAAAATTCAGGAAGTTTCACTTCTCTCACCATCTTACGATTTTATGATTATTTTGATATTATATATCTTTGTACATTGAGGATAATGTACATCTTAAGTGTGGGGGGGTTAACTAGAGTATTATCTAAAAATCCCTGAATGATATCTTGTCTTGAAGTAAGTTTCTCATATTGTGATTAGAATGAAATTTCTTTTGATTGATGATTTTTATTCATATGTTTTAGAGTAAGTCATTGATAATTGTGCGTTGATAATTAAATTCTAAGATATTAGAGAATCAAGCATGATAAGTCTATTTTTCAGAAATTAAAAATTTTTCTAGGTTGTCTACCTGAATTTGAATATTACTTTAAAATTTGAAATTTACGAGGTTGACTTCAAAATACCCATAATTTTTGTGAGATTTTGAGCCTTATAGAGCATATTCTTTTTCTCTTTCTCACTTTATTGATTATGAGTGTGTCAACATTGATTTGTTATTCTAGAACTTGCATCGATTATACATGTCGAGACCACACCTTTGATTTGATATACAGAGATGATGAAGGCACATAGGATTTAACCCACTTACTCCACTAAAAACCTACCTTCATAATTAACCCCTAGTGAACCCCTTTTAATCCTAACAACCCTATTTATTGACTTACCCGCTAATATTAACCCAAAACCCTTTTTATTTGTTATCACCATCCTTTTTAACTACACTTATATCGAGATTTGATTTGATTAGTTGCCTAACTATGATTTTTATTTCAGTTATTTATCCTTTATTATGTATGTACTTATGAAAAAAAAGAAAAAAAGAAAAAGAAATTCGAAGTATATTCATTATTAGTTTTGTGATTAAATGAGCTTATACGTTTGAATATTGAAGAAGAAGCTCGAATTATTAGTACTTTTAGTTTTCAATTGATGAAATTACTTATATTCAGTTCATTGTTTTTGGTTAGGTAATTTGTCAATTCAATCTCGATTCTAACCCTCTAATTCAGCCTTTATCCATACCTTAACCCAAGCCCCGTTACAACCCTGTTAAAGACCTTTTGATTTGTGCATCATCTCATATTATAGTGGTGGAGATCTGATTTTCATGCAAGCCTATGGGATTAACTCTTCATGTTGACTTTTGAGTGCTTAATTCTGAACCTTAAACACTTTGAGTGATTTGAGTGAATCTTTAGTGAGGATGTCAATCCTTGTCGGTTTTGAATCAAAGGTAATTATTTAGATGAAGGGAAACACCTATGTTTTATGCTACAAATGTATGACTTAGATTGTTTGAATCTTTAGGACTCTTTGAGTTGAATTATCCATGTATAAATTATCTTGGAATTATAATGAAACATTATCAATGACTATCATGAATTGAGGGAAGTTCGTTTTAATTATGAGTTGAGAATTTTGCTCGAGGACAAGAAAAAGCTTAAGTGTGGGGGTACTTGATAAATCGTAAAAGTAACATATTTTAATCTCACATTTAGCATGCTTTTGGATGAATTATCCCTTATTTTATGTCATTTGGTGCTCTTAATCCTTTGTTTTCATGTTTTATACTCAGGGAAGCATCGGAGGATGAAAAGAACAAGAAACAGGCTTAAAACGGGCCAAATGGGCCACATCACAAAATTGACACGGCCTGGGCCCAAGACCACACGGCCGTACCTCATCAACGGACTTTACACGGCCTGCCCATGATTTACACGGGTGTGTGCCATGGTCGTGCCCCTGCTGTGACAAAGAGAAGTTTCACTCGGATTAGGATACTTAGAGGCAAAGAAACACATTCCAATAGCCTATATATACACCCTAAGTATGACCTAAAAGGGGGAGCCCAAGGCTATCGTCTAGGGGTGTCTTGCTAGGCCAGAGAGGGCAGATTTGTGGGGATTCACTCGAGGATAGCCAGTGGATTCATCTCTAGAAGCCAGAATTATACTCAAGACGGAGGATCTCTCATTCAATTCCTTCAGGGGGCTTTAGGGATTTCTTATATTTTGTTTTATCTTTTCTTCTGAGATGTTTTCTTTTATTGTTATGAACTAAACCCTCAGATACCTGAGGGGGATGAAACTTAGATGAATCTTGTTATCGTTTACTGAACTATATGATAAATATTTGACTTGTTCTTAATTATGTGTTCTTAATTCTTGTATTCATATTTCCAGGATATTGATTCAAGTTTGATGTGCTTAGGTGGAGGAGCAAAAGTCCCTGTCTAAGAGTAGATCTAGCATAGTTAAACGGAGTTGATCGCGCGCCTAGAGATAGGGTGACGAGATTTTGCTGGATTAGGGTGAAACCTAATATGGGATTCCATAGATCGAGTTAATGCAATTCTAGGGGTTTTAATTAGAAAGAGATTTCAATTCATCAACCTAGGGTTAGACGTTATTCGCTTCGAGAGAGGGTTTAATATACACTAGGGAATCTTATGGATCAAGTCAAATGAATAAATTGTCTGGTTCAGAGTTAGATAACAAGTGAAGTCTAGGTGGATTCTTCCTTGGGTGTCGTCTTAATCAATTGGTTTTTCCTCAAGTTATTTTCCCCAAATTCATTCTTCTTTGTCTTAGAGTCTTTAGTTTAGTAGTTAATTAATTTAGATTAAACGACAAATTCCCTTTATTTTAGGCTAGATAATAAAAAGAGAGTTAGTATTAGTACTTTTAGTTCCTTTGGGTTCGACATTCTGGTCTTGCCACTAAACTATACTACTGTTCGATAGGTGCGCTTGCCTCAAATCGTTGTCATAGTTAGTTTCGTGTTCGATCATTCTTTTATAAATTTTAAGACTTTGACATCGCGAAAACAACGATCAAGTTTTACGAACATTTCACATTATAAAGTATAACATCGTCAAATCATGACAGAATACAAGCTTATAGTCCCTTAATGAGGTCTACGAGACCTTAAACATGCATTAGAAAAGGGTCGGGACTAAACCGGAATCATACGAAATATTTTCGAAAATCAAACATTTTTCAAAGTTACAGATGTCACATGCCCGTGTGGGTAGGTCGTGTGCCTCACACAGCCTCAAACGCACACGGCCTCAAACACGCCCATGTGTCCTAGCCGTGCCAAAATAGGGCATACATACTAACTTGTCCACACGGCCTGAGACACGCCCGTGTGCCTCACCCGTGGTCGACACTGACTTGCACCATACGGCCAGTCACACGCCCGTGTGTCTAGCCTGTGGTTGAGCCTGACTTGTTTTGAAATACAACCACGAAGGACACGGTCGAGCCACACGCCCGTGTGCTTAACCGTGTGGGCAATTATAGGCCATTTACAAGGCCAAATTACCACCCACACATTAGGTTATACCTACAAGCATTATACCAATTCAAATCATATCACCAATGCAAACAAAATATACCAAAATGGTCATCTTTTCTAGCCATTCAAGAACATATTCAACACACCAACTTATATACCATTAAACTTAATCTATTCACAAACATTTCCCAAGCACCACTCATCTACAACTTACCAATTCATTATGATACTCTTTCATCAATATAATACTAGCTTTGCATCATAAAACTTACCATAAATTGGACTATATCTTTAGCTCAAACATTAGCCATCAAACCATACCAAACTAAGCACCATTTAGCATGAACTACTCATTCATATCATAATCATTATTTAGCCATATCACATGGCTAATTATATACAACTCAAAACATAATTCCAAAGTAACTAGCCTATACATGCCATACTTAGCTATGTACACATTCAAAAGGTACCAAAATGAAGTTTGATAGTGTGGTGATGATCCTCGATGATTCCTGAGCCTTCCGTAGCTTTAACGATCTATAAGACAATGTAAACACACACAAAGTAAGCTTTCCAAAGCTTTGTAAACCATATACAAATAAACTTAACATATAAACATTCATAATCATATCAATGGCAAGATCATTTATATGTCTCAAATGTAATTTCATACTTCTTCTTTGGCTCATTTGTTTAGCCATTGCTAACCAACAATTCATATCTTCAAATACTTCTTTTGATCATAACAACTTCATACATATGTCACATTTAATCTCATCAAGTCTATGCAATTACCTCACTAGTGCATATGCACATATATACTTACCATATATGCTCAACCATAGAGTTCATCACAAATGTACCTGAAACGATCATACATTTCACAGAGTCTTTCATTTCTCGAAATTGCCCGTTAAACCATATGGAATCAAATAGGATACTCGGAATACTCAGAATAATCGTACAATGCCAACGTCCCAGACGTGGTTTTACATGTAACCAAATATCAATGCCACTGTCTCAGACAGGGTCTTACACGAATCAAATACGATGCCAATGTCCCGGACATGGTCTTACACGTAAATCTCATATCGATGCCAACGCCCAAACGTGGTCTTACACGTAAATCTCATATCGATGCCAATGTCCCAGACGTGGTCTTACACGATATAACATATTAGAAACCTGTGTCATGACATATAAATCCTATCTATTCCTAAGGTTCATACGGGACTTTTCGGATATTGACACTTTGTCGATACTTTCTCGGATTTCTCACGTATTTCATCCAAAGTCATATATCACAATTCAATATCAAATGAACATAAATAATTCAACTTAAATACGTTTATTCATATATGGACTTACCTCGTACAGATATAGACAGACGGATTCGACTATTCAATCACTTTCGACTTTCCTCGGTCTAAGTTCGTTTTCTTCGGTTCTTGATCTATAGTATTCAAATTTACCTCTTTTATTCACCAATTCATTCAATTCAATCCAAAAACACACATTTAGGGCAATTTACAAATTAGCCCTCATATTTTCACATTTTGACATTTAAGTCCTTATTTCACAAAATCACAAAATACACAAAATTTCATATCACCCATGCTTAGCCGAATTTTTATATACTTCATAAAAGTAAATACATTTCATTTATTTCACATTTTAGTCCCTCAAAATATTATTTTCACAATTTAGTCCAAATTACTCAATTTCATCAAAAATCCAAAGACAAAATATGTTAATCTAACACATATATTTCATATTTCATCAACTAACATCACAAAGCTTACAAAATCATCAATGGAACATTTCAAAATCATCATCAAATTCAAAAATTAAGGCATGGGCTAGATAGTAGTCAAAGCAACGATTACAAAAACGTAGAAATTATCAAAAACCGAAGCGAAACATACCTTAATCTAAGTACTTCAATGGCCGAATGTTGAATAAGCTGAAAACCCTTTCTCTTTTCTTATTTTTGGCACAAAGATGCACAAATGCATGTTATTTCAATGTTTGTTTTATTATAATGTATATTATTAACTAATTTACTTATTAAACCTTTAATATAAACAAATAATAATACATAATGGAGGGTCATTAATGTCCATTAACCATGTCAATGGTCCATTTACAACATAAGGACCTCATATTTATAAAGACATAGCACATAAATACCTTTAACACTTGGCATGCTAATTTTACATTTATTGCGATTTAATCCTTTACTCAAATTAAACACACAAACAGATAAATAAATTCACGAAACTTTCACACATGCTTAATCACATATTGTAAGCACAGAAATAATATTAAAATATTTTTTTGAGTAGGATTTGTGGTCCCGAAACCATAATTCCGACTAGGGTCTAAACCAGACTGTTACAGTTTGGGTACTGATTGTTGAAATGCAGGCACAATTCCAGTATCGAGTATCATACCAAAAGGCGTGGATAGCTAAACAGATGGCAATGGAGCAATTGTACATGGATTTCTATGTATCGTATAATGAGCTATAAGGATGGATAGCCATCATGCAGGAGTACGTACCAGGAACTGTCATTGAGTTATAGACACAACCTTATTACAGCCCGGATGACCAACTACAACTGGGAAAAAGAATTTTCCATCGGATGTTCTGGACGTTTGATCCATGTGTGCACGCATTTCTCCACTGCAACCCATTTTTGCAAGTAGATGGGACCTGGCTATATGGAAAATATACATAGATCCTACTTCTTGCTGTTGCTCAAGACAGCAACAAGAACGTGCTCCCGATGGCATTTGCCATCGTAGATAAGGAGAACATGGAATCATGAAAATTCTTCATTACCAACCTGCGGAGGTATGTTATTAGCAACGGTAATATTTGCATCATCTCTGATAGAGGGAAAAGATTAATTGCCACCATTAGGCGTTCTGGTGTGCCATGGAGATCTGTTTACTGCATCCGGCACATCGTGACTAACTTCCATTGAGATTATAAGAATGCAGATTGGCGGAGACAAGTTGTGAGAATGGGTAAAGGATAACCTTATCTTTTCAATATAAGTTTTAATGTTTTAGGGCAATACTATAACTTATTTTTTCTTAATACACATATAGCGCACGAGCTAGAGCCACACATTTTCCGCCAAAGAATGACTCGACTTGAGAATGACATAGAGGGTCAAACGAACACATCTTTTCGATAGTGGTTGGGTACCATGGAGCTGTGGCAATGGGCTCAAAGTTTTGACGAGGGCTTTTGTTATGGTCAAATGACTGCAAACTTGGTGGAGGGGATCAACGCTGTGTTTTTCAAAACACTACATCTTCCGATTTCATCTGTCTTATCGGCTACATTCAACAGGTTGGCTACCTTAATGCTAAGAATGTGTCAGCAACAAGTCAACCAGATGGAGGCAGGACACGTGTTTATCGAAAATGTCAGGGATGCAATGGTTACAAGCCATCAGATGGCGAGGTCGATGAATTTAAAAGTATATTCTTGATGTCTTGAAACGTTTCGAGTTACAGAGACCATCGGTCATCGACCCAGTATACCACCTAGGTCCTATGGAGTTGATCTCCAAAACAGACGGTACGATTGCAGGAGGTTCCAAACACTTCATTATCCATGTGCACATGTCGTGGCATCGTGTGCTAAAGTCTCGCTCAATGTTTAACAATTTGTCGATGATGTGTACACCCTCGAGCGTATGTTGCGTGTCTGGGAGAATAAGTTCCCCGTCTTGCCTAACCTGTCTACGTGGGAGGTGCCTCCGAGGACTTTCAAGCTTGTCCCAGACAAAGGGTTCCGTAGGAATTTGAAAGGTCGTCCGCAATCATCCAGAATCCATAATGAAATGGATATTAGGGAGAAATCCGACGGTAAGCATTGTGGATTATGCAAATTAGATGGTCATAATCGGAGTAAATGCCCACAATGAAACTACCAGATTGGAAAATCGTCACGATTGAATAAGAATTGAGCTTATGTACTGAAACACTCCTTACCTGTATTCAACTCCAAAATAGGGTACGAGGCATTACCGGACATAAACACAAGCAAACATACATTTTCGAGTCATAAATTTCCAACCAAATTAAAAACTTTTCATACACATTCATATCGTTCCTAAAACGAGTCTACGAGGATCAATACATGCTTTGGAAGTGATTCGGGACTAAACCGAGAACTTTAGAAAATTTTACGAAACTTAGAAAAATTTTCATGTTACAGGGCTCACACGCCTGCGTAGTCCAAGGGACACACCTGTGTGACCCTTGGACACGCCCGGGTTATAGGCCGTGTTCAAAATAGGGAGCTCTCTGACTTGTGCCACACGCTCGTGTGCTAGGCCGTGTGGTCGATTTAATTTTTCATTGTAACACCCCTTACCTGTATCCGATGCTGAGATAGGGTACGAGGCATTACCAGACTTATTCACTAGCAAACATTCAAAACCGAGATAGGAATTTCCACTAAAATTTAAAACTTTTCAAAAACATTCATATCGTGCCTAAAACAAGCCTACGAGGCCCAAAACATGCATCGAAAATGGTTGGGGACTAAACCAATAACTTTGGAAACTTTTGGAAAACTTAGAAAAATTTTCATGAAAAAGGGGTCACACGCCCGTGTGGGTTCGGGACACGGCCGTGTGACCCTAAGACACGCCCGTACTTCAGGCCGTATTCAAATTAGGGAGCTTTCTATTTATGACGTCATCATCAAATTGAGGTCACACGGTCAAGTGAAACGCCCGTGTGCTTAGGCCGTGTGATAGATTAAATTTTCATAATTTTTCATAAAATAGGGGCAGACTTCACATGGCCAGGGCACACGCCCGTGTTCTAGGCTGTGCCATCCACACGGTTGAGACACACACCCATGTCTCTGCCCGTGTGCTCATTACTGAGCATTCTGTTTTGCAACAATTAAGGTGCAGGGGACACACGGATGAAACACATGCCCATGGGGCAGACCGTGTGTCGCACACGGCCTAGACACACGCCCGTGTTGCTACCCTTGTGGACAAATATAAGGCTATTTACCAAGCCTTTTTGCCACCCTTCCATGCACCAACCTACATAACAAAACATAGCACCAATCCAAGTGTATACTTTCAACCCAATCAGCCATACACAAGGCAGCCACATATCATTTACATGCTATCATTTATCACATACAAACATCACATACTTAGCATCTCAAACCATGCAATTTCCCACATTCATGAAAACATCATCATATGCATATATACCTAACCAATATTAGCCAATATAATATGGCCATTTACAAAATGAATTATCAACTATTGAAGCCAACATATATGGCCAAATCAATTATGACACATAATAAAAAGACCAAGTCCCTATACAGGCCATAACTAAAAATATTGTAATCATAAGACCCAAAATGATAATTTGATAGTGTGAATGGATCTCTGACAGTCTCCGATCCCCGAGCTGGCTTGGTGACACTATAAGACAAAGGAAAAAGAAAAGGGAGTAAGCTTTAAAGCTTAGTAAGTTCCTATGCAAATAATAAGCATCATGAAGACACATTTATCATGCAACTAACATGAAATGAATTAACATAGATGTCATTAAAATTTCATAGTCCAACTTGGCATGGATATTATTAGAAACCTTAATATCATATCTTGCACAATCATAACCTTACCGAGAGATTCTTCACATATCAAGCTCATTAGGCATAAGTTCTACGTACATACTTGTACCAATTAGCAACACACCATGGTCTTTCGCAATGTTAACATTTCTGTTACGTTTCATGTTGAACCACTTGGAATACTAAAGGATACTCGGGGAATCTGTAACAGCCCGATTTAGACCCTAGTCGGAACAATGGTTTTGAGACTACAAATCTAAGGTCGTAATAATATTTTATTATTATTTTCTATGTTTACAGTATGTGATTTAGCCTGTGTGAAATTTCTGTGTGAAGATTTCATCGATTGTGTGTTTAATTTGCGAAAAAGACTTAATCGCATAAAGTGTAAAATGTTGTGTGCTGATTGTTAAGTGCTTAATTGTTATTGTCTTTATAATTTGGAGGATTTATGTTGCAATAAGCCCATTTTATAAATAGTGGAAGATGATAGCATGGCATAATATGTTATTATTAATATTCATTAAGGGCAAATTGGTAAGATGTCTATTAAGTTAATATTAATTAAAAAAACATGAAATTTGTGGAAAAAGTGTCCATCTTCAATCGATTTTGAGATGTAAAATAAGGGTTTGAAGCTTTTTCAATTTTGGCAAGCTTGGGCTCAAATTAGTATGTGTTTTCAACTCGATTTTTGATAATTTCTACGTTTTTGTAATCGTTGCTTTGTGCTCTAGCTAGCCCATGCTTTAATTTTAGAAATTAATGGTGATTTTGAGATATGCCATTGATGAATGCTTGAGTTATGTGTTAGTTGATAGTGAACTATGGAAGACATGTGAAGGATGAACATGTTTTGTCTTTGAATTTTTAGTGAAATTGAGTAGTTTGGGCTAAATTGAGAAAAGTGTAAATTGAAGGACTAAAATGTGAAATAAATGAAATGTGTAGGCTTGTATTAGCATGGGAAGAATTCGGCTAAGCTTGTGTGAGTAGAAATTTGGTGTATTTTGTGATTTTGTGAATTAGGGACTAAAGTGTCAAAATGTGAAAATGTGAGGGATATTTTGCAAAATTCCCTAAATATGTGTGTTTGGACTAAATTGATTGAATTGGTGATTGAATGAGTTAAATTGAATTTGAATAGGCCAAGAAAGGAGAGGTTCGGATCGTGATAGAGGCAAAGACAAAGTGCTCGATTAATCGACCGTTTTGGTATTTTGACGTCCGAGGTAAGTTCAGATATAATACAAGTTGTAAACTATATCTATGTGATGTGAATTGAATGAATATATATATAACTATGTGATTAGAATTGCTATGTGCGGAATTGAATTGGAGGGCACTAAGTGTGCGAAATTAAAAACGAGACAGAGATGATTAGCACTGTGTGTGCAAAAAGATAGAAGCTTCGGCTTATCGAATTGGCACTGTGTGTGCGATACCGATATAAGTTCGGTTTAACATATTGGCACTAAGTGTGCGGTGACAATTATGTTTTGGTTATGAAATTGGCACTAAGTGTGCGAATAAATCAAAGGAATAGCAAAGGTTGAACGAGAGGTAATATCGAGAAATTGAGTAGCATGAATGGTGAGTAACTATGTGTTGATCAAGGTACGTTTGAGCCTATGTGGTTGATGATAGCCTTAAAAGTTGAATGAATAGATACATGAGCATATGGTTGAGATTGATGATGAGCCTAATTGTGTATTTATCTATGTGATGATTTAATTATGTATTGATGTGGTATAATTGGGTAATATGTATTATATTACGAACTTACTAAGCTTTTGAAAGCTTACTATGTGATTTGTTTCTCTGTTTTACAGTGTCAGTAAAGCTAGCTCGGATCCGGGGATCGTCAGCATCTCTATCACACTATCGACAATCTAATTTGGTACTTTTGAAGATGTTTATATTGTAATATGGCATGTATAGGCTAGTTGTGTTGAAACATGTTTGAGATGTGTAAATAGCCATGTGATGTGGCAAGATAAATATTAGTAATATGCTTGAATAAATATGGTATATGAAGTATGTTTTGGTATGGTTTGATGGCAATGAGATATTCTTATGAATGGTAAGCTTAGTGATGGATTGATGCCATTGTAATCTAGTGATATTGTGGATGAATTATGTTTGGTTATACATGTGTATTAGTTGTGCAATTTGGTATATAAGTTGACATGATTAGAAATGAGACTGGATGGGATGACAAGTTGATCATTTGACATGTATTTGGTTGACAAATTGTGTGTGAAAATAGGATTGTATGTGCTTGTAGGTATGACCCAAGTGTGGGTGGGATTTTGGCCTTTCATATGGCCTATTTTGCATACACAGCCAAGGGACACGGGCATGTGTCTCTGTCGTGTGGCTCAAGGGCCACTTCGAAGTGTGCCTGGGCAGGGTATACGGCCGTGGCACACGGGCGTGCCTGGTGGCCGTGTGACCAAGTCAATAGCTAGCTTAATTTCACACGGCCATGGCACACGGGTGTATCTGGTGCCCGTGTGGACAAGTCAGTATGTATGCCCTGTTTTGGCACGGCTTGGACACATGGGCGTGTCTGGTAGCCGTGTGAGGCACACGGCCTGACTGCACGGGCGTGTGACCTCTGCAGTGTTGAAAAATGTTCAAATTTCCAAGAACTTTCGTATGTTTTCGGTTTAGTCCCGACCTCTTTTTAACACGTGTTTAAGGTCTCGTAGACCGTAATAAGGGACTATATGTTTATTTTTGAATATGTTTAATTGATGATTGACTTAGTGTTGTGAAATGGATGTGAAATGTTCTGATTGATCGGTAACGCCTCTTAACACTATTTCGGTGACAGTTTTGGGTTAGGGGTGTTACATTTTATTAGTATCAGAGCTACGGTTTAGTCGATTCTCACACTAACGTAGCGCGTGTGAGTCTAGCTATACATGCCATATATATAATTGCGATAGTGTGATGAATCCTGACAGTTGAAAATGTGTTTTCGTATAGTAATGAATCCCGATCGAGTAGTTGCTAATGATGTAGAGAGTAACGCGCCTGCTCCCGCTCAAGGGACAGCGCCGACCACATCTAGGCTGAATGATAGTAGTGAGAGAGGAGAGGCTAAGCAAGCCTTCTTCCGAATGATGAGTGAGTGGTTTTTGGAGTTCGTTCGAACGAATCCGGCTGCTCCACAACCTTCACCCCCACAAGTACCTGTTGTGCCACAAGTGATAGATCCGATCCGATTGAATAAACCTTATGTGGATAAGATTCGTAAGTACGGGGCCGAAGAGTTTAGGGCCACAGCTGATGACGATGCTGAGAGAGCTGAGTTTTGGTTCGAGAATACTATTCGAGTATTCGATGAGATGTCGTTGACCCCTGATGAATGCATTAAGTGTGCAGTTTTTTTGTTGAGAGATACGACTTATAATTGGTGGAAGACATTGATATCCGTGGTTCCAAGAGAGAGAATCACATGGGATTTCTTTCAAGTTGAATTTCGAAAGAAATATATTAGTCAACGATTCATAGATCAAAAACGTAAAGAGTTTTTGGAGCTGAAACAAGGCCGTATGTATGTTACTGAGTATGAACGAGAGTTTGTAAGATTGAGCCAGTATGCACGGGAATGTGTTTGACCAAGCCACTATGTGTAAACGCTTCTTGAAGAATTTCTGAACGAGGATATTAAGTTGTTGGTTGGGATACTTGACATAAATGAATTTGTTGTGTTAGTAGAAAGAGCTTGTAAAGCCGAGGAGCTCAGTAAAGAAAAGAGGAAAGCTGATTCTGAAGCTCGTGATGAAAGAAAAAGATCGACGAGTAAGTTTTCTCAACCTTAGACGAAGAGATTTAGAGATGCAAGTAATCGTTCAAATTCTTCATTTGGGCATTCGGGTAGAGACCGTGCGAGACAAAGTGTTGGTTCACGAACTCAAGCTCCAATTGAATCAAGTGTTGGAAGTGTCAAAAGCAACAAACCTGAGTGTGGACAGTGTGGTAGACGACATGTCGGAAAATGCTGGGGCAAGTATAACAATAGAACTTGCTACAAGTGTGGATCACGAGATCACTTCATTAGAGATTGCCCAAAGATAGCTAAAGAAGAAAATGATCAGAATGTGAAACCAAGTAATATGATGGCTAGGGGTAGACCACCCAGAAACACCGGGAATATAAGTGGAAGCCAAAGAGGGACTACTGATACAGCTATGAGATCGGAGGCGAGAGCACCTGCCCGAGCCTATGTTATACGTACACGAGAAGAAGCATTATCTCCAGACGTCATTACTGGTACTTTTACTCTATTTGATACTGATGTGATTGCATTGATAGATCCAGGATCTACTCATTCCTATGTGTGTGTGAATCTAGTATCAAGTAAGACTCTACCTGTTGAGTCTACTGAATTCGTGATTAGAGTATCGAACCCCTTAGGCAAGTGTGTCATGGTAGATAAAGTGTGCAAGAACTGCCTGTTGATGTTTCGAGATATTTGTTTTTCGGCTAATTTGATGTTGCTACCATTTGATGAATTTGATTTAATTCTGGGTATGGATTGGCTCACTTTGCATAATGCTATTGTGAATTGTAAACGAAAGAGTATTGAATTGAGAAGCCAAAATGGTGAGATAGTTCGAATTGAATCCAGTGATATGAAAGGGTTACCAGCTGTTGTATCTGCGATGAAAGCTTTGAACTATGTGAGAAAGGGTTGTGAAGCTTATTTGGCATATGTGATTGGTACAAAAATGACAAAAAAGAAAGTGGAATCTGTGCCTGTGGTTTGTGAATTCCCTGATGTGTTTCCTGAAGAGTTACCGGGATTACCTCCGATATGAGAAGTTGAATTTGGTATTGAATTGGTGCCGGGAACAACTCCTATTTCAATAGCTCCGTATAGAATGGCACCAATGGAATTGAAAGAGTTAAAGTCTCAGTTTCAAGAGTTGACCGATAGAGGACTTGCACGACTGAGTTTCTCGCCCTAGGGTGCTTCTTTGTTGTTCGTGGAAAAGAAAGATGACACTATGAGGATGTGTATCAACTATCGACAGTTGAATAAGGTGAAAATAAAGAATAAGTATCCGTTACCACGTATTGATGATTTGTTTGATCAGCTGAAAGGAGCTACAGTGTTTTCTAAGATAGATTTGAGATCGGGCTACTATCAGTTGAGAGTTAAAGAATCCGATGTGCCAAAAACTGCTTTCAGAACGAGGTATGGACATTATGAATTCTTAGTGATGCCTTTCGGACTAACGAATGCTCCTGCAGTGTTTATGGATCTGATGAACCGGATATTCAGACCGTATTTGGATCGTTTTATTGTTGTGCTCATTGATGATATTCTGATTTACTCTTGTGATGAGGCGCAACATGCCGAGCATTTGAGAATTGTGTTACAGACCCTACGTGAGAAGCAATTGTATGCAAAGTTTAGCAAATGTGAGTTTTGGTTGTGTGAGGTTGGTTTTCTGGGACATATTGTATCAGCTGCGGAAATACGAGTTGATCTGAGTAAAATCTCAGCTATTCTAGAATGGAAACCTCTGAGAAATGTGTCTGAAGTCCGTAGTTTTCTGGGACTAGCGGGATATTATAGACGGTTTGTGAAAGGCTTCTCGATGATTGTGATTCCATGGATGAAGTTGCTACAGAAAGATGTTAAATTTGAGTGGTCAGAAAAGTGCCATCAGAGTTTTGAGCAGTTGAAAGCGTTGTTGACGGAAGCACCAGTGTTAGTTCAACCTGAATCGGGCAAAGAATTCATAGTTTATAGTGATGTATCGTTAAATGGTTTGGGCTGTGTGCTGATGCAAGAAGGAAAAGTCATTGCTTATGCTTCGAGGCAGTTAAAGCCGCATGAAAATAACTATCCGACGCACGACCTTGAATTAGCCGCGATTGTATTTGCATTGAAAATTTGGCGTCATTATCTATTTGGTGAGAAGTGTCATATTTATACCGACCAAAAGAGCTTGAGGTACTTGATGACTCAGAAAGAATTGAATTTTCGACAGAGAAGAGGGTTGGAACTATTGAAAGATTACGAACTTGTGATTGATTATCATCCAGGAAAAGCTAACGTAGTTGCTGATGCCTTGAGTCGAAAGTCATTATGTGCATTGCGAGCTATGAGTACTTAGATAAACCTATGTGATGATGACTTAGTTTTGGCTGAGTTGAAAGTGAGATCGATGTTCTTACGTCAAATTTTTGATGCCCAGAAAACTGATGATGAGATGATAGCAAAACGAGCTCAATGTGAATTGAATTCGGATTCAGAATTTCGAGTTGATAGTAACGATTGTTTGAGATTCAGAAATCGGATTTGTGTTCCAAAAAATTCAGAGTTTATTCAGATGATTTTGAATGAAGTTCACAATAGTCGTTTGACTTGTAACAGTCTGATTTAGACCCTAATCGGAATGGTGGTTTTGGGACCACGAATCCGAGTCAAAAAAATAATTAAATATTATTTTTCATGTTTATTATATGTGAATTAGCATGTGTGAATGTTTCGTATGAAAATTTGATTGTTTATGTGCTTAATTTAATAAAAGGACTTAATCGCATAAAATAAAAATTGGGTGATTATTTTAAAAAGGGCCTAATTGCTATTGGCTTTATTAGTAGAAGCCTTTATGTTGCAATTAGCCCATTAAAAAAAAGAAGAGAAAAGTGGACGATAATAGATAAAGACATGTGTTATATGATTTTTATATTATTTCATTTAAGTTAATTTAATAAACTAATATAATATAGCATATATCATAAAATAATAAACCATGTTCATTCTATTTTATTTTGAACCGAAACTAAAACAAATAAAAAAGAAAGAAAACCAAGCTAGGTTGTAACATCCCGATTCAGGGACTAGTCGAAATAGTGGTGCGAGACCACAAACCCGAGTCAGTAAAAATTGAGTTCTTAAGGTTTATGACATGTTTGCATGATAGTATTAAAGTTCCATGTAGAAATTTTGTGAAATTGACATGGAATGATCAAATAGGACTAAATTGAAAAAGTTGCAAAATATGAGTTTCTGGAAGCTTTTTGTATGAAATAGCTTTAGAATATTAATTAGAAGTCCTTAAATAGCAATTTTCCCAAATTATAAGTTTTGAACAAAAAATGACATGAGTTAGTAAAAGGGAAATTTTTAAGGAGAAGGGCATTTTGGTCGTTTGTCTAATAATTGATTAAAATAGGAAAAAGATGATAGAAATCTTTTCATCTTCTTCCTCTTGTGCCGAAAATTTGGAGACTCCATAGCTAGGGTTCTTCATTTTTTTCAAGCTTGCTAGTAAGTTCATCTTAACCCCGTTTTTAATATTCTTCGTGTTTTTGAAGTTCTCGTATTATGAATTAGCTATTTTTAGCTATAAAATGAGCTAAGATGCATGTTCAAAAATCTACCCAAGAGTGAAATGCTTGTAAAATGATATTTTATGGAAGTTTGTGAGAGTTTGATGTTAGATAAACATCTTTTTCTAAGTGAATTTCATGAAAAATGCTAGTAAGAACTAGTTTGTAAAAGTTATGGAATTGGTCATACCTATTAGAAATAGTGGGAATTGATGATTGCTATAGTAGAGAAAATGAATCAGCTAAGCATGAAGTTTAAGAAAGTTGAGTGAGATTCATTTTACGAGCCTTGGGGCAAAAGTGCAAATATGAGAAAGTATAGGGGCAAAATAGTAATTTTGCCAAAGCATATGTTTAGGGTCATTTTAGTCAATGTGAGTATTAAATGATCTATTTGTGATTATAGATCAAGAAAAATGAAGCCCAGATCGAAACCGAGGCAAGAACATAGTCGAGGACTAAATTGCATATCTACTTACATTTTTGTATATTGAGGTAAGTTTGTATGATTTCTAAGCTTTATGATTAATATCATTGAACTGCTTGGTATAATGTATAATATTATCATGAAAATGTTTAATGTCATGTTAAACAAAGAAATCAATAAGATTAAGCAAGAGAAATTCCCTATTGAAGTTGAATTACCTAGGATACTCGATCTACCACATGAAATGAGAAAGCCCGTATAAGACCAAGCCAAGGCATGGCATCGACAACCAAGCAAGTTATCATGTAAGACCAAGAAAAGTCTTGGCATTGAAGAGTTTTTATGAGATGAAGACCCATGTAAGTCCAAGCCAAGGCATGGCATTGGTGAGTCTCCAAGCAAAGATGTCATGTAAGTCCAAGACAAGTCTTGGTATTGAAAAGCTATCAAGAGATAGAGATCCCATGTAAGTCCAAGCCAAGGCATGGCATTGGTGAGTAACAAGAAAGATTTCATATAAGTCCAAGCCAAGGCTCGGCATTGACCAGTTCACGAGTAAAGATACCAAGTAAGACCATGTCAAGACATGACAATGGTAAGTTCCCAAGGGAACTCACGAGAAAGACTTCGTCTAAGTCCATGTCAAGACATGGCCTCGAACCCAAGATGAGATATTCCATGTAAGACCGTATCTAGGATATGGCTTTGGCATCAAGTTATATGTGGAGTGAGATTTAGTATCCTCGGTTATTCTTAGAAATTCATCGGGGAAAACGAGTAAAGCTCAAATGAGATAATAAGAAAGTTGAGTAAGCAAAGTTATTATCGAGTTGAAAATGAGTATTATTCATGTTATGAATGATAAGTTAGAGATTATGATTATTATGCTAAAGTATGCTGATCAATGTGATCAAGTGATACAGGTACCTTGTTTACCTCACAAGTATGAGACTAGTAAGTATCATGAGATTTGTAAGAATCAAGTATGAGTAAGTAAGCTTTATAGCTGAAATTTATGATACCATTGTTAATGTCAAATGGTTTATATTAAGCAAGTATGTTGCTATGAGCATTATGCAAACTTACTAAGCTAAATGCTTACGTCTTTTATTCTTTCTTTCTATGTAGTCCCGCCAAGCTAACTTGTGGATCATTGAAGTTGGAGCTCGAAGCACACTATCAATCCTTATTTTGGTATAGCCATGTTGAAATTATATTAAGTATGGCATGTATAGGAAACATTTCATTTTGAGTATATGTCTTAGAAAGGGCAAAAGTATGGGCTATCAAGTTTATTATTCTTTGTAAATTGCTAAGTGATTGGCCAAGATTGACTAAGTATGTATGTTATTGATATCAATGAAGCATGTTATATTGTTCATGAAAAATGTAATACTTGAGTTGTTGAATTGAGCTTGAGTTTGGTCTTGATTTCAGAGTGGCAATTGGCTTGGTAAATAGCCTATGAGTGCCCACACGGATGGACACACGGTCGTGTGTCTAGGCCGTGTGCACCCTGCACCATTGTATCTTAAGTCAGAATAGACCAAGGACCAGTCACACGGGCGTGTGTTTAGACTCTAGGCCGTGTTAAGGTAGTCAGTGTGCACCACGGGTGGTAAGCACGGGCGTGTGGCTTAGCCGTGGGGCAATTGGCAGAATGCTGGGGTTTTAGGCACGGTTTGGGGCCACGGGCGTGTCTAGGCCTGTGTATTTTTCCAGTATCCACCACGGGTGAAAGACACGGGCATGTTTTAGGGGTGCACGGGCGTGTCCCATATAACATGGGCGTGTGACCTCTGCTCTAAAGAAAAGTTTCTGAATAAGTTTCGAAAGTTTTTAGATAAGTGTTTAAGGCCTCGTAGGCTCATGAAAGGTATGAATAGACTGAGAAAGAGGAGTTTTTAATTCGGAACAAAATTTTATAGCCCGTAAGTTCATGTTTAAGTGAGTTCAAGCATGGTAATGTCTCGTATCCAGTCTTGGTCGCGGACTCAGGTATGGGGTGTTACATTTAGTGGTATCTGAGCTACTGTTTAGTCGGTTCTAGGACTAACGTAGCACGAGCACAAGTTTAGCTATACATGCCATATGTAAGAATGTTTTTATAATGATAGTGTGACGACTCCTGACGACTTAAATTATGTTTATACATTTAGTAAATGGATCCCGATAGAGCTGTGGCAGATGACGTAGAAAGTAACACGCCAGCTCCCGCTGAAGGGACGGTGCCGAACTAGAATGAGAATAGACCCACTACGGTGAGTCAAGAAGGAGGGGAAGAGGCTAGAGAAGCCTTCCTCCATATGATGAATACATGGTATACGGAGTTCGTTCGTACGAACCCGAATGCACAACCCCCTCCACCCTCACCTATTCCTCAACCTATCCCAGTAGCCCCTCAAGTAGTAGAGGTGGTAAGAGGAGAGAAGCCTCCAGTCGATAGAATCAGGAAACATGGGGCAGAGGAATTCCAGGCTAGAAAAGATGATGATCCGGAAAATGCTGAGTTCTGGATAGAAAATACTATCAGGGTATTTAATGAGTTGTCATGCACACCTGAGGAATGCATGAAGTGTCTAGTCTCCCTTTTAAGAGATTCTGCTTACCAATGGTGGAACACCCTTGTGTGGGTGGTACCGAAGGAAAAGATCACATGGGAATTTTTTAAAGAAGAGTTCAAGAAAAAGTATATCAGTCAAAGGTTCGTGGACCAGAAAAGAAAGGAATTCCTAGAACTAAAGCAAGGCAAGATGTCTGTGACTGATTACGAGCGCGAGTTTGTGTGACTCAGTAAATACGCTCGAGAGTGTGTATCCACCGAAGCCATCATGAGCAAGAGATTTAAAGATGGGCTAAATGATGACATCAAATTGTTGGTTGCTGTTCTAGAACTGAAGGAATTCATTGTGCCAGTAGAGAGGGCTTGTAAAGCTGAAGAACTAGTAAAGGAGAAGAGAAAGTCTGAAATGGAGTCTCGTGACTCTATAAAGAGACAGTGGAATAAGTCTTTCCAATCCTCATCCAAGAAGTCAAGAGATTTCTCTACCCGATCGGCTACATCCATTGGGTTTTCAAGGAAGGACAAGAGTAAGCAGTATTCGGGAAGTAAGGCACAGACGACCTCATTTGCTAGTGTGGGGAACATCCGATCGGATAGACCCGAATATCCACAGTGTGGAAGACGTCATCTTGGAGAACACCGAGCGCATGAAAATGCATGTTTTAGATGTGGTTCCCAAGACCACTATATAAAGGATTGTCCAGAGACGACAAAAGAAGAAAGAGCTCAGAACCCGAGATCCGGGAATATGGTCAGAGGAAGACCGCAGAGGAACCCAAGAAGTGGGGCAAATGGGAGAGGTAACCCTAGAGAGCAGGTTGCGAGACCCGAGGGTAGAGCGCTCATGAGAACTTATGCCATTCGCTCGCGAAGAGGCATCTTCCCATGATGTTATTACGGGTACCTTTTCTCTTTATGATATCAAAGTTATTGCTTTAATAGACCCCGGATCCACACACTCTTACATTTGTATGAAACTAGTATCCAGTATGAATATGCCTATAGATTCTACAGAATTTATGATTAAGGTATCTAATGCTTTAGGCAAGAGTGTGTTAGTTAGTAAAGTATGTAAAAATTGTCCATTAATGATTAGATGTCATTATTTTAAAGCAAATCTTATGTTGCTACTGTTTGATGAGTTTGACATCATTCTTGGTATGGACTGGTTGACCACCCATGAAGTAATAGTTAATTGTGGGAAGAAATACATTGAGGTGAGATGCGAGAATGGGGATACTCTTCATGTAGAATCAGATGAGCAAGGTAAATTACCGGTAATGATTTCTAATATGACGGCACAGAGATATATAAGAAAGGGGTATGAGGCATATTTGGCCTTTGTGATGAACGATAAAGAAACAGAGTTAAAGATTGAGTCAGTACCGATAGTATGTGAGTACGTGGATGTTTTTCCCGAAGAATTACCAGGACTACCACCAGTTAGAGAGGTTGAGTTTAGCATTGAGCTAGCTCCTGGTACTGTACCGATATCTATTACTCCGTACAGAATGGCCCCAACGGAGTTGAAAGAGTTGAAGTTACAGTTGCAAGAATTAACAGATAAAGGTTTTGAAAGATCAAGTTGTTCACCATGGGGTGCTCCAGTTTTATTTGTGAAAAAGAAGGATGGCACCATGAGATTGTGCATAGATTACCGTCAGCTTAATAAAGTGATAGTAAAGAACAAGTACCCATTGCCAAAGATTGATGATTTGTTCGATCAATTGATGGGAGCCACTGTGTTCTCTAAGATAAACTTGAGATCGGGGTACTACCAGCTGAGAGTAAAGGAATCAGATGTGTCCAAGACAGCTTTTTGAACAAGGTATGGGCATTATGAATTTTTAGTCATGCCTTTCGGTCTGACCAATGCTCATGCGGTGTTCATGGACTTAATGAACCGTACTTTCAGACCATACCTCGACAAGTTTGTAGTCATTTTCATTGACGACATACTGATTTATTCCCGAGATAAGAATGAGCATGATGAGCACCTACGGACAGTTTTACAAACTCTTCGAGGAAATCAATTATATGCCAAGTTCAATAAAAGTGAATTTTGGCTCAAGGAAGTAGGATTTCTGGGACATATTGTCTCGGGAGAAGGAGTTCGAGTAGACCCAAGAAGATTTTGGCTATTATGGGTGGAAGCCACCAAAGAATATCTCGAGATTAGAAGTTTTCTAGGCCTAGCCGGCTATTATAGACGATTCGTCAAGGGGTTTTCTATGACTGCAACCCCGATGACTAAATTGTTATAGAAAAATGTGAAGTTTGAGTGGACAGAAAGATGCCAACAAAGTTTCGAGAAACTGAAAGCGATGTTCACAAAAGCTCCAGTTTTAGTACAACCTGAGACAGGGAAAGAATTTTTGATTTACAGCGATGCATCCTTGAATGGATTAGGCTGTGTACTTATGCAAGAAGGCAAAGTGATTGCTTATGCCCCGAGACAGTTGAAGCCACATGAGAAGAATTATCCGACCCACGATCTAGAGTTGGCTACCATAGTCTTCGCATTGAAGATATGGAGACACCACCTATATGGTGAGAGATGTCGGATCTTCACCGATCACAAAAGATTGAAGTACTTGATGATGCAGAAAGAGTTGAACTTAAGGCAGCGGAGATGGTTAGAGTTGATAAAAGACTATGAATTGGTCATTGACTACCATCCCGGGAAGGCGAATGTAGTCGCCGACGCTTTGAGTAGAAAGTCCCTATTTGCATTAAGGGCAATGAATTCACGAATGACTTTATCCAATGATGGTTCTATTCTAGCTGAGTTGAGAGCTAGACCAGCTTTCCTCCAAGAGATCATTGAAGCTCAAAAAGAAGATAGTGGATTGCAAGTCAAGAGAGCTCAGTGCGAGACAGATGTTGAGTCTGATTTCTGGATTAGTCCCAAGGGAAGTCTGATGTTCAAAGATAGAGTTTGTGTACCGAGAAAGGAAGAGATTATTCAGGGAATTTTGCGTGAGGCCCATAACGGATGTTTGTCTGTACATCCGGGTGGTACCAAGATGTATAATGATTTGAAGCAACGGTATTGGTGGCCGAGAATGAAGAAAGATATTTCAGAGTTTGTTTCCAAATGCTTGATTTGTCATCAAGTAAAGGCTGAACATCAAGTACCTTCGGGTTTGCTTCAACCCATTTTGATTCCGGAGTGGAAATGGGACCGTATTACTATGGATTTTGTAACGGGTCTACCATTATCTCCAAGTAAGCAAAATGCCGTATGGGTTATAGTTGATAGACTCACGAAGTCAGCTCATTTTATACCTGTTGAAACACCCCAAACCCGGCCCACGAGCCCAGACCGGATCTGGTATGTTCCCCGAGTAAAACGTTTTAATTTCATGTTATTACTTCGGAAAATTTGGGGTGGTTTTATAAAAATACCGAGTTGTTTTGGGGTTTAATCTTTAATTCTAAAATCGTTTGTGTTTAGGTGTCTAAACATTTAAAATTTATTTTTAAGAAAAATTGCTTAAACTTTAAATTGATAAAATTCGTATCATACTAAATAATTAAAATGCATGCATAAACAGTTTTCTACTAGTGGCCTTATTACATCAAAGGAAACCGAAATAAATCCAAAATACTTGAAAATAGAAAGTCCAAAATAAAATAATTTCTGTGCTGAGCATGGCCACCACTGAGCTCCTGCCGACCCGGTCCATCACTGAGTGTCACCTGAAAAGATATCCCACAACAGGGTGAGTCAAACAGACTCAGTGTGTACAGTCAACACTAAATCCCAACGATTTAGGCATAACAATTCATACATGTACAAATAGTAATTAAATATAATGATGCAATCCTGAACCCAAACCTAGATGCCATCCGCTACATATCACCCGTACTAACCATCACACCGTGGGGATTACTAAATCGACCCACCCATCCGCTACACATCATCGAAGGCTATCGCTGCAGACGACTAGCACATCGCCCTTATAAATTCGTGGCATAGCCACCGGATAATATATTTTGTGACATAAGTCACCACATTCAGTTATTGTGACATGAGTCACCACATTCGGATTATGTGACCGAAGTCACCACATTCAGATATTTGGGTATAAAACCACCAATCACTTCCCCTTTCATAATCACCCATATGCCCCATGTCATACAAATCATGCAATTATCATGGCTTAGGCCTTATTTCACATTCTTATCAATGTTCACATACATGCCATATTCCACATGTTCATAACATTTATTAACATGATGTTAAGATTACGTACCTGAGTACTTTGTACCATTGCATGGTACCTTAGCCCACTTTTCATATTATTATTAACACATATATTAAAATAATACCGTAAATCAATCAAGATTGGTGTGGGGGTACACACGATATACTTATCGCTTTCTTTGAAATCCGAAAATCCCGATATAACGCTTTAGATCCTTAATTCCTACATTTAGTCAATCGCTTAATGCTTAGCAAAAGCCTATTCGGCTATATGATCAAATCCTGAAGGATTATTGCAACCAAAATCCTTACCTTGCTGCCGATTTGATTACTAATCAAATCCCGAAACGTTGTAGTATTTCCTCCTTAAAATCGGCTAACACTAGATCAATTGACTTGGTTAGTTTTCGGCTTTTGAATAAGTAAGAAACAGATCTAAGTCACTAAATAGGACCTTGGCCGAATATCACATGCACTTACCTTGTGGATCTAAATAACCCGAAATAGCTACTTGATTATGGTATCTGTCGAAATCCCCATAGACATGTGTTAGATCCAAAACTAACATTTAATCACAATACATGGCCTTTGGCCGAAAACCACATGGCTTACCTTAAATCCCGAATGATCCTTGCTTGAAGTCGACAATTGGCAAATCCCGAAACCTTTATCATAGTTTCGGCCAAAGAACAATAGTAGAGATTAGATCTTAGATTTCGACAAGCCTAAAAGAAAAAGAATGGAAACCCAATTTGATCTTACCCTCATCAAGAAATCGACAACACCCTTGTCCTGTCACCACAGAAGATTCGGCTTTGGGATTCAATGAACAATCGGCTAGGATCTAGCAAGTACTTAGTTTCGGCTTTTATGAACTTGTGAGAAGAAGGAGAGAAGGGTTGAGCAATTCGGCAATGGTGATAATCTTTGAAGAAGAAAAAGATGGAGAAGTCGGCTAGGCTTTCTTGAGTTTTCGGCTTTTGGCAAAATAAAAGAGAAGAGAAGTGTTGCTAAAGAATTCGTGAGAGGGAAAAGAGAAGAAAAGAATGAAGAATGGCCACCCTTTTCCCCTTTTTGTCGAAATTACTCTACCTAGAGCCCCCTATTCGGCCAACTCTCCCTATTCTAATAACTTTATCTCTCACCTTTTTAAAAATAATAAAAATAATCCAACATTTATCCCCTATCTTAATTAATTATCACCATTTATCTCTTAAAAATATTAAAGGATTAAAGCTCCTAAAATTTAGCCTTAGTGCCATCCCTTGCTGCTCATTTCTGCTGCAAAATAAAACCTTTATTTTGCTTCCCTTGTAACTCGATCCTTGGCCCTGCACTCATGCTTGTGGCGTCACTCACTGGGCTTTAAGTGCCGCCTCCTTGCCACTTTTCCAAGCCCATTTGTGTGTCATATTTCCCCTACAATTTCTCTTAAGGCTACTCTGCCTAGCTTCCTCTTTTGAATTTAAAATCTAATAATTTCCAAAGCATTCACTACACTCTAGGGTTCACAAAAATTCATAAAACACATTTAACACACACATAGACATGCTTTCACATTTATTTAAGCAGAAATGCATAAACCCAAAATCAAGGATGTTACAGTTCTACCCCCCTTAAAATAATTTCGTCCTCGAAATTACCTGGCTGAAATAAGTGAGGGTATTGCTGTCGCATTGCTTCTTTCGGCTCCCACGAAGCTTCTTCCGATCCATGATTGCGCCATAACACTTTGACTAAAGGAACTGACTTCCTTCGTAGCACTTTCACATCTCGTTCCAAAATCTAAATCGGCTGTTCCTCGTAGGACAAATCTGGTCTTAGCTCCACCTCCTCAACTGGTACTACATGAGATGGATCCGATCGATAACGACGTAACATAGAAACATGGAATACGTCATGCATCTGTTTCAACTCCGAAGGCAACTCTAACTGTTATGCCACTGGTCCAACTCGCTTTAATACCCGATAAGGTCCTATAAACCTTGGACTTAATTTCCCTTTGCGACCAAATCTCATAACCTTCTTCCAAGGCGATACCTTAAGAAACACTTGATCTCCTACATCAAATTCTATCTCCTTTCGCTTAAGATCTGCATACGACTTCTGTCTGTCAGATGCTTCCTTTAACCGTGCCCGAATTACTTCAACCTTTTCCTCAGACTCTGCCACAATCTCTGGATTCAAAACTCGTTGTTCCCCTAATTCCGTCCAACACGTCGGTGTGCGACACTTCCGTCCATACAGCGCTTCATACGGTGCCATCCGAATACTGGCTTGATAGCTGTTGTTGTATGCAAATTCTGCTAACGGCAAATATTCTTCCCAACTTCCTCTGAAGTCTATCACTGACCCCTCAACATATCCTCTAACACTTGGATTACTCGTTCCCGATTGCCGTCCATTGTGGATGAAAAGTCGTACTGAAGTCTAATCTGGTGCCTAAAGCCTGATGTAGTGCTTTCCAGAACCGAGACGTAAACCTTGGATCCGTATCTGAGATAATCGACACACGGCACTCCATACAACCTCACAATTTACGCCACATACAACCCGCCAACCACGTAAAGAATAATCAACTCTTCTTTTGGGATGAAATGCGCGGACTTTGTCAATCGGTCCACTATCACCCATACCGAGTCCTTCTTAGTAGGCGTAAGGGGAAGCCCACTAACGAAGTCCATGGTGATTCTCTCCCACTTCTACTGCGAAATCTTTATCGGCTGAAGCAATCCTGACGAAACTTGGTGTTTAGCCTTAACTTGCTGACACGTCAAGCATTTCCCTACAAATTCGGTAACTTCCCTCTTAAGACCAGGCCACCAAAACTGTTCCCTTAGATCTCTATACAACTTAGTACCTCCAGGATGCATAGCATAGGGGCTACCATGCGATTCCTGAAGAATTCTCTGCCTTAAGTCCTCATTCTTCGGCATACAGACCTTGCCCTTGAAACATAATACTCCCTCGTCATTAATACCGTAATCTTCCAACTCTCCACTCTGCACTTGCTGTAGCTTAGCACTTAGATCCTCATCCATTAACTGACTTTCCTTCACCTCATTCAACCATGTCGGTTTGACTTGCAACTCTGCCAATAAACTTCCATCATCATACAAGCTAAGATGTGCAAACATTGCCCTCAGATCCGGCACTACTTTTCGACTTAGGGCATCTGCCACTACATTTGCCTTGCCCGGATGATACTCTATAGAACAATCGTAGTCTTTCAATAACTCCACCCACCTTCGCTGTCTCAAGTTCATCTCCTTCTGAGTCAACAGATACTTAAGACTCTTGTGGTCCGTGTAGATCACTGACTTTTCTCCATATAAATAATGCCTCCATACCTTAAGAGCAAAGACCACTGCCGCCAATTCCAAATCATGCGTCGGGTAGTTAACCTCGTGTGGCCTTAATTGTCGAGACGCATAAGTGATTACCTTTCTGTCTTACATCAGAACACATCCCAATCCTTTGTGAGAAGCATCAGAGTACACCATAAAGTCCTTCCCTGCCTCCGGCTGAATCAAGACCGGAGCTTCAGTCAAAACCCTCTTAAGCTTCTCAAAGCTCTCCTGTTGCTTATCTGTCCAAACGAAAGGTACTTCCTTTCTCAACAGCTTTGTCAAAGGTGCGGCTATTGATGAAAATCCTTCCACAAACCTTCTGTAGTAGCCGGCTAATCCCAAGAAACTGCGAACCTCAGCCACAGACTTAGGTGGTTTCCAATTCAGCACTGCCTCAATCTTTCTAGGGTCCACCCTTATTCCTTCAGCAGACACCACATGCCCTAAGAACACAACTTCCTTCAGCCAAAATTCACACTTGCTAAATTTAGCATAGAGCTTCTTCTCGCTTAACACTTGCAACACTTTCCGGAGATGCTCGTCATGTTCTTCCTCAGACTTGGAGTATACTAGGATATCGTCGATGAACACAACGACGAATCGATCCAAGTAAGGTTGAAAAACCTGGTTCATCATATCCATGAACGCGGCTGGGGCATTCGTCAATCCAAACGGCATTACTACGAACTCATAATGCCCGTATCTTGTTCGGAAGAATTTGTCTTATGGATATCTCGCTTCCTTCACCTTAAGTTGATGATATCCGGACCTTAGGTCTATCTTTGAGAATACCGCTGCCTTCTTCAGTTGATCGAACAAAGTCGTCTATCCTCGCAACGGTACTTGTTCTTGATGGTCACTTATTCACGGTGGCGATAATCTATGCACATGCGCATAGTTTCGTCCTTCTTCTTCACGAACAAGACCGGTGCTCCCCATGGAGACACACTGGGTCGAATGAACCCACGGTCAAGCAACTCTTGGATTTGAGCCTTGAGCTCAACCAATTCCTTCGGTTCCATTCTATACGGAGCGATAGATCTTTGGCGCCATTCCAGGTGACAAGTCAATTCGAACTCCACCTCCCTATCGGGGTATTCTAGGTAATTCCTCGGAAAGACATCCACAAATTCCCTTACTGTTCTAACCCCTTCAACACTTGTTTCCTTAGTGTCCAAGGCACTGACCCACATCAGAAAAGCCGGACATCCTTTCCTTACCATCTTCTCTGCCTTAAGAGTGGATACTACATTCAACAAATAGTTCCGTCTTTCGCCCATCACCACAACTTCCTTATCGTCGGGAGTTCTCAACGACATGCGTTTAGCGGCGCAATCCACATTCGCACGATACTTCACTAACCAATCCATGCCTAATATTAGATCAAATTCCCGAATGGTAGTTCCACTAAGTCATTGGGAGCTGCGCCCCTGAACTTCTAAAGGCACTTCCTTAAAGAGTTTATCTACTATCACGATGCGCCTAAAGGACTAAATACAGTCATCTTTCTAGGTACAGTCTCAAAGTTCACATGCAAAGTTTCGAATACTTTACTAGCAACATAGGAATGAGTTGACCCTATGTCTATCAAAGCAATAAAGGGTAACTCTGAAATAAGGAACGTACCCGTTGTAACATCAGGTGCATCGCCGTCTTCCCTCTGACGAACTGCATATACCAGTCCTGGCTATCTAGCTTCCGTATTACCAACACCTCTACCTGGTGTTCCACGTCCTCTTCTAGCACCATTTCCTCTGCCATTCGGACCACGACCCTGCTGAGGCTACTGTCTCCCTCTTCCAGCCTGATTAGAACCTTGACCTGTTGGTCGGCCCCCGTCTATTTGTATAGGACAGTCCTTAATCATGTGTTCCTTAGATGTAACATTCCGAAATTGGGCCTAGTAGGATTGGGCCCAATGGGCCTTGATTTAAAATTTTTGTGAACGGTATTAATGCAAGTTAGACTTATTAGGTAAGTTATTTTGGAAGGTTAGATGGCTTCTATGAAGTCCCGGGATCAAATATTAGCTTTGGGGAAATTTTGGTTTTAAGTGAAAAAAACCCTGGAAGTTGGCAGGTAGGCCTTAAGAATAAAATTTAGAGGAAAATGACACAAGTGGAGTGTGTGGTGTAGTGGCAAAGTGACGCCACATAAGAGGCAAGGGGGTGACGCCACAAGGAAGGAAGGAGGTCCAAGGTTCAAGTCTTGGCTCTTGCATTTTGGTTTTCTTTTTACTTGGACCTTAGAATTTGGCTATAGATTTATATTTAGTTGCGCATGGTTTAAGACAGAAGAGGAGCTTGTGGCCTAGTGGTTAGCGGCGTGGATTATGTTGCAAGGGAGCCTGGGTTCGAATCTCATGACAAGCAATGGAGTATTTATTTTGCGGATTGGACGGCAAGAGTTTGAGTTGAATTTAAACTCTCTTGTGAAGGATCCCACATCGGAAAGATACAAAGAAGGAAGGTGAAGAGCTAGCTATATAAAGAGCATTCTAGGAGGAGGATGAATACACCTTGGGGCGTTTGGGCACGGGAGTGGTCGAGCGCGAGTAGCTTTTTGATTCCTATCGGTGTGTAACTCTCTCTACTCTAGGCTGTAGAGCGGCAAATGCTTTGAAGTGCCGATCACGGTAATAGTAGCCACACGAGCGTGCGGCGACGTGTGGGGCTTCGACGTGATAGTTGAGGCCATCGGTAGTATTCTTGTGGGTTGAAATTTTGCTTGGGCGCGATGGGCGAAGGGGGCCCAATAGAGTAAAATGTATGATGGTGTAGTATATAGTGAACTAGACTAGGTGAATCTCATATACGTGGCTAGATTTATGTTAGGTGGGCCACACGCGGCGTGTGGGCGAGAATGGGCGAGAAATTGGGCTTTAGGCCCAATAGTCCATTCGACGAGAAATGGTAGTTGGGTCGCTCGGGGCGACACTGGGCCTTTGGAAAGGCCATTCCAGGTATGAAATTATGAAAATACCCTTAGTGGGTAAATTACAAAAATACCCCTGAAGGGTAAATTACGAAAATGCCCTTGGTGGGTAAATTACTGATATGCCCTTGGTGGGTAAATTACTGATATACCCTTGGTGGGTAAATTACGAAAATGACCTTGGTAGGTAAAATTACGGTTATACCCTTAGAGGTTGATTAGGGTGATTATGTTGTTTTATGTCTATCTGATTATGATGGTAATTCATGTTATACTTATATCTCGATATATGTCTAGCATACATGACATAACGCATACACGAATTATTATGTCATATTGCATGGGTATGATGAGAGGAGGGGAAGATTGATATCCGTGACTTTGGGTCACCAGAGGTTTGGCACCTCCGGAGGTTTGGCACCTCCGGTGGTTTGGTACCACAGATTGATTATTGTGACTTTGGGTCACGGAGGTTTGGCACCTCGCCTCGCCCCAGTGGCTTAGCACCACAAAGTGGGTTGGCCCCACAGATGATAATACGGGATTGGCGCCCGGTGATTTGGTATCACAGGATGGGTTGGCCCCATCATTGGAATCGTGACTTGGTCACAAAGTGATTTGGTATCACATTCGTGTCTTTGGGACACCAGAGGTTTGGCACCTCATAGCGCCTCGCCCCGGTGGCCGTACCACGTGGGTTGGCCCCACAGATGATAATACGGGATTGGCGCCGGTGATTTGGTATCACACGATGGGTTGGCCCCATCATTTGGATTCTTCGTGACTTTGGGTCACCGGTGGTTTGGCACCACACTTATGGATATCGTGACTTTGGGTCACGGTGGTTTGGCACCACCCCGGTGGTTTGGTACCACGGGGGGTAGAGAAAGGAGCATTGGATGGCTAGGTTTGGGTGCATGATATGCATATTTTCATATGAAATTGTGTATGGTGCTGTTGGATGGGGATTTACACCTTTGAGTCTCGATGACTCACCCCTTAGTTAAATTTTTGGGTAATCATTAGATCGCGGATTTGGGAGCCGAGGTGGACTCGTGGAGGCCATACATATGTTTACTTGTAAATTCGTTTCTTTTATTTGGACTTATTTTTATTTGAGTTTTTGTTATGTAATAAGGCCTTGGGTATTTTATTTGGGTTCATCTTTCAATTTGTTTATTGCTTATTATTAAATGATCAATATGGGATTTTCCTAAATTGATAATAAACTATTTCTTATTCAAAATTACTTAAACTCGATTTCTCACCACAACTATAAAGAATATGAGCTTTTAACGAATGCACGCTTTTTAGACATTCCTTTCATGTGACATGCCGATTCTGGTCGTAACGCTTTAGGCCGGGTTTGGGGTGTTACAATTTTGTATCGAGCCGAGTTCAAAAACTCTACTGTGTGGGTTTGGGTTCAAAAATGTTTTCAAAAGATGGTTTGGAAAATGGTTTAGAAAAATATATATCTGTTTTTTTTTGAAATATGGCACCCGAGTCTCCTAGCACCAATCCGCACTTGTAAGTTTCCCGATACTTTGCTTTGTTATATCTTTGTATTTTGAATATATATTCATCTGCATTTGGGTTGGATGTGATGTTGGATATAGAGTTGATTGCGCATTTAAATATTTGTGCGCTTTAATGGTTAGGTTTTTTTTAGTATGTGTAGGATTTCTAAATTCTAGTTAAAAGTATATTAGGGTTATTGGAATCAGAGAGTGCAGTGTGAGCCTGACGTTGTAGGTTAGGTTGTACGAATGTTCCTGTAGTTGGAAATTTCGAGGACGAAATTTCTTTAAGGAGGGTAGATTTGTAACATTCCGAAATTGGGCCTAGTAGGATTGGGCCCAATGGGCCTTGATTTAAAATTTTTGAGAACGGCATTAATGCAAGTTAGACTTATTAGGTAAGTTATTTTGGAAGGTTAGAGGGCTTCTATGAAGTCCCGGGATCAAATATTAGCTTTGGGGAAATTTTGGTTTTAAGTGAAAAAAACCCTGGAAGTTGGCAGGTAGGCCTTAAGAATAAAATGTAGAGGAAAATGACACAAGTGGAATGTGTGGTGTAGTGGCAAAGTGACGCCACATAAGAGGCAAGGGGGTGACGCCACAAGGAAGGAAGGAGGTCCAAGGTTCAAGTCTTGGCTCTTGCATTTTGGTTTTCTTTTTACTTGGACCTTAGAATTTGGCTATAGATTTATATTTAGTTGCGCATGGTTTAAGACACAAGAGGAGCTTGTGGCCTAGTGGTTAGCGGCGTGGATTATGTTGCAAGGGAGCCTGGGTTCGAATCTCATGACAAGCAATGGAGTATTTATTTTGCGGATTGGATGGCAAGAGTTTGATTGAATTTAAACTCTCATCGTGAAGGGATCCCACATCGGAAAGATACAAAGAAGGAAGGTGAAGAGCTAGCTATATAAAGAGCATTCTAGGAGGAGGATGAATACACCTTGGAGGGCGTTTGGGCACAGGAGTGGTCGGAACGCGAATTAGCACCAGATTCCTATCAGGTGTGTAACTCTCTCTACTCTAGTCAGAGCGGCAAATCTTTGAAGTGCCGATCACGGTAATAGTAGCCACACGAGCGCGGCGAGCGCACGTGTGGGGCTTCGACGTGATAGTTGAGGCCATCGTAGTATTCTTGTGGGTTGAAATTTGCTTGGGCGCGATGGGCGAAGAGGGCCCAATGGGCCCGTGGGCCCAATAGAGTAAAATGTATGATGGTGTAGTATATAGTGAACTAGACTAGGTGAATCTCATATACGTGGCTAGATTTATGTTAGGTGGGCCACACGAGCGTGTGGGCCCGAATGGGCCGAAATTGGGCTTTAGGCCCAATAGTCCATTTCGACCAGAAATGGTAGTTGGGTCGCTCGGGGCGACACTGGGCCTTTGGAAAGGCCATTCCAGGTACGAAATTACGAAAATACCCTTAGTGGGTAAATTACAAAAATACCCCTGAAGGGTAAATTACGAAAATACCCTTGATGGGTAAATTACTGATATGCCCTTGGTGGGTAAATTACCGATATACCCTTGGTGGGTAAATTACGAAAATGCCCTTGGTAGGTAAAATTACGGTTATACCCTTAGAGGTTGATTAGGGTGATTATGTTGTTTTATGTCTATCTGATTATGATGGTAATTCATGTTATACTTATATTTGATATATGTCTAGCATACATGACATACTGCATACACGAATTATTATGTCATATTGCATGGGTATGATGAGAGGAGGGGGAAGATTGATATCTGTGACTTTGGGTCACCAGAGGTTTGGCACCTCCAGTGGTTTGGTACCACAGCATTGATTATTATGACTTTGGGTCACCAGAGGTTTGGCACCTCGTCTCGCCCCGGTGGCTTAGCACCACAAGTGGGTTGGCCCCACAGATGATTATACGAGATTAGCGCCCGGTGATTTGGTATCACACGATGGGTTGGCCCCATCATTGGAATCGTGACTTCCGGTCACCAAAGTGATTTGGTATCACATTCGTGTCTTTGGGACACCGAGGTTTGGCACCTCATAGCGCCTCGCCCCCGGTGGCCGTACCACGATGGGTTGGCCCCACTGATGATAATACTGGGATTGACGCCGGTGATTTGGTATCACACGATGGGTTGGCCCCATCATTTGGATTCTTCGTGACTTTGGGTCACCGGTGGTTTGGCACCACACTTATGGATATCGTGACTTTGGGTCACGGTGGTTTGGCACCACCAAAGTGGTTTGGTACCACAAGGGTAGAGAAAGGAGCATTGGATGGCTAGGTTTGGGTGCATGATATGCATATTTTCATATGAAATTGTGTAAAGTCTGTTGGATGGGATTTACGCATGCGAGTCTCGATGACTCACCCCTTAGTTAAATTTTACGGGTAATCATTAGATCGCGGATTTGGGAGCTGAGGTGGACTCGTGGAGGCCATACATATGTTTACTCGTAAATTCGTTTCTTTTATTTGGACTTATTTTTATTTGAGTTTTTGTTATGTAATAAGGCCTTGGGTATTTTATTTGGGTTCAGCTTTCAATTTGTTTATTGCTTATTATTAAATGATCAATATGGGATTTTCCTAAATTGATAATAAACCATTTCTTATTCAAAATTACTTAAACTCGATTTCTCACCACAACTATAAAGAATATGAGCTTTTTAACGAATGCACAGTTTTTAGACATTCCTTTCATGTGACATGCCAGATTCGGTCGTAACGCTTAGGCCGGGTTTGGGGTGTTACATTAGACCCATACTTAAAGCATCCTCCCGTCTTCTTCCAACACTCTCCTAGGTGCCTCTTCCCACACTGATCACAAGTACGATACTGCCCTCCTATCATAACTTGCTGACCTCGCAGCCCATCAACTCTAGGCCTCTTCTGCGCATTCCCAGATGACCCTGATGATCCAAAACCTCTCTTGTGCCTATTCCGTTCAGTATTCTGTTTCACAGAGTCCTTAATCCCTTCGGCCACCTTAGCCTTTTCCACCAACACGGCAAACTCTCGCTCCTGCTGCGGAGCTATCAACAACCTTAGATCATCCTTAAGGCCGTCCTCAAACCGGACACATCGCTCATGCTCCGTAGCCATGATACCTCAAGCATACCGGCTCAACCTTAAGAATTCGACCTCGTACTCCGCTATGGACTTGTTCCTTTGAACCAGCCCCAGAAATGCCTTCCTCTGAGCATCAGTATAACTAGTTCCAACATACTTCTTCTGATATGCCGCCTTAACATACTCCCAAGTGAGATCCTCAGCTGTAGCACCATCCCGAACTGTGAGCCACCATTGATATGCCTTATCGCGAAGTAGCGACACCATTCCTTTCAGTTTCTCCTCGCCGGTCAGATCCGGCTCATCCATAATTCGTTGCCGCCGCTTCCAACCAATACTCAGCCGTACTGGGTGCCACACCAGATACACCACGAAACACCTCAGCCCCATTGGCTCGAAGTCGCTCGGGTGCAGATTTCCGAGCTCCCATACCTCTACCTGCTCCAGCCACCATCTCAAGAACTCGTAGCATTGCTCGCACATCTTGCATCATCCCCGTCGATCCGATCTTGCTCAACACCAACAGCTGGTGGTGGGGGTGGTGGTACCTCATTTTCGGACCCTTGTCCGGACCTAACGGGTTCGGACACGGTCATTACGCCTCTACCACGTCCTCGCAAATTACGACCGCGCCCCCTAGAACTCATTTCTACGACCGCTCTTTAATCTGTTTTAAGGAATTTTATGCATTAGTCTTTTGTTCCACTTGATTATCCGCGTAGAAATTTTATGCAAAAAGTTTAATAAGCAGATTCTTTCGATCATTTCAAAGTTTCAAGTCTTCTATCCTAATTTAGAGAAGCACATTCATTCAACACACATTCATCATTCAAACATTTTCGTCTTATTCCTATCCTGTGGGTATTTTCGTCATTTCACCTACTGGTATATTTTGGTAATAAATCGGGTCGATTTGAAAATTTTGTAAATCGTGGGTGATTTCAGTAAATTTTCCAATTCGGGGTTCCTCGGTGATTTTATGAAATAAGTGTATTTCGGTAATTTTGAAATTCGGGGGTATTTCGGTAAAAATATATTTTTTTTCAAACTAGGGTGGCTGGTCCCTTTCGGGTTTTAATTATAGGGTTTAGCCCACCAACGAGTCCTCATAACTAGGGTGAATAGTCACCACGCACGGGTAGGATTCAGCGAAGAGGAGGTGAGTCGCTGGGGATCGCTTAAATACCAAGCTCTCCCTGAATCCACTCCTAGGCATGCGTCTGCCTATTGCCACACCCTAACTTGACTAAGGTGAACAGTCACTATGCACCAGGTAGGATTCCAGCGAAGAGGAGGTGAGTCGCTAGGACTGCTTAAATACCAAGCTCTTCCGGATCCAATCCTAGACATGCATATGCCTATTACCACACCCTAGTCTTGTGGCTCGTTCACGGGTTTGTTTAGTGAAATTAAGTCTTATGGAAATTTTAAGAAGTGGTTTAAACTAAGCCTATAGTCCATCAGAGTCTATTTAAACTAGTCTACGTCCCATAAAGCCCATAAAGCCCACATGTATATCACACAATGGTTTAGGGTACTTACAGCGGACTGGGGGGAGGAGGCAGTGCCATGCCGAGCTAACAGACCTGTTATCCTTTAAAAAAAAGCATATATGTTTCAAAAGCCTATTCTTAGAAAACGTTTTGAGCCCCAAAACCCCAGAGCTGAGTTTTGAACCGGGCTCTGATACTAAATTGAAACACCCCAAACTTGGCCCACGAGCCCAGACCGGATCTGGTATGTTCCTCGAGTAAAACGTTTTAATTTCATGTTTATTACTTCGGAAAATTTGGGGTGGTTTTATAAAAATACCGAGTTGTTTTGGGGTTTAATCTTTAATTCTAAAATCGTTTGTGTTTAGGTGTCTAAACATTTAAAATTTATTTTTAAGAAAAATTACTTAAACTTTAAATTGATAAAATTCGTATCATACTAAATAATTAAAATGCATGCATAAACAGTTTTCTACTAGTTGCCTTATTACATCAAAGGAAACCGAAATAAATCCAAAATACTTGAAAATAGAAAGTCCAAAATAAAATAATTTCTATCTTCGAGCATGGCCACCATGAGCTCCTGTGACCCAGGTCCATCACCGAGTGTCACTGAAAAGATATCCCACAAGCGGGGTGACTCAAATAGACTCGGTGTATGCAGTCAACACTAAATCCCAACGATTTAGGCATAACAATTCATACATGTACAAATAGCAATTAAATATAATGATGCAATCCCGAACCCAAACCTAGATGTCATCCGCTACATATCACCCGTACCAACCATCACACCGTGGGGATTACTAAATTGACCCACCCATCCGCTACACATCATCGAGAAGGTCGCCGTCAGCGCAGACGACAGCACATCGCCCTTATAAATTCGTGGCATAGAGTCGTGGCGGATGACGAGAGTAACGCGCCGGCCCTCATTGAAAGGGACGGTGCCGAACGAGAATGAGAATAGACCCACTACGGTGAGTCAAGAAGGAGGGGAAGAGGCTAGAGAAGCCTTCCTCCATATGATGAATACATGGTATACGGAGTTCATTCGTACGAACCCAATGCACAACCCCCTCCACCCTCACCTATTCCTCAACCTATCCCAGTAGCCCCTCAAGTAGTAGAGGTGGTAAGAGGAGAGAAGCCTCCAGTCGATAGAATCAGGAAACATGGGGCAGAGGAATTCCAGGCTAGAAAAGATGATGATCCGGAAAAGGCTGAGTTCTGGATAGAAAATACTATCAGGGTATTTAATGAGTTGTCATGCACACCTGAGGAATGCATGAAGTGTCTAGTCTCCCTTTTAAGAGATTCTTCTTACCAATGGTGGAACACCCTTGTGTGGGTGGTACCGAAGGAAAAGATCACATGGGAATTTTTTAAAGAAGAGTTCAAGAAAAAGTATATCAGTCAAAGGTTCATGGACCAGAAAAGAAAGGAATTCCTAGAACTAAAGCAAGGCAAGATGTCTGTGACTGATTACGAGCGCGAGTTTGTGCGACTCAGTAAATACGCTCGAGAGTGTGTATCCACCGAGGCCATCATGAGCAAGAGATTTGAAGATGGGCTAAATGATGACATCAAATTGTTTGTTGCTGTTCTAGAACTGAAGGAATTCATTATGCTAGTAGAGAGGGCTTGTAAAGCTGAAGAACTAGTAAAGGAGAAGAGAAAGTCTGAAATGGAGTCTCGTGACTCTAAAAAGAGACAGTGGAATAAGTCTTTCCAATCCTCATCCAAGAAGTCAAGAGATTTCTCTACCCGATCGGCTACATCCATTGGGTTTTCAAGGAAGGACAAGAGTAAGCAGTATTCGGGAAGTAAGGCACAAACGACCTCATTTGCTAGTGTGGGGAACATCCGATCGAATAGACCCGAATATCCACAGTGTGGCAGACGTTATCTTGGAGAACACCGAGCGCATGAAAATGCATGTTTTAGATGTGGTTCCCAAGGCCACTATATAAAAGATTGTCCAGAGACGATAAAAGAAGAAAGAACTCAGAACCCGAGATCTAGGAATATGGTCAGAGGAAGACCACAGAGGAACCCAGGAAGTGGGGCAAATGGGAGAGGTAACCCTAGAGAGCAGGCTACGAGACCCGAGGGTAGAGCGCCTGCGAGAACTTATGCCATTCGCGCTCGCGAAGAGGCATCTTCCCATGATGTTATTACGGGTACCTTTTCTCTTTATGATATCAAAGTTATTGCTTTAATAGACCCTGGATCCACACACTCTTACATTTGTATGAAACTAGTATCCAATATGAATATGCCTATAGATTCTACAGAATTTACGATTAAGGTATCTAATGCTTTAGGCAAGAGTGTGTTAGTTAGTAAAGTATGTAAAAATTGTCCATTAATGATTAGATGTCATTATTTTAAAGCAAATCTTATGTTGCTACTGTTTGATGAGTTTGACATCATTCTTGGTATGGACTGGTTGACCACCCATGAAGTAATAGTTAATTGTGGGAAGAAATACATTGAGGTGAGATGCGAGAATGGGGATACTCTTCATGTAGAATCAGATGAGCAAGGTAAATTACCGGTAATGATTTCTAATATGACGGCACAGAGATATATAAGAAAGGGGTATGAGGCATATTTGGCCTTTGTGATGAACGATAAAGAAACAGAGTTAAAGATTGAGTCAGTACCGATAGTATGTGAGTACGTGGATGTTTTTCCCGAAGAATTACCAGGACTACCACCAGTTAGAGGGGTTGAGTTTAGCATTGAGTTAGCTCCAGGTACTGTACCGATATCTATTACTCCGTACAGAATGGCCCCAACGGAGTTGAAAGAGTTGAAGTTACAGTTGCAAGAATTAACAGATAAAGGTTTTGCAAGATCAAGTTGTTCACCATGGGGTGCTCCAGTTTTATTTGTGAAAAAAAAGGATGGCACCATGAGATTGTGCATAGATTACCGTCAGCTTAATAAAGTGATAGTAAAGAACAAGTACCCATTGCCAAAGATCGATGATTTGTTCGATCAATTGAAGGGAGCCACTGTGTTCTCTAAGATAAACTTGAGATCGGGGTACTACCAGCTGAGAGTAAAGGAATCAGATGTGTCCAAGACAGCTTTTCGAACAAGGTATGGGCATTATGAATTTTTAGTCATGCCTTTCGGTCTGACCAATGCTCATGCGGTGTTCATGGACTTAATGAACCGTACTTTTAGACCATACCTCGACAAGTTTATAGTCATTTTCATTGACGACATACTGATTTATTCCCGAGATAAGAATGAGCATGATGAGCACCTACGGACAGTTTTACAGACTCTTCGAGGAAATCAATTATATGCCAAGTTCAATAAAAGTGAATTTTGGCTCAAGGAAGTAGGATTTCTGGGACATATTGTCTCGGGAGAAGGAGTTCGAGTAGACCCCAGTAAGATTTCGGCTATTATGGACTGGAAGCCACCAAAGAATATCTCTGAGATTAGAAGTTTTCTAGGCCTAGCCGACTATTATAGACGATTCGTCAAGGGGTTTTCTATGATTGCAACCCCGATGACTAAATTGTTATAGAAAAATGTGAAGTTTGAGTGGGACAGAGAAAGATGCCAACAAAGTTTCGAGAAACCGAAAGCGATGTTGACAAAAGCTCCATTTTAGTACAACCTAAGACAGTGGAAAGAATTTTTGATTTACAACGATGCATCCTTGAATGGATTAGGTGTGTACTTATGCAAGAAGGCAAAGTGATTGCTTATGCCTCGAGACGCTTGAAGCCACATGAGAAGAATTATCCGACCCACGATCTAGAGTTGGCTACCATAGTCTTCGCATTGAAGATATGGAGACACCACCTATATGGTGAGAGATGTCGGATCTTCACCGATCACAAAAGTTTGAAGTACTTGATGATGCGAAAGAGTTGAACTTAAGGCGTGCGGAGATGGTTAGAGTTGATAAAAGACTATGAATTGGTCATTGACTACCATCCGGGAAGGCGAATGTAGTCGCCGACGCTTTGAGCAGAAAGTCCCTATTTGCATTAAGGGCAATGAATTCACGGATGACTTTATCCAATGATGGTTCTATTCTAGCTGAGTTGAGAGCTAGACCAGCTTTCCTCCAAGAGATCATTGAAGCTCAAAAAGAAGATAGTGGATTGCAAGTCAAGAGAGCTCAGTTCGAGACTGATGTTGAGTCTGATTTCTGGATTAGTCCCAAGGGAAGTCTGATGTTCAAAGATAGAGTTTGTGTACCGAGAAAGGAAGAGATTATTCAGGGAATTTTGCGTGAGGCCCATAACGGATGTTTGTCTGTACATCCGGGTGGTACCAAGATGTATAATGATTTGAAGCAATGAGATTGGTGGCGAGAATGAAGAAAGATATTTGAGTTTGTTTCCAAATGCTCGATTTGTCAGCAAGTAAAGGCTGAACATCAAGTACCTTCGGGTTTGCTTCAACCCATTTTGGTTCCGGAGTGGAAATGGGACCGTATTACTATGGATTTTGTAATGGGTCTACCATTATCTCCAAGTAAGAAAAATGCCGTATGGGTTATAGTTGATAGACTCACGAAGTCAGCTCATTTTATACTGTTGAAACACCCCAAACTTGGCCCACGAGCCTGCATCTGATCCGTATGTTCCTCGAGTAAAACGTTTTAATTTCATGTTTATTACTTCGGAAAATTTGGGGTGGTTTTATAAAAATACCGAGTTGTTTTGGGGTTTAATCTTTAATTCTAAAATCGTTTGTGTTTAGGTGTCTAAACATTTAAAATTTATTTTTAAGAAAAATTGCTTAAACTTTAAATTGATAAAATTCGTATCATACTAAATAATTAAAATGCATGCATAAATAGTTTTCTACTAGTGGCCTTATTACATCAAAGGAAACCGAAAATAAATCCAAAATACTTGAAAATAGAAAGTCCAAAATAAAATAATTTCTGTGGCTTTGAGCATGGCCACCATCGAGCTCTCGCCGACCCGGTCCATCACCGAGTGTCACCAAAAGATATCCCACAACGAGGTGAGTCAAAGCAGACTGGGCAGGTATCTGATCAACACTAAATCCCAACGATTTAGGCATAACAATTCATACATGTACAAATAGTAATTAAATATAATGATGCAATCCACGAACCCAAACCTAGATGCCATCCGCTACATATCACCCGTACTAACCATCACACCGTGGGGATTACTAAATCGACCCACCCATCCGCTACACATCATCGGAAGGTCATGTCGCTGCGCAGACGACTAGCACATCGCCCTTATAAATTCGTGGCATAGCCACCGGATAATATATTTTGTGACATAAGTCACCACATTCGATTATTGTGACATGAGTCACCACATTCGGATTATGTGACCAAGTCACCACATTCGAGATATTTGGGTATAAAACCACCAATCACTTCCCTTTCATAATCACCCATATGCCCCATGTCGTACAAATCATGCAATTATCATGGCTTAGGCCTTATTTCACATTCTTATCAATGTTCACATACATGCCATATTCCACATGTTCATAACATTTATTAACATGATGTTAAGATTACGTGCACTGAGTACTTTGTACCATTTCATGGTACCTTAGCCCACTTTTCATATTATTATTAACACATATATTAAAATAATACCGTAAATCAATCAAGATTGGTGTGGGGTACACACACGATATACTTATCGCTTTCATTGAAATCCTGAAAATCCCGATCTAACGCTTTAGACCCTTAATTCCTACATTTAGTCAATAAGCAATGCTTAGCAAAAGCCTATTCGGCTATATGATCAAATCCTGAAGGATTATTGCAACCAAAATCCTTACCTTGCTGCCGATTTGATTACTAATCAAATCCCAAAACGTTGTAGTATTTCCTCCTTAAAATCGGCTAACACTAGATCAATTGACTTGGTTAGTTTTCGGCTTTTGAATAAGTAAGAAACAGATCTAAGTCACTAAATAGGACCTTGGCCGAATATCACATGCACTTACCTTGTGGATCTAAATATCCCGAAATAGCTACTTGATTATGGTATCTCTTTGAAATCCCCATAGACATGTGTTAGATCCAAAACTAACATTTAATCACAATACATGGCCTTTGGCGAAAACCACATGGCTTACCTTAAATCACGAATGATCCTTGCTTGAAGTCGATAATAGGCAAATCCAGAAACCTTTTTCATAGTTTTGGCCAAAGATCAATAGTAGAGATTAGATCTTAGATTTCGACAAGCCTAAAAGAGAAAAAGAATGGAAACCCAATATGATCTTACCCTCATGAAGAAATCGACAACACCCTTGTCCTGTCACCACAGAAGATTCGGCTTTGGGATTCAATGAACAATCGGCTAGGATCTAGCAAGTACTTAGTTTCGGCTTTTATGAACTTGTGAGAAGAAGGAGAGAAGGGTTGAGCAATTCGACAATGGTGATAATCTTTGAAGAAGAAAAAGATAGAGAAGTCGGCTAGGCTTTCTTGAGTTTTCAGCTTTTGGCAAAATAAAAGAGAAGAGAAGTGTTGCTAAAGAATTCGGCAGAGGGAAAAAGAGAAGAAAAGAATGAAGAATGGCCACCCTTTTCCCCTTTTTGCCGAAATTACTCTACCTAAAGCCCCCTATTCGGCCAACTCTCCCTATTCTGATAACTTTATCTCTTACCTTTTTAAAAATAATAAAAATAATCCAACATTTATCCCCTATCTTAATTAATTATCACCATTTATCTCTTAAAAATATTAAAGGATTAAAGCTCTTAAAATTTAGCCTTAGTGCCGTCCTTTGCTGCTCATTTCTGCTGCAAAATAAAACCTTTATTTTGCTTCCCTTGTAACTCGATCCTTGGCCCTGCACTCATGCTTGTGGCGTCACTCACTGGGCTTTAAGTGGCGCCTCCTTGCCACTTTTCCAAGCCCATTTGTGTGTCATATTTCCCCTAAAATTTCTCTTAAGGCTACTCTGCCTAGCTTCCTCTTTTGAATTTAAAATCTAATAATTTCCAAAGCATTCACTACACTCTAGGGTTCAAAAAAATTCGTAAAACACATTTAACACACACATAGACATGCTTTCACATTTATTTAAGCACAAATGCATAAACCCAAAATCCAGGATGTTACACCTGTACGAGTTGATTACTCACTAGACAAGTTGGTAAACTTGTACATTTTAGAAATAATAAGGCTTCACGGTGTTCCGTTGTCAATCATCTCGGATAGGGATCCGAGGTTTACATCCAGATTTTGGAAGAAGTTACAAGAGGCCTTTGGTACAAAGTTGAACTTTAGTACCGCTTTTCATCCTGAAACCGACGGTCAGTCGGAGAGGTTAATTCAAGTACTCGAGGATATGCTCAGATGTTGTATTCTTGAATTCCGAGGCAGTTGGGAAAAATTTCTCCCATTGATAGAGTTTGCCTACAATAATAGTTTTCAGTCGAGTTTAAAAATGGCGCCTTATGAGGCTCTATATGGGCAAAAGTGCAGAACGCCTTTATTTTGGACCGAACTCAAGGAAAACCAAATTCATGGGGTTGATTTGGTTAGAGAAGCTGAAGAGAAAGTGAAAGTGATACGAGAATGTTTAAAAGCTGCATCAGATAGACAAAAGTCCTATTCGGACTTAAAGAGAAAAGAGATAGAGTGTAAAGTCAGAGATAAAATTTTCTTGAAAGTGTCACCATGGAGAAAAGTTCTCAGATTTGGCCGGAAAGGCAAGTTGAGTCCACGTTTTATCGGACCATACGAGATTACTGAAAGAGTTGGGCCGATAGCTTATCGATTGGCTTTGCCATCAGAGTTAAAAAAGATTCACGATGTGTTTCACGTGTCAATGTTGAGACGCTACCGATCAGATCCTTCACATGTAATTACCCCGTTAGAGATAGAGATTCATCCCGACATGACTTATGGTGAAGAACAAGTTAAGATTTTAGCTCAGGAAGTCAAGCAGCTAAGGAATAAAAATATTGCCCTGGTAAAAGTATTGTGGCAAAGACATGGAATAGAAGAAGCTACGTGGGAACCAGAAGAAATCATGAGAAACCAGTATCCAAACCTGTTTACTGGTAAGATTTTTGAGGACGAAAATTCCTAAGAGGGGGAGAATTGTAACATCCTGATTCAGGGCCTAGTCGGAATAGTGGTGCGAGACCACAAACCCGAGTCAGTAAAAATTGAGTTCTTAAGGTTTATGACATGTTTGCATGGTAGTATTAAAGTTCCATGTAGAAATTTTGTGAAATTGACATGGAATGATCAAATAGGACTAAATTGCAAAAGTTGCAAAATATGAGTTTCTAGAAGCTTTTTGTATGAAATAGCTTTAGAATATTAAATAGAAGTCCTTAAATAGAAATTTTCCCAAATTATAAGTTTTTGACAAAAATGGACATGAGTTAGTAAAAGGGAAATTTTTAAAGAGAAGGGCATTTTGGTCATTTGTCTAATAATTGATTAAAATAGGAAAAAGATGATAAAAATCTATTCATCTTCTTCCTCTTGTGCCGAAAATTTGGAGACTCCATAGCTAGGGTTCTTCATTTTTTTCAAGCTTGCTAGTAAGTTCATCTTAACCCCGTTTTTAATATTCTTCGTGTTTTTGAAGTTCTCGTATTATGAATTAGCTATTTTTAGCTATAAAATGAGCTAAGATGCATGTTCAAAAATCTACCCTGTAACACCCCAAACCCGGTCAATACACCACGACCGAATCTGGTATGTTACGGGGAAAACGTACTTGAGAGGTTTAGGTTTTTCGTTTAAAAGCAGGATGTAAACACTTCACTATCTAGTGTATTTGAAGAAAATTTCTTAACCAAAAGATGTAGTTAAAACGAGTTTATTCCATTTCATTATTCAAATAGTCTCTTAGTGTTACTTAAGACATTTTAACCTGGTAGAAAATCGAGTTTTGATTTGAAAATCGTTTGAGTTTCTAATGCGAGTCATGGTGAGATACCCGATGGTATAGTTTAAAACACTTTGCGTTATAGTTTTTAAATCATTGTCTTTCCAAATTTTAGTAAAATTTCAACCCACTTATTTTGTTAAGGCATATTAAAGTCTATTTAAAGCATAAACATCATAAAACATAAATTAAGGCCTTTTACAATCCAAAACAAAACCCAAATAATAAAAAGCAAGCAAAAGTACCCAAATTATAAAGTCTGAGTAAAACTTTATTAAGCGTGGCATGAGCACCCCGAGTCCATCCCGGCTCCACGTCCGCGTCTAAGTGTCACCTGAAATGTCAAAGGAGAGGGTGAGTCGAATGACTCAGTGCATAAATCCCGCTCCCGATAAAACAACATGCTAGCACACATCATACATAGCAACATGATTAATGCAACCCGATCCTAACCATCCATATCGCCTTTTCTACCCCGTGTGGTACCAAACCCTTTGGTGGTGCCAAACCACCGGTGACCCAAAGTCACGATATCCATAAGTGTGGTGCCAAACCCTTTGGTGACCCAAAGTCACGAATAATCCAATGATGGGGCCAACCCATCGTGTGATACCAAATCACTAGCGACGATCCCATATCTCAAAGTGGGGCCAACCCATGGTGGTGTTAACCCACGGGACGCAGTCGCAATGAGGTGCCAAACCTCTGGTGTCCCAAAGACACAGTGTGATACCAAATCACTTTGGTGACCGCGATCCACAAATCCGATGATGGGGCCAACCCATCGTGTGATACCAAATCACTAGTAGACGATCCCATATCTCAAAGTGGGGCCAACCCACGGTGGTGTTAACCACGAGGACGAGTCGCAATGAGGTGCCAAACTCTCCGGTGTCCCAAAGACACAAATATGATACCAAATCACTTTGGTGACCGAAGTCACAAAATCCTTTGTGGTACCAAACCACTTTGGAGGTGCCAAACCTACGGTGTCCCAAAGACACAAAGTGTCCCAAAGACACGGATATCATCATCCTCCCTCCACTCATATCACCCATCATCATGCCATACTCATGTGATCATGCATCTCATACAAGTCATGCATATCATGCCAACATGCCAAGCATTATATCTCATAGCATACATAACATAGATCATAATGTTGAGTATACACGAAGAGAACTCGTAACGCTACGGACTTACGGATCCGTACATATACCCCATTTGGGTACCAAATAATCCATCATCTTGTTTTGGTTTTAACAAGGCAATGAGTTATTAATGATATTACTAAGTATGGGTGTGTTAGTTACACACTGGTATATAGCAAGCCTAAATCCCAAAGAACCCGATCTAACCCACGATCCTCTTGCTCCTAACAACAATCGGCCAAAACATAGGTTAGCCTTCTACACCATTCGGCTAAGACAAAATAAACCAAAGGGTTTAACTTTGATCCCTTACCTTGCTATTGGTTTGGTTTCCTACCAAACCTCGAACCAACGATGGTTCCCTTCCCAACAATCGGCTACACCTTAAAAAAGAGAACGGTTAATTCTTTGAACCCTTAAGCTTAATCGAAACCAAAAGATTGAACTAATAATAATAGTACCCAACACTTACCACTACTTACCAATCGGTTTACAAAGAAGGAAGACTCCTCTTGTTTACTTCCAATATCCAAAGACCCTATCTGAGATGATTAAACAGGTGATTAACTCCTTTCAACCACAACCAACATAGGCTTTAAACAAACCAGAAATCAACATAGTACTAGAGAAGAGAGAAATGGCCATTCGGCCAAACACACACTTACCCAACACCAACTATATTCGGCCAACAACACACTAGGTGAGGGGATAGGTTCGGTCACCACCTTGAACCCGAGGGAGAAGAAGATTCGGCACTCCTATGTTCGGCTTAGGGTGAGAAGAGAAAAGAAAATATGTGAATAGGGAGTATAGCTTCGGCAAGATAGTATTGAGAAAAGAAAATGAAGATTAGGGAACAAAACAAGATGGTTTCGGCTTAATGAAATGGTAAGAAACGAATGAAAGATCGGCTAAGAAGGAGATATGGATTCGGCACAAGAGTTGTAAAAGAATGGGAATATGAAAAAGAAGGATTACTAGTTTCGGCTTCAACAAATGAATAAAAGAAGGGAGATGGTTGAGAACTTTCGGCCACACCAACTCAAAAGGGCAACACAGATTCGGCAAATGAGAACTTGACTTTCGGTTTGCAAAAGAAAAGATGGAGAAACTCACTTGAATTTTTGGTTTCAAGAAGTGAAGAAAATGAGAGGAAAACCTTGGAAAATTCGGCTGCAATTGACAAAAAGAGAAATCTTAGCTTACTAACCCTTGACCGAAAACACCAAAATGCCAAAATGAAATTCGGCACTACCCCACACCCACACTACCAAGCCGTCACTCCCCCACTCCAAACTCCCTCAAATTCGGCCATAATCCCCCCAATAGCTCCCAACCACACATTTCAAATGTGTTTACCAAGTCTTCCTCCTAAAATCCCTCTCCACCCACCATTCAAATGGGTAGACCAAGTCCAAGGCAGAGTTTGAACTGCCTACAAACTCTTCCTTCCATGCCGTCAAAATGGAAGCCAAAATGTGAGGTCTTTGCGGCTTGAACACAAGACCTCCACCTCATGCAGTTGACGCCACACCTAGCTCCCAAGTAGCGCATGCCTTGCCACTCCACCAGCTCCTCTCTTTGTACTCTAAAACACCAAATAAAATATAAAAACCCCAGCTCCCTCGGCTCCTCTCACCTAAGGCTTAAAAACTAAAATTTTCCTACCGCTTTCGAGGCATAGTCCTAGCCTACAATTAAGCCCCTAAGACACCAATACAAACAACATAGCAAGCTCCTAACATGCAAATTATGCCATAACAAAAATAGCCCCTAACCGGGATATTACGGTTCTACCCCCTTAAAATAATTTCGACCTCGAAATTACGATCGAAAAAGTTGAGGTATTCTTTGTCTCATCATATCCTCGGGTTCCCACGTAGCTTCTTCTACGCCATGATTCCGCCAAAGTACCTTAACCAAAGGCACAGACTTCTTCACGCAGAACCTTCACATCCCGATCTAGAATCTGCACAGGTTCTTCCTCCGTGGTCAAATCCGAATTTACCTCGATCTCTTCCATCGCTACCACATGCGATGGATCCGAACGATAACGTCGAAGCATCGAAGCGTGAAATACGTCGTGAATCGACTAAGCTCTGGCGGCAACTCCAGTTGATACGCGCTGGTCCCACTCGTCTCAAAACCTTATACGGCCCAATAAACCTCGGACTTAGCTTGCCTTTCTTTCCGAACCTCAAAACCTTCTTCCATGGCGAGACCTTCGAAACACTTGATCCCCACAGAAAACTCTATGTCTCTCCGCTTAAGATCGGCATAAGACTTCGCGGTCCAAGCTTCCTTTAATCGAGCACGAAACAACTTAACCTTGTTTTCGGTCTCGCAACCAACTCGGGTCCTAACAAGCGGCGTTCACCTAACTCCAGTCCAACACGTAGGTGATCGACACTTCCTACCATACAACGCCTCATATGGTGCCATCTTGATGCTCGCTTGCAGTAATCTGTTGTTGTAGGCAAACTCGACTAATGGTAGAAACTCTTCCCAACTACCTCTAAAATCCAGGACACAACCTCTCGGCATATCCACTAAGATCACGAATAACTCTTTCGATCGCTGCGTCGATCGGCGGTGAAAAGGCCGTCGTTTGAAATCAACCAGCACTCCAGAGCCTCGATGCAACGCTTTCGAACCTTGGCGTAAATCGGGATCCCTATCCGAGATGATCGATTTTGGCACACCGTGCAACCTTACTATCTCGAAACATACGGCCGCCAACCACTCAAGTGAATAGTCAACCCTCACCGGAATAAAGTGAGTGATTTAGTCGAGACGATCCACCACTACCCAAACCGAATCCTTCTTGCTTGGTGGTGTAGCGGTAACCACCGACAAAATCCATGGTTATCCTTTCCCACTTCCATCGAGGAATCTTCACAGTGAAGCAACCACGACGGCAAGCGATGTTCGGCCTTGACTGCTGCGACATGTCGGACACTTCCCAACGCACTCTGTCACCTCTTTCTTCAAGCCCGTCCACCAAAACTGCTCTCTAAGATCCCTATACATCTTGCTACCACCAGGATGCATAGCATAAGGACTGCTATGTGCGTCCTGAAGAATCTTCTGCCTCAGCTCAATATCTTTAGGCATACAAGCCTTACCTTGGAAACACAAAGACACCCCATCACTAGACAAGTCAGAAACCCTCCAAACCACCATCCTGCACTTGTAACCTTCGCGCACTCAGAATCTCATCCTCTAACTGTTTCTCTCTGATCTGCTCAACCCAAGTAGGCTTAACCTGCAACTCTGCCAGAATACTCCCGTCGTCATACAAACTCAAGTGGGCAAACATCGCTCTTAAGTCCGAAACAACCTTACGGCTCAACGCGTGCGCCACCACGTTAGCCTTGCCGGATGATACTCAATCGAGCGATCGTAATCTTTCAGCAACTCAACCCATCTGCGCGCCTCAAATTCAAATCCTTACGAGTCAAGAGGTACTTCGGACTCTTATGATCGGTGTAGACTATTGATCTCTCTCCGTACAAGTAGTGCCTCCAAATCTTCAAGCGCAAAGACTACGACCGCTAACTCCGGATCGTGCGTCGGATAGTTGACCTCATGTGGCCTCGGTACGCGAGAAAGCGTAAGCCACAACCTTACCTTCCGCATCAACACACAACCCAAGCCCGTATGTGATGCATCGCAAAAAAGCGTGAATTCCTTACGGCCTCGGGTTGAATTAAAACCGAGCTTCATTTAGAATCTTCTTAAGCTTTTTGAAACTCTCCTGCTTGTTTCTCACCCAAACAAAGCGGAACATCTTTCCTCAACAACTTGGTCATGGGCGCTATCAGCGAGAAACCCTCAACAAACCTTCGGTAGTATCCGGCCAAACCAGAAAACTCGAATCTCGACCCATCGACCTAGGCGGCTTCCAATCCAAAAGCGCCTCAATCTTACGAGGATCTACTCGAATCCCCTCACCGACACTACATGACCCAAGAAAGTCACTTCTCTAAGCGAACTCGCACTTATCGAACTTAGCATAGAGTGCTTTTCCTCAAAATCTGCGACACAACTCTCAAATGTGCATCATGCTCTTCCTCTGTTCTTGAATACACCAAGATGTCGTCTATGAAAACCACGACGAACTGATCCAGGATCTTCTTTGAAACACTCTATTCATCATATCCATAAATCTTTGCCCGGTGCGTTAGTCAACGAGACGGCATTACGAGAGAAGTCGTAGTGCCCATACCGAGTCCGAAACATTTGTCTTGTGAATATCCGCTTCTTTCACCTTTAGCGGTGATACCCGGACCTCGAGTCAATCTTAGAAAATACCGCTACACCCTTGGTGATCAAACAAGTCATCTATTCGTGGCAGCGGATACTTGTTTTTAATCGTCGACTTATTCAAGCGACGATGAGTCTATGCACATCCGCATCGTACCATCTTTCTTCTTAACAAAGAGTACCGCGCACTTACGGCGAAACACTTGGCCCGATAAAACCTCAATCCAATAACTCCTAGATCTCGAGCCTTAAGCTCCACCAATTCCTTTGGCGCCATCCTATACGGAGCAATAGACACCGGCGCAGATTAAGATAACAGATCTATCCCGAACTCTACCTCACGATCTGGCGGCAAACCGGAAGCTCTTCAGAAACACATCAGCAAATTCCTTATGATGCACGGACCTTCTCTCAATGAGACTCTTTAGCCTTCAAGGCATACACATGAACCACATCGCCTCACGCCCCTTCACGACCATCTTCTGCGCCTTGAGCGGATACCACATTTGATAAGTAATCTCTCCTATTACCTATCATAGCCACTTCATCACCCTCAATCGTCCTTAGAACCATGCGCGCTTAGCGCAATCCAACTTCGCACTGGTACTTAACCAACCAGTCCATCCCAAGAATCGGATCGAACTCCCCAAACGGCGGTTCCATCGGATCGGCGAAACAAACACTACCCCTTGGAGTTCTAAGTGCGTCTCTAAGCGACTTATCTACTACCACGAGTGACCTAAAGGGCTAATTACGGTCATCCGCCTAGAATATATCTCGAGTCTAAGTCCATGGTCCCTACTATACTCTCGGCCATGTAAGAATGCGTCGAACCCACATCAATCAAAGCGATAAAAGGAGAACCAAAAATCAAGAAACGTCACCGGTTATGACGTCCGGGTCGTCGCCTCCTCTCGGCGCCTTCTTCGCATACACTAACCCGGTATGTCGGCATCGAGAACTACCCGCACCTGCGCGGTGCTCCACGGCCCCGACGAACCATTACTACCTCTGCCATTACCACGGCCCCTGCGTGGTGGCGGTACATTATTCTGAATCGAGTGCGGTACGACTCTCGGATGAAATCTGGCCAACTTACGCGGGACGGTCCCTCACGCGATGATCCGAGAGAACCACACTCAAAACAACCTTTTCCACCGGTCCGGAAAGCCTCCCCAATGATATCTCCCACAATGGTTACACATGGCGCGTCCCACGACTAGCAAAAGCAACAACCCTACTGCACCGATTCGGCCCACTGCTTCAGCCCTTTTTCCGAGGATTACCCGGCGATCCAGAAGACCCAAAGCTCCTCTTATGCCTGATTCTGTCCATACCCCGCCTCACGGACTCCTTAACACCCTCGGCTACCTTAGCCTTCTCAACCAGACAGCAAACTCACGCTCTATTTGGGAGCAATCGGTGACCTCAACTCGTCTCTCGGACCATCCTCGAAAGCGAACACACCTCTCGTGTTCGGTGGCTACTAATACCCCGGCATACCTACTCGACTTCAAAAACTCGGCCTCAGACTTAGAAAGCGGACTTACTCCTTGGACAAGTCTCGGAAATGCCTTTATTTGGGAGTCAATATAACTAGCCCTAATATACTTCTTTTGATACGCGGCCACGAAATAATCCCATGTCGGATCCTCTCTGCGCCACACCTGTATCCGAACCGTGAGCCACCATTGATATGACTCATCCCGGAGAAGCGATACTATGCCCTTGACTTCTCTTGGTAGTCAAGTCCAGTCATCCATGATCCGCTCCGTTGCCTCCAGCCAATACTCGGTGATCTTTGGGAGCAACACGAAACACCTCGAAAGAATTCGGCCCGTTTGCGAGTCGCTCTCAGAATAGATTTCCTAACTCCTGCACCACCCCTACTCCGGCTACTCTTTCCAACACTCGCGGCATCGCTGTGACGCTGCGTCATCGATCGATCTTGAAACTCACCACCTCCGGTGGTGCGTGATGCACCGTATCACATTTTTCGACCCCTGACGAGATCCTACGGGTTGAAAGCGATCGTCCTACTACGACCACGTCCACCTCTAGCGCTCATGACTAAATTCTCGTATCGATTTAGAAGTTTTATGCATCGATATTTATTCCCTTTGTTTTAAAGCAAATCTTATGAATATTTAAGGAGATTTGTTCTCGCGAGTTCACTGAGAATCCTATCGGTTTGAGTTTCTAAAGTAATCCACTATTGCAATCATCCAATCACATCAATAGATCACAAGCAATAGTAAGGGGTACTTACAGGCGAACCAGTGCGGAGACTCGGTGTCATGCCCTTCAAACCATTTATTTCAAACAAAACACTTAAAAGCAGACTTTTGGAAGCATTTTGGGCCTCGGGCCCACAGTAGAAACCTTTGAACTTGGCTCGATACCACAATTGTAACACCCCAAACTCGGTCAATACACCACGGCCAGAATACGGTATGTTACGGGAAAGCGTACTTGAGAGGTTTAGGTTTTTTCGTTTAAAAGCAGGATGTAAACACTTCACTATCTAGTGTATTTGAAGAAAATTTCTTAACCAAAAGATGTAGTTAAAGCGAGTTTATTCCATTTCATTATTCAAATAGTCTCTTAGTGTTACTTAAGACATTTTAACTCTGGTAGAAAATCGAGTTTTGATTTGAAAATCGTTTGAGTTTCTAATGCGAGTCATGGTGAGATACCCGATGGTATAGTTTAAAACACTTTGCGTTATAGTTTTTAAATCATTGTCTTTCCAAATTTTAGTAAAATTTCAACCCACTTATTTTGTTAAGGCATATTAAAGTCTATTTAAAGCATAAACATCATAAAACATAAATTAAGGCCTTTTACAATCCAAAACAAAACCCAAATAATAAAAAGCAAGCAAAAGTACCCAAATTATAAAGTCTCGAGTAAAACTTTATTAAGCGTGGCATGAGCACCCCGAGTCCATCCGGCTCCACGTCCGCGTCTAAGTGTCACTGAAATGTCAAAGGAGAGGGTGAGTCGAATGACTCGGTGCATAAATCCCGCTCAGATAAAACAACATGGTAGCACACATCATACATAGCAACATGATTAATGCAACCCGATCCTAACCATCCATATCGCCTTTTCTACCCCGTGTGGTACCAAACCACCGGTGGTGCCAAACCACCGGTGACCCAAAGTCACGATATCCATAAGTGTGGTGCCAAACCACTTTGGTGACCCAAAGTCACGAATAATCCAATGATGGGGCCAACCCATCGTGTGATACCAAATCACTAGCGAGACGATCCCATATCTTAAAGTGGGGCCAACCCACGGTGGTGTTAACCACGGGGACGAGTCGCAATGAGGTGCCAAACCTCACGGTGTCCCAAAGACACGAGTGTGATACCAAATCACTTTGGTGACCGCGATTACAAATCCGATGATGGGGCCAACCCGCCGTGTGATACCAAATCACTAGTGACGATCCCATATCTCAAAGTGGGGCCAACCCACGGTGGTGTTAACCACGAGGGACGAGTCGCAATGAGGTGCCAAACCTCGGTGTCCCAAAGACAAAAATGTGATACCAAATCACCTTTGGTGGCCCAAGTCACAAAATCCTTTGTGGTACCAAACCACTTTGGAGGTGCCAAACCTCACGGTGTCCCAAAGACACACAGTGTCCCAAAGACACGGATATCATCATCCTCCCTCCACTCATATCACCCATCATCATGCCATACTCATGTGATCATGCATCTCATACAAGTCATGCATATCATGCCAACATGCCAAGCATTATATCTCATAGCATACATAACATAGATCATAATGTTGAGTATACACCAAGAGAACTCGTAACGCTACGGACTTACCGGATCCGTACATATACCCCATTTGGGTACCAAATAATCCATCATCTTGCTTTTGGTTTTAACAAGGCAATGAGTTATTAATTGATATTACAAAGTATGGGTGTGTTAGTTACACACACAGTATATAACAAGCCTAAATCCCAAAGAACCCGATCTAAACCACGATCCTCTTGCTCCTAACAACAATCGGCCAAAACATAGGTTAGCCTTCTACACCATTCGGCTAAGACCAAATAAACCAAAGGGTTTAACTTTGATCCCTTACCTTGCTATTGGTTTGGTTTCCTACCAAACCTCGAACCAACAGTGGTTCCCTTCCCAACAATCGGCTACACCTTAAAAAGAGAACGGTTAATTCTTTGAACCCTTAAGCTTAATCGAAACCAAAAGATTGAACTAATAATAATAGTACCCAACACTTACCACTACTTACCAATCGGTTTACAAAGAAGGAAGACTCCTCTTGTTTACTTCCAATATCCAAAGACCCTATCTGAGATGATTAAGCAGGTGATTAACTCCTTTCAACCACAACCAACATAGGCTTTAAACAAACCGAAATCAACATAGTACTAGAGAAGAGAGAAATGGCCATTCGGCCAAAACACACACTTACCCAACACCAACTATATTCGGCCAACAACACACTAGGTGAGGGGATAGGTTCGGTCACCACCTTGAACCCGAGGGAGAAGAAGATTCGGCACTCCTATGTTCGGCTTAGGGTGAGAAGAGAAAAGAAAATATGTGAATAGGGAGTATAGCTTCGGCAAGATAGTATTGAGAAAAGAAAATGAAGATTAGGGGAACAAAACAAGATGGTTTCGGCTTAATGAAATGGTAAGAAACGAATGAAAGATTCGGCTAAGAAGGAGATATGGATTCGGCACAAGAGTTGTAAAAGAATGGGAATATGAAAAAGAAGGATTACTAGTTTCGGCTTCAACAAATGAATAAAAGAAGGGAGATGGTTGAGAACTTTCGGCCACACCAACTCAAAAGGGCAACACAGATTCGGCAAATGAGAACTTGACTTTCGGTTTGCAAAAGAAAAGATGGAGAAACTCACTTGAATTTTCGGTTTCAGGAAGTGAAGAAAATGAGAGGAAAACCTTGGAAAATTAAGTGCAATTGACAAAAGAGAAATCTTAGCTTACTAACCCTTGATGAAAACACCAAAATGCCAAAATGAAATTCGGCACTACCCCACACCCACACTACCAAGCCGTCACTCCCCACTCCAAACTCCTCAAATTCGGCCATAATCCCCCAATAGCTCCCAACCACACATTTCAAATGTGTTTACCAAGTCTTCCTCCTAAAATCCCTCTCCACCCACCATTCAAATGGGTAGACCAAGTCCAAGCGAGTTTGAGCGCCTACAAACTCTTCCTTCCATGCCGTCAAAATGGAAGCCAAAATGTGAGGTCTTTACGGCTTGAACACAAGACCTCCACCTCATGCAGTTGACGCCACACCTAGCTCCCAAGTAGCGCATGCCTTGCCACTCCACCAGCTCCTCTTTTGTACTCTAAAACACCAAATAAAATATAAAAACCCCAGCTCCCTCAGCTCCTCTCACCTAAGGCTTAAAAACTAAAATTTTCCTACCTGCTCAGGCATAGTCCTAGCCTACAATTAAGCCCCTAAAACACCAATACAGCAACATAGCAAGCTCCTAACATGCAAATTATGCCATAACAAAAATAGCCCCTAACCCGGGATATTACATACCCAAGAGTGACATGCTTGTAAAATGATATTTTATGGAAGTTTGTGAGAGTTTGATGTTAGATAAACATCTTTTTCTAAGTGAATTTCATGAAAAATGCTAGTAAGGACTAGTTTGTAAAAGTTATGGAATTGGTCATACCTATTAGAAATAGTGGGAATTGATGATTGCTATAGTAGAGAAAATGAATCAGCTAAGCATGAAGTTTAAGAAAGTTGAGTGAGATTCATTTTACGAGCCTTGGGGCAAAAGTGCAAATATGAGAAAGTATAAGGGCAAAATAGTAATTTTGCCAAAGTATATGTTAAGGGTCATTTTAGTTAATGTGAGTATTAAATGATCTATTTGTGATTATAGATCAATAAAAACGAATCCCGGATCAAAACCGAGGCAAGAACAAAGTCGAGGACTAAATTGCATATCTACATACATTTTTGTATATTGAGGTAAGTTTGTATGATTTCTAAGCTTTATGATTAATATCATTGAATTGCTTGGTATAATGTATAATATTATCATGAAAATGTTTAATGTCATGTTAAACAAAGAAATCAATAAGATTAAGCAAGAGAAATTCCCTATTGAAGTTGAATTAGCTAGGATACTCGATCTACCACATGAAATGAGAAACCCCGTATAAGACCAAGCCAAGGCATGGCATTGGCAACCAAGCAAGTTATCATGTAAGACCAAGACAAGTCTTGGCATTGAAGAGTTTTTATGAGATGAAGACCTATGTAAGTCCAAGCCAAGGCATGGCATTGGTGAGTCTCCAAGCAAAGATGTCATGTAAGTCCAAGACAAGTCTTGGCATTGAAAAGCTATCAAGAGATAGAGATCCCATGTAAGTCCAAGCTAAGGCATGGCATTGGTGAGTAACAAGAAAGATTTCATGTAAGTCCAAGCCAAGGCTCGGCATTGACCAGTTCACGAGTAAAGATACCAAGTAAGACCATGTCAAGACATGGCAATGGTAAGTTCCCAAGGGAACTCACGAGAAAGACTTTGTATAAGCCCATGTCAAGACATGGCCTCGAACCCAAGATGAGATATTCCATGTAAGACCGTATCTAGGATATGGCTTTAGCATCAAGTTATATGTGGAGTGAGATTTAGTATCCTCGGTTATTCATAGAAATTCATCGGGGAAAACGAGTAAAGCTCAAATGAGATAATAAGAAAGTTGAGTAAGCAAAGTTATTATCGAGTTGAAAATGAGTATTATTCATGTTATGAATGATAAGTTAGAGATTATGATTATTATGCTAAAGTATGCTGATCAATGTGATCAAGTGATACATGTACCTTGTTTACCTCACAAGTATGAGACTAGTAAGTATCATGAGATTTGTAAGAATCAAGTATGAGTAAGTAAGCTTTATAGCTGAAATTTATGATACCATTGTTTATGTCAAATGGTTTATAGTAAGCAAGTATGTTGCTATGAGCATTATGCAAACTTACTAAGCTAAATGCTTACGTCTTTTATTCTTTCTTTCTATGTAGTCCCGCCAAGCTAACTTGTGGATCGTTGAAGTCGGAGCTCAAAGCACACTATCAATCCTTATTTTGGTATAGCCAAGTTGAAATTATATTAAGTATGGCATGTATAGGAAACATTTCATTTTGAGTATATGTCTTAGAAAGGGAAAAAGTATGGGCTATCAAGTTTATTATTCTTTGTAAATGGCTAAGTGATTGGCCAAGATTGACTAAGTATGCATGTTATTGATATCAATGAAGCATGTTATATTGTTCATGAAAGATGTAATACTTGAGTTGTTGAATTGAGCTTGAGTTTGGTCTTGATTTCAGGGTGGCAATTGTCTTGGTAAATAGCCTCTAAGTGCCGACACGGATGGACACACGGGCGTGTGTCTGGGCCATGTGCACCTCGCACCATTGTATCTTAAGTCGAGAATAGACCACGGACTACCACACCGCGGGCGTGTGTTTAGACTCTAGGCCGTGTTAAGGTAGTCAGTGTGCACCACGGGTGGTAAGCACGGGCGTGTGCCTTGCCCGTGAAGCAATTGGCAGAATGCTGGGGTTTTAGGCACGGTTTGGGGCCACGGGCGTGTCCAGGCCGTGTGTATTTTGCCAGTATCCACCACGGGTGAAAGACATGGGCATGTTTTAGGGGTGCACGGGCGTGTCCCATACAACATGGGCGTGTGACCCCTACTCTAAAGTTTCTGAATAAGTTCCGAAAGTTTTCAGATAAGTGTTTAAGGCCTCGTAGGCTCATGAAAGGTATGAATAGACTGAGAAAGAGGAGTTTTTAATTCGGAACAAAATTTTATAGCCCGTAAGTTCATGTTTAAGTGAGTTCAAGCATGGTAATGTCTCGTATCCAGTCTTGGTCTCAGACTCGGGTATGGGGTGTTACATAGGTTTAGGCATTTATTCAAGCTCAATCAAGGTTCGTTTTTGTTCGGTTTTTGATAATTTCTACGTTTTTGATATCGTTGCTTAGTAATCTTCAAGACCCATGCTTTAATTTTTGATTTTGATGAATATTTTGAGTTGTGCCATTGTTGATAGCTTGTGATTTTTGTTGTTTGGTGATGAAATATGAAAGGTATGTTTTAGATTAATATATTTTGTATTGGAGTTTTTGATGATTTTGAGTAATTAAGACTAAATTGCAAAAATAATAAATTGAGGAACTAAAATGCAAAATAAATGAAATGTGTGTATTTATATGTGTAAGATGAACATTCGGCCTAGGCATAATGAATGGAGATTTGGTGTATTTTGTGTTTTATACAATTAGAACTAATTTGTAAAGGTATGAAATATCAGGGGTAAAATGGTAATTTACCCATTTATGTGTTGTTGGATTAAATTGAATGAAATTGTATTTAAATGAGGTTAATTTGAAATTATATAGATCAAGAAGAAAATAAATCGGACTTGGATCGGGGAAAAGCAAAAATAGTCGAATAGCCGATTTATAACGTTCGTCGATATCCGAGGTAAGTTTTTAAGCAATTAGACATCATTTAACTTGATTGTAATTTAGTTTAATATGTTGTTATGGAATCTAGAAACTTATAAAAGAGCTAGCCGAATGTGTTTGAGCATAAAAATATTGTGTTTAAGTTTAATTCGACAGGGTTATATCGTTTAAAAGTTCGTATGATTTATATGGAATATATGGAGTTTATTTTTGTTATATGAATTGTGTACAAGACAGCATTATAATAGTGATATTCGGGCTTTGAGCCTAGCAAGCTTTATGCTGGTGAATGTAATCGGGCTTATTGCCTAGCATGTTTATTGCCGGTGAATAACAATCAGACCTTGAGTCTAGCAGACCTTGTGCCGGTGTGTGATTCAAGCTTATGCTTAGCAGGCTTTATACCGGTGATTTATTTTCAAGCCTATGCTTATAAGATTTCAGGTTGATGTGGAAATTGAGCTAAATTTGAGATAAATGACTTTGTTTATATTTGGCTACATGTGATGTTTTGTAGAACTTGTATATTCAGTCATTTGTGATGATATATATAGAACTTGTATATATTCGGACATATGTGATGATATAATGAACCTTGTGTATTCGGCCATACAAGTAAGTATTTATGAGATAATAATGTATCTTGTATATTCAGTTATATAGTTAAGTATTTATGTGGTGTTGTAATTGACCTTGAATATTCGGCCAAATAGGTGTGTATGTGCGTAATAATATATTTTATCTTACATATTGGTCAAATGAGTAAGTGTGATGATGGTATATGAAGTTAAATTTGGTTTTTGTGAGCTGGTATAAAGGTGTGGAAGTTTATTTGAATTTATAATGATATTTGGATTTTTAAGAAGTTGATATATTTATAATATTATTGTGTTGATAATTGCTTATGACTTACTAAGCTAAGTTAGCTTACTCTGTGTGTTTTGTTATTCTGTTTTATAGATTTTGGTTGTAAGTTACGAGCTCGGGGATCGTCATCGAAGTCATCCACACTATTGTCAACCTTCGGTACTTTTAAAAGTCTATGTTCGAACTTGTGGCATGTATAGACTGGATTATGTTTTGAATCGATGAACTTTGTCTTTGTATAAAGCCATGCGAAAATGGCTTAGTAATTATGCTTAGTTTCGGTTATATGTATGCTTATTTATAATGTTATATGCTAAAAGTGAATGATGTTTGAGATAGGCATTATATGTTTTGGAAAAAGGTTAATGTTTGGGTTGATTTTGTGTGGCTGGTTCGGTTATGATATGTACGGATAAAAGTATAAGTATATTAGGTGATTATATTTAGTCAATGTGTTGTAAGAGGTTTGGTATCTAAGGTTGTTTTGTTATATTCGAATTTGATATAAATATGTTTTAATATGGTTATAACGTGGTATGAAATATTTATGTTTGATTTCATTATAATTTGTAATTCTGCATTTGTTCCATGATATAAAATTTGGATGTGTATGTTTATTAATTAATGAGATTCGGATATGCAAGGAAATGAGTTAGGAAAATGTTCCATAATGGTTTTAGTCTATTATTGGTATAAATTCAATTGTTAAGTGTAGCCTTGAAATCTATAGCAAGTATACAATATGTATCTAATCTATAATAGCATATTCGAACATATCATTTATATCTTAGGTTGAATGTGTAATTAGTTATTAAGTTATGTAATAAGTTTTGATTGGTTTTATTTTGAGTATGTGCAAAAGATGTTATTTATGTACGAGATTGGTGAGAGTTTCTAATTATATTATTAAATATATGACCATTGAGTAAGGTTGATAACATGGTATATATATGCTATTGAATAAAATATTATGCAAACATTTTTAAGTGTTAATGATATGCTAATGTAAAGTGAATTAAAATTTGGTTGATTTCTTCTTAGCATACGGATAAAATTAAAATGTTTTAATATGATCTGTATATTATATTATGATTATCGGAATCTTGTTTATTATTTAATAGAATTTATGCTTTATTTATTTGAATGTAACTTACATTTATGTGTTGTTGTTCGAAAAAGTGTTTCTAATTAACTAATGCCTCGTAACCCTAATCCGGCGACGGATATGGGTTAGGGGTGTTACATGACTGTTCATCCGGGGAGTAGAAAAATGTATAACGATCTGAAACAGTTTTAGTGGTGGCATGGTATGAAAAGAGATATCTCTGACTTTGTGTCGAAGTGCTTAGTTTGTCAGCAAGTTAAAGCTGAACATCAGGTTTCGTCCGATTTGTTACAACCGATTATGATTCCTGAGTGGAAATGGAAGAGAATCACGATGGACTTTGTGTCGGGATCTCCTTTATCTCCGAGAAAGAAAGATGCAATCTGGGTGGTAGTTGACAGATTGACGAAATCAGCTCATGTCATTCCAGTGAGAACAGATTATTCACTCGATAGATTGGCTGAATTGTATATTGCTGAGATTGTGAGATTGCACGGGGTGCCACTATCTATTGTATCTGATAGAGATCCGAGATTTACCTCGCAATTTTGGAAGAAATTGCAAGAGGCTTTAGGCACAAAGTTGCATTTCAGTACTGCATTTCATCCGCAAACAGATGGTCAGTCCGAGCGGATTATCCAGATTCTCGAAGATATGTTAAGATGCTGTATACTTGAATTTGAAAGTACGTGGGAAAAACATTTGTCGTTGATTGAGTTTGCGTACAACAATAGTTTTCAATCTAGCATTAAAATGGCACTGTATGAGGCTCTTTACGGTCGAAAATGTCGAACTCCATTATATTGGATTGAGCTGAGTGAGAATAAGATTCACGGGGTTGATCTTATAAAAGAGACTGAACAGAAAGTGAAAGTGATTCGTGACAGTTTGAAAGCGGCCTCAGATCGTCAGAAGTCTTACGCAAATTTGAAGCGAAAAGATATTGAATTCGAAGTTGGCAACAAAGTGTTTTTGAAAGTGTCTCTGTGGAAGAAAATACTTCGATTTGGCCGGAAAGGCATGCTAAGTCCGAGGTTCATCGGGCCATATGAGACCATTGAACGAGTTGGGCCGGTTGCTTATAGATTGATGTTGCCACCTGAGTTAGAAAAGATTCATAACGTGATTCATGTGTCGATGCTTCGACGGTACAGATCTGATCCGTCTCATGTGATTGCTCCTAATGAGATTGAAATTCAGTCAGACTTGTCGTACAGTGAGGAACTGATTCGAATTTTGGCACAAGAGATCAAAGAGTTGAGAAACAAAAGAATTTCCTTGGTGAAAGTGTTATGGCACAAACACGGAGTTGAAGAGGCTACGTGGGAGCCTGAGGATGTAATAAGAGAGCAATATCCGAACTTATTCACTGGTAAGATTTTCGGGGACGAAAATGCCTCAGGGGGGAGAGTTGTAACAGCCTGATTTAGACCCTAGTCAAAACAGTGGTTTTGAGACCACAAATCCGAGGTCGTAATAATATTTTAATATTATTTTCTGTGTTTACAGTATGTGATTTAGCCTGTGTGAAATTTCTCTGTGAAGATTTCATCGATTGTGTGTTTAATTTGCGAAAAGGACTTAATCGCATAAAGTGTAAAATGCTGTGTGTTGATTGTTAAGTGCTTAATTGTTATTGTCTTTATAATTTGGAGGATTTATGTTGCAATAAGCCCATTTTATAAATAGTGGAAGATGATAGCATGGCATAATATGTAATTATTAATATTCATTAAGGGCAAATTGGTAAAATGTCTATTAAGTTAATATTAATTAAACAAACATGAAATTTGTGGCAAAACTGTTCATCTTCCACCGATTTTGAGATAGAAAATAAGGGTTTGAAGCTTTTTCAATTTCGGCAAGCTTGGGCTCAAATTGGTATGTGTTTTCAACTCAGTTTTTGATAATTTCTACGTTTTTGTAATTGTTGCTTTGTGCTCTAGCTAGCCCATGCTTTAATTTTAGAAATTAATGGTGATTTTGAGATATGCCATTGATGAATGCTTGAGCTATGTGTTAGTTGATAGTGAAATATGGAAGACATGTGAAGGATGAACATGTTTTGTCTTTGAATTTTTAGTGAAATTGAGTAGTTTGGGCTAAATTGAGAAAAGTGTAAATTGAAGGACTAAAATGTGAAATAAATTAAATTTGTGGGCTTGTATTAGCATGGGAAGAATTCGACTAAGCTTGTGTGAGTAGAAATTTTTTGTATTTTGTGATTTTGTGAATTAGGGACTAAAGTGTCAAAATGTGAAAATGTGAGGGCTATTTTGCAAAATGCCCTAAATATGTGTGTTTGGACTAAATTGAATGAATTGGTGATTGAATGAGTTAAATTGAATGTGTATAGACCAAGAAAGGAGAGGTTCGGATCGAGATCGAGGTAAAGACAAAGTGCTCGATTAATTGACCGTTTCGATATTTCGACGTCCGAGGTAAGTTCAGATATAATACTAGTTGTAAACTATATCTATGTGATGTGAATTGAATGAATATATATATATATATATAACTATGAGATTAGAAATGCTATGTGCGGAATTGAATTGGAGGGCACTAAGTGTGTGAAATTAGAAACGAGACATAGATGATTAGCACTGTGTGTGCGAAAAGATAGAAGCTTCAGCTTATCGAATTGGCATTGTGTGTGCGATACCGATATAAGTTCGGTTTAACATATTGGCACTAAATGTGCGGTGACGATTATGTTTTGGTTATGAAATTGGCACTAAGTGTGCGAATAAATCAAAGGAATAGCAAAGGTTGAACGAGAGGTAATATCGAGAAATTGAGTAGCACGAATAGTGAGTAACTATGTGTGGATCAAGGTACGTTTGAACCTATGTGGTTGATGATAGCCTTAAAAGTTGAATGAATAGATACATGAGCATGTGGTTGAGATTGATGATGAGCCTAATTGTGTATTTATCTATGTGATGATTTAATTATGTATTGATGTGGTATAATTGGGTAATATGTATTATATTACGAACTTACTAAGCTTTTGAAAGCTTACTATGTGATTTGTTTCTCTGTTTTACAGTGTCAGTAAAGCTAGCTCGGATCCGGGGATCGTCAGCATCTCTATCACACTATCAGCAATCTAATTTGGTACTTTTGTAGATGTGTATATTTGAATATGGCATGTATAGGCTAGTTGTGTTGAAACATGTTTGAGATGTGTAAATAGCCATGTGATGTGGCTAGATAAATATCGGTAATATGCTTGAATGAATATGGTATATGAAGTATGTTTTGGTATGGTTTGATCGCAATGAGATAGTCTTATGAATGGTAAGCTTAGTGATGGATTGATGCCATTGTAATCTAGTGATATTGTGGATGAATTATGTTTGGTTATACATGTGTATTAGTTGTGAAATTTGGTATATAAATTGACATGATTAGAAATGAGACTGGATGGGATGACAAGTTGATCAGTTGACATGTATTTGGTTGACAAATTGTGTGTGAAAATAGGCTTGTATGTGCTTGTAGGTATGACCCAAGTGTGGGTGGCATTTTGGCCTTGCAAATGGCCTATTTTGCATACACGGCAAAGGGACACGGGCGTGTGTCTCTGCCGTGTGGCTCAAAGGGCCACTTCGAAGTGTGCCTGGGCAGGGTACACGACCATAGCACACGAGCGTGCCTGGTGGCCGTGTGACCAAGTCCGTAGCTAGCTTAATTTCACACGGTCATGGCACACGGGTGTATCTGGTGCCCATGTGGACAAGTCAGTATATTTGTTTCCCTAACCAAGTCAACCCCATATATCTGTTCCTCACTAAGCTCGGTCCAATACAATGGATTTCGACACTTGCGGCCATACAATGCCTCATACGGTGCCATTTTTATACTCGACTGAAAACTGTTGTTATAAGCAAATTCGACTAAAGATAGATATTTTTCCCAACTACCTTCGAATTCTAAAACACACCAACGAAGCATGTCTTCGAGAACTTGAATCGTTCTCTCTGATTGGCCGTCGGTTTGCGGATGAAATACTGTACTAAAGTTCAACTTTGTACCCAAAGCTTCTTGCAACTTTTTTCAAAATCTAGACGTAGACCTCGGATCTCTATCCGAAATAATAGAAATAGGCACTCTGTTCAATCTCACAATTTCAGCAATGTACAATTCAGCTAGCTTGTCAAGTGAGTAATCGGTACGTACCGGAATAAAATGAGCCAATTTCATCAATATATCAATAACGACCCAAACGGCATCTTTATTTTTTGGAGTCAAAGGTAAACCCGTCACGAACTCCATCGTAATTCTATCCGATTTCCACTCGGGTACTATCACTGGTTGAAGTAAGCCCGGCCTTTACTTGTTAAGAAACTAAGCATCTCAAAACAAACTCTGAAATATCCCGTTTCATACCTGACCACCAATACCATTTCTTCAAATCATTACACATTTCCGTACTACCCGGATGAACTGATAAGCAACCACTATGTGCCTCGTGTAAAATCTTCGGAATAAGTTCATCATTTTTCGGTACACATATTCTATCTCAGAACATCAAACAATCATCCGAACCGATTCGAAAGTCTGAATCATCACCAGATTCACACCAAGCTCTTTTTGCTTGTAATTCACTATCACTTTTCTGAGCTTCACAAATCTGCTGAAGAAATATCGGTCTAGCTCTCAACTCGGCCAAAATTGAACCATCATTAGACAAAGTCAATCTCGTACTCATAACTTTCAAAGAAAATAAGGACTTTCTGCTCAAAGCATCTGCGACTACATTCGCCTTTCCGGGATGGCAGTCAATCACTAGCTCATAATCTTTTAGTAGCTCGAGCCATCTCCGTTGCCGCAAATTCAGATTTTTCTGAGTCATCAAATACTTTAAACTTTTATGACCGGTATAGATGTGGCATTTCTCACCGTACAAGTGATGGCGACAAATTTTCAAAGTAAAAACAATGGCAGCCAATTCCAAATCGTGCGTCGGATAATTCTTCTCGTACGATTTCAACTGTCTCGAGGCATAAGCTATCACTTTGCCCTCTTGCATCAACACACATCCTAATCCATTCAGTGACGCGTCACTATAGATTACGAACTCTTTTCCCGGTTCAGGTTGCGCTAAAACCGGTGCCTCAGTCAATAATGTTTTCAACTTCTCAAAGCTTTGTTGACATTTTTCTGACAATTCAAACTTAACATCCTTTTGCAACAGCTTAGTCATAGGACTAGCAATCATCAAAAATCCTTTGACAAAACGTCGGTAATAACCGGCTAAGCCCAAAAAGCTTCTGACCTCCGATACATTCTTCGGCGGTTTCCAATCAACAATTGCCAATATCTTACTTGGATCAACTCGAATACCGTCTCCAGAGACAATATGTCCCAAAAATATGACTTCTCGGAGCCAGAACTTACTTTTGCTGAGCTAAGCAAACAATTTCTTATCTCTCAAGGTCTGCAACACAATTCTTAAATGTTTGGCATGCTCAGACTCATCCCGATAATAAATCAAAATGTCATCGATGAACACAACCACAAACTTATCTAAGTACGGTTGGAAAATTCGATTCATCAAGTCCATAAAAATAGCAGGGGCATTAGTTAATCCAAAAGGCATAACAGAAATTCATAATGCTCGTACCTTGTCCTGAAATAAATCTTCGAAAATACTGTTGCCCCTTTCAACTGATCAAACAAGTCATCAATTCTTGGCAAAGGATACTTGTTCTTTATAGTCACCTTGTTAAGCTGTTGGTAATCAATACAAAGTCTCATGGATCCATCTTTCTTCTTGACAAATAACACCGGTGTACCCCATGGTGAAAAACTCAGTCTTGCAAAACCCTTATCTGTCAACTCTTGCAACTGAGCTTTCAATTCTTTCAATTCAGTCGGAGCCATCCTATATGGAGCGATCGATATCGGTGAAGTCCCTGGTACTAAATCAATTCCAAACTCAACCTCTCTGATCGGAGGTAACCCAGGTAACTCCCATGGAAACACATCCGGATATTCACAAACTACCGGTACTGATTCAATCTTTATTTCAGACACTCTTGTATTCAACACATAAGCTAGATAAGCTTCACAACCCTTTCTCACATATCTTTGGGCAGTCATTGAAGAAATCACAACAGGTAACTCACCCAACTCATTTGAATCAATTCGAAGAATTTCACCATTCTCACATTTCAATTCAATAATTTTTCGTCTACAATTCACTACAACATCATGTTGTGTCAACCAATCCATACCCAAAATGAAATTAAACTCATCAAATGGCAACAACATTAGATCAGCCGAAAAACAGTGACCTCGAATCATCAATGGACAATTCTTGCAAACTTTATCAACTAGCACATATTTGCCTAAGGGGTTTGACACTATAATCACAAATTCAGTAAATTCAACAGGCAAGTTCTTACTAGCTACCAATTTCATGGAAACATAAGAATGAGTCGATCCAGGATCGATTAATGCAATAACATTAGTATCATAAAGAGAAAAAGTACCAGTGATAACATCGGGAGATGTCGCTTCTTCGCGAGCACAAATAGAATAGGCTCTAGCAGGTGCCCTAGCCTTAGATCTTACAGCTGTATCTTTGGTTACACCTTTACTACTAGCTCCATTTCCTGTGTTCCTTAGTGGTCTCCTTCTAGAGGCGGTATTGCCCGATCTCGCAGTCTGAAACTTATCCTTTTCAACCATTTCTGGGCAATCTTTAATAAAGTGGTCGTGAGAGCCACACTTAAAATAAGCCCGGTAATACATTCTATGTAACAGCCCCATTTTGGGCCTAGTCAGAACAGTGGTTTCGGACCACAAATTTGACGCAGCAAAGTTCATTTTTATTTTATTTTTATGGTCTACAGTTTCACGGAATGTTTTCGTGAAAATTTTGTTCAAAAATTTTGACATTTGTGCACTCAATTTAGTCAAAAGGACTAAATTGTAAAAAATGTAAAAGTTGAGTTCTACATGCTAGAGGTGTCTAATTGCAATGAAATTTTAAATTGAAGGTCCTTTGTTAGTAATTAGACCACTGGATAAATTAGTGGACAAAAATGGACATGGTGAGATAAAATTTCAAAGTTTTAAGTGAAGGGCATTTTGGTCATTTGGTAAATAAAAGAATAAAAAGGGAAAATCAAGCCAAAAATCTTGTCCATCTTCTCCCTCTTGTGCTAAAAATTAGAAGGAAGACATAGCAAGGGTTTGACCAACTTTCAAGCTCGATTGTAAGTCCGTTCTAGCCCTGTTTTTAATGATTTTCATGTTTTTGATATCCTATTAACTTGATCTATCTATTTCTACCATTAATTTAAGGAATAATCAAGGTCTAGGGTTTGAACCATGTGGGATATTTGTGTATTTTGATGTCTAATTGTAGATTATACATGTTTGAAGTGTGATAAACAACTTTTGCTAAGTGATTTTTGATGAAAATGCTTAAAAGGACGTATTTGTAAAAGTTATAAAATATGTAGTAAAAGTGTGTTTTAATTGAAATTGTGGGTTGTTTATAGTTATAAAAATGGTTCGGCTCGGCTTGTACATTAAAGAAATTGCACACATTTCATTTTACGAGCCTAGGGGCAAAAATGTAAATATGTTAAAGTTTAGGGGCAAAAATGTAATTTTTTCATAATGTGATTTTTGGACTGAATTGAGTAATGTGAATAATAAATAAGTTAAATTTTCTATTATAGATCAAGAAAGACGAGGTTCAGACCTTGATCGTGGGAAAAACAAGGTTATTGACGATTAGGTCCATTTCTGCTATTTTTGTACCAAGGTAAGTTCGTATGTAAATAATGCATTATTATTTATGCTTTAATTGCGTAAATATTGTATGAATCGTGATTTTCTCTTTGAATGTAATTGACAAAGTTCGACAAGTGAGAAAATCCCAGTTGAACCTTAGGAATAGATAGGATACAAATGTCATGACATTAGGGTTAGTTGATATTTCGTGTAAGACCATATCTGGGATATGGCATCAACATGAGATTTCGTGTAAGACCATAGCTGGGCTATTGACATCGATATAAGATCCCATTTAAGACCATATCTAGGATATGGCATTGGTATAGTACTATGTGTGTGAGATTTCCCGAGTATCCTTTAGTATTCCAAGTGGTTCTACAGGAACTTAACAGAAAAGTTTAAGTTGTGAAAGACGATGGTATGATGTGAAAGATTATGGTAAGTTGCGAGTTGGTACAGGTATGTACATAAAACTTATGCTTAATGAGCTCGATATGTGATGAAACCTCGGATTGGTTCGATTAAGTAAGTTATGATGTAAAGATTCTAATAACATCTAAGCTAAGTTTGATTATGAATTCACAATGACATTTATGTTAATTTACTTTATGTTAACCATATGTTAAAGTGTGTATGATGCTAATTATTTTCATCGGGACTTACTAAGCTTTAAAGCTTACAACCTTTCTTTTTCGCTTGTCTTATAGTGTCACCAAGCCAGGTCGGGGATCGAAGACGGTAGGAGATTCATTCACACTATCAACTTATCATTTTGGGTACTTATGATTTCAATATTTTGAGTTATGGCATGTATAGGGACATGGTCTTTTTGTTATGTGTCATAATTGATTTGGCCATAAGTGATGGCTTCAATATTTGATAATTCATTTTGTAAATGGGCATTTGATATTGCCTAATATTGGTTAAGTATATATACCTATGATGATGTTTTCATGAATGTGGGAAATTGCATGGTTTGAGATGCTTAGTATGTGATGTTTGTATGTGATAAATGATAGCATGTGAATGACATGTGGATGCCTTGTGTATGGCTGATTGGGTTGATAGTATATGCTTGGATTGGTGCTATGTTTTGTTGTGTAGGTTGGTGCATGGAAGGGTGGCAAAAAGGCTTAGTAAATAGCCTTATATTTGTCCACATGGGTAGACACACGGGTGTGTGTCTAGGCCGTGTGCGACACACGGTCTGCCCCACGGGTATGTGTTTCGGCCGTGTGTCCCCTACACCTTAATTGTTGCAAAATAGAGTGCTTAGTAATGAGCACACGGAAAGAGACATGGGCGTGTGTCTCAGCCGTGTGGACGGCACGGCCTCGAAAACGGGCGTGTGCCCTGGCCGTGTGAAGTCTGCACCTATTTTATGAAAAATTATGAAAATTTAATCGATCAAATGGCCTAAGCCCACGGGCGTGCAACTTGGCCGTGTGACCTCAATTTGATGATGACATCATAAATAGAATACACCCTAATTTGAACACGGCCTGAGGCGCGGGCGTGTCTTAGGGTCACACGGGCGTGTGACCCCTTTTTCATGAAAAATTTTCTGTTTTCCAAAAGTTTCCAAAGTTCTCGGTTTAGTCCCAAACCACTTACGATGCATGTTTTGGGCCTTGTAGGCTCGTTTTAGGGACAATATGAATGTTTTTGAAAAAAATTAAATTTGAGTGGAAATTTCTATCTCGGTTTTGAATGTTTGCTTGTGAATAAGTCTGATAATGCCTCGTACCCTATCCCAGTGTTGGATACGGGTAAGGGGTGTTACATTTAGTGGTATCAGAGCTGCGGTTTAGTTGATTCTTGGACTAACTTAGCGTGTGTAAGAGTCTAGCTATACATGCCATAAATGAACTGTGATAGTGTGATGACTCCTGACAACTTTAAATTGTGTTTTCACATAGTAATGGATCCCAATCGAGCTGAGGCTGATGAAGTCAAAAGTAATGTGCCGGCTTCCACTCAAGGGGCAGCACCGTCTGATAGTAGACCTTCTACGATTAGTCAAGGAGAAGGAGGCAGGGAAACCTTTCTCCATATGATGAATGAGTGGTATATGGAATTTGTTCGAACAAATCCGAATGCCCAACCTCTTCCACCTCCACCCATTCCTCGACCGGTTCCCGTAGCCCCAGAAGGTATGGACTTTGTAAGGATAAATAAGCCCCCGATTGATGAAATTTGAAAGCATGGGGCTAAAGATTTCTGAGCTAATGTGGATGATGATCCCGAGAGAGCCGAGTTTCGGCTCAAAAACTCCATCAGGGTATTTGATGAATTGTCCTGCACACCAAATGAGTGTTTAAAGTGTTCTATCTCGCTTCTAAGAGATTCTGCATACCATTGGTGGAATACACTTGTATCTGTAGTTCCGAGAGAAAGGGTCACCTGGGACTTCTTTCAAGAGGAGTTTCGAAAGAAATATATTAGCCAACGGTTCATCGACCAGAAACGTAAAGAATTTCTTGAGTTGAAACAGGGTCATATGACAGTGACCGAATATGAGCGAGAATTTGTCAGACTGAGCAAATACGCTCGAGGGTGTGTTTCTACGGAGGCTATTATGTGCAAAAGATTTGAGGATGGATTGAATGAAGATATTCATGTGTTAGTCAGGATTTTAGAGCTGAAAGAGTTTGTGGTATTGGTTGAACGGGCTTGTAAGGCCGAAGAATTGAACAAAGAGAAGAGGAAAGCTGATCTTGAAGCTAGAGACTCAAGGAAAAGACCAATGAGTAAGTCATTTCCATCTCAGTCTAAGAAATCGAAAGTGATGTATTCCTGTTCGAATGTTTCAGCGGGGTATTCACGCAGAGATCGTGAGAAACAACATTCGAGTTTTAAATCTCAAGCCACCTCAATGGCGAGTGTGGGCAATGTAATGTCCAACAGACCCGTATGTCAACAATGTGGAAGAAGACATCCCGATGAGTGTAGGATGAATGATCGGGCTTGTTTCAAGTGTGGCTCTGAAGAGCAATTTATTCGAGATTGTCCTGAAATGGCTGAGAAGGAAAAATTTCAGAATGTGAGTCCAGGTAATACTACAAATAGAGGTAGGCCATTGAGAAATACTGGAAATGGAGCTAGTAGTAAAGGTGTGACGAAGGATACAGTTGTGTGATCCGAAGCTCGAGCACCTGCTAGAGCTTATGTAACAACCCATTTTTAGTCAAATTAGAATAGTGGTTTTGAGACTACAAATTTGAGGTTGGTATATTTATTTTATTATTATTTTGAGGTCAACAACATGATATTATAATTGTATGAAAATTTCGTTAAGAAATTTTATTATTTGAGTGCTCAATTTGAGGTCTATAAGTTAAATGCACTAATTGGCTATAGAATGGAAACATATGAGCACTTGCATGGTAATTAGACCATTCATTTTATGAGTGGACAATTATGTGCATGAGTAGGTGGAATTTGAATGTATAAAAAAAAGGGTAATTAGGTAATTATCAAAATAAAAGATATTAAAATATAGAAAAACAAAATGACAAAAGATGCATGTTCATCTTTCTTGCCGAAATGGAAGAAGAAAAAGGCCATTCAAGAACACAAAGCATTTGGCCATGCTATCTATGCTCAATTAGGTACGATTTTTGTTCCGTTTTTGATGATTTCTACATTTTTGAGATCGTTGCAGCTTAATCTAGCTAGCCCGTATCTCCGATTTCAAAATTGTTAAAGTATTTCAATGTTGCCATTGTTGAATGCATGAGTATTTTGTTAGTTGATGATGGAAAATAAATCATTGTTGTTGGATGTACAAGTTTTGTAAAGTGAATTTTGGTAAAAATGTCAAATTTGGATTAAATTGTGAAATATGAAAATTTTGTGGTTGAATTTTAAAATAAATGAAAAATATGGGCTGATATGAGAATGGGTAATATTCAACCAGCATGAATTTTTATTAAATTGAATGAATTGTGATTTTATGTGATAAGGACTAAATTGCAAAAATGTGAAATAATAGGGGAAAAAATGTAATTTTACCAAAATGTGTAAATTGTGCTAAATTGAATGAAATTATGATTAAATAATTAAAATTTGATATTATATAGATTGAGATAAACGAGATTTGGATCTAGAATGAGGGAAAACAAAGTATCGGATTAGTCGACCTAATTCGTCGTTACAGCGAACGAGGTAAGTTCGTATAATTGGAATCGAACTTTAAATGCTTGTATTTATTTGAAATGTATGTATATAATTGAGTAATTGATATACTTGGAATATAAATGCTTAATTAATATAGACTGATGATTATTGAGCCCGTTTGAACTGTATGAATTCGTAGGATACGAGTGACATGTCACTAGGGTTACCATTTTGGTCGAGCTCCTGCATTTGTTGCAGACTCACCACAGCTCATATGAGCTTACCGATATATCAGCTCGTAAGAGCTTACTGTTTTAAGCTAGACAGAGCTTACCGTTTTAGCTCAATAGAGCTTACTGTCCATCAGCTCAGGAGGAGCTTACTGATCATAGCTCGAAAGAGCAGAAATGAAAATGAATTGATAGATTACTCATTTATATACGTAATGTATATCACCCGAGTATCCCTTGATATTCTAATAGGTTCAACGGGCATAAATTTTTTTATTGGTTATGTGAAAAAGCTATGTGTTATACGAATGAATTATTGTTATATGGATGAAATACTGTTTAGACGAATGAGTTACTATTATCGAATGAATTACTGTTATATGGATGAAGTACTGTTTAAACGGATGAGTTACTGTTATCGAATGAATTACTGTTTATGTGATTGATAGTGAAATGTTACAAATGATGTACATGATATATGAATTTGATATAATACATTGATGTATGAGATTGAGATAAAGGTTGATTATATGTATTTATGAGACTAACATATTGATGAATGTTTGTGTATAGGCATTTTTCAAGTGAATTTGATATACTTTGTTTATTTGTTTGATTATTTATAAATGGTAAGTTAAATTCTTAATTATTCGGGCTTACTAAGCTATAAAGCTTACTCTGTTTCTTTTCCATGTTTTATAAATGGTAAGTTAAATTGAGGCCGTGTGACCTCAATCTGATGATGATGTCATCAACAGAATAACCCCTAATTTGAACACGGCCTGAGGCACGGGCATGTCTTAGGGTCACACGGGCGTGTCCCGAACCCACACGGGCGTGTGACCCCTTTTTCATGGAAAATTTTCTAAGTTTTCCAAAAGTTTCCAAAGTTCTCGATTTAGTCCCAAACCACTTCCGATGCATGTTTTGGGCCTCGTAGGCTCATTTTAGGGACGATATGAATGTTTTTGAAAAGTTTTAAATTTGAGTGGAAATACCTGTCTCGGTTTTGAATGTTTGCTTGTGAATAAGTCCGGTAATACCTCGTACCCTATCCCGGCATTGGATACGAGTAATGGGTGTTACATCCTACATTCGCGGGGTGTAAATGCCGCCATGATCTTGACATTCGAGCCTACTAGACTTAGCGTGCCCAACGCATTCACATCGATGTAGTTTGGGCTTTAGAACCCGAGTATTGTTTCCCATGATCTCTGTTGGGATACCCAGCTGAAGCACTCGATCGAACATACAAATCTTTCGATTTCTTAGACTGAGATTGAAATGACTTACTCATTGGCCTTCTTCTTGCATCTCTAGCCTCAGACTCGGTTTTTCTCTTCTCCTTGCTTAATTCTTTAGCTTTACAAGCTCGGTCGAATAGCACCACAAATTCTTTTAGCTCAAGGACTCCAACTAACAATCGGATATCCTCATTCAACCCATCTTCAAACCTTTTGCACATGATGGCCTCGGTGGAAACACATTCCTGAGCGTACTTACTGAGCCTGATAAACTCTCGTTCATACTCGGTTATAGACATTCGACCTTATTTTAGCTCTAAAAACTCCTTTCGTTTCTAATCAATGAACCGTTGGTTGATATACTTCTTCCAAAATTCATCTTGGAAGAATTCCCAATAACCCCCTCTGCTTGGTACTCATCGACACAAGAGTTTTTCCACCACCGGTTTCTTTGAGTCTCTCGGAAGTGATACGACACATTTCAAACATTCATCCGATGTGTAAGACAGTTCATCGAATGATAGAATTCTCAAGCCAAAATTCTTCCTTCTCGAGATCATCGTCAACATTTGCCCTAAAATCTTCAGCCCTATGCTTTCGGATCTTATCAACCGGGGGCTTACTCACTCTTATATATTCCATACCTTGAGGCGCTACTGGAACTGGCTGAGGGATAGGTGGGGGTGGAGGGGGTTGAGCATTCGGATTTGTTTGAATAAATTCCGCATACCACTCATTCATCATGTGGAGGAAGGCTTCCCTACCCCTCTCTGCTCCTCCCTGACAAACCATGGGAGGTCTACTTTCAGATGGCGCTGCTGTAACAGCCCGATTTAGGGGCTAGTCAGAATAGTGATCTCGGGATCACTAATCCAAGAATTCGAGAAATTTATTTTCATGATATATTATGAGTTAGAACATGATAGCATAGGTACATGAAAATTTTGAAGCTTTAATTTTAGCGATGTTGTGTTTAATCGCGAAAAAGGACTAAATCGCATAAAGTGCGAAAGTTCCATTCTATAAGATAAAGGTGCCAAATAGTCTTAGAATGTTAATTGGAGGTCTTTAAAGGGCAATTAGACCCCCAATATGTGCTTGGCCGGCCATAGACTAGATGGGAGACAAGGATGGACATTATTGGTCAAAGTTGGTGATAGTTGGTGACTTATTTGACCAATATTAATAAAATAAGGAGAGAAAAAGATATCATCTTTTTATCTATTGATCTTCCACCAAAAATTAGCAGGCAAATAGGTGTTTTGAATGCTCCAAATTTCAGCACACTCTTCTCCTTACAAGTAAGTGTTCTAGTGATTATTCCTTGATAAAAATTGTACTTTTGGAACACCTAAAGCTTAAGCTTTCTAAAGAGGGGATTATTTTGTTAAATGGTAAAGAGTTTAGAGTTTTGCCATGAGAGCTTTTAAGTTATTTGCTGCACTTTTATGGAGGAAAATGAGTATTAGTTGTTAGATGAACAACTTTTGTGAAGGTTGTTGCCATGAAAACACCTAAATGAACCTTTTTGTAAAGGTTGTGAAATTTGTAGTAAACATGTGGAATGTTGGGTTTTTATGATAGCCATAAGAGAAATAAATATTCACCTAGGCTCATTAAAGGTAGAAATTTGATTAGAATTGATTTCTGAGCCTAGGGGTAAAATGGTCATTTTGCCAAAGTATAAGGGCAAAATGGTAATTTTGCTTAAGCATGGTTATTGAAATGATTGTATTAATGTAGTGATTAAAATGAGCTAATTTGCTATTATAGAGCAAGAGGAGACGAGAATTCGCCTCGAACGGGGAAAGAATAAAGACTTGGGATCGAATCAAGAAACTAGTTCATTTTGAAAACGAGGTAAGTTGTATGTGACTTAAACAATATTCATATTAGTATGTTGAGAAATGCTTGGAAATTATATTAAAGCATAATGCATTACTAAATTGATTAGTTAATGTGAATGAGATGTTGGAGTCCTAATTGGGCCATGTTGATTATAGAAACGCTATCATTGAAATATGGAAAAAATAAGGTCCCGTGATAAGACCATGTCAGGGACATGGCCTCGGGACCGAGTTGAGATCCCGTATAAGACCATATCCAGGATATGGCTTCGGTGATGAACATGGAAATCGTATAAGACCATATCTAGGATATGGCATCGTACATGAAGAGTAATCCAATATAAGACCATATCTGGGATATGGCATTGGCACCTAAAAGTAATCCCATATAAGACCACGTCCGGTACATGGCATTGATACTTAGAGAAGACTCCATGTAAGACCACCTCGAGGACGTGGCATTGACTTTATATTTATAGTAATGGCTATAAACTTATGTCTCTGACTAACCCTGGTGAGTGGTGGGATAAGTAGATGAAATTTTAGAAGTAGAGAAGTGAATGATATTTAAGTCATGTAAATTAGTGAATACAGGTACTCGTGAATGAGTCACGAAGAATGGTCGCGATGTGTGGCACGGTATGTGCCAAATAAGGGCAATTGTGAGTAAGTATGGTAAGAGGCCTTGAATTTGTGTATGGTTAGATAATACCGTGAATGAATTATTTTTATGGGTATTATGAATTGCTATTTATTTCCATGCAACTTACTAAGCTTTATGCTTACCCCTTTTTCATTGCCCTTCTTCCTTGTAGTATTGCCAAGGTAACTCGAGGATCGTGACTGCAGGAGCTCAGAAATTCACACTATCGACAGCACTTTGGTATAACAATTTTAGACTTGTTTTGAGTATGGCATGTATAGGACTCAAGTATTTGTCAAGTTGTAATTGTTAGTTAAAGTGTTGGCTATGTAAGTCATTTTGTAAATGGCCCTATGAGTTAGACAAGTTCTTGGCAAACTCTTTTGTTTAATGAAGATGAAATTCATGAATTGTGTTCATTTCAATATTGTGTATGTTGGGTGAGTTTTTAGACTTGCAAAAGGGTTAGGAGTCGTATTGTTTTTGAATGAAGGTATGTATGTATGCACTCTAAGGTAGAAATGGCTTGGTAGATAGCCTCTAAGTGCCCACACGGACAGACACACGGGCGTGTGTCTAAGCCGTGTGTTTCCTATACATTAGTGGTTCAAGGCAGATTAGACCATGGGCTAATCACACGATCGTGTGTTTAGGCCGTGTGTGACACACGGTTAGCACTTGGGCGTGTGCACTGGCCGTGTGAAGTCTGCACCTTACTCATAAAATTATAAATTCCCCATAGCCATGTTACACGGTCGTGTCCAGGTCGTGTAGACTTAGTCAGTGTCGACCACGGTTGGGAAGCACGGGCGTGCCTTGGCCGTGGGCAAATTGGCAGAATACTGGGTTTTTAGGCATGGTCCGGGGACATGGGCGTGTGTACCTATGCACAGGCGTGTCTAATCTTGCACGGGCGTGTAAGACCTATATAAAAGAGAAAAAATTTAATAATTGCAAAAGTTCCAGATTAGTCTCGAGAGCCCTCGTGTGTATGAGTGAGGTCTCGTAAGTCGAGAATGGGGTTGTAGAGGTGATTTAAGAGAGTAATTACGTTAAGCCTAAGCAGCGACCATGTGGTTTGAGTTTGGTAACGCCTCGGGCTCGGTTCTAGCGTAGAAACCGAGTAAGGGGTGTTACATTTAGTGGTATCAGAGCTACGGTTTAGCCGATTCTAGGACTAACGTAGCATAAGTATGAGTCTAGCTATACATTCCATATGTAAAAGTGTCTGAGTAATGATAGTGTGATAACTCCTGATGTATAAATTTGTGTTTTATGTAGTAGATGGATTCCAATCTAGACCGAACTGCAGCCGATGATGCTGCTAGTAATGCGCCGGCTCCTGCTCAAGGGATCGTGCCAGTTAATAGTAGACTTGGGACTTTGAGTCAGGGGGAAGAGGCTCGAGAAGCCTTTCTCCATATGATGAGCAACTTGTATACTGAGTATACCCGAGCAAACCCTAATGCTCAACCCCTCCGCCCCCACCAATTCCTCAACCCGCTCCTGTAGCCCCTCAAGTAATTGAGGTGGTGAGAAGAGAAAGGCCTCCGGTGGATAAGATCCGGAAGCAAGGAGCCGGAGAATTTTGGGCAAATAAGGATGATGACCTAGAGAAAGCGAAATTCCAGCTCGAGAATACTATTCGGGTATTCGATGAGTTATCCTGCACGCCTGAGGAGTGCTTAAAGTGTGCAGTGTCTCTCCTGAGAGATTCAACCTACCAATGGTGGAACACCTTGGTGTCGGTGGTACCGAGGGAGAGAGTTAGCTAGGAATTCTTCCAAGAAGAATACCAGAAGAAGTATATTAGCCAGAGGTTCATCGACCACAAGAGAAAGGAGTTCTTGGAGTTGAAGCAAGGCCGTATGTCAGTGACCTACTACAAACGGGAGTTCGTCAGACTTAGCAAGTATGCACGAGAGTGCGTGTCTACCGAAGCCACCATGTGCAAGAGGTTCGAGGACAGATTGAATGAAGATATCCGCCTATATGTGGGAGTTCTTGAATTAAAGGAGTTTGTAGTGTTGGTGGATAGGGCCTGTAAAGCCGAAGAGTTGGCTAAAGAGAAGAGAAGAGCCGAATACGAGTCTCGTGACTCGAGGAAGAGACAACTGAACAAGTCTCACCTATCCTCATCCAAGAAATCGAGGGATTTCACTACTCGATCCGTCACTTCAGAGGGGTTTTCAACCCGAAATAAAAGCAAGCGACCCTCGAGATTAAAAGGGCACACTACATCAGTTGCTAGTGTGGGCAACGTTTGACCAAATAGACCGGAGTGCCCTCGGTGTGGCAGGCACCATTCTGGTGAGTGTAGAGCTAATGAGAAAGCTTGTTTCAGATGTGGGTCCTTAGACCATTTTATCAGAAACTGTCCCGAGGTGGACGAGAAAGGAAGGCCTCAGAATGTGAAATCGAGAAGTACCACAATGGGAAGACCATTGAGAAACCCGGGGATTGAGATGGGAAACAAAAATCCAATTAGAGAGCAGGCTGCTAAAGTTGAAAGTAGAGCACCGGCGAGGACATATGCCATTCGTGCTCGTTACGAGGCATCTTCCCCCGACGTGATCACGGGTATCTTTTCTCTCCATAATACTCGTGTTATAGCTTTAATTGACCTGGGATCTACTCACTCATACATATGCATGAAATTAGTCTCTAGCATGAACATGCCTATAGAGCCTACCGAATTCGTTATAAGAGTGTCTAATCCCCTAGGCATGTGTGTGTTGGTTGATAGAGTTTGCAAAGGGTGCCCTTTGATGATTAAGGGTCATTGTTTCCCGGTCAATCTTATGTTATTACCGTTTAACGAATTTGATGTCATTCTCGGGATGGATTGGTTAGTTACCCATAGTGTAATTGTGAACTGTGGGAAGAAGCATATCGAGTTGAGAGATGAAAATGGTAATTTAATTCGTGCTGAATCAGATAAGCCTGATAGGTCACCGATAGTGGTATCGACCCTGTCAGCTCAGAAGTACCTAAGGAAGGGGTATGAGGTTTATCTTGCCTTTGTGTTGAACACTAAAGGGAATGAATTGAAAGTTGAGTCGCACTCATTGTATGCGTAGTACTTAGATGTTTTCCCGTAAGAGTTTCTGGACTACCACCGGATAGAGAGATTGAATTTGGGATTGAATTAGCTCCGGGTACTGCCCCTATTTCTATCGCTCCCTATAGAATGGCCCCGACAGAACTGAAAGAGTTGAAAGCACAGTTGAAAGAATTGACGGATAAAAGTTTTGCAAGGCCGAGTTTTTCTCTGTGGGGAGCACCCGTCCTATTTGTGAAGAAGAAAGATGGTTCCATGAGACTATGTATAGATTATTGACAACTCAACAAGGTGACAGTGAAGAATAAATACCCGTTGCCGTGGATCGACGATCTATTTGATCAATTGAAAGGAGCTACAGTATTTTCTAAGATAGACCTGAGGTCAGGGTACTATCAGTTGAAAGTCAAGGACTCTGATGTGTCGAAAACCGCGTTTAAGACTAGATATGGCCATTATGAATTTTTGGTCATGCCTTTTGGCCTAATGAACGCCCCTGCTATCTTCATGGATTTAATGAATCGCATTTTTCGACCGTACTTGGATATGTTTGTGGTGATCTTTATCGACGACATACTGATTTACTCTCGAGATGAGAACGAGCATGCAGAGCATTTGAGTATGGTTCTACAAGTTCTGCGAGAAAAATAATTGTATGCCAAATTCAGTAAGAGTGAATTTTGGCTCAAGGAAGTGGGATTTTTGGGGCATATTGTCTCTGGAGAAGGGATTAGAGTTGACCCGAGTAAGATTTTGGCAATTGTTGAATGGAAATCGCTGAGAAGCGTAACTGAAGTGAGGAGTTTTCTAGGCCTAGCGGGTTATTATAGGCGTTTTGTCAAGGGGTTTTCCATGATAGCTACCCCGATGACGAGACTTTTGCAGAAAGATGTAAAGTTCGACTGGACGGAAAAGTGTGAAAAGAGTTTTGAGAAACTGAAGACACTGTTGACTGAGGCTCCTATTTTGGTGCAACCAGAACTAGGAAAAGAATTTGTAGTTTATAGTGATGCGTCCTTGAATGAGTTGGGTTGTGTCCTTATGCAAGAGGGTAAAGTGATTGCATACACCTCTAGACAATTGAAGCCGTACGAGAAGAACTACCCGACTCATGATTTAGAGTTGGCCGCAATTGTGTTTGCGCTAAAAATTTGGAGACATCATTTATATGGTGAAAGGTGTCAGATTTTCACTGACCACAAAAGCCTAAAATATTTGATGACTCAAAAAGAATTAAATTTGAGGCAACGAAGATGGTTAGAGCTGATTAAAGATTATGAGTTGGTAATAGACTACCATCCGGGAAAAGCCAATGTAGTCGCCAACGCTTTGAGCAGAAAATCTTTGTTGGCACTAAAAGCCATGAATACTCAGATGACCTTGTTAGATGATGTTTCTATTTTAGCCGAGTTGAGGGCTAAACCATTGTTTCTCCAGGAGATTTGTGAAGCTCAAAAGAATGATAACAGTTTGCAAGCCAAGAGAGTTTTATGTGAGTCGAGCTTTGATACAGACTTTCGAGTAAATCTTGATGGATGTCTAACATTTCGAGATCGAGTCTGTGTACCCAGGAATAATGACCTTATCCGCAAAATTTTGCAGAAGCATATAACGGATGTTTGAATGTACACCAGTGCAGAAGACGTAAGATGTACCATGATTTGAGGAAATGGTACTGGTGGCTTGGTATGAAGAAAGATATTTCCGAGTTTGTATCGAAATGCCTAATTTGTCAACAAGTGAAGGCTGAACGTTAAGTACCTTCTGGTTTACTTCATCCCATTATGGTCCGTAAATGGAAATGGGACCGTATTGCTATGGACTTCGTGACGGGTTTACCATTGACTCCAAAGAAGAAAGATGCAGTATGGGTAGTGGTTGATAGACTCACTAAGTTAGCCCACTTTATACCAGTGTGAGTCGACTATTCGCTCGACAAATTGGCAGATTTATATATGTCTGAGATAATAAGACTTCATGGTGTACCGTTGTCGATCATTTCAGATAGAGATCCGATATTCACTTCATGGTTTTGGAAAAAAGTTACAAGAAGCATTAGGCACGAAATTGAGTTTCAGTACAGCTTTTCATCCACAAACTGATGGATAGTCAGAGAGGGTAATTCATATACTAGAAGACATGCTTCGGTGTTGTGTTTTGGAATTCCATGGTAACTGGGAGAAATACTTACCATTGGTGGAATTTTCCTACAACAACAGCTTTCAATCAAGTTTGAAGATGGCACCTTATGAGGCATTGTATGGGCCTAAATGTCGAACGCCCTTGTATTGGTCAGAACTCAGAGAGAAATAGATACACGGGGTTGACTTGGTTAAAGAAACTGAAGATAAAGTAAAAGTGATACGTGGATCGCTTTGAAAGTCGCCTCGGATAGACGTAAGTCCTATTCGGATTTAAAAAGGAAAGGAATAGAATTCAAAGTTGGTAATAAAGTGTTCTTGAAAGTATCACCTTGGAGTAAAGTCCTTAGATTTGGCCAAAAGGGTAAGTTAAGTCCGCACTTTATTGGGCCTTATGAAGTTACCGAAAGGATAGGACTGTAGCTTATCGGTTCGCCTTGCCACCGAAATGGAAAAGATTCACAACGTCTTTCATGTGTCTATGTTATACCGATATATCGCTCGCACCCTTCATGTTATAGAGCCGATGATGTAGAGATACAACTGGATTTGACATATGGTGAAGAACCGGTTAGAATTTTGGCTCGTGAAGTCAAGCAGGTAAGGAATAAAAGTATAGCCCTAGTAAAAGTCTTATGGCAAAGGCACGGTATAGAAGAGGTTACATAGGAGTCCGAGGAATCAATGAGAAACCAATACCGCAATATTTTCACCGGTAAGATTATCGAGGACGAAAATCCTTAAGGGGGAGAATTGTAACAGTCCGATTTAGGGGCTAGTCAGAATAGTGATCTCGGGATCACTAATCCGAGAATTTGAGAAATTTATTTTCATGATATATTATGAGTTAGAACATGATAGCATAGGTACATGAAAATTTTGATGCTTTAATTTTAGCGATGTTGTGTTTAATCGCGAAAAAGGACTAAATCGCATAAAGTGCAAAAGTTCCATTCTATAAGATAAAGGTGACAAATAGTCTTAGAATCTTAATTGGAGGTCTTTAAAGGGCAATTAGACCCCCAATATGTGCTTGGCCGGCCATAGACTAGATGGGAGACAAGGATGGACAATGTTGGTCAAAGTTGGTGATAGTTGGTGACTTATTTGACCAATATTAATAAAATAAGGAGAGAAAAAGATATCATCTTTTTCTCTATTCATCTTTCACCGAAAATTAGCAGTCAAATAGGGGTTTTGAATGCTCCAAATTTTAGCACACTCTTCTCCTTACAAGTAAGTGTTCTAGTGATTATTCCTTGATAAAGATTGTACTTTTGGAACCCCTAAAGCTTAAGCTTTCTAAAGAGGGGATTATTTTGTTAAATGGTGAAGATTTTAGTGTTTTTCCTTGAGAGCTTTTAAGTTATTTGCTGCACTTTTATGGAGGAAAATGAGTATTAGTTGTTAGATGAACAACTTTTGTGAAGCTTGTTGCCATGAAAACACCTAAATGAACCTTTTTGTAAAGGTTGTTAAATTTGTAGTAAACATGTGGAATGTTGGGTTTTTATGATAGCCATAAGAGAAATAAATATTCACCTAGGCTCATTAAAGGTAGAAATTTGATTAGAATTGATTTCTGAGCCTAGGGGTAAAATGGTCATTTTGCCAAAGTATAAGGGCAAAATGGTAATTTTGCTTAAGCATGGTTATTGAAATGATTGTATTAATGTAGTGATTAAAATGAGCTAATTTGCTATTATAGAGCAAGAGGAGATGAGAATCCGCCTTGAACGGGGAAAGAATAAAGACTTGGACTGAACCAAAGAAACTAGCTCATTTTGAAAACGAGGTAAGTTGTATGTGACTTAAACAATATTCATATTAGTATGTTGAGAAATGCTTGGAAATTATATTAAAGCATAATGCATTACTAAATTGAGTAGTTAATGTGAATGAGATGTTGGAGTCCTAATTGGGCCATGTTGATTATAGAAACGCTATCATTGAAATATGGAACAAATAAGGTCCCGTATAAGACCATGTCCGGGACATGGCCTCGGCACCGAGTTGAGATCCCGTATAAGACCATATCCGAGATATGGCTTCGGTGATGAACATGGAAATCTATAAGACCATATCTGGGATATGGCATCGTACATGAAGAGTAATCCCATATAAGACCATATCCGGGATATGGCATTGGCACCTAGAAGTAATCCCATATAAGACCACGTCCGGGACATGGCATTGGTACTTAGAGAAGACTCCATGTAAGACCACCTCGAGGACTTGGCATTGACTTTATATTTATAGTAATGGCTATAAACTTATGTCTCGACTAACCCTTGTGAGTGGTGGGATAAGTAGATGAAATTTTAGAAGTAGAGAAGTGAATGATATTTAAGTCATGTGAATTAGTGAATATGGTGTACTCGTGAATGAGTCACGAAGAATGGTCGCGATGTGTGGCACGGTATGTGCCAAATAAGGGCAATTGTGAGTAAGTATGGTAAGAGGCCTTGAGTTTGTGTATGGTTAGATAATACCGTGAATGAATTATTTTTATGGGTATTATGAATTGCTATTTATTTCCATGCAACTTACTAAGCTTTATGCTTACCCCTTTTTCATTGCCCTTCTTCCTTGTAGTATTGCCAAGGTAACTCGAGGATCGTGACTGCAGGAGCTTGGAAATTCACACTATCGACAGCACTTTGGTATAACAATTTTAGACTTGTTTTGAGTATGGCATGTATATGACTCAAGTATTTGTCAAGTTGTAATTGTTAGTTAAAGTGTTGGTTATGTAAGTCATTTTGTAAATGGCCCTATGAGTTAGACAAGTTCTTGGCAAACTCTTTTGTTTAATGAAGATGAAATTCATGAATTGTGTTCATTTCAATATTGTGTATGTTGAATGAGTTTTTAGACTTGCAAAAGGGTTAGGAGTCGTATTGTTTTTGAATGAAGGTATGTATGTGTGCACTCTAAGGTGGCAATGGCTTGGTAGATAGCCTCTAGTGCCCACATTTTACGACACACACCGTGTGTGTCTAAGCCGTGTGTTTCGTGTACATTAGTGGTTCAAGGCGATTAGACCACGGGCTAATCACACACCGCAGTGTTTAGGCCGTGTGTGACACACTGTTAGCACTTGGGCGCGTGCACCGCCGCGTGAATTTTGCACCTTACTCATAAAATTATAAATTCCCACGCCATGTTACACCCGCGTGTCCAGCCCGTGGATTTAGTCGATTGTCGACCATGGTTGGGAAGCACGGGCGTGCCTTGGCCATGGGCAAATTGGCAAAATACTGAGTTTTTAGGCACGATCCAGGGACATGGGCGTGTGTACCTATGCACGGGCATGTCTAATCTTGCACGGGCATGTAAGACCTGTATAAAAGAGAAAAATTTTAATAATTGCAAAAGTTCCAGATTAGTCTCGAGAGCCCTCGCGTGTATGAGTGAGGTCTCGTAAGTCAAGAATGGGGTTGTAGAGGTGATTTAAGAGAGTAATTATGTTAAGCCTAAGTAGCGACCATGTGGTTCGAGTTTGGTAACGCCTCAGGCTCGGTTCCAGCGTAGAAACCGAGTAAGGGGTGTTACAGCTGCCCCTTAAGCGGGGGCCGGTGCATTACTTTCTACTTCATCAGCTTCAGCTCGATTTGGATCCATTTACTATATGAAAACACATTTTAAAATTGTTAGGAGTCATCACACTATCACAGTTCATTTATGGCATGTATAGCTAGACTTTCACACACGCTACGTTAGTCCAAGAATCGACTAAACCATAGCTTTGATACCACTAAATGTAACACTCCTTAACCGTATTCGACGCCAGAACAGGGTACTAGGCATTACTGGACTTAAACACAAGCAAACATACAAAATCGAGACGTAATTTCCATCCAAATTTAAAACTTTTCACATACATTCATATCGTCCCTAAAACAAGCCTACGAGGCTCAATACATGCTTTGGAAGTGGTTCGAGACTAAACCGAGAACTTTAGAAAATTTTACAAAACTTAGAAAATTTTTCATGTTATAGGGCTCCCACACCCATGTGGTTCAAGGGACACGCTTGCTACAGGCCGTGTTCAAAATAGGGTGCTCTTTTACTTGTGCCACACGGCTGTGCCACACGCCCATGTGCTAGGTCGTGTGGTCGATTTAATTTCCATGATTTTTCATAAAATAGGTACAGACTTCACACGGCCGAGACACACGCCCATGTCCAAGGCCGTATAGCACACACGCCCGTGTCTCTACCCGTGTGCTCAATTCTGGACATTCTGTTTTGCATCAATTAAGATGCAGGGGACACACGGCTAAAACACATGCCCGTGTGTCTACCCGTCTGGACAACAATAAGGCTATTTACCAAGCATTTTTTGCCACCCTTACTTGTACATACATACACAACATCATATAACACCAATCCAAGCATATTACATACAATCAATCAGCCACAATCAAGACACCAACACATCATTCACATGCTACCATCTATCATACACAAACATCACATGATTATCAACTCAAATCATGTAAGTTCCCACATCCATGAAAGGCATCATCATATAACTCAAATCATGTAAGTTTCATAATGCTTCAATGTTTGAAATTGATCAATATTATGGAATGTATGTTATTACTATTAAAATCGAGTGTTGAATTCTCGATAAGAAAATGATGAGAATAAGTTAAATTTAAGTCACGGATTAAGTTCCGGAATAAGGATGAAATTATGTATTCATATGAGGTGAGAAAGGTTCCGTATAAGACAATGTCTGGGACATGGCCTCGGCACCCAAGAATGATCTCGTGTAAGACCATATCAGGGATATGGCCTCGACATCTATATACTATCTCGTATAATACCATGTCTGGGACATGGCATCGACATTGAGTTATGAGATCCCGTATAAGACCATATCTGGGATATGGCATCGGCATCAAGAGGTAATCCCATATAAGACCATATACGGGATATGTCATTGGTATCAAAGTTCATACACGATGAAATTAAATATCTTACGATACATTGATTAGTTCATGGTTAAAAGAGTTAAGCATGTTAAACGGTATAGAGTTAAATCCAATTTTTGGATGATCTTGAGTCTCATTCATGATACGAATGATCATGATTGGAATTTATGTTCATGTCAGCATATGTGCTAAGCCACGTGATTAAGTGATACAGGTAGCATGACTAAGTACAAGTTATGAAACCATAGTGACATGAGACGGGTAAGAATATGCATAATTAAGTGTGAGTAAGTACGAGTAAGTATGCTCAATCATTGAGGCTTATATTTCCATTAATTCATGTTATGAATGAGATGTATAAGTTATTATGTTGTTCTACAGTTTCATGCAAACTTACTAAGCTATATGCTTACCCCTCTCTTTTCCCTTTTCCTTGTAGTTTCGCCAAGTTAGCTCGGGGATCACAAAATGTCGGAGCTCGAAAACACACTATCAACCGCTCTTTTGGTATAGTAAAGTTAATTCAATTTGAGTATGGCATGTATAGGGCTTTGACCATTTTGTGTCATGTCATGTTTAAGGGCCAAAAAGGGTTGGTTATCAATGTTTTGCACTCATTTTGTAAAAGGGTCATGATGAATTGGCCAAAATTGTCAAGTTCATGTTTTAAAGTTAATGAGCATAATGAAATAAATGTTCATGCAAGTTGTCGAGTATGATTGTGGTTGGAATGTTGGATAATTTAAGGATGGATCATAGATTAATGTTGTTATGATATGCACTATTTGTGAATACATGAGTGAGTTTACGTTTCAGGGTGGCAAAAGGCTTGGAAAATAGCCTATAGATGTCCACACGGGTAGACACACGAGCGTATGTCAAGGCCATGTGTCACACACGGCCAGCCCTATGGGCATGCTGGTAGGCCGTGTGTCCTCTGCGCTAATTTACAATAATTTAATTCGTCACACGGGCCATCACACAGGCGTGTGTCCTGGCCGTGTGTTATTAAGGATTTGGTGATGTCATAGTCAGAGAGCTCCACGGGTAGGAGACAGGGCCGTGTCTAGGCCGTGTGAAGGACACGGGTTTTAGACACGGGCGTCTGCTCAACCGTGTGAAATAAGTCAGTGTCGACCACGGGTGTCGAGCACGGGCAGGTCTCAAGGGCACACAGGTGTGTCCCTTGGACCACATGGGCGTGTGGCCCCTGTTTAGATAAAATTTTTCAAAGAAAGCGAAAGTTCCCAGTTGAATTACGAAACCTTCCGAGAAAATGTTTAAGGCCTCGTAAGCCCATAATACGAATGTTATGATAAAGAAAGAAAGGTCTTAAGTCGAAACAAAATTTTATTACCCGTAATTACATGTTCAAGCAAGGTCAAGCATGGTAATGCCTCGTATCTGGTTCCGGTGTCGGACACGGGTAAGGGGTGTTATATTTAGTGGTATCAGAGCTACGGTTTAGTCGATTCTCGGACTAATGTAGCGTGAGTACGAGTCTAGCTATACATGCCATACGTAATAGTACTTGTGTAATGATAGTGTGACGACTTCTGACAATTTGAATTGTATATTTTTTTTATAGTTGATGGATATTGATCCTGACCGAGCTGCAGCTAATGATGCTACAAGTAATACACCGGCTCCCGCGCAAGGGACCGCGCCAGTAGAGTGTAGACCCTAGACTTTGGGTCAGGGAGAAGAGGCCCGAGAAGCCTTTCTCTAAATGATGAGTAATTGGTATACAGAGTATATATGAGCAAATCCGAATGCTCCACCCCCGCCTATTCCTCAACCTACCCCTGTAGCTCCTTAAGTGGTAGAGGTTGTAAGAAGAGAGAAGCCTCTGGTTGATAGGATCCGGAAGCAAGGAGCCGAGGAATTCAGGGCTAGTAAAGATGATGATCCGGAAAGAGCTGAATTTTGGCTTGAAAATACCATCAGGGTATTTGATGAGTTATTGTGCACAACTGAAGAGTGCATGAAGTGTGTGGTTTCTCTTTTGAGAGATTCCGCTTACCAGTGGTGGAATACCCTTGTGTCAATTGTATTGAGGGAAAGAATTACGTGGGAATTTTTCCAAGAGGAATTTCAGAAGAAATACATAAGCTAAAGATTTATAGACCAGAAGAGAAAGGAATTCCTTGAACTGCAGCAAGGAAAGATGACAGTAAGTGAATACGAGCGCGAGTTTGTGAGGCTCAGCAAGTATGCACGGGAATGTGTGTCCTCTGAAGCCATTATGTGTAAAAGGTTTGAGGACGGATTAAATGAAGATATCAGGCTGTTTGTTGGTGTTCTCGAGTTGAAAGAATTTGTGGTGTTAGTGGACCGGGCTTGTAAGGCCAAAGAATTAGTGAAAGAGAAAATGAAAGCTGAGATGGAGTCTCGTGACTCGAGAAAGAGGCAGATGAGCAAGTCGTTTCAATCTTCATCTAAGAAGTCAAGAGACTTCCCTACTCGATCAGCTACTTCATCCGGGTTTTCAAACAAAGGTAAGAGTAAGTAGTACTCAAGGTCTAAAGCCCAGACCACCTCGATTGCTAGTGTCGGCAATGCCCGGCCCAGTAGACCGGAATGCCCGCAGTGTGGCAGACGTCATTTCGGTGAATGTCGATTAAATGAAAAGGCTTGTTTCAGATGTGGATCTCTAGACCATTTTATTAGAGATTGCCCAGAGGGGGACGAGAAAGAGAAGCCCCAGGATGCTAGACCGGGAGGCACTGCTAGAGGGAGACCACAGAGAAACCCGGGAAGTGGGGCAAGTAGTAAGAATACTCACAAAGAGTAGGCTATGAGACCTGAGGGCAAAGCGCCTGCGAGGACCTATGCCATTCGCGCTCACGAAGAGGCGTCATCTCCTGATGTGATCACGGGTACCTTTTCTCTCTATGACACTAAAGTTATTACTTTAATAGATCCGACATCTACCTATTCTTATATATGCATGAAATTAGTATCTAGAATGAGTATGCCCGTAGAGTCTACAGAATTTGTGATAAAGGTGTCTAATCCTTTAGGCAAAATTGTGCTAGTTGATAAAGTATGCAAAGATTGCCCATTAATGATTAGAGGTCATTATTTTAAGGAAAATCTTATGTTATTACCATTTGATGAATTTGATATAATTCTTGGTATGGACTGGCTAACCACTCATGGTGTGACTGTAAACTGTGGAAAGAAATATATTGAGTTAGGATGTGAAAATGGGGACACTCTTCATGTTGAATCAGATGAACAGGATAGATTGCCGGTTGTGATCTCTCATATGACCTATCAGAGGTGCGTAAGAAAGGGATATGAGGCATATCTTACTTTTGTGTTGAATGCTAAAGAAACCGAGTTAAAGATTGAATCAGTTTAGGTAGTATGTGAGTACCCAGATGTTTTTCTAGAGGAACTGCCAGGACTACCCCCGATTAGAGAGGTCGAGTTCGACATTGAGTTAGCTCCCGGTGCTGTACCCATATCAATTGCACCATATAGAATGGCTCCGATGGAGTTAAAAGAATTAAAGGCACAATTACAAGAGTTAACGGATAAAGGTTTTGCAAGACCGAGTAGTTCTCCATGGGGTGCTCCAGTGCTATTTGTGAAAAAGAAAGATGGTTCCATGAGGCTATGTATAGATTATTGGCAGCTTAATAAGGTAACAGTGAAAAACAAGTATCCGTTGCCAAGGATCGACGATTTGTTTGATAAATTGAAGGGAGCCACTGTGTTCTCTAAAATATATTTGAGATCGGGGTATTACCAGATGAGAGTAAAAGATTCAGATGTGCCTAAGATGGCTTTTCGAACGAGGTATGGGCACTATGAATTTCTAGTCATGCCTTTTGGTTTAACAAACGATCCGGTGGTATTTATGGACTTAATGAACCGCATCTTTCGGCCATACTTAGATAAGTTTTTGGTCGTCTTTATTGATGATATATTGATATACTCCCGTGATGAGGGAGAGCATGCCGAACATCTAAGGACAGTTTTACAGATTCTTCGAGATAATCAGTTGTACGCCAAGTTTAGTAAAAGTGAGTTTTGGCTCAAGGAAGTTGGATTCTTGGGACACATTGTCCCAAGAGATGGAGTCCGAGTTGACCCAAGCAAAATTTCGGCTATTGTTGATTGGAAACCGCCGAAAAATGTATCTGAGGTTAGAAGTTTTCTGGGCCTAGCTGGCTATTATCGACGGTTCGTTAAAGGATTCTCCATGATAGCTACACTGATGACGAGATTATTATAGAAAAATGTAAAGTTTGAGTGGACGGAAAAGTGCCAACACAATTTTGAGAGATTAAAGGCAATATTGACAGAGGCTCCAGTTCTAGTGCAACCTGAGCCGGGAAAGGAATTTGTGATCTACAGTGATGCATATTTAAATGGATTGGGCTGTGTACTTATGTAAGAAGGCAAGGTGTTAGCATATGCCTCCAGACAGTTAAAGCCACACGAGAAGAATTACCCTACGCGTGATTTAGAATTGGATGCTATCGTGTTTGCATTAAAGATATGGAGACACCATTTATATGGTGAGAGATGTCAGATATTCACCGATCACAAAAGTCTAAAGTATTTGATGACTCAGAAAGAATTGAATTTAAGGCAACGAAGGTGGTTGGAGTTGATAAAAGATTATGAGCTAGTCATTGACTACCACCCGGGGAAGGCGAATGTAGTCGCCGATGCTTTAAGTACAAAATCCTTATTTGCCTTGAGGGCTATTAATACACGGATGAGTTTATCAGATGATGGTTCTATTCTAGCGGAGTTGAGGGCTAGACCAATGTTTCTTCAAGAAATCTGTGAGGCTCAGAAAGATGATAGTGACCTATAAGCTAGAAAAGCTCAATGCGAGTCAGGTGTTGAGTCCGATTTTTAGATTAATCTAGACGGATGTTTAATGTTCAGGGATCAAGTATGTGTACCGAGGAACGATGAGCTTATTTGTAAAGTTTTGCATGAGGCACATAGCGGATGTTTATCTATACATCCGGGTAGTACCAAGATGTATAATGATCTAAAGAAATGGTACTGGTGGCTGAGTATGAAGAAAGATATTTCTGAATTTGTCTCAAGATGCTTGATTTGTCAGCAGGTAAAGGCCGAACATCAAGTACCCTCGGGTTCACTTCAACCTATTATGGTGCCCGAGTGGAAGTGGGACCGAGTTACTATGGACTTTGTAATAGGTTTACCGTTGACACCGAGCAAGAAAGATGTTGTATGGGTCGTAGTCGATAGACTTACAAAGTCAGCCCATTTCATACCAGTGCGTGTTGACTATTCACTGGATAAGTTTGCAAACTTGTACATCTCTGAGATTGTGAGACTTCACGGAGTGCCTTTATCGATTATATCGGATAGAGATCCGAGATTCACCTCCAGGTTTTGGAAAAAGTTGTAAGAGGCCTTGGGCACCAAGTTGAGTTTTAGTACAGCCTTTCACCCCCAAACTGACAGACAGTCGGAAAGGTTAAAACAAGTAATTAAGGATATGCTTCGGTGCTATATTCTTGAATTTCAAGGCAGTTGGGAAAAGTATCTACCGTTGGTAGAGTTTGCTTATAATAATAGTTTTCAGTCAAGTTTAAAAATGACACCTTATGAGGCTTTATATGGGCGTAAGTGCCGAACGCCTTTATACTGAACTGAGCTTAAGAAAAACCAGATACACGGGGTTGACTTGGTTAGAGAAACTAAAGAAAAAGTAAAGGTGATTCGAGACTATTTAAAAGCTGCTTCTGACAGATAGAAATCTTACTCAGATTTAAAAAGGAAAGAGATTGAGTATCAAGTCAGCGATAGAATATTCTTAAAAGTGTCGCCATGGAGGAAAGTTCTTAGATTTGGCCGGAAAGGCAAGTTGAGTCCGCATTTTATCGGACCATATGAGATCACCGAGAGGATTGGGCCAGTAGCCTATCGGTTGGTTTTGCCGACTGAGTTAGAAAAGATTCATGATGTGTTTCACATGTCGATGTTACGACGCTACCGATCAGACCCATCACATGTAATCACACCGACTGAGGTTGAGATTCAACCCGACATGACATATGGTGAGGAACCAGTTAAGATCTTAGCACGGGAAGTCAAACAGTTGAGAAATAAAAGTATAGCCCTTGTGAAAGTATTGTGGAAAAGACATGGGGTAGAAGAAGCTACATGGGAGCCCGAAGAGGCTATGAGGAATCAGTACCCAAACCTTTTCACTGGTAAGATTTTCGAGGACGAAAATCCCTAAAGGGGGAGAATTGTAACAGCCTGACTTAGGGCCTAGTCGGAATAGTGGTGCGAGGCCACAAATCCGAAGTAGAAATATGAGTTTAAATGATTTCATAAGGCTTATGAGGTGATTATATAATTGTGTGAAAATATCATGAAGAAATTTTATTAATTGGTGATTAAATTATCCATTAGGACTAAATTGCAAGGAATAAAAAATATGAGATTCTAGAAGATTCATGTATGAAATTGAATTATGAAAATTTCTAGAGGTCCTTATTTAGCAATTAGACTATTATATTTGATGATGGACAAAAATGGACATGGGAAGGAAAAATCTCAAGAAAGGGTCATTAAGGGCATTTTAGTCATTTGGTAAATAAAAGAATTAAAAGGGAAAGCAAGCCCAAAAACATGTCCATCTTCCTCCCTTGGCCGAAAATTTCAAGGAACACTATAGCTAGGGTTTGTTCAACTTTCAAGCTTGATAGTAAGTGCATCCTAGCCCCGTTTTTAATGTTTTTCGTATTTTTGAAACCCTCGTAGCTCGGTTTAGCTAATTTTAGCTATTTTTTGAGCTAGGGTTTATGTTAAAAAATTTACCCATGTGTGACATGCATGTATTTTGATGTTTTATGTAAGATTATGAAAGTTTGGTGTAGGATAAACATCGTTTTCTAAGTGATTTTCATGAAAGATGCATGAAAAGGACCAAATTGTAAAAGTTATAGAAATGGTCATACATGAGTGAAATAGTGGAAATTGAATGTTGCTATAGTTGAGAAAATGATTCGGCTAGGCTTGAAATGCAAGAAAGTTGAATGAAAATCATTTTACGAGCCTATGGGAAAAAAAGTGTAATTATGCAAAAGTTTAGGGGCAAAATCATAATTTTGCCGAAATGTGAATTATGAGTCGATTTAGTCAATATGTGTATTTAAAAAGTGAAATTTTTATTATAGATCAAGAAACGCAAAGCCCGGATAGAAGCCGAGGCAAGAACTAAATCGAAGACTAAATCGAGCATCGAGACACATTTTGAGATTCGAGGTAAGTTTGTATGAAATTAAAGTTTCATAATGCTTCAATGTTTGAAATTGATCAATATTATGGAATGTATGTTATTACTATTAAAATCGAGTGATGAATTCTCGATAAGAAAATGATGAGGATAAGTTAAATTTAAGTCCCGGATTAAGTTCCGGAATAAGGATGAAATTATGTATTCATATGAGGTGAAAAAGGTTCCGTATAAGACAATGTCTGGGACATGGCCTCGGCACCCAAGAGTGATCTCGTGTAAGACCACATCTGGGTTATGGCTTCAACATCTATATACTATCTCGTATAATACCATGTCTGGGACATGGCATCGACATTGAGTTATGAGATCCCGTATAAGACCATATCTGGGATATGACATCGGCATCAAGAGGTAATCCCATATAAGACCATATCTGGGATATGTCATTGGCATCAAAGTTCATACACGATGAAATTAAATATCTTACGATACATTGATTAGTTCATGGTTAAAAGAGTTAAGCATGTTAAACGGTATAGAGTTAAATCCAATTTTTGGATGATCTTGAGTCTCATTCATGATACGAATGATCATGATTGGAATTTATGTTCATGTCAGCATATGTGCTAAGCCACGTGATTAAGTGATACAGGTAGCATGACTAAGTACAAGTTATGAAACCATAGTGACATGAGATGGGTAAGAATACGCATAATTAAGTGCGAGTAAGTACGAGTAAGTATGCTCAATCATTGAGGCTTATATTGCCATTGATTCATGTTATGAATGAGATGTATAAGTTATTATGTTGTTTTAGAGTTTCATGAAAACTTACCAAGCTATATGCTTACCCCTCTCCTTTCCTTTTTCCTTGTAGTTTCACCAAGTTAGCTCGGGGATCATGGAACGTCGGAGCTCGAAGACACACTATCAACTGCTCTTTTGGTATAGTAAAGCTAATTCAATTTGAGTATGGCATGTATAGGGCTTTGACCATTTTGTGTCATGTCATGTTTAAGGGCCAAAAAGGGGTTGGTTATAAATGTTTTGTACTCATTTTGTAAAAGGGTCATGATGAATTGGCCAAAATTGTCAAGTTCATGTTTTAAAGTTAATGAGCATAATGAAATGAATGTTCATGCAAGTTGTCGAGTATGATTGTGGTTGGAATGTTGGATAATTTAAGGATGAATCATAGATTAATGTTGCTATGATATGCACTATTTGTGAATACATGAGTGAATTTACGTTTCAGGGTGGCAAAAGGCTTGGAAAATAGCCTATAGATATCCACACGGGTAGACACACGGGCGTGTGTCAAGGCCGTGTGTGACACACGGCCAGCCCTATGGGCATGTTGGTAGGCCGTGTGTCCCCTGCACTAATTTACGAGAATTTAATTCATCACACGGGCGTGTGTCCTGGCCGTGTGTTATTAAGGATTTGGTGCCGTCATAGTCAGAGAGCTCCACGGGTAGGAGACACGGTCCTGTCTAGGCCGTGTGAAGGACACGGGTTTTAGACACAGGCGTGTGCTCAGCTGTGTGAAATAAGTCAGTGTCGACCACGGGTGTCGAGCACGGGCATGTCCCTTGGACCACACGGGCGTGTGGTCCATGTTTAGCCAAAAATTTTCAAAGAAAACGAAAGTTCCCAGTTGAACTACGAAACCTTCCGGGAAAATGTTTAAGGCCTCGTAAGCCCATAATACGAATGTTATGATCAAGAAAGAAAGGTTTTAAGTCGAAACGAAATTTTATTACCCGTAATTACATGTTCAAGCAAGGCAAGCATGGTAATGCCTCGTATCCGATTCCGGTGTCGGACACGAGTAAGGGGTGTTACACTCAAAATCTTTAACAATTTTGAAATAAAAGGTACGGGCTAGCTAGTATACGAAGCAACGATCTCAAAAATGTAAAAATTATTAAAAATCGAGTCAAAATGACTTACCAGTTTTGCTTTCAAATGACCGAACCCTAGAAAAAATTTTATGGTTTCTTCTCCCTTGAATTTTCGGCTAAAGACGATGAGTATAAAGCCTTAATTTGTTTTTATTTTATTTAACATATATTTGTTAACATTTTTACTAAATTAACCTTAGTAATAAACATATATAAACACATCATGAATGGCCATAATTTTCCACTTACACTACCAATGGTCTAATATCATCATAAGGACCTTTGGTTTAATAAATCATAGCAATTAAACATCTTTAACAAATAGAATGAAACTTTTGCATTTTACGTGATTAAGTCCTTTTTTTCGAATTAAGCATTCAAATAGTAAATTTTCTTTACGAAAGTAAACTTCAATAAAATAATAAAATAAATATTTTGGCCTCGGATTTGTGGTCCCAAAACCACTCTTCCAATTTCACCTAAAAATGGGCTGTTACAACTCTCCCTCCTTAGGGATTTTTGACCCCGAAAATCTTACCAATAAATAGGTTAGGGTACTATTTTCGCATAGCTTCCTCAAGTTCCCACGTAGCTTCTTCGATCTCGTGTTCTTTCCAGAGAACCTTTACTAGAGCTATGCGCTTATTTCTCAATTCTTTGATTTCACGAGCTAAAATCCTTATCAGTTCTTCGCTATACGTCAAATCTGCCTGTATCTCAACATCTACCGGAGAAATCACATGTGATGGATTGGATCTATATCGATGTAACATAGAAACATGAAAAACATTATGAATCTTTTCAAGTTCTGATGGTAAAGCTAGTCGATATGCTACCAGCCCTATTCTTTCAATGATCTCGTAAGGTCCTATAAATCGCGGACTTAACTTCCCTTTACGGCCGAATCGAAGAACCTTTTTCCACGGTGAAATTCTTTACGTATCGATATGAAATCGAAGAACCTATAAATCGCGGACTTAACTCGGTCCCCGACCTGAAATTCAATTTCTTTACGTTTTAAATTCGCGTATGATTTTTGTCGATCTAAAGCTGCTTTTAAACTGTTGCGAATCATTTTCACTTTTTCTTCAGTTTCTCTAATCAATTCAACCCCGTGAATCTTTTTCTCACTTAGTTCAGTCCAGTAGAGCAGAGTTCGACATTTGCGACCATATAAAGCTTCATACGACGCCATCTTTATACTCGTCTGAAAACTGTTATTATACGCGAATTCAATCAACGGAAAATATTTTTTCCCAACTGCCTTCAAATTCTAAAATACAACATCTCAACATGTCTTCAAGAATCTGAATAACTCTTTCGGTCTGACCGTCAATTTGAGGATGAAAAGCTGTACTGAAATTCAACTTCGTACCTAAAGCTTCTTACAGTTTCTTCCAGAATCGCGTCATAAATCTGGGATCTCTATCAGAAATAATAGATAATGGTACCCCATGCAATCGAACAATCTCAGAAATTTATAATTCAGCTAATCTGTCAAGTGAGTAATCTGTACGTACCGATATGAAATGAATAGATTTTGTTAGTCGATCAACGACAACCCATATAGCATCTTTCTTTTTTGGGGTTAGGGGCAATCCCGACACAGAATCCATTGTAACTCTATCCCACTTTCACTCAGGAATCATTACAGGTTGCAGTAAACCAGATGGTACTTGATGTTCAGCTTTGACTTGTTGACAAATCAAACATTTAGAAACAAACTCTGAGATATCCCGTTTCATGCCTTGCCACCAAGAAAACTGTTTCAAATCGTTATACATTTTTGTACTTCCCGAATGAATAGATAAGCAGTTATGGTGAGCTTCGTGCAAAACCTTCTGAATGAGTTCTGAATTTCTCGGTATGCAAATTCTATTCCAGAACCTTAAACAATCATCGGTCCCAATCTGAAACTCTGAATCAGGGATGTTCTCACATTGAATCCGTTTAACTTGCAATACACGGTCATCTTTCTGAGCTTCACAAATTTGTTGAAGAAATATCGGTTTAGCTTTTAATTCAGCTAAAATAGATCCACCATCAAAAATCATCAACTGGGTGTTCATTGCTCGTAATGCAAACAAAGATTTCTGAATCAAGGCATCGGCAACAACATTAGCTTTTCCCAGGTGATAATCAATCACAAAATCATAATCTTTCAATAACTCGAGCCATCTTCGTTGTCCCAAATTCAAATCCTTCTGTGACATCAAATATTTTAAGCTTTTGTGATCCGTATAAATGTGGCATTTTTCACCGTATAAATAGTGTCGCCAAATTTTCAATGCGAACACAATTGCAGCCAACTCAAGAATGTGCGTCAGATAATTCTTTTCATGCGGTTTCAATTGTCGAGAAGCATAAGCTATAAATTTTCATTCTTGCATCAGAACACATCCCAAACCATTTAATGACACGTCACTATAAATCACAAATTCTTTCCCCGATTCAGGTTGAACCAAAACTGGTGCTTCATTTAACAGTACTTTCAACTGTTCAAAACTCTACTGATATTTTTCTGACCATTTGAATTTCACATATTTTTGAAGTAGTCATGTCATTGGTGTTGCAATCATCAAAAATCCTTTCACGAATATTCAGTAATAACTCGCTAAACCCAGAAAACTACGGACTTCAGATACATTTCTCGGAGGTTTCCAATCAACAATAGCAAAAATCTTACTCGGGTCAACTCTAATACCATCAGCTGAAACAATATGCCCCAGAAATCAAACTTCTTGAGGCCAAAACTCACATTTGCTGAACTTTGCAAATAATTGCTTGTCACATAGAGGTTGTAACACAACTCTCAAGTGCTCGGTATGTTCAGATTCATCTCGCAAATAGATCAGAATGTTGTCAATGAATACAACAACAAATCTGTCTACATACAGCCTGAATATCCGGTTCATCAAATCCATGAAAACTGCTGGAGCATTAGTTAATCTGAAAGGCATAACGAGGGATTCATAATGTCCATACTTTGTTCTGAATGCGGTTTTCAGCACATCCGATTCTTTAACTCGCAACTGATAATAACCCGATCTCAAATCAATCTTTGAAAATACTGTATCCCCTTTCAACTGATCAAATAAATCATCAATCTGCGGTAGAGGGTATTTTTTCTTTATAGTCACTTTATTTAGCTGTCTGTAATTGATACACATTCTCATCGTGCCATCTTTCTTTTTCACGAACAATACTGGTGCACCCCAGGGCGAATAACTCGGTCGTGCAAAACCTCTGTCTGTCAATTCTTGCAGCTGAGCTTTCAGCTCTTTTAATTCTGTTGGAGCCATTCTGTATGGAGCTATCGATATTGGTGTTGTTCCCGGTACTAATTCAATACCAATTTCAACCTCTCTAGTCGGTGGCAAACCCAGTAATTCTTCTGGAAATACATCCGAAAACTCACAAATAACAGGTACAGATTCAATCTTTGATTCAGATACCTTTGTATCCTATACGTATGCAAGATATACATCATAGCCCTTTTTCATATATTTCTGAGCTAACATAGAAGATATCATAGTAGGTAATTCACTCGAATCATCAGGCTCAATCCGAAGAACTTCACCGTTTTGACATTTCAATTTGATAGTCTTTCGTCTACAATTCACAACTGCATCATGTGTAGTCAGCAAGTCCATACCCAGAATCACATCAAACTCATCAAATGGTAGAAGCATCAAGTCAGCCCGAAAATAGTAACCCCGAGTCATCAAAGGAAAATTCTTACAAATTTTATCAACTAACACAGATTTGCCTAAGGGGTTCGATACTTTAATTACAAACTCTGTAGACTCGACATATAAACTCTTTTTAAATACTAAATTCATACAGATATATGAATGGGTTGATCCAGGATCTATCAATGCAACTATATCAGTATCAAAAAGAGAAAAAGTATTGGTAATAACATCTGGCAATGATGCCTCCTCCCGTACACGGATAGCATAAGCTTGGGCAGGTGCTCGTGCCTCAGATCTCATAGCAGAATCTCTCGTAGCACCTCAATTACCACTCGTATTTCCAGTGTTTCGGGTTGGTCTTCCTCTAGTAGCCGTATTACTCACTTTCGCTGGTTGATCTCTTTCAGCTATAGACTTTTCTGGACAGTCCCAGAGATAATAATCAAGAGATCAACATCTAAAACAAGCTCCACTCACTATTTTGCATTCACCGTAATGTCGCTTATTGCAATGCTTACATTCAGGTACAACATTTCTAACACTACCCGAACTGGCAACAGATGTTGTATGAGGTTTAGAGCTGAAATTTCTTGCATCTCTTTCTCTGATTGAAATCCCCACAAAAGCAGTAGAACGAGGATGATATTCTTTAGATTTCTTTGATGCTGACTGATGTGATTTGCCCGCAAATCTTTTTCTAAAGTCTCTAGCCTCAAAATTGGCTTTTCTTTTCTCTTTGCTAAGCTCTTCGGCTTTGTAGGCTCTGTCAAATAGAACAACAAACTCTTTCAACTCAAGAATCCCCACTAATAGTCTGATTTCTTCATTTAACCCATCTTCGAATCTTTTACACATTATAGCCTCAAAAGAAACATATTCACGAGCATATTTGCTGAGTCGTACAAACTCTCTTTCGTATTCCGTTACCGACACACAGCCCTGTTTCAATTCAAGAAATTCCTTTCTTTTCTGATCAATGAACCTTTGGCTGATGTATTTCTTTCTAAATTCAACTTGAAAGAATTCCCAAGTAACTCGTTCTCGAGGAAATACGGATATCAAAGTATTCCACCACTGATACGCGGTGTCTCTCAACAATGATACATCACATTTTAAACATTCTTCAAGTGTGCACGACAGTTCGTCAAATACTCGAATCGTGTTCTCAAGCCAAAACTTGGCTCTCTCAGGATCGTCGCTAATAGTAGCTCTGAAGTCTTCAGCCCCGCGTTTCCATATCTTATAAATAGGTGGCTTATTCATTCGCAAAGGATCCATACCTTGAGGAACTACAGGGATCGGTTGGGGAATAGGTGGGGGTGGAGGTTGTTAAGCAGCCGGGTTCATACGAATGTATTGTGTGAACAATTTGTTCATCATTTGGAAGAAGGCTTCTTTAGCCTCTCCTCATTAGCTACCCGTTACGGGTTTAGAGTCAGATAGCGCTGTCCCTTACGAGGGAGTAGGCGTGTTACTCTCGACCTCATCAACTACGGCTCGATCAGGATCCATTTACTATATAAAAACACATTTAAAAACGTAAAGAGTCATCACACTATCACAGTTTATATATATAGCATGTATAGCTAGACTCACATACGCTACGTTAGTCCTAATATTGACTAAACTATAGCTCTGATACCAATAAATGTAACACCCCTAACCCGTATATGTCGCCGGAGTAGGGTTACAAGGTATTACCGATCATTACACATCATTTAACATACAATGCTCATACATCTATGCATTCATACTCAAATACCATTCAAAAAAATCATATTGTCCCTCATAAGAGCCTACGAGGCCTTAATCATGCTTTAAAAGTGGTTCGGGACTAAACCGATATCATACAAAAATTTTGGAAAACTTAGAAATTTTTCATCTATATAGGGGTCACACGCCCGTGTGAACAGGCCGTGTGCCTCACACGGCTCCAAAAACGCCCGTGTTTCGGGCCGTGTGGAAACAGGGTATACATATTGACTTGCATCACACGGCCAAGGACACGCCCGTGTGCCAGGACGTGTGAAAACTGGAGAGTATACTGACTTGGGTCACACGGCCAACCACACGCCCGTGTGTCTAGCCCGTGTACTCTTCAAAATGGCCACACACGACCGTGTACCAGGCCGTGTCAAAACTATAGGGTATATTGACTTATGAAACACAGCCAAGTCACACGCCCATGTGCTAAGCCGTGTGCCATTTAGGGGGTATACTGACTTGTGCCACACGGCCAGTCACACGCCCGTGTGTGAGACCGTTCGGAGCATACTGACTATAATTTAATTCCAACACCAGGGGACACACGGCCATGCAACATAACCGTGTGTCACACACGGCTGAGACACACGCCCGTGTCTCTGCTCGTGTGGACAAAAATAGGCCATTTGTTTGGCCATTTTGCCACCCTATTTTGACATGCATACACAATCATAAATTACAACATTTCACAACTCAATTGGCAGCCAAAACATAATATCTCATACACATATTAATCCCATTTCAACATGGAATTCAAATGCATAATAAATCACATACATTTTCCATTCATAAGCCTACCGTATAACAAGACACATTTGCATATTTCCATTCCATCTACTACTTGTCAAACATACCAAAACATAGCATCAAGTTTAGCCAAATCCCATGGCTCAACTTATCCACAATATGTACCAAAATCATAATCTCAAGTAACCATAACTATCACCTTTAACACTAGCCTATACATGCCATATTTACATATATCCACAAGTTCAAAAGTACCAATCGGCAACTTGATAGTGTGATGTGTAACTCCGACTTGTCTGAAACGAGCGAGCTAATGAACCTCTATAAAACATAGAAAAGGAAACAGAGTAAGCTTTATAGCTTAGTAAGCCCGTATAATTCAGAATTAAACTTACCATTTATACATAATCAAGGCAACAATTAAGAAGTATTCAATTCAATTAACAAATGCCTAAACACAAACATTAATCACAAGTTAGTCACCAAAATTCATTAAACCATCCATTAACTAAATGTAATTACTTATTACATTGTATCATATTTGTAACACCCCAAACCCGGTCAATACGCCATGACCAAATCTGGCATGCCACGAAGGAAAACGTTTTGAAGAAAAACAAGTTAACGATTAAATTTTAGTGAAAAACTTTTTGTTGTTCTAAATTCGTAGAAAATTAAGTTGAAAACTGATATTTTATTTTAAAATTCCGTAAATAGATTTTTTTAAAACTTAGTCGCAGCTTAGATTCGTAAACCATTTATAAATTAAAGAGAAACTAAATCGTATCTAATAAAAATTTGGAAACTTATGTTTTTGGAAAATAGTATGAATTATCGAAAATACTTAAGTTGTTAAAAATTATCAATTTATTTAGGTTACCCGATGGTAACGTTTTAAAAACCATTGCGCTTTGTATTTTAGAAAACTTTGTTCACATATCATTAAATCAATCATGTAATTTGCAAGTTATTCTTAAAACAAATCCAAAGCATATAAATAAAAAAAAAAAACATAATTAAAGAGGCCTTATTACAAACCCATAAAAATGAAAACCAAATTAAAATAAAGTACCCAAACGGAAGTTCATGTAAAACCAAATTTCATTGCATGGCCTCCTCGAGTTCATCCGGCTCCTCATCCGCGAATTTACGAATTACCTGAAAAAGTAAGGGAGAAGGTGAGTCACCAAGACTCAGTGCATATTCCCTCTCCCGGGTAAATACCACATACTTACACAAATTATAACCAAGCAATGTATATATATATGATGCACCCAACCTAGCCATCCATAACCCCTTTTCTACCCCGTGTGGTACCAAACCACTAGTGGTGCCAAACCACTGGTGACCAAAGTCACGATATTCAATATTGTGATACCAAATCACTGGTGACCCAAAGTCACAAATAATCAAGTTGTGGGGCCAACCCACTTGTGATACCAAATCACTGGCGACAATCCCATATCTTAAAAGTGGGGCCAACCCACGGTGGTGTTAATCCACAGGGATGAGTCGCTATGAGGTGCCAAACCTCTGGTGTCCGAAGACACGAATATCAATCTTCCCCCTCCTCTCATATTGCCCATACCAATGCAACATTTGTACAAATCATGTCAACATACTTTATTATGAAACACATAACAAATATATCATAAATCGTAGATCATGATTTCAATCCACATGTATTAACAACATATAGAAACGGACTTACCCGAATCCTCATTCATACCATCATAGTATCATATCAAGATCTCTTTGTTTTCCACTTTTATAATATGATTAGTAAATTGAAATTATATATACATATACATAACCGAGTTATAAAGTGTGTAAGGTACACACCTGACACTACCGCAAGTACTAAAATCTGAAGACCTGATCTACCACACTAGATCACCTTGTCCTACAATCGGCCAATATTTAAATTATAAACAAAGGCCATTCGGCCATACCACTAAATCCCAATGAGTTATCACTTGAAATACCAAGTCTTACCTAAAGCTTACCCAAAACGATTTGACAAAGAAACGAGGCTTAGATTGATTGCTTCCAACATCCCGAGGAGCCTAAAAGAAATCGGTTTCTAAGAATGATTAGAACCTTGCAACAATTTTCCAAAATTCGGCCTTTGTCCACAACAGGAACAACATAGAAACAATAAAAAGACTAAGGAAAAACGGCCATAACACTTACCTATCTTCCAAAACCGATTGAAGAAAACCAAATGAAGTCCTACCCTTGAAGAAATTTGGCCAAGACAAATCAAATAGGATATGAGAGTTTCGGCTATGATTTTGAAAGAAAACAATTGATATTCGGCTCAAAAGAGATGAAGAATTAGTATGGCAAAGAAGAAAAGAAAAAAAAATGAAAAGGGAAGAAGGATGATTCGGCTTTAGCAACTAATGAAAGAAAAATCAAGGGAAAGGGGAAGAAAGAGATTCGCCAAGAAGAAAGTAAAAGAAATGTTGTGATTTTGAACAATATTCAAAAGAAAGAAAAGAGAGAAAATGGGATTAAGAGATTCGGCCAACACCTATTTTACTAAAGAAGAAAAGTGCACAAAATGCACAAAGTTCAAATGTAGTTTCAGTTTCAAAAGGAAAAATGAGAGAAAGAGAATGGTATTTGGTTCAACACAAAAATGAGAGCTAAAATCCAAAGCAAATTTGCACAAAAATGCCTAGGTACATTCGGCCAAAGAAGGAGTTTTGGAGAGAAAAGAAACAAATGCCAAAAGGTGCACAAATGCTAAAGTTGGCCAACTATCCTTCCCCAAACCTCCTATCAATATTCGGCCACCCCCCTAGCCATACATGCCGTCCACATACATGCACTAAAGGCCTTGGAATACTTTCCAAAACATCTCCCTTAAGCCAAGCCTTGAAATCCTCTACATTCCCAAAGTTGAAGAAATTTTATCCCCAAAATCTAGCAATTCTATCCCTTATTTCATGCTTACCATAACCTTAAGTCTTCTTGCCATAAAAAGAAAATTGTCCATCTTATCCATATATATAGTTGACCGACACTTAATGCTAGGATGTACAAAAATAAAATCCTCAATATCCTTTCCATGCTACTCGAACCACTTCCCTCAAGCAACCTTTCAAGCTCCTTATCCACTATGCCACTAACTCCTCATGTGCTTTAATTTAACACTTAAATTAACTTAAGTGTCAAGCTCACTTAATCCACTTCACTAAATTTTCCACACTAAAAAGTATTCTAGCTTAGCTAATATTTCCAAGCCTTCACACAAATATACTAAGCACACAATAACAATCATATCCGAGCTAATACAGATAACAAGATGATACTCTAATATTTTTAGGATGTTACAATATTAAACTCACATACATCATATACATCATTTATAACATTTTACTTTCAATCATATAAACAACAATTCATTTGTATAAACAGTACTTTACCATATCACGGAATTTATGCCCGTTGAACCTATTAGAATCTCGAGGGATACTCGGGTGATGTACAGTATATATAAATCAATAATCCGTCAATTCCTTATCATTTACCGCTCTTTCGAGTTATGAACAGTAAACTCCTCCTGAGCTGATGGACAATAAGCTCTATTGAGCTGAAACGGTAAGCTCTAACGAGCTGAAAACAGTAAGCTCTTATGAGCTAATATATCGGTATGCTCATACGAGCTGTGGTAAGTCCGCAACAAATGTAGGAGCTCGACCAAAACGGTAACCCTAGTCACACGTCACTCGTATCCTACGAATTCATACGGTTCAAACGGGGCTTGGTAATATTCAGTCTATATCAATTAAGCATTTGTATTCCAAGTGTATCAAATACTCAATTATAAACATACATTTCAATTAATTACAAGTATTTAAAAGTTCGATTCTAATTATACGAACTTACCTCGTATTGCTCGGATAAAACTATCGGCTATTCGTTAATCTTCCCTTTTCCCCGATCTAAACTTGATCTTGGCTTTTCTTGATCTATATATTATCAAATTCAATACATTCAACATTCAATCTATTCAATTTAGTCCATAATTCATATTTTGGCAAATTTACACATTTTCCCTTATACTTTCATATTATTATAGTTTAGTCCTTTTCACATAAAATTGCAAATTCATACAATTTAGTCCAATTACTTGCTAGCCGAATATACTACATGTTACTAGCAGCCCCTATTTCCAATTTATTCACACTTTTACCCACATAATTTTACAATTTCACAATTTAACCTTTTTTTGACATTTTTGTCAAAAATCACTTTACAAAACTAGTTTAACTATCAACAAATATTCATATTTCATCATTAAACATCAAAGAAGTCATAGATTCAATAATGGAAACTCTCAAAATCTTTAACAATTTTGAAATTAAAGGTACGGGCTAGCTAGTATACGAAGCAACGATCTCAAAAACGTAAAAATCATTAAAAATCGAGTCAAAATGACTTACCATTTTGCTTTCAAATGACCGAACCCTAGAACAATTTATATGGTTTCTTCTCCCTTGAATTTTCGGCTAAAGAAGATGAGTATAAAGCCTTAATTTGTTTTTATTTTATTTAACATATATTTATTAACATTTTTACTAAATTAACCTTAGTAATAAACATATATAAACACATAATGAATGGCCATAATTGTCCACTTACACTACCAATGGTCTAATATCATCATAAGGGCCTTTGGTTTAATAAATCATAGCAATTAAACACCATTTACAAATAGAATGCAACTTTTGCATTTTTTGCGATTAAGTCCTTTTTTACCGAATTAAGCATTCAAACAGTGAAATTTCTTTACGAAAGTTTCACACAATAATACTATCATGCTGTAAACTTTAATAAAATAATAAAATAAATATTTTGGCCTCGGATTTGTGGTCCCAAAACCACTGTTCCGATTTGACCTAAAAACGGGCTATTACATCCGCAACACATGCCGGACTACCCAGCCACTGGTAGACGTACGAGACCAGTACCCGGATCACATAAATCACATATATCACATGGTTTCCTAGTGACATGTCACTCGTATCCTAATCTATTCCTAAGGTTCAAACGAGATTTCTCACTTGTCCTTTCGTCGTTGAACCTATTCACATTGTCATTAATACAATTCATGTATAATAAAATGTACAAAAATACAAATATAACATTGCCTTTATTTACACACGAACTTACATCAGTACAAAATAGTAGAAAAGGATTTAATCGTCAAACACCTTATTCTTTCCCCGGTCAAGGTCCGAATTTCGTTTTTATTGATCTATAATAGAAAATTTAGCTTATTTAATATTCACATTACTCAAATCAGTCCAAACATCACATTATGGAAAAATTACCTTTTTGCCCCTAAAGTTTCACATTTTTTACAAATTAGTCCTTAGGCTCGTAACATGAAATGTATTCAATTTCTTGATAACCCAAGCCTAGCCGAACCAATTTCATGCCTATAGCAGCCCACATTTTCCATTAAATCAGATTTTTACTACCCATTTTACAACTTTTTACAATTAGGTCCTTTTATGTATTTTCATGAAAAATCACTTAGTAAAAGTTGTCTATCACATATCAAACATGCATAACCTACCATTAGCCAACAAAACACATACATGTATAACATGGGTCAAACCCTATACATCAACCATAACTCAAATTAATGGTAGAAATAGATAGATCAGATGATAACGACTTCAAAAATGTAAAGAGCATTAAAAACGGGACAAGAACGGACTTACAATCGAGCTTGAAAGTGGCCAAACCTTAGCTATGGCTTCCCTTCTAAACTTCAGCTATGGTGAGGAAGATGGACAAGGATTTTGGCTTGATTTTGCTTTTTAATTCATTTAATTTCCAAATTACCAAAATGCCCTTCACTTAAAACTTTGAAAATTTATCTCACCATGTCAATTTTTGTCCACTAACTTAACAAATGGTCTAATTACCATATAAGGACCTTTAATTTAAAATTTCATAGCAATTAGACACCTCTAGCATGTAGAACTCAACTTTTACACTTTTTACAATTTAGTCCTTTTTACTAAATTGAGTGCCCAAACGTCAAAATTTTCGAACGAAATTTTCACGAAATTATTTCGTAAAACTATAGACCATAGAAATATAATAAAAATAAATTTTACTGCGTCAGATTTGTGGTCTTGAAACCACTGTTCTGACTAGACCAAAATCGGGTTGTTACAACTCTCCTCCCTTAGGAATTTTCGTCCCCGAAAATCTTACCAGAAAATAGGTTTGGGTACTGTTTTCGCATAGCTTCCTCAGGTTCCCACGTAGCCTCTTCAACATTGTGTCTTTGCCATAAAACTTTTTCTAGGGCTATACCTTTATTTCTAAACTGTTTAACTTCCCGAGCTAAGATCTTGATCGGCTCTTCACCATACGTCATATCCGGTCGAATCTCAATCTCTGATGGAGAAATCACATGTGAAGGATCAGAATGATATCGTCGCAACATCGACACATGAAACACATTATGAATTCTTTCCAACTCTGTCGGTAAAGCTAACTGATATGCCACTGGCCCTATTCTTTCAATAACTGCATATGGCCCGATGAAACGCGGACTCAACTTGCCTTTACGACCAAATTCAGAGATACTTTCAGAAATACTTTATCACCAATCTAAAATTCGATCTCTTTTCTTTTCAAATCTGCGTACGACTTTTGTCGATCTGAAGTTGCTTTCAACCAATCGCGAATTACCTTTACCTTTTCTTCGGTTTCCCTAACCAAGTCAACCCCGTGAATCTATTTCTCACTAAGCTCGGTCCAATACAAAGGTGTTTGGCACTTGCGGCCATAAAATGCCTCATAAGGCGCCATCTTTATACTCGATTGAAAACTGTTGTTATAGGCAAATTCGACCAATGGTAGATATTTTTCCCAACTACCCTTGAATTCTAGGACACAACATCGGAGCATATCTTCAAGAATCTGAATTACTCTCTCAGACTGACCATCGGTTTGCGGATGAAAAGAGGTACTAAAGTTCAGCTTCGTACCCAAAGCTTCTTGCAACTTCTTCCAAAACCGTGAAGTAAACCTCGGATCTCTATCCAAAATAATAGAAATAGGCACTCCGTGCAATCTCACAATTTCAGCAATGTACAATTCAACTAGCTTGACAAGTGAGTAATCGGTACTTACCGGTATAAAATGAGCTGATTTCGTCAACCTATCGACAACGACCCAAACAGAATCTTTCTTTTTCAGAGTCAAAGGCAAACCCATTACGAAATCCATCGTAATTTTGTCCCATTTCCACTCGGGTACCATCACTGGTTGAAGTAAGCCCGAAGGTACTTGGTGTTTGGCCTTTACTTGTTAACAAATCAAACATCTCGAAACAAACTCTGAAATATCTCGTTTCATAACTGACCACCAATACAATTTCTTCAAATCATTATACATTTTTGTACTACCCGGATGCACAGATAAACAACCATTATGTGCCTCATAAAGAATTTTCTGAATAAGTTCATCATTTTTTGGTACAGAAATTCTACCTCGGAACATCAAACAATCATCGGATCTGATATGAAAATCTAAATCACTACTCGATTCACAATGAACTCTTTTGGTTTGCAAATCACTGTCACATTTCTGAGCTTCGCAAATTTGTTGAAGGAATAACGGTCTAGATCTCAACTCAGCTAGGATCAAACCATTTTCGGACAAAGTCAACCGTGTATTCATTGCTCTCAAAGTAAACAAAGTCTTTCTACTCAACGCATCTGCGACTACATTTGCCTTACCCGGGTGATAGTCAACCACTAGCTCATAATCCTTTAGTAACTCGAGCCATCTCCGTTGCCGCAAGTTTAAATCTTTCTGAGTCATCAAGTATTTCAAACTCTTATGATCAAAAAAGACATGACACTTCTCACCGTATAAATGATGTCTCCAAATTTTCAAAGCAAACACAATGGCGGCTAATTCCAAATCATGCATCGGATAATTCTTCTCGTGCGGTTTCAATTGTCCCGAGGCATAAGCTATCACTTTTCCCTCTTGCATCAACACACATCCTAATCCATTCAGTGATGCGTCACTATAAATCACAAATTCTTTTCTCGGTTCAGGTTGTACTAAAACCGGTGCCTCAATCAATAATGCCTTCAACTTCTCAAAACTTTGCTGACATTTTTTGGACCATTCAAATTTGACATCTTTTTGCAACAAGTTTGCCATAGGAGTAGAAATCATCGAAAATCCTTTAACAAATCGCTGGTAATTGATAAACCGTAAAAGTAACATATTTTAAGCCCACATTTAGCATGCTTTTGGATGAATTATCCCTTGATTTATGTAAAAAGGTGCTCTTAATCCTTTCTTTTCATGTTATATACTCAGGAAAGCATCGGAGAATGAAAAGAACGAGAAACGGGCTTAAAATGGGCCAAATGGGCCAAAGCACGAAATCGACACGGCCTGGACCTAAGACCACACGGCCGTGCCTCCTCAATAATCTCGAAACACGGTCTAGCCATGATTTACACGGCCGTGCATAATCAACGAAGTCCACACGGCCTGGCAATGATTCGTACGGGCGTGTGCCAGAGGCCGTGCCCTTGCCGTGGCAAAGAGCAATTTCAATCGGATTTGGATACTTAAGGGAAAAGAAACACATTCCAAAAGCCTATAAATACACCCTAAGTATGACCTGAAAGGGGGAGCCCAAAGCTATCGTTTAGGGGCGTCTTGCTAGGCAGAGAGGCGGTTGTGGGGATTCGCTCAGGGATAGCCAGTTGATCCATCTCAAGAAGCTAGAATTATACTCAAGACGGAGGATCTCCTCTTCAATTCTTTCAGGGAGTTTTACAGATTTCTTATGTTTTGTTTTATCTTTTCTTCTGAGATGTTTTCTTTTGTTGTTATGAACTAAACCCTCAGATACCTGAGGGGGATGAAACTTAGATGAATCTTGTTATTGTTTGCTGAACTATATGATAAATATTTGATTTTTTCTTAATTATGTGTTCTTAATTCTTGTGTTGATATTTTGCGGTTATCGATTCAAGTTTGATGTGCTTAGGTGGAGGAGCAAAAGTCCCTGCCTAAGAGTAGATCTAGCATAGTTAAGCGGAGTTGATCGCGCGCCTAGAGATAGGGTGACGAGGCATTACCGGATTAGGGTGAGACCTAATATGGGAGTCCATAGATCGAGTTAATGCAATTCTAGGAGTTTTAATTAGAAAGAGATTTCAATTAATCAACCTAGGGTTAGACATTATTCGCCTCGAGAGAGGGTTTAATATAAATTAGGGAATCCTACGGATCAAGTCAAGTGAATACATAAATGCGGTTCAAAGTTAGATAACAAGTGAAGTCTAGGTGGATTCTTCCTTGGGTGTCGTCTTAATTAATTGGATTTTCCTCAAGTATTCTCCCAAATTCATTCTTCTTTGTCTTAGAGTCTTTAGTCTAGTAGTTAATTAATTTAGATTAAACAACCATTCGCTAATTCTTAGGCTAAATAATAGAAAGAAAGTTAGTATTAGTACTTTTAGTTCCTTTGGGTTCGATAATCCGGTCTTGCCTAAGCTATACTACTGATCGATAGGTGCACTTGCCTCAATCATTGTCAGAGTTAGTTTCCAGGTTCGATCATTCTCTTTATAAATTTTAAAACTTGACAGACATACGATCAAGTTTTTTGCGCCGTTGCCGGGGAACTAAAATATTAAGAACACTCTATTTTTATTACTTTTGCCATTTTTATTTTTTGCAATTTAATCTTATTTTTTATTTTATTTGCTAATTTTTCTTCTTTTATTACTTCTTCTTTCCAGGTACCTCTAGTTTATGACTAGAAGGAACCCGAGAGGACCTTTAGTATATGACAGTGATATTGAAGCTACCGTTCGTAGAAATCGCAGAGAAATTAGGCGAGCCCTAAATTACCAAGAAGAAGAACAACAAGACGAATACAATCCTACTGAAGGGATGGATGAGAATAATACACCACCACAAGACGTGACAGAAAATAATGCTCCACGTACTATGTATGATTATGCTAAACCTCATTTAACAGGAGCCGAATCGAGTATTGTTAGGCCTGCTATAGCTGCTAATAATTTTGAATTAAATCCTAACACTATACAAATGATTCAACAATTTGTTCAATTTGATGGTTTGTAGGACGAAGACCCAAACACTCATATAGCTAATTTTTTAGAGTTCTGTGATACCTTCAAAATAAATGGCGTTTCTGATGATGCCATACGGCTTCGGTTATTTCCCTTTTCATTAAAGAAAAAAGCCAAACAGTGGTTAAACTCGTTACCACGAGGGTCAATCACTACATGGGATCAAATGACCGAAAAATTTTTATTAAAATATTTTCCACCGGCCAAAACGGCCAAATTATAGAATGATATCTCTTCTTTTGTGCAGATGGATTTAGAGACATTATACGACGCATGGGAGAGATATAAGGATCTCTTGAGAAGGTGTCCGCACCATGGTTTACCCTTGTGGCTCCAAGTCCAAACTTTCTATAACGGTGTAAACCCCTCAACGAGGCAACTAATTGATTCAACCCGCAGTGGAAACCTAAACAATGAGAACTCCCTGAGCGACTTACAAATTCATAGAGGAGATGTCACTGAATAACTATCAGTGGCAGGTTACAAGGATAAAACCAACAAAATCAGCCGGAGTTTTCAACATCGATGCAGTAACCATGCTATCAACACAGGTAGAGATGATGAATAAAAAGCTTGATAATTTGTGTTCTTCGCAGTACATCCAAAGAATGCGGTGTGGACGCAAGTGGAGGCGTGGCGAATCCACGAGTACCCACCCTACCAACCAAGCACGAGAGAACGAGCGGATGAACTATATAGGTAACAATTTCAGATCTAATAATAACCCTTATAGTAATACTTATAATCCAGGTTGGAGGAACCACCCAAATTTTTCATGGGGAGGACAAGGAAATCAAAGACAACAACCTCCTCAAAATTTCCAAAATCAGCCCTATCCACAGGAGAAGAAGCCGAACCTTGAAGAGATGCTGACAAAATTCATGGCAGCTATAGATAACCGTCTCCAAGACACTGAGACCACCCTAAAGAATCAACAGGCATCAATTAAAGGGATCGAGAGCCAAGTTGGGGAACTCACTAAGACAGTTGGACAACTTACTAACACAGTTGGACAACTTGCAAAGATAATTTCTGAACGACCGCAAGGGCGTCTACCAAGCAACACTAAGATTAACACAAAGGAGCAAATCAAAGCCATCACAGCTCATGATAGTATAGGGTTAGACGAACCCAATCCAATACAAGAAAACGAGGAAGAGAAAGGTAAAGTTGAGGTAACACAAGAAAAGCCAAAACAGGTAATCAAAAAGTACCAACCTCGCATTCCTTATCCCGAAGCGATGAAGAGAGACGATATAGAAGAACAGTTCGGTAAGTTTCTTAAACTTTTAAAAAAATTACATATCAACTTACCTCTTCTTGAAGCTCTTTCACAGATGCCAGATTCGAGGAAATTTTTAAAACATCTCTTGACAAACAAGCGTAAGTTAGACGAGGAGCCACATGTGGAATTAAACGCAGTATGCTCAGCAATGTTACAGAATAGACTACCGCGAAAGCTGAAAGATCCAGGGAGTTTTACAATTCCATGTTTAATTGGTAGACTAACTGTTGATAATGCATTAGCTGATTTAAGGGCAAGCATAAATGTCATGCCCTATAAAATGTTTAAACAACTAGGTCTAGGGAAACCCAAACAAACTAGGATGAGCATTCAATTAGGTGATAAACTCGTTAGAATTCCTAGGGTATTATCGAAGATGTTCTTGTAAAAATTGATAAATTCGTTTTCCCAGTAGATTTTGTTGTCTTAGACATGGATGAGGATAATTCGATTCCCTTAATTTTAGGAAGACACTTTTTAGCAAATCGCTAGAACAAAAATTGATGTTGGTACAGGAGAACTCATACTTTGTGTAGGTAACGAATCAATCGGTTTACAAGCTCTTGACTCGGCCCAGACAACAATTGATGAAGGTGAGAAAGTAAATTCGGCTTGATAACCAAGTTGTTCAACTTTCACCACAGGAAACACCACAAGGGTACAAACCTGATCCGAGTCATGGACCCCATGCCAACAAAGAAGAATTACATAAGGAACAAAGCCTTAGGGTCGATGAACCAGAAGAGTGGAAAACATAATTCAAAGAAGAACTGGAACCATACGAAGTAAAACCAAAGGAGCCCAGGGAGTAAGAGCTCATAGGAACAACAAACCACTTCAAAATAGGGGACCAGTCTTTGTTAGATAAAGCGGATCCTCGCATCATCACATCAGACATAAACACAAACAAAGAAATCCCTTTTAGGGTAATCAGTGTTTTCCCATACGGAACAGTCGAGGCAAGTAATCCTATTTTTGGTACTTTCAATATAAACGCATCTCGACTTGAACTCTATCATGATAATAAAACTGATAGCATGAGGAAGGACTTTCAACTCCTCAAACCACCCTAGCGATACAAACGAGAGGTAAGTCTAGCTTAAGACTTTAAACGAGCGCTTCTCAGAAGGCAACCTGAGCACTAACCCTAGTTACTTTTGCTTTTGTTTTCATTTTCTTTTCTTCTCTTAGTCTTAAACACCTAGTGTTAAACTAACCAAAAGTGAAGATTTCCAGGCCACACAGCCTTACACACGGCCGTGGCCGTGGCCGTGTGGAAGCACAGAATCGCCGTACTGACACGACAGAGAGGGTACAAGTCAGAAAGAATCAAATCTTCGAGTCACAGACTCCAACCACCACCCCCACGGGCACTGACAAAATGCCACGGTCGTGCGACGTGGCCGTGGATGATACAGACTTACCAGAAACGGGCGTGGGAGAACCAACACGCCTATACACAAGGTCGTGCGAGGCGGCCGTGTGAATCGACACGCCCATGATACACGGGCGTGGGGTTGTACCTGATTTGAGAATTTTATTTAAATCACCCACCCCTCCCTCTTCTCACCTAACTTTCACCCTTCTTTCTCCCTTACACCCTTACACCATACATTCTTAGGATTTTTCATTCTTAGCATTCTTCTCAATCTTTTGGCCATGTCGAAGAAACAAAAGGATCCCAGCATAGTCTCCCTCTTGGAGACCGATCTATATAAGTTCATGCCGGCCGCTTCAATCACTCGACAAGCCAAGGACATTTGAGGCTATTTAGTTTTTATTTCGTTTTTCTTTTTTGCTTCAATTTTCTTATCTTTACTTCTCTTCTACTTAACTTAGTTTCTTTTATTTTAGTTTCTTAGTGTCAGATTCTACAGGCTGCTTGGGAATCACACCACGACTACCACGATAACCTCAGCCTTAGAAATCACACCCAACAATAAGGACCCTACGGTCCATTTATCTTTTCTTTTAATTTTAGTTTCATTTTTATTTTTCTTTACTTTAGCTTGCTTTTCTTTAATTATTTAATTATTATAGTTCTAATTTTTAGTATTTTATCTTGGCTAATCCTCCATGAGCTACCCAATTTCTTCATCTAGCGTAGGATCATCATCCAGACCGACCCCTCCGACCTATCTTTCACCTTCAAACCAAGAATGCCATCCGAAAATTAAGGAAGTTTCACTTCTTCCCATATCTTATGATTTTATAATGATATTATCTATCTTTGTACATTGAGGGCAATGTACATCTTAAGTGTGGGGGTGAATCTTAAGGATGCCTAACTTTTTGCATTATTCTCAAATCCCTGAATTTAGTCTTGTTTTTAAGTAATTTTCTCATATTACTAATTAGGATGAAATTTCCATGATTTATGATTTTTATTGATATGTTTTAGATTAAGTCATTGATAATTGTGCATTGATGATTGAATTCTAAGAATACTAGAGAATCAAGCATGATAAGTCTATTTTTCAAGAAAATAAAAAAAAAATTCTAGGTTGTCTACCTGAATTTGAATATTACTTTGAAGTTTGAAATTTAAGAGGATGACATCAAAATACCCATAATTTTTGTGAGATTTTGAGCCTTATTGAGCATAAATTCTTTTTCTTGCTCACTTCATTGATTATGAGTGTGTCAACATTGATTTGTTATTCTAGAACTTGCATCGATTATACATGTCGAGACCACACTTTTTGATTTGATATACAGAGATGATAAAGGCACTTAGGATTTAACCCACTTACTCCACTAAAAGCTTGCCTTCATAATTAACCCCTAGTGAACCCCGTTTAATCCTAACAACCTTTTTATTGACTTACCCACTAATACTAACCTAAAAACCCGTTTTATTTGTTATCACCATCCTTTTTAACTACCCTTATATCGAGATTTGATTTGATTAATAGCCTAACTATGATTTTTATTTCAGTAATTTATCCTTTTTTATGTATTTATGATGTAAAAAAATCAATCAAAAGTTTATTCATTATTAGTTTTGTGATTAAAGAGCTTATACGTTTGAATTCCAAATATTGAAGAAGAAGCTCGTACTATTAGTATTTTTTCAAATTGATGTAATCACTTTTATTTAGTTCGTTGTTTTTGGTTAGGTAATTTGTCAATTCAATCTCGATTCTAACCCTCTAATTCAGCCTTTAACCACACCTTTAACCCAAGCCCCATTACAACCCTGTTAAAGACCTTTTGATTTGTGTATCATCTCATTTAATAGTGGAGATTTGATTTTCATGCAAGCCTATGGAATTAACTTTTCAGGTTTGACATTTGAATGCTTAATTCTGAACCTTAAACACCTTGAGTGATTTGAGTGAATCTTTAGTAAGGATGTCAATTCTTGTCGGTTTTGAACCAGAGGTAATTATTTAGATGAGGGAAAACACCAATGTTTTGTGCTACAAATGTATGACTTAGACTGTTTGAATCTTTAGGACTCTTTGAGTTGAATTATCCATGTATAAATTATCCTTGAATTATGATGAAACATTATTAATGACTATTATGAATTATGGAAAGTTCGTTTTAATTCTAAGTTGAGAATTTTTCTTGAGGACAAGCAAAAGCTTAAGTGTGGGGGTATTTGATAAACCGTAAAAGTAACATATTTTAAGCCCACATTTAGCATGCTTTTGGATGAATTATCCCTTGATTTATGTAAAAAGGTTCTCTTAATCCTTTCTTTTCATGTTATATACTCAGGAAAGCACCGGAGGATGAAAAGAACGAGAAACGAGCTTAAAACAGGCCAAATGGGCCAAAGCACGAAATTGACACGGCCTGGACCTAAGACCACACGGCCGTGCCTCCTCAATAATCTCAAAACACGGTCTAGACACGATTTACATGGTCGTGCCTCATCAACGAAGTCCACACGGCCTGGCCACGATTCGGACGGGAGTGTGCCAGAGGCCGTGCCCCTGCCATGGCAAAGATAAATTTCAATCGGATTTGGATACTTAGGGGAAAAGAAACAAATTCCAAAAGCCTATAAATACACCCTAAGTATGACCTGAAAGGGGGAGCCCAAAGCTATCGTTTAGGGGCGTCTTGCTAGGCCAGAGAAGGCAGATTTATGGGGATTCGCTCAGGGATAGCCAGTTGATCCATCTTAAGAAGCCAGAATTATACTCAAGACGGAGGATCTCCTCTTCAATTCCTTCAGGGAGTTTTAGGGATTTCTTATGTTTTGTTTTATCTTTTCTTCTGAGATGTTTTCTTTTCTTGTTATGAACTAAACCCTCGGATACGAGGGGATGAAACTTAGATGAATCTTGTTATTGTTTGCTGAACTATATGATAAATATTTGATTTGTTCTTAATTATGTGTTCTTAATTCTTGTGTTGGTATTTCGCGGATATCGATTCAAGTTTGATGTGCTTAGGTGGAGGAGCAAAAGTCCCTGTCTAAGAGTAGATCTAGCATAGTTAAGCGGAGTTGATCGCACGCCTAGAGATAGGGTGACGAGGCGTTGCTGGATTAGGGTGAAACCTAATATGGGAGTCCATAGATCGAGTTAATGCAATTCTAGGGGTTTTAATTACAAAGAGATTTCAATTGATCAACCTAGGGTTAGACGTTATTCGCCTCGAGAGAGGGTTTAATATAAATTAGGGAATCCTACGGATCAAGTCAAGTGAATACATAAATGCAGTTCAGAGTTAGATAACAAGTGAAGGCTAGGTGGATTCTTCCTTGGGTGTCGTCTTAATTAATTAGTTTTTCCTCAAGTATTCTCCCAAATTCATTCTTCTTTGTCTTAGAGTCTTTAGTCTAGTAGTTAATTAATTTAGATTAAACAACCATTCGCTTAATTCCTAGGCTAAATAATAGAAAGAAAGTTAGTATTAGTACTTTTAGTTCCTTTGGGTTCGATAATCCTATCTTGCCTAAGCTATACTACTGTTCGACAGGTGCACTTGCCTCAATCATTGTCAGAGTTAGTTTCCAGGTTTGATCATTCTCTTTATAAATTTTAAAACTCGACAGACATACGATCAGTAATATCCGGCAAAGCCTAAAGAGCTTCTGACTTCGGACACATTTCTTGGCGGTTTCAGAACAACAATTGCCGAAATCTTACTGGATCAACCCGAATACCATCACCTAAAACGATGTCCCAAAAAGCCGACTTCTCGGAGCCAAAACTCACTTTTACTGAATTTAGCAAACAACTTCTTATCTCTCAAAATCTGCAATACAGTTCTCAAGTGCTCAGCATGTTCGGCCTCGTCTCGAGAATAAATCAGAATGTCATCAATAAACACAACCACAAATTTGTCCAAATACGATCGGAAAATTCTATTCATCAAGTCCATAAAAATAGCTGGGGAATTAGTTAATCCAAAAGGCATAACAAGAAATTCATAATGCTCGTACCTTGTCCTGAAAGTAATTTTTGGCACATTCGACTCTTTAACTCTCAACTGATAGTAGCCAGATCTCAAATCAATCTTCGAGAATATTGTTTCCCCTTTCAACTGATCAAACAAGTCATCTATCATCGGCAGAGGATACTTGTTCTTTATAGTCACCTTTTTGAGCTGTCGATAATCAATACAAAGTTTCATAGATCCGTCTTTCTTCTTTACAAATAACACTGGAGCACCCTATGGTGAAAAACTCGGTCTCACAAAACCCTTATCTGTCAACTCTTGCAACTGAGCTTTTAATTCTTTCAATTCAGTCGGAGCCATTCTATTCAGAGCAATAGATATCGGTGAGGTCCTTGGTACTAACTCAATACCAAACTCAACTTCTCTGACCGGTGGCAACCCTGGCAACTCTTCCGGGAACACATCCGGATATTCACAAACTATCAGCACTGATTCAATTTTCAACTCAGACACTTTTGTATTCAACACATAAGCAAGATAAGCTTCACAACCTTTCCTTACACACCTCTGGGCAGACATCGAAGAAATCACAACAGGTAACTCACCCAACTCATCTGAATCAATCCAAAGAATTTCACCATTTTCACATTTCAGTTCAATAATCTTTCTTTTACAGTTTACTACGGCATCATGCAGTGTCAACCAATCCATACCCAAAATAACATCGAACTCATCAAATGGAAACAACATTAAATCAGCCAGAAAATAGTGACCTCGAATCATCAAGGGACAATTCTTGCAAACTCTATCAACTAATACATGTTTGCCTAAGGGGTTTGACACTCTAACCACAAACTCAGTAAACTCAACTGGCAAGCTCTTACTAGCTACTAATTTCACACAAACATAAGAACGAGTTGATCCAGGATCAATCAATGCAATTACATTAGTATTATAGAGAAAAAAAAGTACCAGTGATAACATCGGGAGATGTCGCTTCTTCGCGAGCACGGATGGCATAGGCTCTAGCAGGTGCTCGAGCTTCGGATCTCACAGTTTTATATTGTCACACCTTTACTACTAGATCCATTTTCGATATTTCTCGGTGGTCTACCCCTATTAGTAGTATTACTCGGCCTCGTACTCTGAAATTTTTCTTTCTCAACCATTTCAGGACAATCACGGATAAAATGCTCTTGAGAACCACACTTAAAGCAAGCCCAGTCATTCATTCTACACTCGCCAGGATGTCTTCTTCCACAATGTTGACATTCGGGTCTATTAGACTTTACATTACCTACACTTTCCATTGAAGTAGCTTGAGATTTAAAACTCGAATGTTGCTTCCCACGATCTCTGTGTGAATACCCTGCTGAAACATTCGAACGGAAATACATTTCTTTAGATTTATTTGACTGAGATGGAAATGACTTACTCATTGGTCTTTTCCTCGAATCTCTAGCTTCAAGATAGCTTTCCTCTTTTCTTTATTCAACTCTTCAGCCTTACAAGCTTGTTCAACCAATACCACAAATTCTTTCAGCTCTAAGATCCCAACTAACACACGAATATCCTCATCCTCAAATATCTTGCACATAATAGCCTCGGTGGAAACACACTCTCGAGCATATTTACTAAGTCTGACAAATTCTCGCTCATACTCTGTCACTGTCATACGACCCTATTTCAGCTCAAGAAATTCCTTACGTTTCTGATCGATGAACCGCTGATTAATATATTTCTTTCGAAACTCCTCTTGAAAGAATTCCCATGTAACCCTCTCTCTTGGTACCACCGATACCAGTGTATTCCACCAGTGATATGCAGAATCTCTCAGAAGTGAGATGACACTCTTTAAACACTCATCTGGTGTGCAGGACAACTCATCAAATACCCTGATGGAGTTTTTGTGCCAAAACTCGGCTCTCTCAGGATCATCATCCACATTAGCTCTAAAATCTTCAGCCCCGTGCTTTCGGATCTTATCAACTGGGGGCTTGTTCATTCTTACAAATTCCATACCTTATGAAGCTATGGGAATCGGTCGAGGAATAGGTGGGGGTGGAAGATGTGGGGAATTCGGATTTGTTTGAACAAATTCCGTATACCATTCATTCATCATGTGGATAAAGGCTTCCCTACCCCTTCTTACTGACTAACCGTAGGAGGTCTACTATCAGACGACGCTGCCCCTTGAGCGGGAGCCGACGCATTACTTTCAACTTCATCAGCTTCAGCTCGGTTGAGATCCATTTTCTATATGAAAACACAATTTAAAATTGTCAGGAGTCATCACACTATCACAGTTCATATTATGGCATGTATAGCTAGACTCTTACACACGCTACGTTAGTCTGAGAATCAACTAAACTGTAACAACCCAGTTTAGACCCTAGTCAGAACAGTGGTTTCAAGACCACAAGTCTGAGGTCGAAAAAATATTTTAATATTATTTTTGATGTTTATAATATGTGATTGAGCATGTGTGAAATTTCTGTGTGAAAATTTTATTGTTTGAGTTCTTAATTAGCAAAAAGGACTTAATCGCATAAAATGTAAAAGTCGTGTGTTGATTTATAAGTACCTAATTATTGTTGTCTTTTTAATATGGAGGATTTATGATGCAAGTAGGCCATATTTAGTGATAGTGGGTGGCAATAGACTAGAATAACCTTAATATGTAAAGGTTATATATGTTTAATAAAAAGGGCAAATAGGTAAAAGACATATTAATGTTTAATAAACAAAATAAAACAAATTTTAATGGTCATTTCTCATATTTTCCACCGATTTTTGAACAAAAGAAAACCATTTGAAGCAAATAGGGTTTCAGCACATTGAGTATTTGATTTAAGGTATGTTTGAGCTCGGTTTTTGATAATTTCTACGTTTTTGTGATCGTTGCTTTGTGCTCTTTCAAACCCATGCTTAAATTTTAGATATTGATGGTGACTTTGAGATATGCCATTGATGAATGCTTGAGCTTTGTGATAGTTTTTGATAAATTATGAAAGATACGTGAATGATAAACATATTTTATCTTGGAATTTTTAGTAAAATTGAGTAATTTGAGTTTAATTAAGAAAATGAGAAATGGAAGGACTAAAATGTAAAATAAATGAAATATTTGGGCTTGTATGAGTATAGTGAGAATTCGGATAGGCATGGGTACAAGCAAATTATGTGTATTTGATGATTTTATGAATTAGGGACTAAAGTGTCGAAATGTGAAAATGTGAGGGCTATTTTGTAAAATGCCCTAAATTTGTGTGTGTGGACTAAATTGAATGAATTAGTGATTGAATGAGTTGAATTTAAATGTGTATAGACCAAGAAAGGAGAGGTTAGGATCGAGATCGAGGCAAAGACAAAGTGCTCGATTAATCGACCGTTTTGGTATTTCGACGTCCGAGGTAAGTTCGGATATAATACTAGTTGTTAAATTATATCTATGTGATGTGAATTGAATGAATATATATACATAATTATGAGATTAGAAATGCTATGTGCGAAATTGAAATAGATGGCACTAAGTGTGCGAAATTAGAAACGAGACAAAGATGGTTAGCACTGTTTGTGCGAAAAGATAGAAGTTTCGGCTTATTGATTTGGCACTGTGTGTGCGTTATCGATGTAAGTTTGGTTTAACATATTGGCACTAATGTGTGCGATGACGATTATGTTTCAGTCATTAAACTGGCACTAAGTGTGCGAAATAATCAAAAGAATAGCAAAGATTGAACGAGATGTAATATCAAGCAATTGAGTAGCATGAATGGTGAGTAAATATGTGTTGATCAAGGTACGTTTGAACCTATGTGGTTGATGATAGTTTTTAAAAGTTGAATGAATAGATATTTGAGCATATGGTTGAGATTGATGATGTACTTAATTGTGCATTTACCTAAGTGATGGTTTAATTATATATTGATGTGGTATTATTAAGTTGTATGTATTGTATTTCGAACTTACTAAGCTTTGAAAGCTTACTATGTGATTTGTTTCTCTATTTTATAGTGTCAGTAAAGCTAGCTCGAATCCGGGGATCGTCAGCTTCTCTATCACACTATCGGTAATCTATTTTTGGTACTTTTGTAAGATGTGTATATTAAATATGGCATGTATAGGCTAGTCAATGTGGCATGTTTTGAGTTATATATACCTTGCCATGTGATATGGCTTAGTAGTTGAATATTGTTGGTTTATACTTGATGCTATAGAAATGATGAATTTGGTATGATATAGTGAGATTGGAATCAGTATATTTCATGCTTGAATTGGTTGATGAGAAAGGAATTTTGAATGTGAAAATGTGGCATGATTAGAGGATGCATAATTATAGGATTTGAGTTGAGATTATGGTGTTTGGAAAGGGACTTATTTGAGTAGAAATTGAGTATAAGACTATATGGTATTGTTGATGATTATTTGGTACTTGAAATGGTATGTTTTGGTTGCATTTGAAGCATGATTTAGTAAAGGTTTGGTGCATATAGGTGATTGAAGGTGTGGGAGGTAAATTTGGCCTTGGAAATGGCCTATAATTGTCCACACAGTTGAGCACACGGGCGTGTGACTCGACCGTGTTGTTTAAGTTTGCCAAGTGAAACAAGTCAGTAGCGACCACGGGCTAGACACACGGGCGTGTGACTGGCCGTGTGGTGCAAGTCAGTATGTATGCCCTGTTTTGACACAGCTTGGACGTACGGGCGTGTCCGAGGCCGTGTGAGGCACACGGCCTACCCACACGGGCGTGTGACCTCTATAACTTAGAAAAATGTTTGAATTTTGGAAATTTTTGTATGCGTTCGGTTTAGTCTCGACCTCTTTCTAACTCGTGTTTAAGGTCTCGTAGACCTCGATATGGGACTATAAGTTTTTATTTGCATATGTTTGATTGGTGGTGATTGACTTTGTGTTGATTAAATGAATGTGAAATGTTCCGAATGTTCAGTAATGCCTCTTAACCCTATTCCAGTGATGGTCTCGGATTAGGGGTGTTACATAAACCGTAGCTCTGATACTACTAAATGAAACACCCTTTACCCGTATTCAACGCTGGAACAAGGTACGAGGCATTACCGGACATAAACACAATCAAACATACATTTTCGAGTCATAAATTTCCATCCAAATTAAAAACTTTTCATACACATTCATATCGTCCCTAAAACGAGTCTATGAGGATCAATTCATGCTTTGGAAGTGATTCGGGACTAAACCTAGAACTTTAGAAAATTTTACAAAACTTAGAAAATTATTCATGTTACAGGGCTCACACGCCCGTGTAGTCCAGGAGACACGCCTGTGTGACCCTTGGACACGCCCGTGTTATAGGCCATGTTCAAAATAGCGAGCTATCTGACTTGTGCCACACGCCCGTGTGCTAGGCCGTGTGGTCGATTTAATTTTTCATAATTTTTAATAAAATAGGTGCAGACTTCACACGGCCAGGGCACACGCCCGTGTTCGAGGTCGTGTCGTCCACACGGCTGAGACACACGCCCGTGTCTCTGCCCATGTGCTCGATACTGAGCATTCTATTTTGCAACAATTATTGTGCAGGGGACACACGGCCGGAACACACAACCATGGGGCAAGCTGTGTGTCACACACGGCCTAGACACATGCCCGTGTGTCTACCCGTCTAGACAAAAATAAGGCTATTTACCAAGCCATTTTGTCACCCTTACATGCACAAACCTACACAACAAACATAGAACCATTCCAAGCATATACCATCAACCAAATCAGCCACAACTAAGGCATCAACACCCTATCCACATGCTATCATTTATCATACACAAACATCACATATATCTCAACTCAAATCATGAAATTTCCCACATCCATGAAAAGCATCATCATATCCACATATATACTTAAACCAATATTAGCCAATTTCAATGGCCATTTACAAAATGAATTATTAGCCAACATAAGCCAACACATTTGGCTAAATCAATTATGACACATAACAAAATGACCAAGTCCCTATACATGGCATAATTCAAAATATTGAAATCAATGGTACCCAAACTATTAAGTTGATAGTGTGAATGGATCTTCGACAGTTTCCGATCCTCGAGCTGGCTTGGTGACACTATAAGACAAGGGAAAAGAAAGGGGAGTAAGATATATAGCTTAGTAAGTTCCTATGCAAATAATAAGAATTATAATCACACATGTATCATACAAATAAACATGATAAACTTGACATAAATAGTATCAAGATCTTCTAATCATAACTTACTCCTTCATAACCTTACCGAGGGATTCATCACATATCGAGTTCATTTGTAAATGAGTTTTACGTACGTACCTGTACCAACTCGCAACATAATCATAACCTTTCACAACTTTGACATACTCGTTGAATTTCTTGTTGAACCACTTGGAAAACTAAAGGATACTCGGGAATCTCGCACACACAATACTATACCAATGTCATATCCCAGATATGATCTTACATGGGATCTCTTGTCGATGCTAATAGCCCTGCTATGGTCTTACACGAAGTCTCATATCGATGTCATATCCCAGATATGGTCTTACACATAATCTCAAATAACCCTAATGTCATGACATTCGTATCCTACCTATTCCTAAGGTTCAACCGAGATTTCTCACTTGTCAAACTTTATCGATTACATCCAAGGAGTCAATCATAATTCATACAATTTTAAAGCATTTAAAACATAAATAAAACAATGCATTATTTACATACGAACTTACCTCGGTACAAAAATAGTAGAAATGGACCTAATCGTCAAACACCTTGTTTTTCCCCCGATCTAGGTCCAAACCTCGTTTCTCTTGATCTATAATAGAAAATTTAACTCATTTATTATCCATATTTCTCAATTTAGTTCAAAAATCACATTATGGCAAAATTACATTTTTACCCTTAAACTTTGACATTTTTACATTTTGGCCCCTAGGCTTGTAAAATGAAATCTATTCGATTTCTTCAAGACCCAACCTATCCAAACCTCTTTCATGCTTATAACAGCCCACATTTTTCATTTAATCACACTTTTACACACATTTTCGAATCTTTTTACAAATAGGTCCTTTTGATATTTTCATCAAAAATCACCTAGCAAAAGTTGTTTATCTAACATTAAACTTGCAAAATCTACCATTAAACATCAAAACACATACATGTCTAACATGTTTCAAACCCTAGACATCAACCATAACTCAAATTAATGGTAGAAATAGATAGATCGGATGATAACGACTTAAAAAATGTAAATAGCATTAAAAATAGGGCTAGGATGTACTTACAATCAAGCTTGGAAGTTGAACAAACCCTAGCTATGGTGACCTTCTAAATTTCAGCACATGGAGAAGAAGATGGACAAAAATTTTGGCTTTATTTTCCCTTTTTATTCATTTATTTACCAAATGACCAAAATGCCCTTAATGCATAACTTTTAAATTTCACCTATTCATGTCCATTTTTGTCCACTAACTTATCCAATGGTCTAATTACCAACTAAGGGCTTCTAATTTTAAATCTCATAGAAATTGGACACCTTTAACAAGTAGAACTCAACTTTTGCACTTTTTACAATTTAGTCCTTTTTACTAAATTAAGTGCCCAAACATCAAAATTTTAAAACGAAATGTTCACGAAATCATTTCGTAAAACTGTAGACCATGGAAATATAATAAAAATAAATTTTACTGCGTCGAATTTGTGGTCCCGAGACCACTGTTCCGACTAGACCCAAAATCGGGCTGTTACATGTAATCCATTGTACCTAATTTATATTACAAAGTTTGTTCCATGTTTTAATGTTGTAATGTATTTAATTTATATAACAAAATTTATATTACAAAGTTTGTTCCAATTTTTAATGTTGTAATGTATTTAATTTATATAACAAAATTTATATTACAAAGTTTGTTGCAAGTTTTAATGTTGTAATGTTGTAATGTTGCAATTAATCTATTTTCTGACCACAAAGTTTGTTCCATGTTTTAATGTTGCAATTAATCTAATTAAATAAATACAAAGATTGTCTTTTTCTTGATTTATATTTTTTTAGAATAAAAAAGTACAAAATTTGTAATATTTAAATTGCAAGAAACCCCTAAAATTGATGATTTGATGGTGTGGTCCTAGAGCTATATTTCTGTGAGCGTCGACATTCACGTTGTGGGTGATCGCGGCGATCAACATCCTCTTCAGTTGCAGGTGGGGTGTGCGAAACATGGAAGAAAAATCATATACCCCGAACGCCATCAAAGAGCTTGAGCCAGGAGGAGTGTTGTACTGCGGTGGATACGACCCAGGAGGAGTGGAGTAATGCGATGGATATGGGTCAAGAGGAGTGCTGTACTACGGTGGTATTGGACTAAAGATATCAAACCTGGAATGATATCCGTGTCCTGACGAGCCCGAGAAATAGTCATTGACCCACAACTCCGGATGATAAGAACTATCAGCAGAATGTGTATGCGACTGCTCGAGCTCGGGCTCTGGCCCGAGCTCAGGATCTAGCTCTGGCTCTGGCTCTGGCTCGGCCTCTATATTGGGCACTGGCTCGTATGCCCCAAGTCGATGCATGTGCGGGGCAACTACAGTCGACTGCCCACCAAGTAAATATGGTTTTCCCATACTAGATTACCATTGTATGTTCTCTAACGATGGTTGCAAATCGGAAGAAATATCCATCTGAGGTCTCCGCCCCATCCGATTATCCCACACTGCAATATATTTCTGGTGCACAACCCCCCAATTATTTCGATGTTTTCCTCTCTTGTTAATCCCGTGAATCTTCCCCAACTGCATTGGTGGAGCCGAGATATACTTGATGCAACCAAACTTCCAGAGTACTCGATCCCTGTTATACCACTCGATTGTATAGAAATTGATAATTGGTGTGTTAATGCACCACATGTGAGAATGAATGTGGGCAGACGAGGGTATAACAGCTGCAATTTCTGGTCTTCGATAGGACATCCAAATAAATTGCACGATTAATAATATGGTTAAAATTTAACACGGTTCGAGTAAGATATACAAAGTAATTACATGTCACGAATATTGGAATAGTTTACCCCTTCCTCGGCATGTTGTTCAATCATCAGACGATATATCAGGACAGTGTACGACCTCCCGATACTCGGATAAAAACTCCATCTATGAAAACAAATTACATGTTAGAATAGTATCGTTAGAATAGTATCATTAGAAAAAAAAGACAATTAATTGCTATAACAAGTTCAATTTTATTACCTGTTCACTAGTGGAAATACATATTCTTGGTGCCTAATCGATGCCAAGAATGACATCCGATAAAGAGACCATGACTGCAGCAATATAAGGCATCCGCCTATGTCTACGGCATTAGGCTTTTTCGTCCGATAAAGCTCACGATACAACATAGCCAGAACTGCGAAACCCCAACTATACGAGCGAACATTCTGCAAATCAGCTAATAGGGGTAAATACATCAAATAAACCCTTTTGTTGTTCACATTCAGCATCAGTACACCCCCTATAATATGCGTAATGTATGCTCGAGCTGCGCACATCACCTCCTGCTCAGTGGCATTAATTGATAAATGTTCAAAATTGGCTTTCAGCCATGAAAATCTCAAACCCGTAAATTTGGACTTAGTATCGTTGGGCGAGACTCCTAGTAGGCTATAATAAACGGTAGCCAGCTCAGCTATCTTACTTACACCAGTTACGGCACTCCCGTTGATTGGGAGCCCAAGTTGCAATGTAACATCCTGTAGAGTGACAATGCACTCCCCACACGGCAAATGAAAAGTGTGGGTCTCCGGGCGCCAACGCTCGACTAATGCGGATATTAAATCGTATTGCAAATCAAACGTACGGATTAATGTTGCTGACCTGAATCTAGCTAACTCCCAGTATCGCATCAGTCGTTCATCTGGGGATTATCCTAAACCATTCACCCGACCCATTAATACGTGGTACGAGCCCTGACACTATTAAATTACCAAAAATAGTTATAATAACATAATTTATTTCCGTAAATGATGTAGAAAATTTTTCAAGGGAACCCGTGATTAACATATAACAATATATTACCATATTATTAACTGTGTTTGATATGTGACCATCGTTCTTAATCAATGAACCCATTGCGATACCTGCAATTTCAAAACAAATTTTGGTTATTAATTTCAAAGTTTGATGCATTTTAAATATTTATCAAAATACCTAAATTTTATATATTGCTTTTAATTACTGATCGTTGTATTTCAGAGTTTTAAATTTATAATGATCGATCCTAGAACTAACTATAACAACGATTGAGGCAAGTGCACCTATCGAACAGTAGTATAGCTTAGGCAAGACCGGATTGTTGAACCCAAAGGAACTAAGAGTACTAATACTAACTTTCTTTCTATTATTTAGCCTAAAATAAGTGAAGTTGTTTATTAATCTAAATTAACTAATTACTAAGATAAAGACACAAAGACAAAAAGAATGAATTGGGGAAATACTTGGGAAAAACTCAGTTGATTAAGACGATACCCTTAGGAAGAATCCACCTAGACTTCACTTGTTATCTAACATTGAACCAGACGATTTATTCACTTGACTTGATCCGTAGGACTCCCTAATTTATATTAAACCCTCTCTCGAGACGAATAACGTCTAACCCTAGGTTGATTAATTGAAATATCTTTCTAATTAAAACCCCTAGAATAGCAGTAAATCGATCTATGGACTCCCATATTAGGTTTCACCCTAATCCGGCAAAATCTCGTCACCCTATCTCTAGGCGCGCGATCAACTCCACTTAATTATGCTAGATCTACTCTTAAGCAGGGACTTTTGCTCCACCACCTAAGCACATTCAACTTGAATTAATATCCGCGAAATATCAACACAAGAATTAAGCACACATAATCAAGAACAAATCAAGTATTTATCATATAGTTCAGAAAACAATAACAAGATTCATCTAGATTTCATCCCCCTTCAGGTATCTGAAGGGTTTAGTTCATAATAATAAAGAAAAAAATCTCAGAAGAAAAGATAAAACAAAATATAAGAAATCCCTAAAACTCCCTGAAGGAATTGAAGGAGAGATCCTCCGTCTTGAGTAGAATTTCGGCTTCTGGAGATGGATCAACTGGCTATCCCTTGAGAGTTTCCCACAAATCTAACCTTTTCGGCTCGGCTCATTGGCCTAGCTAACCGCCCTCTTTTAGGTTATACCTAGGGTCTTTATATAGGCTTTTGAAATAGGTTTCTTTGCCCCTAAGTATCCTTTTCCGAGTGAAATTACTCTTTTCTACGGCAGGGACACGGCCATGACACACGCCCGTGTGAATCGTGGCCAGGCCGTGTTGGACTCCGTTAGTGCGGCACGGCCGTGTAGATCAACTTCAGGCCGTGTTCTAGTATATTTAGGAGGCACGACCGTGTGGGCTTTAGTCCAGGCCATGTCGATTTCTTCTTTGGCCCATTTTGGTCCGTTTTGAGCCCGTTTCTCGTTCTTTTTATTCTTGGGTGCTTTCCTAAGTATAAGACATGAAAAGAAAGGATTAAGAGCACCTTTTTACATAAACCAAGGGATAAATCATCCAAAAGTATGCTAAATGTGGGATTAAAATATGTTACTATTTCGGTTTATCAAATACCACCACACTTAAGCTTTTGCTTGTCCTCAAGCAAAATTCTCAACTTACAATTAAAACGAACTTTCTATAATTCATAATTCCTATCAACAATGTTTCATCATAATTCATAGATAATTTATACATGGATAATTCAATTCAAAGAGTCCTAAGGATTCAAACAATCTAAGTCATAGATTTGTAGCTCGAAAATATAGGCGTCTCCCCTTATCTAAATAATTACCTTTAATTCAAAATCGACAAAGATTGACATCCTCACAAGAGATTCACTCAAATCACTCAAAGTATTTAAGGTTTAGGAAAAAGCGCTCAAAAGTTGAACATGAAAAGTTAATCCCATAGGCTTGCCTGAAAATCAAATCTCCACCACTATAATATGAGATGATGCACAAATCAAAAGGTCTTTGTCAGGGTTGTAACGGGGCTAGGGTTAAGGTGTGGATAGAGGCTGAATTAGAAGGTTAGAATCGAGATTGAATTGATAAATTACCTAACTAGAAACAATAAACTGAATAATTACATAATGGATTGAAACTTTAAACTAATAATATGAGCTTCTTCTTCAATAAATAGACTTTAACTGTACAAGCTCGCCTTTCATCGTACTAATACTGAATATTTTTTTTATATAATACATCTATTTATATACTAAGATGAAATAATTAGGTAGCTTAATCAAATCAAATCTCGATATAAGGGAAGTCGAAAAAGAATGGTGATAACAAATACAAAGGGTTTTGGGTTAATATTAGTGGTTATGTCAATAAAAGGGGTTGTTAGGATTAAAAGGGGTTCACTAGGGGTTAATTGTGAAGGTAGGCTTTTAATGGAGTTAGTGGGTTAAAACCTAGGTGCCTTAATCATCTTTGTATATCAAATCATAGGTGTGGTCTCGATATGTATAAACGAGGCAAGTTCTAGAATAACAAATCAATGTTGACATACTCATAATCAATAAAGTGAGCATGAAAAAGAATATATGCTCTATAAGGCTCAAAAACTCACAAAATTATTGGTATTTTTGACATCAACCTCGTAAATTTCAAACTTCAAAGTAATATTTAAATTCAGTTCAACAACCTAGCAAATTTTAATTGAAAAAAATGGGCTTATCATGTTTGATTCTTTAGTATCTTAAAATTTAATTATCAATGCACAATTATCAATGACTTAATCTAAAAAATATCAATAAAAATCATAAATCATCATAAATTTCTTCTTAATTAGTAATATGAGGAAATTACTTAAAACCAAGACTAAATTCAGGGATTTGAGAATAATGCAAAAAGTTAGGCACGTCTAAGATTCACCCCCCACACTTAAGATGTACATTGCCCTCAATGTACAAAGATAGATAATATAAATATAATGTTCAGATCAGAAGATATGGGGATAAGTGAAACTCCCTGAATTATGGATGAAATCCTTGAGTTGGATGAACGATATGTTAGAGGGGTCGTTCTGGATGACGATCCTGCGCTAGATGAAGAAATTGGGTAGCTCATGGAGAATTAGTCAGGATATACTAATAATAATTAAAACTATACTAATTAAATACTTAAAGAAAAGCAAGCTAAAGTGAAGAAAAATAAAAAGTAAAATAAAGTTAAAAGAAAAGATAAATGGACTGTAATGTCCTTATTGTTGGGTGTGATTTCTAAGGCTGTGGATATGGTGGTGGTCGTGGTGTGATTCCCAAGCAGCCTGAAGAACCTGACACTAAGAAACTAAATTAAAATAAACTAAATTAAGCATGAGATAGTCAAAGGGAAGGAAAATAAAGGAGAAGATAAAATAAAAGAACAGATAATTGGTCTCAAAGACCCTTGGCTTGGCGAGTGATTGAAGCAGCCGGCATGAACTTATATAAATCAGTCTCCCTTGAAGAGACTTTGCTTGGCTTCTTCTGCTTCTTTGGCATTGTTTTGGTGTAGCTCAAGGGTATAGAGAAAAGGAGTAGGAAAAAAATGAAAAGTTGAAGGTTGAAAGTTAATAGGAGAAGAGGGAAGGGAGAGGGGTTAAATAGGTTTTCAAACCTGGTACAACCCCACGCCCGTGCGCCTTAGGCGTGTCGATTCACACGGCCACCTCGCACGGCCGTGCGTATAGGCGTGTTGGTTCACCCACGCCCGTTTTACTAATTGCCACGCCCGTTGGTGAGAAGTCAGTGTTGTCCACGGCCGCATCGCACGGCCGTGGCATTTCGTCGGTGCCCGTGGGGCGGTGGTTGGAGTCCGTGACTTGAAGATTTGATTCTCTCTGACTCGTACCACCTCTGCCATGTCAGTACGGTGATCCGAGGCATCCACACGGCCACGGCCACGGCCGTGTTCAAGGCCGTGTGGCCGAGAATTCTGTACTTTTGGTTAGTTTAAAGCTAGATACTATAAAGAAAGGATAAAATAGAATAAATAAGAAAAAAATAAAAATGTAAAAGTTAATGGGGTTAGTGCTCGGGTTGCCTCCCGAGTAGCGCTCGTTTATAGTCTTAAGCTAGACTTTCCTCTCGTTTGCATCATCAGGGTGGTTTGAGAAGTTGATAGTCCTTCCTCATGCTATTAGTTGTATCCTCGTGAAAAAATTTAAGTCGAGACGTGTTTATAGTAAAAGTACCAAAAATAGGATTACTTACCTCGACTGTTCCGTATGGGAAAACACTGGTTACCCTAAAAGGTATTTCTTTGTTTGTGTTAGGGTCCTGGAGGAGATATTCGAGGATCCGCTTTATCTAACAAAGACTTGGTCTCCTATTTTGAAGTGGTTTGTTGTTCCTATGAGCTCTTCTGGGGGCTCCTTCAGTTTTACCTTGTGTGGTTCCTGTTCTTCGTCGTGTATCACTAATTTTTCCTTGAAGTGTGTCTTCCACTCGTCTATATCATCGATCTGAATCCTTCGATCTTCATGAACTACTTCCTTATTGGCATGGGGTTTAAGATTGGGTTCAGTTGTATTCTTTTGTGGTGCTTCCTAAAAATAAGGGTTAATCGAATGGTTATCAGTAGAATTTACGTTCTCACCTTGATTACTCGATGTTCTGGCCGAGTCGAGAGCCTTGAGGGTGACCGTCTCATTACCTACACGAAGTATGAGTTCTCCTGCATCAACATCAATTTTAGTCCTGGCAGTTGCTAAAAAGGGTCTTCCTAAAATTAAGGGAATCGAATTATCCTCATCCATGTCTAAGACAACAAAATCTACTGGGAAAATGAATTTTTCAATTTTTACAAGAACATCTTCGATAATACCCTAGGAATTCTAATGATTTTATCTCGCTAATTGAATGCTCATCCTAGTTTGTTTGGTTTCCCTAGACCTAATTGATTAAACAATTTATAAGGCATGACATTTATGCTTGCCCCTAAATCAGCTAATGCATTATCAACGCTTAGTCTACCAATTAAACATGGAATTGTAAAACTCCTGGATCTTTTAGCTTTTGTGGTAGTCTATTCGTAACATTCTTTGAGCATACTGCGTTCAATTCCACATATGGATCCTCGCCTAATTTGCGCTTGTCGCGTCAAGAGATGTTTTAAAAATTTCCTCAAATCGCATCTGTGTGAAAGAGCTTCAAGTAGCGATAAGTTAATATGTAATTTCTTTAAAAGTTTAAGAAACTTACCGAACTGTTCCTCTGTGTCGTCTCTCGTTAACGCTTCAGGATATGGTATGCGAGGTTGGTACTCCTTGATTATCGGTTTTGGTTTTTCTTGTGTTACCTTAACTTTACCTTTTTCTACCTCGTTTCCTTGTATTGGACTGGGTTTGTCTAATCCTTCACTTTCTTGAGCTGTTATGGCTTGGATTTGCTCCTTTGGATTAATCTCAGTGTTGCTTGGTAGACGCCCTTGCGATCGTTCAGACATCAGCTTCGCGAGTTGTCCAACTGACTTAGAAACTTCCTCAACTGATTTAGTGACTTCCCTAACTTGGCTCTCGATCCCTTTGATCGATGCTTGTTGGGTCTTAAGGGTGGTTTCAGTGTCTTGGAGATGGTTTTCTGTGGATGCCATGAATCTTGTCAGCATCTCTTCAAGGTTCGGCTTCTTCTCCTGTGGATAGGGCTGATTTTGGAAATTTTGAGGAGGTTGTTGTCTTTGATTTCCTTGATTTCCTTGACCTCCCCACGAAAAATTTGGGTGGTTCCTCCAACCTGGGTTATAATTATTACTATATGGGTTATTATTAGATCTGAAATTGTTACCTATATAGTTCATTTGTTCGCTCTCTGTGCCCGGTTGATAGGGTGGGTACTCAGGATTCGCCACGGTTCCACTTACGTCTACATCATTCTTTGGATGTACCTGCGAAGAACACAAACTATCAAGCTTTTTATTCATAATCTCTACTTGTGTTTATAGCATGGTTACTGCATCTATGTTGAAATTTCCGGCTGATTTTGTTGGTTTGGTCCTTGTAACCTGCCACTGATAGTTATTCAGTGACCTCTATTCAATAAACTCGTAAGCTGCTTCAGGAGTTCTATTATTCAGGGTTCCACCGGTGGCTAAATCAATTAGTTGCCTTGTTGAGGGGTTTACACTGTTATAAAAAGTTTGGACTTTGAGCCACAAGGGTAAACCATGGTGCGAACACCTTCTCAAGAGATCCTTATATCTCTCCCATGCGTCATATAATGTCTCTAAATCCATCTGCACAAAAGAAGAGATATCATTTCGTAATTTGGTCGTTTTGGCCGGTGGGAAATATTTTAATAAAAAAAATTTTGTCATTTGATCCCATGTAGTGATTGATCCTCGTGGTAACGAGTTTAACCACTGTCTGGCTTTATTTCTTAATGAAAAGGGAAATAACCGAAGACGTATGGCATCATCAGAAACGCCATTTATTTTGAAGGTATCACAGAGCTCTAGAAAATTAGCTATATGAGTATTTGGGTTTTCGTCCTGTAAACCATCAAATTGAACAAATTGTTGAATCATTCGTATAGTGTTAGGTTTTAATTCAAAATTATTAGCGGCTATAGCAGCCTAACAATACTTGATTCTCGCTCCGTTAAATGAGGTTTAGCATAATCATACATAGTACGCGAGCATTATTTTCTCGCCACATCTTGTGGTGGTGGATTATTCTCGTCCATCCCTTCAAGTAGGATTGGATCCGCCTTCTCGTCCTTCTTTACGTGTAATTTAGGGCTCGCCTAATTTCTCTGCGATTCCTGTGAAGCGGCGTCAATATCACTCGTCGTATACTAGTGGTCCTCTCGGGTTCCTTCTAGTCATAAACTAGAGGTACCGATAAGAAAAAAAGAAAGAAAATTTAGCAAAGTTAAAATTAAAACTAAAAATAAAAGTAAATTGCGAGAAAATAAAAAATAATAATGGCTAAAGTAATAAAAATAGAGCTTTCTTAATATTTTAGTTCCCAAACATGGCGCAAAAACTTGATCATTGTATTTTTGAGTTTTAAATTTATAATGATCGACATCGAACTAACTATAACAACGATTGAGGCAAGTGCACCTATCGAACAAAGAGTATAGCTTAGGCAAGACCGGATTGTCGAACCCAAAGGAACTAAAAGTACTAATACTAACTTTCTTTCTATTATTTAGCCTAAAATAAGTGAAGTTATTTATTAATCTAAATTAACTAATTACTAAGCTAAAGACGCAAAGACAAAAAGAATGAATTGGGAAATACTTGGGAAAAACTCAGTTGATTAAGACGATAACCTTAGGAAGAATCCACCTAGACTTCACTTGTTATCTAACACTGAACTAGACGATTTATTCAATTGACTTGATCCGTAGGACTCCTTAATTTATATTAAACCCTCTCTCGAGGCGAATAACGTCTAACCCTAGGTTGATTAATTGCAATCTCTTTCTAATTAAAACCCCTAGAATAGCAGTAAATCGATCTATGGACTCCCATATTAGGTTTCACCCTAATCCGGCAAAGGCGCACGATCAACACCGCTTAATTATGCTAGATCTACTCTTAAGCAGGGACTTTTGCTCCACCACCTAAGCACATTCAACTTGAATTAATATCCGCGAAATATCAACACAAGAATTAAGCACACATAATCAAGAACAAATCAAGTATTTATCATATAGTTCAGAAAACAATAACAAGATTCATCTAGATTTCTTCCCCCTTCAGGTATCTGAAGGGTTTAGTTTATAATAATAAAGAAAAACATCTCAGAAGAAAAGATAAAACAAAACATAAGAAATCCCTAAAACTCCCTGAAGGAATTGAAGGAGAGATCCTCCGTCTTGAGTAGAATTCCGACTTCTGGAGATGGATCAACTGGCTATCCCTTGAGAGTTTCCCACAAATCTGACCTTTTCGGCTCGGCTCATTGGCCTAGCTAACCGCCCTCTTTTAGGTTATACCTAGGGTCTTTATATAGGATTTTGAAATAGGTTTCTTTGCCCCTAAGTATCCTTTTCCGAGTGAAATTGCTCTTTTCTGCGGCAGGGACACGGCCATGGCACACGCCCGTGTGAATCATGGCCAGGCCGTGTTGGACTCCGTTAGTGCGGCACGACCGTGTAGATCGACTTCATGCCGTGTTATAGTATATTGAGGAGGCACGGCCATGTGGGCTTTAGTCCAGGCCGTGTCGATTTCTTCTTTGGCCCATTTTGGTCCGTTTTGAGCCCGTTTCTCGTTCTTTTTATTCCTGGGTGCTTTCCTAAGTATAAGACATGAAAAGAAAGGATTAAGAGCACCTTTTTACATAAATCAAGGGATAAATCATCCAAAAGTATGCTAAATGTGGGATTAAAATATGTTACTATTTCGGTTTATCAATTACAAAAAAAATACCAAACAGTTTTGTCCACATCATATTTTTTGCTATACTATATTAACAAAATAAATATATCTTATAAATTCCAACTCAAACTCCAACTCAATGGTCCCATTCACAAATTCCATCTCAATGGTTTAATCTTTTACCTACAAAAAAAAAAGTTTTTATTAAAATAATAAAAATAACATGCCAATAAAAAACATATAACAAAAACATAACATAAACTATCTCAACATAATAAATACGAATATTTTTATTATTATTTTAAAATGATAATAAGTAAAATGTATTGGTTTAAAATATAATATATATAATAACATGCCAACTTAATTATTGTCAAAAATTATAATTTTTTTTTTTGCATAGAAGGATTCAAAAGAAATTTCATTTATAATATTTATAAAAAAACATAAAATAAAATTTAAAAACATAAACTCTTATTCTCAATTATAAAATCTTAAAAAATTAGAACATATAAATTATTATTCCTAATTTATCTCATAAATTCCAACTCAATGGTCTCATTCATAAATTCCATATCAATGGTCTCGTCTTTTACCTACATAAAAAATAAAAAAATTATATTAAAATAATCAAAATAACATGCCAAATAAATTACATAAAAAATAAATCTAATCAACCTAAAATGTGACACACATAACAAATAAATTACATAAAAAAATAAATTACATAAAATAATAAATCTAATCTTTAAGTGCCGCCTCTTAAGTTGCCTTCACCAGTTTTTTTATTTTTTATTTTTTTTTTATTGCAGTCAAATTTTGTCAGAATCCTAGGGTGGTGCCGCCTATGCACCACCCTCCACCTCTTTGAATGTACCATTTTGGTACATAATTTTTTAAACATGCCATTTTAGTAAAATTTTTTTATTTTATAATATATAGGTAAAAAACCATAAATTAATTCTAAATTGAAATTTGATAATATTGTTTTAGGATTTTTTTTTCAATTTTTTAAGATGTGTTTGGATATTATAGAGTAATCCAATAAAAGAATGGTTTTTAGGATAGTAATTGTATTTTATCGTGATGGGCGTCGAAACCACCAAATATAAATTCCTACGAATAAATAACAGTAATTAGCAGTATAGAGCAGTAGGGTCGAATCCACAGGGACTGGCTATCTAATTTTGCCTTTTTTGTGACCAGAATCGCTATCGCGATCATAGTCGTGCCCACGACCTGTGCGTAGAAATGCTGAAAATAAAAATAAAAATGGGGGGTTTAAATTGATTAAGATAATAAAATAAGGAAATATAAATAAAATAAAATAAAATCAGATTCAAAAATGAAAAAAATAATTTTAAGAAAATAAAATAAATGGATAAATAAAGTATTTTTTATGCTTAGCCTTAGTCTCGGTGTACTCCAATCTTGAATCGATCCTTGAATTAGATTTTTCTTTCCAAGCGATAAGCTGATTATAGCAATCGAGGATCCCTCAAACCGCCAACTCTTCCTCACGTAGTCGATCCCGGTATCACCTGCAAATCGGCCCTTGTCAAATTTCCAACCACGTGGCTCGTACCAGTAATTTAAGATTTTGATAGCCTTACGATCTGAAAAGCCCAACTCGAATTAACGGTCTCTACTGTGTGGGTCGTATAAATCCGATCACTATCTCCCTTGACGGAATTCAACTAGCTTTTTCCAATTGAACACGCCAATTTGTTCGCGGGATTTTAAATACAGCACCGCCGACTCAACTTCCCAACTGTACGCCAAATGATTCCAAACCAATGCGCGCTTTTTGAATTGAAATCGAATCAACTTTGAGGGACGAATTTGTACTATCTCATATACCGGAGAGATAGAGAATACCGAATTGCAAAGTATTTAGTGTGGGTTCATACCTCACGATTACTTTGTCGAAGTGATAACCGGGCTAAGGCTAAAAAGGGCTTAGTTAATCATGGAAAAAAATCATGCTTGAAAATAAATGGTTTAAATGGAATTGTGGAAAGTAGAAAGGGAAAAGGCCTTGGAAGACAATTGAACAAAAATTTGAAAGTTAAAGAAGCTAAAATAGCATAAAGGAGCACTGGCGCACGCAGGAAGGGAGAAAAAAAATAAAGAATTTATTAAATGCCAAAGGTAAAGTGTGTTCAATTGGTTGTAGCCACTAGGTATTTATACATACTTTTAGTGCTAAAAAATTTAGCTAGATTTTTCCTAAATATTATCACTAAATAATTGTAAATATTATCACTAAATAATTCAAAATTTAAAAATCAAATTTAGACTAGAATTTAAACTAATTACAGAGTTGTAACAATATAAAAAATCCTTCAATCTTTATCCAATCATATTTGAATATTCAATCTTTCAATCAAGCCCTGCTCTTTACTTTTTGTTCTAATTTAGCCCTTTTTTGTAAGAGTTTAAATTCAGCACACCAACTTCATTCCTGATAAGAAAAATTCAAATTTAATAGCATTTTCTTTGATAATTAGCCAAAAATAAATATATTAAAAATACAAATTTATCTTGCTATCATATTGTAATATAAGTAATTCTAATTTTTCATACATGTTTGGCTTATCGATTTTAATTTTATTGTAATTTATTATATCATTTTTGTTAATATAAATTGTAATTATAAAACTACATAATTTTAAAGTTAACAAAGAATATTAATTATTATAAAAACTATCAATAATATTCGAGCATTTTTTTTCTAACCAAACAACAAAACTTAAAATCAAATCATCATATGTGATATATTAATTCAATAAGTATCTAACAATACGATTATTATTAACAAGAAAAATAAACACTCTATGCAATTATTCTATTATTTCAAATTTTTTGGGTTATTATCTTTTTAACATTAAATATATATACTTATTGTCATCATCGGTTAGTCATTGCCTTATTGGTCAAGTATAAATAATTAATAATACGTACTATGTAATTTAGTTAAATTTAGTATAATTAATTTATAATAAATATAATATAATATAATTAATTATTCAACATGTCAAAGTATATGAGAAATTATCTTTCATTAAGAAAAAAAATATTATTTAAACGGGATTAGTAAATAATATCTAATCATATTTAAAAATATATATGTCCTAAAATTGAAATATTATTATTACTATATAAAAACAACTTTTTGAACCTAAATTGTGAATGAACGTATTTGGAAAGTTATATGATAATTGAATTTGAGTGTATCTATTTATAATAATGAGCATAGTTAATTAAATTGTCACCCTTCCTCTATTGCACTCATTTTAAGGGGATTCAGTAATTATAGTGTTTATTCAAACATACCATACACGTAATTCTAAGTAATTAAGCTCAAATTTAATTATTAAGTGACTTTCCAATACATATAAAGTTAAAAGAAAGGGGAGTTTCACAAAATGTGAACCTTAAACTTAATGTCTCCCTGTGTGTAACGTCCCAAAATTTAGGGGTTGTGATTTTTGTTTAAAATTCATGTTGTGCTTGAGCGGCTAGCTATTTGAGCGTATTTGGGAGCTTTAAGGAGGCCTGGGTTCGAGTCTGAGCTTTGGAAAAATTTTGGTTTTTGGCCCTAAAATGGTGAGGGTTATTAGCTGTAGGACTTAAGTATATTTGTGTGCATTTAGGAGTCACAAAGAGAGCTTGGGGCTTGTGGTTGTGGCGTCAAGGAAGTAGCAAGGAGGTATGGGGTTCGAATCCCACGAGTTGCAATTGAGGACTTTTATTTTATGTCTTGGGAGTGGAAGAAGTAGAGTTGGGATCAAACTCTAAAAGGGAGGTTCAGGACTTGGTCAAATGTTTCAAACGGAAGGTGGGGAGCAATACTAGGAGATTATTGTGGAGAAAATCGGGGAAGTGATGTGTGTGGGAGTGTTGGCCGAATTTGGGAGTGTGGCTAAGTGGGAGATTTCGGCTAGAGGGGTGGCATTTGGAAGCATATTCGGCAACCTTGAGTGATAGGAGAAACCGAAACCCTTTTTGTTTTTTTGGAGTTCTCTTTCTTGTTCTTTTCGGGTTTTCTTATCTAAAGCATTTCTTGCACTTTTGTTTACCTTTCGGGCATCTTTCTTTTCTTCTTCTCATCTTGTTAGTAACCTCTCATAAACTTTTGTCACTCATCTTAGCTTCTCTGGGTTGGCCGAATCTTACTCTTCTTCCCATTTCTCTTCACACTTCACTCGTTTTCTTTTTTTTTTCCTCTTGGCCGTATAGCTACACTTCTCCCTTTTCGATTTCTCCTTCAGCTGAATATCATTTCTTCTTAAAGCTTTAGTTCTCTTTCTACTAGCCGAATCTTGTAAGCCTAATCTACATACTCTCTTTATTCTGAATCTTCTTGTTCTTGGTGGTTGGGACCGAATCCTGTTGTCGAACAATTGACGATTGTCGTCGTTCATTGGTGTTGGTAAGGGTGGAATAATTCAAATGCTTTCTTAATTCGTTGCTAGTTAGTATTCTTGTGATTTCATGAGTAAACTTTGGTCTTCCTCTTTTCTCTGTGGGGGGCCGAATGTTGGATGGTTGCTAACTCTTACTTGTTCATCAAATATTGCTAGGGACCCGTTTTCATTAGCCAAGGAATAGGGCCGATTACCTTTGCACTGTAGGGGATCGCGTCTCGTGGTAAGTAAAGCTAGTGAGTAGGGTATTTCAATATTATGAATCTCCAAGGGTGGTGAGACAAACTAATGATCATTGTTATCATAGGTGCCTCGGGTAGGGTCTCAAACGGCAAACCAAAGTAGGTGTGTAATCCTGCACCCCTTTCTGTTCTGTTAATGCGATGTATGAAGGGGTGAATTCACACCCTGATAATCTGTGGATTGGCTAAAAGCCGAAGTACCAAAAAGCCGGAATATCGGCATCTAAGAACACTCGAGCGTGCGAGCGATCGTAGAGGTAAATCGTGCCACAAACGTTGGCGATAGACCGTTGGGAGTGCCACGAACTTTCTCGTGGGCTTAGGCCGCAATGGGCCTTGTTGGGCCGAAGTAGGCCCAAAGGGGCTAATGGGCCCGCAGGGGCGAAATCCATGGTAAGTGCCGAATAATAGATGTGGTTGCGAGGTTCGCAGAAACGTGACCGAAAATGGGCTGAATGGGCCACACGAGCGTTTGGGCCCGCTTGGGCCGAAATTGGGCTTTAGGCCTAGATGCACCGTTTTGACCAGAAAGGGAACCTGTGTTGCTCGAGGCGACAGTAGGCCTATGGAAAGGTCGTTAGATGACTGAAATTACCGAAATACCCTCGATGGGTAAATTACCGAAATTCCCTCGATGGGTAAACTACCGAAATACCCTCGATGGGTAAATTACTGAAGTACCCTCAATGGGTGAAATTACTGAACTAGCCTCAATGGGTAAAATTACTGGAATACCTCTAAGGGGTGAATTATTAATTTAACCCCAACCGACCAAATGACCGTTATACCCTTAGTGGTAGTATCATTGATGTATGAGTATTAATTGTATGACCGATTTTGATTGTGATGCACTGCATACGTGAGTTAAATATGACATGACATACTACATTGGGTTGGGTTATGGATTTTGGAGGAAGCACTGTACTGGTGGCTCTACCACGTTATACTGATTTAGTGGCTTTTGCCATGTATACTGATTCTGGTGGCTCAGCCACGTTTATCATGCATCGCGGCTTTGCTTTGTTATTATTAGCATGACTAGATTGCGTTATTGGTGTGTTTGGCCGGGTGGGTTGACTTGGTCCCCACAAGGTGTGTTGGTTGGTACGGGTGGTGTGTTGTTTGGATGGGTTGGGTTACATTTACGTGTTGCATTGTTCTTGAATAGGGCTTAGGCCCGGTATTCATTGAATAGGGCTTAGGCCTGCATCGTTGTCATCGTAATGAGGGATTACACACTGAGTTCTCGTAACTCACCCCCTTTTCTTTAACTGTGCAGGTAATCCCTAGCCTTAGAGGATTTGCAGCTGAGAGGGACTCGGAGGTGGCCACACGTCCGATATGCTTTAAAGTTAAACTTAGCGACTTTATTTTATTTTATTTTAAATTACTGGGTTAATAATTATGTAATAAGGCCATTGGTATTTTTAACTTTTATATGGTGTTTCTTTTAATTATAACCTGCTAGTCTATTAATCATGGGTTTTTAAAACAATAACTACTGTTTTCAAAATATCACGTTTCCGTAACTGTTTGAACCAAACCTTCACAACAAACAAGGTTTTAAAAATAATAACATTTTGCAAGAGAATGACTCTGAGTAAATCTTTTTTTGATTTTAAGTAACTGAAACTGGGGTTTTAAGTGGTAGAAAGTTTTAAATTTGTAGAAGAGTCTTCAATAAACTCACAGTTTTCAAACAACACGGTGATGTGACACGTTAGATTCGGTCATAACGTCTAGGCCAGGTTTGGGGTGTTACACTGTGAGATTTTTTTTCACTAATCTTATTTTATAAAAACCATTTGAATAAAAAATATATTAATAAAACTAAATCACGTTAGATTGGATTTGTTGATGCAAAAGGAGGTAGGAGGCAAAAGACAATGAATCATATGGTGGTGACATGCTGAGAGCCACAAGAGAAGAGGGAAGGAGATGCATGGGACATATAAGGTCAAAGATTGAAGAGGAAGAAGAAGAAGAAGATCCCTCCTAAGTTTAAGGATGGGTATTTATAGGTAAGTGTGGCCTTTCATTGGTGTTAAATATTAACACTTGACCTACATATATTTTGTAACAGCCTATTTTTTAATGACGTCAACAACGGTAGTTTTGGAATCCCATTTTCGATAATTGAGCCCATAAATATTATTATTTAATATTTACAAGGTTAGTATGAAGTTTAATTAGAGTTTGGTTCTTTAATTTTGTTAAATGGATAGTTAACTAATGTACAAGTGTAGTGACCCTAAAGTCAGTGGTGTTAGAAAATGAAGTATCATGACTTTGTTTCTGTAAACCAAGCCCATAAATAAGTTTATTAAATATTTATTGAATTATTATAAAGGTAAAATGAATTTTGAATAAGTAATTTTGTCAAATTAGTGACTAATTAAGGTACAAGGACTAAATTGTGAAAGTGGTAAAAATTTATCGCTATAGATTTTTAAATATTTGGAGAACCAATTGAGCAATTGAACCTTTATTAAACCACCAACCAGTGGTGGATGACAATGAAATTAAAAATAAAATAAAACCATTTTTCTTCCTTCTCATCTCTTCACCTAAAACCATAGAAAATATTAGGTTTTGAAGCTTTCAGCTTTGGTTCTTCTATTGGTAAGCAAATTCAACTTCGTTTCTTGTAATTTTTATGTTTTTGAGATTCTAGAAGCTTGATTTAGCTAACCCAAATATCAATTTGTAAAGCTATTAAAATTTAAAAAAGTTACCATATTTGAATCTTGAAGCTTTTGCTACTAAATTGTTAGATTTTAAGCTTAGATTTGAAATATGACTAGTTTGTAAAGTGAAAATTGTTAGTTTTGAAATTAGGGACTAAAATGCAATAATTTCAAATTTGGTGTGAAATTTCTATAAACATAGTTATTAGAGGGCTGTAGAAGGATGGACTTGAGATCGGTTTTGAAATCAAGGCTCAAATTTGAATGTTATAGATATTTTGGTTTTAGGGACTAAATTGAATAAAATATAAAACTTTAGGGAACTTTTGAAAAGTGAAATTGAACTGACGTATGGTTATAATACACTGTTAAAAGATATTTATAATCGATAAATTGTAACGAATTATTATAGATCAGGATTTGAATTGTAACACCCCAAACCCGGTCTAAGCGTTAAGACCAGACTTGGTATGCTACACAAATCGTACATACATTTGATCATCTAATGTTTTAAGGAAAACAGGTCTTCAAAAACCAATTTGGAGATGGAGTTTATCAAAAACTGAGGTTAATTTGAAATCTATGATTTTGAAACATAGGAGTTTAAAATTTGATCTCAGAGAAATAATTGGTTAACTTTTTAAAGAAATTTAAAAGAGCTCAAAAAGGAATTTGGAAACAAAATTTATAAAAGAGTTTTCACCGAAATTTTTACGAGATAGTGATATTTAAGAAACCCCATTTTTATACTTAATTTAAAGAAAACATTTATGAACTTAAAATAGTCCACTTTAAGTATCTAAAACATATTAAAATCCATCCACGAAATAAAATCCATAAAAATAATACTAGAGGCCTTATTACATCGCTAAAATAGTAATTAAGTAAAATACTAAAAAGTAGTTTTAAAGTTCATAAAAACCATCATTTGAAGTATGGCCTCCACGAAGTCATCCTCGGCCCAAGCCTCCATCAATTATTATTACCTGAGAAGGGTAAGAAAACAAGGTGAGTTACTTAGAACTCAGTGTGTAACCCACTTACCAAATCCACTGGGCCATATCATCAGAGCAATTTATTGGGCTTGAGCCCATTAACGAATTTAACAATACAGTAATTAATTAAAAAAAATGCATGTGCAATGAAATTCCCAACCAAGCCTAAATTTCCATCCGCTACACACCACCCGTACCAACCAGCGCACCTGTGGGGATCAAGTCAACCCACCCCGCCAACACACCAAACGCAGGCATTAAGCCATTTAAAATGTTTGTGGCTGAGCCACCCGAACTAGAATTTGTGGTAGAGCCACCCGAACTAGATTGTGGTAGAACCACCAGAACTTCTCTTCAATTTAATCCCAACCCATGCAATCATGTATACATAAACAAAGATTAACAATTTACATATGATAATTTCAACATAAGGCCCATACTACAAATTGGCCCATTTCTCAATTTGTGCCCATATGGTAATTTATCAAAACGGCTCCTTAAGCAATCTAGCAATTCCGCCCATTAAGAAATCAAGCAAATTTGTCCATTAATAAATCTATCAAATTGGCCCATTAATCAATCTCGCAAATTGGCCCATTAATCAATCTAGCAAATTTAGCCCATTAATCAATCTAGCAATTTAGCCCATTAATCACATGAGGCCCAAAAATTACTTTTTATCAAATTAGCCCATTAAGGGCAATTCCGTAATTTCCGTGACTTTAACACCGATTTCATGCACTTACACAAAAAGTGATAATATACCGTATTTTTCCGATTTTACCAACTTTACGGATTTTATTCAAATGCTTACGATATAACATCTAACCCATGAGATGAGTGTGAAATTACCCACCTGATTACGGTGAGAACTATACTTTCCCGCTCGTCGATACCTAAACATATGTCACGCTTGATTAGAGCACTAATACTTATTATAAATCTATACTAAAGATAAGCGATCTAGATCTTTACCCTCGGAATCTCGAACAACAACTATTTGTCAGTTTTCCCCAGTTGACGGTTCACAACCCAATGGAAAATCTCGAACAGCTAAAGGCTCCGAACTACGAACAACTTCGAATAGTCGATTCTCCTCGGATGAGGGTCGTCCACAACCCGGTGGAAAATCCTGGATTGCCGAAACAGCCCTTCGCTTGAATCTTGAGGGATTAGTGAGTCCGCCCCTCTTTAGAACACTATTCACCACCCTTTTCGACCCTAGCTTGTTTGCCTCCATTGTCAAAAGATTATTAGTCCTAACAATATATATATATATATCGGAATTTAAGACTATTGGTTTAAAAAGGGCGAATTCGGCTTACCTTAAAATTCCGAGTGATTCCAAAAGAATCCCTTGAAAGTATATGATCCAAATTCGAATGACTTCGAGATGACTTCGAAGAGATGATGATTTGGCTCCCCACTATTTCACTAAAAGAAAAACGAAAGGAAATCGTCTAAGAGAATGAACGATTATCGATTTAAAGGCTCTTCTAAGCCAACCTATAGATTCGGCCAAGGTGACCAAATAGCAAAAGAAAACAAGGAAGATGATTCTTACCGATTGTCCAAAGTTAAATAGAAGAAATAATCGAGAATAAAGTCTATGAGGAAAATAAGATTTGGCTATGATTTAATGGTAAGGGAAAAATAATTTCGGCTATGGGGGTGGTCTCTAACATTCGGCCATGGAAGAAATAAGAAGGAAAAATGTGTTTGAAGGATGAGTAAAATGGAGAAGAAAAGAGAATAGAGATGAGATGTTTATGATTCGGTTTTCAAGGGTGAGAAAAGAGCAAAAAGTAAGGTTTGGAACAATGTGCATTCGGCAATGGGAAAGAAAAAGAAAAGAAATGGTCTTTTGAGTTTGGTGATTTCGGCACTAGGAGAGAAACACAAAATGAAGCACTTGAGAGGTTGGCAAAATGACCAAATGGTCAAAAAGAAATGACCAAATGAAACAAAACAAAGTTGTTTTCTCCAAGCATATGGCGCATTCGGCTAAGAGAGAAAAAGATGAGAGGAAATGGGTGTTTTGGGAGAGCAAAAATGACCAAATGGAATTCTATCAAACTACCATCCTTACCCAAGCTTACCACCAAAATTTCGGCTCTCCCTAGTCCACAAAGCTGTCCAAGTTCATGGACAAGTTGGCCATTCTAATTTTCCAAAATATAACCCTTAAAATATGCCTTGTGTTCCCCCTACCTTCCAAAAGCTTAGGATTTCTTTCCCCTAGTTCCAAGCTTACCTTAACCATAAAGATAAAAGTCTAACTTACCAAATTTGATGCTTGGCCGACACTTGCTAGGAAAGAGCAAAAATAAATGTCACAAAATGCATTCCTAAAGATTCGAACCTCCTCCCTCAAGCAACACTTATGGCGCCAACTCCACTTTACTACTAGCTCATATTATGCTAGTTTTTGACACTAAATTTCCTTAAACATCAAGGTCACTTGATCCACTTCAATAAAGTACTCATTACTAATTTTTTTTTATATATCCGAATAAATCCCGAGCCTTCTCAAAACGATATTAAACACACAAATTGAATCATTCACAAGCTAAGCACCAAAAACATGCAACATATCGATACTAAATTTTTTTAGGATGTTAAAATTCTACCCCCCTTAAAGAAAATTTCGTCCTCGAAATTTACCTGGTTAAAAGAGGTGAGGATATTGTTGCCAAATTGCGTCCTCAGGCTCCCACGTAGCTTCCTCCGCTCCGTGATTACGCCATAGAACCTTAACCAATGGCACAGTCTTCTTTCTTAGCACCTTAGCATCACGGTCTAAGATTTTCACTGGTTCTTCCTCGAAAGACAAGTCTGGCCTTAACTCTACTTCTTCTACCGGTACTATGTGAGACGGATCCGATCTATAACGCCTCAGTATAGAAACATGGAAGACACTATGAATCTGAATTAACTCCGAAGGTAATTCAAGCTGATAGGCCACTAGTCCAACACGCTTCAACACACGGTACGGTCCAATGAACCTAGGGCTCAACTTGCCCTTCCTTCCAAACCTGAAAATCTTCTTCCAAGGTGAGACTTTCAGAAAAACCTGATCTCCCACCGCAAACTCAATATCCTTGCGCTTCAAATCTATATACGACTTTTGTCTATCCGAAGCTTCCTTTAACCGTGTTCGAATCACCTTTACCTTTTCTTCCGTATCAGATATCAATTCAGGACCCAACAACTGTTGTTCCCCCAATTCAGTCCAACAAGTAGGGGTACGACACTTACGACCATATAACGCTTCATAGGGTGCCATCTGGTGTAACGTCCTCGAAAGGGCCTATGCATTTTCAGTTTAATTGTACGAAATGACAAGTCTTAAGCACTATGAATAAATTTTTGGTATTTTTGGAATTCTAGAAATGCATAGAAATGGAAATGAACATTTTTGGAAACCTGAATATTTTTGGAAACTTGAACATTTTTGGAAACCTGAATATTTTTGGAAACTTGAACATTTTTGCAAACCTAAACATTTTTGGAAATGTTTCAAAAATGGAAAGTGAACATTTCGGGAAACACGAAATGTAAGAAAATGGCAAGTTCTGAGCCGATCGAAAATTTTAGGAAACTTAGAAATAATCGAGAAATGCCAAGTTTTAAAGTTTAAAATAGGAAATTAAGGCAAGGGGGCCTTAAAAGAAAAAGTTGGTAAAATTTGACACACAAACAGGCTTGGAAAAGTGGCCTGGAGATGCCACTTAGGGCCTCTGAAAATGGCGCCACCTGCAAGGGGTTGGGCCTGGTTGAGTCACAAGGGAAGCAAATAAATGAAGTTTTATTTTTGCTTCCCAGGCTAAGGGGTGGACGGCAATTGTTTCTAGAAAAGGGAGGTGTTTTATTTCCATTAATATTGCTTAATAAGGTGATAAATAAAATCTTTTTAATTTAGATTATTTAGAAGAGATAATAATGGATTTAACACTTTTATTTTTAAATAAAGGAGATAATATTATCATAAGAGGAGTAGTGGCCAAGCAAGGGACTCTCCTATTGATAATTTCGGCTAAAGAAGGAGAGTTAAAGGCTATTCTCTCATCTTTTCTAAGCTTTGCCGAAAATTCCATAGCAAAACCCCCTCTGCCGAATTTTCTATTCATCTTTTACTCCTCTCTTTTCTTCATCTGTCAAGCCAAGCCCTTTTCTTTTGATCCCTGACTAAAACCTCATAGCCGAATCTCTGTGGCTCTAGGCGAGGAAGCAATCGGTCGAAGCATTAAAGGGGTTTATCAAGTTTCTACAACTTCGAATACAAGGAGGAATCTTCCGGGATTCAAGGATCTAAGGGATTTCGGATGGACATACAAGGCAAGGATTGTTTTCGGAATTGGAAATTGCCGGTAGAATTTAAGGGAGGAATACCACAATTTCGGGATTTAATCAATTCGGTAACAAGGAGTTAAAGATCTAGAACGGTAGATCGTTCTTCGGGATTTCAAGGAATCTATTAAGCGAATCAGGTGTGTACTCACACTAATTTTCAATATATTATGGCAATAATTATTTTAATATATGAATATGCATAAGAATGAGAATGTGGCTAAGTACCACAAATGTGGTAAAGAATACCCAGGTACGTTTCCTATTTTTGATAGGATTACGAATGTGATATATTTTGAACATGTGAATAGTAACATGAATGAGAAAATAAGTATGTTGTGCATGATAAAATATGTGGGGCATTTTGGGCTATATGTGAAAAGGGAAGAAGGTGTTGACTTGGTCTCACCTAACGGAATATGGTGACTACGGTCACAAAATTTGAATATGGTAACCGGTTACATTATCCGAATTTGGTAACTTCGGTTACATTATTTGAATATGGTGTCTAATGACACAAATTATATGGGCGATGAGCACGTCGATCGCAAATGATCGCAGCCGATGGTGTGTAGCGGATGGAGGGTTGACTTAGTAGTCCCCACGGTGTGATTGGCGTGTACGGGTGGTGTGTAGCGGATGGACAAATAGGCTTGGGTTTCGGTTGCATCATTTTTTTATGAATATGTCTTTGATATGAACATGTATGCCTGAATTGTTGAATGTTAGTTTGTGTACACATTGAGTTCTGTTGACTCACCCGTTGGGAATATTTTTCAGAGATGATCAGTAATGGACCAGGGTCGGCAGGAGCTAAAGGTGGCCATGCATAGCAAGGAAAGACTTTTATTATTTGGGACTGTTATTTATATTAAGTACTTAAATTTTATTATTTTTTTTGGGTTTTGATTGATGTAATAAGGCCATAAGGCCCAAGTGAATTTCTTTATTTATTTATTTATTTTTTTGCTTTACTATTAGATATTATGTCACGAACTAATTTTGATGTAAGTAAGTACAAAATTATTTTTCTTAAAAATGAACTCAAAAATTCTTTTGTCACCTTAATTAAATTGGATTTATAAAATTAAATAAATGGGTTTTTAATCTAAGCCCAACCCAAAACGAATTTTTTCTGAAAATACACAAATTTTCTCTAAGAAGCAAAGAATTTTGAAACCGGTTTACTTAAGGAACATACCAGATCCGGTTCAGGCTCGTGGGCCGGGTGTGGGGTGTTTCATTTTGGTATCGAGCCCGATTTTAAACTCTCGGCACTGTGGGCTAAGGGCCAAAATGTTTTTAATTCGAGCCCAAATGATTTTCTTTAAAATAAAGCGGTGTTACGGCATGGCACCTAAGTCTCCGACCATGATCCACGGTAAGTACCCTAACTTTATGTGTGATTCGTGATTTATGTAGAAAAGGCATGGAACGTAGAATAGAATGATAGGAACATGAACCTTAGGGCTAGATTACTCAAACACAGAACCACATAAGACTTAATGCACTAAAAAAACCTATGGCTAAGTTACAGAGCTAGGGTGTGGTAACCCCTATACGCATGTCTAGGATTGGATCCGGAAGAGCTTGGTATTTAAGCAGTCCTAGTGACTCACCTCCTCTTCGCAGGAATCCTACCTGGTGCGTAGCTTCGGTTCACCCTAACTCAGAGGGCTCAGCGGTGTGGCAACCTCTGTGTGCATGTCTAGGAATGGTTTCGATGGGAGCTTGGTATTTAAGCAGTCCGCGTGACTCACCTCCTCTCCATTCGAATCCTACCTGGTGCGTAGCTTTGGCTCACCCTGACCAAAGAGGGCTCAGTCATAGGCTAAACCTAATGACTAAAACCCGAAAGGGAACTAGCCATGTTTTATAAAAAAAAATTCTGATTTGTGAAAATTACAAAAAAACCCCTAGTGGTAAAACTACCAAAATGCCTTGATTTACAAAATGTCAAACTTTTCAACAGTTTTGCCAAAATTCCATTATTTTATAAATGATCAAAAACCCTAATTTCCAAACTATCAAAAATACCTTGATTTTGAAAAAAAAAAAAAAATTATTACAAAATTGCCCCTTACTTACAAAATGACCAAAATGACCCTGGTTTTCGAAGATTTTTGCAACATCACCATTTTGGAAAATAAAACTCTCTAAAAGAATCCTCAAAGTTTTAAAACTTTTGGAATATCCCTAACTTACTAAATTTTACCAATTTACCCTGATTTTTGGAAAATTACCAAAATACCCCCGAGGTCAAAAATTACCGAAACGCCCCTGGATTCCAAATTTTTTTCCCAAAATTACCCCGGAACTTTAAAATTTCCAAAATACTTTTGACAAAATCACCGAGGAACTTTCTGTTTTGAAAAATTACGAAAATGCCCCTGTAGGACAAAATTACGAAAATACCCCTGGGTAGTGGAAAAACAATAACAATGAAAACTACAACATTTCTCCGAGCGAACGAAAGTTCATAATTGTTTGATGGATGGATGAATGAATGAAAGATCGTGGTGCTTGTGTGAATACGAAAGAACCACTCCTAAAACTCTTTTCATAAAACTCCTTCGCGGATAATAAGTGGAACAATGACTAATCCATAAAACTTTTTAATCAGATCTCGACGTTAGAAATGAGCTCCAGAGGACGTGGTCGTCGTGGACGAGGTAGAGGAAGGATGACTGTGTCAGAACCCGTTAGATCAGTCGTGGTTTCGACAATGAGGTACCACCGCCACCACCCCCCCCACCGTTAATGTGGAGCAAAGCAAGCTCGAGACGGGGAAGATCTTTGTGTCGCAGTCGCATCTGCGAGTTTTGGAATTGGTGGTCAGTGCGGGTGGAAATTCGGGAACCGTAAATGCGTGCTCGAACGGCTCCGAGCTAATGGAGTGAAATGTTTCGTGGAGTGTCGGGAGTGGCACCCAGTACAGCTGAGTATTGGTTGGAAGCGACGGAGCGCATCATGGATGAGCTCGACCTGACCTCTGAGGAGAAGTTGAAAGGAATGGTGGCACTGTTACGCGATGAAGCGTATCAGTGGTGGTTAACTGTGCGAGATGGTGCTATGGCGGAGGATCTGTAACACCCCAAACCCGGCCTAAACGTTACGACCGAATCTGGCATGTCACATGAAAGGAATGTCTAAAAATTGTGCATTGTTAAAAAGCTCATATTCTTTATAGTTGTGGTGAGAAATCGAGTTTAAGTAATTTTGAATAAGAAATGGTTTATTATCATTTTAGGAAAATCCCATATTGATCATTTAATAATAAGCAATAACAAATTGAAAGCTGAAACCAAATAAAATACCCAAGGCCTTATTACATAACAAAAACTCAAATAAAAATAAGTCCAAATAAAAGAAACGAATTTACGAGTAAACATATGTATGACCTCCACGAGTCCACCTCAGCTCCCAAATCCGCGATCTAATGATTACCTGCAAAATTTAACTAAGGGGTGAGTCATCGAGACTCAGTGTGTAAATCCCCATCCAACAGGCCCTTACACAATTTCATATGAAACTATGCATATCATGCACCCAAACCTAGCCATCCAATGCTCCTTTCTCTACCCCGTGTGGTACCAAACCACTGGTGGTGCCAAACCACTGGTGTCCAAAGACACGATATCCATAAGTGTGGTGCCAAACCACTGGTGACCCAAAGTCACGAAGAATCCAAATGATGGGGCCAACCCATCGTGTGATACCAAATCACTGGCGTCAATCCCGTATTATCATCGTGGGGCCAACCCATCGTGGTATGCGAAAGCCACCGGGGCGAGACACTATGAGGTGCCAAACCTCGGTGTCCCAAAGACACGAATGTGATACCAAATCACCGGTGACGAAGTCACGATTCCAATGATGGGGCCAACCCATCGTGTGATACCAAATCACCGCCGTCAATCGTATTATCATCTGTGGGGCCAACCCTTTGTGGTGCTAAGCCACCGAGACGAGAGACGCGAGGTGCCAAACCTCTGGTGACCCAAAGTCACAATAATCAATCTGTGGTACCAAACCTTTGGAGGTGCCAAACCTCCTGGAGGTGCCAAACCTCTGGTGACCCAAAGTCACGGATATTAATCTTCCCCTCCTCTCATCATACCCATGCAATATGACATAATAATTCGTGTATGCGTTATGTCATGTATGCTAGACATATATCAAATATAAGTATAACATGAATTACCATCATAATCAGATAGACATAAAACAACATAATCACCCTAATCAACCTCTAAGGGTATAACCGTAATTTTACCTACCAAGGGCATTTTCGTAATTTACCCACCAAGGGTATATCGGTAATTTACCCACCAAGGGCATTTTCGTAATTTACCCTTGGTGGTATTTGAAGAATTTACCCACTAAGGGTATTTTCGTAATATACCCTTCAGGGGTATTTTGGTAATTTACCCACCAAGGGTACTTTCGTAATTTACCCACCAAGGGTATTTTTGTAATTTTGCACCTACAATGGCCTTTCCCAAAGGCCCAAATGTCACCCCGAGCGACTCAGCTACCATTTCCGGTCGTACCGGACGATTGGGCCTAAAACTCGATTCCGGCCCATTCGGGCCCACACGCTCATGTGGCCCACCTAGCACAAATCTAGCCATGTATATAAGTTCCACCTAGTCTAGTTCACTATATACTACACAATCGCACAATTTACTCATAAGGGCCCACTTCGGCCCATCGCGGCCCAAGCAGCCCCAACCCACAAGAATACTACTTATGGCCTCAACTATCGCGTCGAAGCCCCACGCGTCGCGCGCCGACGCTCGTGGCTACTATTGCCGTGACCGCACTTCCGGCATTTGCCGCTCTACAACTAGAGTAGAGAGTTACACACCGATAGGACTGGTGTTAATCCGCGCCCGACCACTCTCGTGCCCAAACGCCTTCCAAGGTGTGTCAACCCTCCTCTGGAATGCTCTTTATATAGCTAGCTCTTCACCTTCCTTCTTTGTATCTTTCCGATGTGGGATCCTTCGTCGATGAGAGTTTAAATTCAATGAAACTCTTCCCGTCCTGCATCATAAAATAATTACTCCCTTGCTTCTCATGAGATTCGAACCTGTGCTCCCTTGCAACATAATCCACGCTGCTAGCCACTTGGCCACAAGCTCCTCTTGTGTCTTAAACCATGCGCAACTAAATATAAATCTATAGCCAAATTCTGAGGTCCAAGTAAAAAGAAAACCAAAATGCAAAAGCCAAGACTTGAACCTTGGACCTCCTTCCTTCCTTGTGGCGTCACTCCCTTGTCTCTTATGTGGCGTCACTTTGCCACTACACCACACACTCCACTTGTGTCATTTTCCTGTACATTTTATTCTTAAGGCCTACCTGCCAACTTCTAGGGTTTTTTTTCACCTAAAACCAAAATTTCCCCAAAGCTAATATTTGATCTCGGGACTTCATAGAAGCCCTCTAACCTTCCAAAATAACTTACCTAATAAGTCTAACTTGCATTAATTCTATTCTCAAAAATTTTAAATCAAGGCCCATTGGGCCCAATCCTACTAGGCCCAATTTCGGGATGTTACAAATCTACCCTCCTTAAAGAAATTTCGTCCTCGAAATTTCCAACTACAGAACATTCGCACCACCTAACCTACAACGTCAGGCTCACGCTGCGCACTCGATTCCAATAACCCTAATATACTTTTAACTAGAATTTAGAAATCCTACACATACTAAAAAAACTAACCATTAAAGCAGCACAAATATTTCAGACGCAATCAACTCTATATCCGAACATCACATCCAACCCAAACACACAGAATAGATATTCAAAATACAAAGATATAACAAAACAAAGTATCGGAAACTTACAAGATGACGGATTGGTGTAGGAGACTCGGGTGCCATATTTCAAAAAAATGATATATTTTCTAAACCATTTTCCAAACCAACTTTTGAAAACATTTTTGAACCCAAACCCACACCGAAGTTTTGAACTTGGCTCGATATAACAATTGTAACACCCCAAACCCGGCCTAAACGTTACGGCCAGAACGGCATGTCACATGAAAGGAATGTCTAAAAAGCGTGCATTGTTAAAAGCTCATATTCTTTATAGTTGTGGTGAGAAATCGAGTTTAAGTAATTTTGAATAAGAAATGGTTTATTATCATTTTAGGAAAATCCCATATTGATCATTTAATAATAAGCAATAACAAATTGAAAAGTGAAACCAAATAAAATACCCAAGGCCTTATTACATAACAAAAACTCAAATAAAAATAAGTCCAAATAAAAGAAACGAATTTACGAGTAAACATATGTATGGCCTCCACGAGTCCACCTCGGCTCCCAAATCCGCGATCTAATGATTACCCGCAAAATTTAACTAAGGGGTGAGTCATCGAGACTCGGTGTGTAAATCCCCATCCAACCCTTACACAATTTCATATGAAAATATGCATATCATGCACCCAAACCTAGCCATCCAATGCTCCTTTCTCTACCCGTGTGGTACCAAACCACTTTGGTGGTGCCAAACCACCGGTGTCCAAAGACACGATATCCATAAGTGTGGTGCCAAACCACCGTGACCCAAAGTCACGAAAAATCCAAATGATGGGGCCAACCCATCATGTGATACCAAATCATTGGCGTCAATCCGTAGATATCATCTGTGGGGCCAACCCACGCGTGGTACGGCCATTGGGACGAGACGCTATGAGGTGCCAAACCTCGGTGTCCCAAAGACACGAATGTGATACCAAATCACCGTGACCGAAGTCACGATTCCAATGATGGGGCCAACCCATCGTGTGATACCAAATCATCGGGCGCCAATCTCAGATATCATCTGTGGGGCCAACCCCACGCGTGGTGCTAAGCCATGGGACGAGACGCGAGGTGCAAAACCTATGGTGACCCAAAGTCACAATAATCAACTGTGGTACCAAACCACTTTGGAGGTGCCAAACCTCTGGGGTGCTAAACCTCCGTGACCCAAAGTCACGAGATATTAATCTCCCCCTCCTCTCATCATACCCATGCAATATGACATAATAATTCGTGTATGCAAGATGTCATGTATGCTAGACATATATCAAATATAAGTATAACATGAATTACCATCATAACCAGATAGACATAAAACAACATAATCACCCTAATCAACCTCTAAGGGTATAACCGTAATTTTACCTACCAAGGGCATTTTCAGTAATTTACCCACCAAGGGTATATCGGTAATTTACCCACCAAGGGCATTTTCGTAATTTACCCTTCAGTGGTATTTCAGTAATTTACCCACTAAGGGTATTTTCGTAATATACCCTTCAGGGGTATTTTGGTAATTTACCCACCAAGGGTACTTTCATAATTTACCCACCAAGGGTATTTTTGTAATTTTGCACCTAAAATGGCCTTTCCCAAAGGCCCAAATGTCACCCCGAGCGACTCGGCTACCATTTCCTGGTCAGACTGGACGATTGGGCCTAAAACTCGATTAGGCCCATTCGGGCCCACACGCTCGTGTGGCCCACCTAGCACAAATCTAGCCATGTATATAAGTTCCACCTAGTCTAGTTCACTATATACTACACAATCGCACAATTTACTCATAAGGGCCCACTTCGGCCCATCGCGGCCCAAGCAGCCCCAACCCACAAGAATACTACTTATGGCCTCAACTATCGCGTCGAAGCCCCACACGTGCGCCGCACGCTCGTGTGGCTACTATTGCCGTGGACCGGTACTTCCCGGCATTTGCCGCCTACAACTAGAGTAGAGAGAGTTACACACCGATAGGACTCTAGTGTTAATCCGCTCCGACCACTCCTCGTGCCCAAACGCCTTCCAAGGTGTGTGAACCTCCTCCCTGGAATGCTCTTTATATAGCTAGCTCTTCACCTTCCTTCTTTGTATCTTTCCGATGTGGGATCCCTTCGTCGAGAGAGTTTAAATTCAACTGAAACTCTTCCCCGCCTGCATCATAAAATAATTACTCCCTTGCTTCTCATGAGATTCGAACCTGTGCTCCCTTGCAACATAATCCACGTTTGCTAGCCACTTGGCCACAAGCTCCTCTTGTGTCTTAAACCATGCGCAACTAAATATAAATCTATAGCCAAATTCTGAGGTCCAAGTAAAAAGAAAACCAAAATGCAAAAGCCAAGACTTGAACCTTGGACCTCCTTCCTTCCTTGTGGCGTCACTCCCTTGTCTCTTATGTGGCGTCACTTTGCCACTACACCACACACTCCACTTGTGTCATTTTCCTCTACATTTTATTCTTAAGGCCTACCTGCCAACTTCTAGGGTTTTTTTCACCTAAAACCAAAATTTCCCCAAAGCTAATATTTGATCTCGGGACTTCATAGAAGCCCTCTAACCTTCCAAAATAACTTACCTAATAAGTCTAACTTGCATTAATTCCGTTCTCAAAAATTTTAAATCAAGGCCCATTGGGCCCAATCCTACTAGGCCCAATTTCGGGATGTTACAGGATCTGACCTGGGAATATGTTAAGGAGGCATTCCAGAAGAAATATGTGGGAACCAGGTATACAGACGAGCAAAGAAAAGCTTTTCTGGGGCTAGTTCAAGGGAACAAGTCCGTAGCAGAATATGAGGCAGAATTTTTGAGGTTGAGCCGTTATGCTCGAGGGGTAGTAGCGACTGAACATGAACGCTGTGTCTGATTTGAGGACGGACTGAGAGACGACCTGAGACTGTTGATAGCACCGCATCAGGAGCGGGAGTTCTCTTCTTTGGTGGAAAAGGCCAAGGTGGCCGAGGGAATTAAAGATGCTACCAAGTAGGCTGTGGACAAGAATAAGCCTAAGAGAGGTTTTGGACCATCTGGAAAGGGTCATAAGAGGCCTAGGGTTGACGGGCCACGAAATCAACAAGCTGGTACGGGCTGGCAGTATCGCCCTTGTGAGCATTGTGGAAAGAAGCACTTGGGAGAGTCTTTGGAGAAAGACGGTGGATGTTTCAAATGTGGATCCAAGGACCATATGCTTAAGGATTGTCCCAAACAACCAGATGAGAGCCGACCGCAGATTCGTAATGCTAGCGGTGGTAGAGGCGGACAGCAGACCTCGGGTGGGTCGTGGTTCGGCTAACGAGAGGTAATGGTTTGGCAGAGGTCGTGGAGCACAGGCCGAGGTGCTACTATCTACGAAGCAAGGCAACCGGGATTGGTTTATGCGGTTCGCGAAGGAAGGATGGTGACGCACCGGATGTAATAACCGATGACGTTCTTCATTTCGACAAACCCTATTTTGCTCTCGATTGATGTGGGCTCGACCCATTCCTATGTTGCATGTAGTGTAGTGGAAAAACTAGGCCTAGGCTCGTAACTCTCTCGATAGATGATGATCGTAGTAAGCCCATTAGGCCAAACCGTAGTGGTAGACAAGATCTTTCGGAATGTACCCTAGAGATCAGGGGAGTAAACTTTCGGGGTGACTTAATGGAACTACCCTTCGGGAGTTTGAACTTATACTCGGAATGCATTGGTTAGTAGAACACCGAGCCGTGTTGGATTGTGCGGCTAAACGGATGGAGCTAAGAACCCCGGAGGATAAAGTGGTAGCTATGATCGGAGAAAGGAGGAACTACTTGTCTAACGTGGTTTCGCTACCAAGGCCGAGAAGATGGTTAAGAAGGGGTGTAAGGCATTCTTAGCCTTCATTAGTACGATAGGTGGGAAGGAGGAAGGTATTAATGGAGTTAGGACGGTAAGGGACTTCGTGGATGTATTTCCAGAGGAATTACCAGGAATACCCCCAAATAGGGAGGTGGAATTTGGGATAGATTTGCTACCAGGAACAGCTCTTGTGTCAATTACTCCATACAGAATGGCGCCAAAGGAGTTAGTTGAGCTCAAGTCTCAGATCCAAGAATTGTTGGATCGTGGGTTCATTCGACCCAGTGTGTCTCCATGGGGAGCACCAGTCCTGTTTGTGAAGAAGAAGGATGGAACTATGCGTATGTGCATAGACTACCGTCAGTTGAATAAACTGACCATCAAGAACAAGTATCCTTTGCCAAGGATAGACGACTTGTTCGATCAGCTGAAAGGGGCATTGTGTTCTCGAAGATAGACCTAAGGTCGGGATATCACCGATTAAAGGTGAAGGAGGCGGATATCCATAAGACGGCCTTTAGGACAAGGTACGGCCATTTTGAGTTTGTGGTGATGCCGTTTGGGTTGTGAACGCTCCGGCCCGCGTTCATGGATATGATGAATCGGGTTTTCCAACCCTATTTGGATAGGTTCGTCGTGGTGTTCATCGACGATATTTTGGTGTATTCAAGGTTGGAGGAGGAGCATGATGAGCATCTCCGAGTGGTGTTGGAAGTGTTAAGGGAAAAGAAGCTTTATGCCAAATTCAGCAAGTGTGAATTTTGGCTAAAGGAGGTGGCATTCTTAGGACATGTGGTATCCGCAAAAGGAATAAGAGTGGACCCTAGGAAGATCGAGGCGGTGTTGGAATGGAAACCACCTAGGTCCGTGGCTGAAATACGAAGTTTCTTAGGCTTAGCAGGCTATTACAGAAGGTTTGTGGAAGGGTTCTCGTCAATAGCCGCGCCTTTGACAAAGTTGCTAAGGAAGGAAGTACCATTTGAATGGACTAATAAGCAACAGGAGAGCTTTGATAAGCTCAAGAAGGTCTTGTGGAAGCTCCAGTGTTAATTCAGACAGAGGCAGGCAAGGATTTCGTAGTATATTGTGACGCTTCACACACGGGGTTAGGTTGTGTACTAATGCAGGAAGGAAAAGTGGTCGCGTATGCGTCTCGGCAATTAAGGCCTCATGAGGTTAACTACCCAACTCATGACTTGGAACTAGCAGCAGTGGTTTTCGCCCTTAAGGTTTGGAGGCACTACCTTTATGGAGAAAGGTCAGTGATCTACACTGACCACAAGAGCCTTAAGTATTTGTTGACTCGAAGGAGTTGAACTTGAGGCGGCGAAGGTGGGTGGAATTGCGAAAGACTACGATTGTTCGATAGAATATCATCCGGGCAAGGCGAATGTGGTAGCCGATGCTCTGAGTAGGAAGGTTGTGTCGGATCTAAGGGCTTTATTCGCTCACTTAAGTCTATATGATGATGGAAGCCTGTTGGCAGAATTACAAGTCAAGCCCACATGGCTGAATGAGGTGAAAGAGGGCCAGTTGGCAGATAAGGATCTAAGTGCTAAGTTACAGCAAGTACAGAACGGAGAAGTAAAGGATTATGGCGTCATTGATGGTGGAGTACTGTGCTACAAAGGAAAAGTCTGCATGCCGAGGGACAGTGAGTTGAGACAAAGGATTCTTCGGGAAGCGCATGGTAGCCCTTATGCTATGCATCCCGAGGCATTAAGTGTATAGAGATTTAAGAGAACAATTTTGGTGGCACGATCTTAAGCGGGAAGTGACGGAATTCGTGGGAAAGTGTCCGACGACGTGTCGCAAGTTAAGGTCGAACACCAAGTTCCATCGGGATTACTTCAACCAATTGAGATTCCCAATGGAAGTGGGAAAGGATTACCATGGACTTCGTTAGTGGGCTTCCCCTTACGCCTACTAAGAAGGACTCGGTATGGGTGATAGTGGACCGTTTGACCAAGACCGCGCACTTTATTCGGTGAAGGTTGATTATTCTCTCCGTAAATTAGCCAAGCTATATGTGGCGGAGACCGTAAGGTTGCATGGAGTACCGATGATCGATCATCTCCGATCGAGACCCAAGGTTTACGATCTCTCGATTTTGGAAGGCACTCCATCAAGCTTTAGGCACTAAGTTAGACTTCTCAACGGGTTTTCATCCACAATCGACGGCGATGAACGGGTTATACAAGTGTTGGAGGATATGTTGAGAGGCAGGTGTGTGGTGGATTTTCGAGGAAGTTGGGAAGATTACTTTCCTTTAGTGAGTTCGCCTACAACAACAAATTTATCGGGCAAGCATACGGATGGCACCATATGAAGCATTGTATGGTAGGAAGTGTAGAACACCTACTTGTTGGACCGAGTTAGAGAACGCCGAGTTTTGGGTCCAGAGTTAGTGGCTGAAACGAAGAGAAAGTTGAGTTAATTCGGGCACAATTGAAGGAAGCTCGATAGGCAAAAGTCGACGCCGACCTTAAGCGGAAGGAGATAGAGTTCGAAGTGGGAGACCAAGTGTTCTGAAGGTCTCACCTTGGAAGAAGGTAATGAGGTTCGGTCGCAAAGGGAAGCTAAGCCCAAGGTTTATAGGGCCCTATAGAGTATTGAAGCGAGTTGGGCCAGTGGCATACCAGCTGGAATTACCGCCAGAGTTGCAGCAAATGCACGATGTTTTCCATGTGTCCATGTTACGTCGTTACCGATCGAATCCGTCCCATGTGGTACCAATCGAAGAGGTGGAGCTAAGGCCAGATCTATCCTACGAGGAAGAGCCGATTCGAATCTTGGAACGAGATGTGAAAGTACTACGAAGGAAGTCAGTGCTTCTAGTCAAAGTATTATGGCGCAACCATGGATCGGAAGAAGCTTCGTGGGAGTCTGAGGAGACAATGCGTCAGCAATACCCTCAACTATTTTATTTAGGAAATTTCGGGGACGAAATTTTGTTTAAGGGGGGTAGAACTGTAACGTCCTCGAAAGGGCCTATGCATTTTCAGTTTAATTGTACGAAATGACAAGTCTTAAGCACTATGAATAAATTTTTGGTATTTTTGGAATTCTAGAAATGCATAGAAATGGAAATGAACATTTTTGGAAACCTGAATATTTTTGGAAACTTGAACATTTTTGGAAACCTGAATATTTTTGGAAACTTGAACATTTTTGCAAACCTAAACATTTTTGGAAATGTTTCAAAAATGGAAAGTGAACATTTCGGGAAACCTGGAAATGTAAGAAAAATGGCAAGTTACAGAGCCGATCGAAAATTTTAGGAAACTTAGAAATAATCGAGAAATGCCAAGTTTTAAAGTTTAAAATAGGAAATTAAGGCAAGGGGGCCTTAAAAGAAAAAGTTAGTAAAATTTGACACACAAACAGGCTTGGAAAAGTGGCCTGGAGATGCCACTTAGGGCCTCTGAAAATGGCGCCACCTGCAAGGGATTGGGCCTGGGTTCGAGTCACAAGGGAAGCAAATAAATGAAGTTTTATTTTTGCTTCCCAGGCTAAGGGGTGGACGGCAATTGTTTCTAGAAAAGGGAGGTGTTTTATTTCCATTAATATTGCTTAATAAGGTGATAAATAAAAGCTTTTTAATTTAGATTATTTAGAAGAGATAATAATGGATTTAACACTTTTATTTTTAAATAAAGGAGATAATATTATCATAAGAGGAGTAGTGGCCACGCAAGGGACTCTCCTATTGATAATTTCGGCTAAAGAAGGAGAGTTAAAGGCTATTCTCTCATCTTTTCTAAGCTTTGCCGAAAATTCCATAGCAAAACCCCTCTCGCTGAATTTTCTATTCATCTTTTACTCCTCTCTTTTCTTCATCTGTCAAGCCAAGCCCTTTTCTTTTGATCCCTGACTAAAACCTCATAGCCGAATCTCTGTGGCTCTAGGCGAGGAAGCAATCGGTCGAAGCATTAAAGGGGTTTATCAAGTTTCTACAACTTCGAATACAAGGAGGAATCTTCCGGGATTCAAGGATCTAAGGGATTTCGACAGACATACAAGGCAAGGATTGTTTTCAGGAATTGGAAATTGCCAGCCGAATTTAAGGGAGGAATACCACAATTTCGGGATTTAATCAATTCGGCAACAAGGAGTTAAAGATCTAGAACGGTAGATCGTTCTTCGGGATTTCAAGGAATCTATTAAGCTTAATCGGTGTGTACTCACACTAATTTTCAATATATTATGGCAATAATTATTTTAATATATGAATATGCATAAGAATGAGAATGTGGCTAAGTACCACAAATGTGGTAAAGAATACCCAGGTACGTTTCCTATTTTTGATAGGATTACGAATGTGATATATTTTGAACATGTGAATAGTAACATGAATGAGAAAATAAGTATGTTGTGCATGATAAAATATGTGGGGCATTTCGGGCTATATGTGAAAGGGAAGAAGGTGTTGACTTGGTCTCACCAACGGAATATGGTGACTACGGTCACAAAATTTGAATATGGTAACCGGTTACATTATCCGAATTTGGTAACCGGTTACATTATTTGAATATGGTGTCTAATGACACAAATTATATGGGCGATGAGCACGTCGATCGCAGCGATCGCTTCGATGGTGTGTAGCGGATGGAGGGTTGACTTAGTAGTCCCCACGGTGTGATTGGCGTGTGCGGGTGGTGTGTAGCGGATGGAAAAATAGGCTTGGGTTTTGGTTGCATCATTTTTTTATGAATATGTCTTTGATATGAACATGTATGCCTGAATTGTTGAATGTTAGTTTGTGTACACATTGAGTCTGTTGACTCACTCGTTGGGGAATATTTTTGAGAGATGATCGGTAATGGACCGGGTCGGCAGGAGCTAAAGGTGGCCATGCATAGCAAGGAAAGACTTTTATTATTTGGGACTATTATTTATATTAAGTACTTAAATTTTATTATTTTTTTGGGTTTTGATTGATGTAATAAGGCCATAAGGCCCAAGTGAATTTCTTTCTTTATTTATTTATTTTTTGCTTTACTATTAGATATTATGTCACGAACTAATTTGGATGTAAGTAAGTACAAAATTATTTTTCTTAAAATGAACTCAAAAATTCTTTTGTCACCTTAATTAAATTGGATTTATAAAATTAAATAAATGGGTTTTAATCTAAGCCCAACCTAAAATGAAATTTTCTGAAAATACACAAATTTTCTCTAAGAAGCAAAGAATTTTGAAACCAGGTTTACTTAAGGAACATACAGATCCGGTTTGGGCTCGTGGGCGGGTGTGGGGTGTTTCATCCGATTCGGATTGGTAATCTGTTATTATACGCGACTCGCCAACGGTAGGAAATCTTCCCAACTACCTCAAGTCAATTACACAACCCCTTAACATGTCTTCCAAAATCTGAATTACTCTTTTCGAGTGACCATCCGATCGAGGATGAAAAGTCAGATGAAGTTTAACTTTGTTCCCAAAGCCTAATGCAAAGCTTTTCCAAAACCGTGATGTAAACCTAGGATCCACGTGCGATATAATAGACACCGGTACCCCATGCAACCTCACGATCTCCGATACATACAACTTAGCCAACTTTTGCAAATGAGTAATCCGCATTTAACCGGTAGAAAATGAGCGATCTTCGTCAATCGATCTACTACCACCCAAACGGAATCCTTTTTAGTAGGTGTTAAGGGTAACCCACTAACAAAGTCCATCGTTATCCGCTCCCATTTCCATAGAGGAATCTTTACCGGTTGCAATAAGCCCGACGATAATTGATGTTTCGCCTTCACTTGTTGACAAGTCAAGCACTTACCCACAAAATCAGTAACCTCCCGCTTTAACCTTGGCCACCAATACTGCTCTCGTAGGTCTCGATACATCTTATTTCCTCCAGGGTCCATAGCATATGGGCTACTATGCACCTCACGCAAAATCATTTGTCTCAAATCCGAATCCATGGGCATACAAACTCTTCTACGAAAACACAGCACTCCATCCTTGTTCATTCCAAAATCCCCTATAATGCCACTTTCAACTTGTTGTATTAACGGACCCAACTTTTCATCTGATAACTGCTTTTCCTTTATCTGTTCCAACCACAAAGGCTTCACCTGAAGTTCCGCTAGCAGACTGCCATCTTCATACAAACTGAGATGAGCAAACATTGCTCTTAATTCCGATACTACCTTACGACTCAACGCGTCTGCCACCACGTTAGCCTTTCCAGGATGATACTCGATTGAAAGGTCATAATCCTTTAATAGCTCCACCCATCTCCGTTGTCTCAAGTTCAACTCGTTTTGGGTAAGGAGGTACTTAAGACTCTCATGGTCCGTATAAATGGTAGACTTCTCATCGTAGAGATAGTGCCTCCAAATCTTTAAAGCAAACACTACCGCAGCCAACTCTAGGTCATGAGTAGGATAGTTAACTTCGTGCGGCCTTAACTGACGAGAAGCATAAGCCACCATTTTTCCACCTTGCATCAACACACATCCTAAACCCGTGTGTGACGCATCACAGTAGATGATAAACTCTTTTCCAGCCTCAGGTTGAATCAGTACTGGCGCTTCCATCAAAATCTTCTTCGGTTTCTTGAAACTTTCTTGTTGTTTATCGGTCCACCCATACGGTACTCCCTTTCGCAACAGCTTAGTTAGGGGTGCAGCAATCAACGAAAACCCCTCAACAAAGCGTCTATAATAACCAACAAAACCTAAGAAACTTCGAATCTCAGCCACTGACTTCGGTGGTTTCCAATCCAATACCGCCTCTACCTTTCGAGGATCAACTCTTATTCCTTCGGCTGACACCACATGACCTAAGAAAGTCACTCCCCTCAACCAAAATTCGCATTTACTGAATTTGGCATAAAGTTGCTTGTCTCGCAGTATTTGCAATACTGTGCGCAAATGTGAGTCATGCTCTTCTTCATTCCTCGAATATACCAAGATATCATCTATGAACACCACCACGAACCGGTCTAGATAGGGTTGAAAGACTCGGTTCATCATGTCCATAAATGCAGCTGGTGCATTGGTCAAACCAAACGGCATTACCAAAAACTCATAATGTCCATAACGAGTTCGGAATGCCGTCTTATGAATATCTGCCTCTTTAACCTTGAGTTGATGATAACCCGATCTCAAATCAATCTTGGAGAAAATTGAAGCTCCTCTCAATTGATCAAATAGGTCGTCGATTCTCGGTAATGGATACCTATTCTTGATCGTCAATTTATTCAACTGCCTATAATCAATGCACATACGCATCGACCCATCCTTCTTCTTGACGAACAAAATCGGTGCTCCCCACGGAGACACACTCGGTCGAATAAATCCCCGATCCAATAATTCTTGACTTTGAGCTTTAAGCTCCGCTAACTCCTTCGGCGCCATTCTATAAGGAGCAATAGACACTAGAGCCGTTCCGGGTAAAAGCTCAATGCCAAATTCTACTTCCCGATCTGGAGGTAGACCCGGAAGTTCTTCAGGGAAGACATCTGGAAATTCTTTCACCGTTCTCACACCTTCTACCGATAATTCCTTGGCATCCAAAGCACTAATGAAGGCTAGGAACGCTCAATACCCTTTCCGCACCAAATTCTCTTCCTTTAAAGCAGATACCACATTTGCTAAAAAGTTCCATCGTTCACCTATCATTACTACTTCCTCATCATCCACAGTCCTTATTGACATCCGCTTTTTAGCACAATCCAATTGCGCCCGCTGCTTCACCAACCAATCCATGCCCAAAATAAGATCGAACTCGCCGAAAGGCAATTCCATCAAATCCGCTAAAAATATTTTTCTTTGAATTTCCAAAGGCACGTCTCTATACAATTTATTTACTATTACCGACTGTCCTAAAGGACTAATTACCGTCATCTCTCTATCGGTAATCTCAGATCTAATATTCAAGTTTCCAGACATGGCACTAGCAACATACGAGTGGGTATACCCGATAGCTATCAAAACAGTAACAGGTACATCAAAGATGAAGAACGTACCAGTTATCACATTTGGTGCATCGCCATCTTCACGACGCCTGACCGCATAGACCAACCCCGGCTGTCTTGCCTCCGCGTTACCTCTAAAGCCATTACCTCGACCCGATGCACCTTGACCACGTCTAGTACCATTACCACCACAACCTGATCCACGGCCTCTCGGTGGCTGCTGAGTGCCTCTAGCTGGCTGTGCATCAAAGTTACAAGCTTTCTGAGTCAGAGCAGTCCGTCGAGGGCAATTCCTATATTGATGATCTTTGGAACCACATTTATAACAACCACAAGTTTTCTTCCAGCATTCTCCGGGGTGTCATTTTCCACAGTCAGCACAGTCTCGACTCTGATTGGTAGTCACAGGTGCTCTAGCTTGAGCTGGCTCATCATTTCGAGGCCTTTTTTGGAACCTTATTGAAGAACCCGAGTACTAAAGTCCCTCTTGCCTCTGACTCTTTCCCGGTTCTGGCATTCTGAGTTCTTAGCCTCTTCGGCTATCTTGGCTTTCTCCACAAGCGTGGTAAAAATCCTTACTTGTTGTGGGGCTATCAGTACCCGCAGCTCATCATTCAGCCCATCTTCAAAGCGTACATAGTGCTCATGATCTGTTGGCACTATTGTCCGAGCATAACGACTCAAGCGTAGAAATTCTACCTCATAAGCTGCCACCGTCTTATTTCCTTGAACCAGATTCAGGAATTCCTTCCTCCGGGCATCCACATAACTTGTCCCTACATACTTCCCTTGGAAAGCAGCTCTGAAGAAATCCCAAGTAACAACTGCAGCCTCAGTGCCTTCTCGAATCGTAAGCCACCATTGATACGCTTCATTCCTTAGCAAGGACACCGCTCCTCTCAGTTTCTGTTCGACGGTGCACTCCAGATCATCCATAATCCGCTCTACAGCCTCGAGCCAATATTCCGCAACATTCAGAGCTACACCGGAGACACCTCTAAAAACCTCGGCACCACTTAATTTAAGTCGTTCCGATATTGATCCTGAACTGGCTGGGCGGTTCTAGTCCCAGCAACCCTTTCTAGGACTCGTAACATTGCTTGAGTCAAAGCATTGTCCTCTCTCGTATGGTCATGTGATCCAGTCTCACTCCCGGGTGACGCAGGTGCGTCCATTTCCGGCATATGACCCGGCGCTTCAGACGTAACCCTAACACCTCGTCCTCTACCACGGCCACGTCTACCGCGTCCCCGTCCACGTCCTCTAGTACTCATACCGACTATTTCGGTTAGATCTGATTACAAGTTTTATGAATCAGAGTATTATTTCAGTGTTTATTAACGATATTTTATGAGATATAAAAGATAGAGTTGTTTTCGCAATCACATCATATAGTCTCGATCTCTACCGTTTTCAACACCTAAAACTAGAAGTTCTAGAGTGTTCCTATGATCATATCACAATAATAAACATTCAATATACAAATACTTACTTGACTTGGAGCCGGATGCTCGTGATGCCATACTACCTTTAGAACATAGAGTCTAGAAATTTAAACAGTTTTAAACAAAAATTGTTGTTGAACCCAAACCACAGTTGAGTTTTGAAACTGGCTCTGATACCATTAAATGTAACACCCCAAACTCGGTCTAAGCGTTAAGACCAGACTTGGTATGCTACACAAATCGTACATACATTTGATCATCTAATGTTTTAAGGAAAACAGGTCTTCAAAAACTAATTTGGAGATGGAGTTTATCAAAAACTGAGGTTAATTTGAAATATATGATTTTGAAACATAGGAGTTTAAAATTTGATCTCAGAGAAATAATTGGTTAACTTTTTAAAGAAATTTAAAAGAGCTCAAAAAGGAATTTGAAAACAAAATTTATAAAAGAGTTTTCACCGAAATTTTTACGAGATAGTGATATTTAAGAAACCCCATTTGTATACGTAATTTAAAGAAAACATTTATACACTTAAAATAGTCCACTTTAAGTATCTAAAACATATTAAAATCCATCCACGAAATAAAATCCATAAAAACAATACTAGAGGCCTTATTACATCGCTAAAATAGTAATTAAGTAAAATACTAAAGAGTAGTTTTAAAGTTCATAAAAACCATCATTTGAAGTATGGCTTCCATTGAAGTCATCCTCGCCCAAGCCTCCATCAATTATTATTACGAGAAGGGTAAGAAAATAGGGTGAGTTACTTAGAACTCAGTGTGTAACCCACTTACCAAATCCACTGGGCAATATCATCAAAGCAATTTATTGGGCTTGAGCCCATTAATGAATTTAACAATATAGTAATTAATTAAAAAAAATACATGTGCAATGAAATTCCCAACCAAGCCTAAATTTCCATCCGCTACACACCACCCGTACGAACCAGCACACCTGTGGGGATGAAGTCAACCCACCCCGCCAACACACCAAACGTAGGCATTAAGCCATTTAAATTTTTTGTGGTTGAGCCACCCGAACTAGAATTTGTGGCAGAGCCACCCGAACTAGAATTTGCGGCAGAGCCACCCGAACTAGATTATGGTAGAACCACCAGAACTTCTCTTCAATTTAATCCCAACCCATGCAATCATGTATACATAAACAAAGCTTAACAATTTACATATGATAATTTCAACATAAGGCCCATACTACAAATTGGCCCATTTCTCAATTTGTGCCCATATGGTAATTTATCAAAACGGCTCCTTAAGCAATCTAGCAATTCGACCCATTAAGCAATCTAGCAAATTTGTCCATTAATCAATCTATCAAATTGGCCCATTAATCAATCTAGCAAATTGGCCCATTAATCAATCTAGCAAATTTAGCCCATTAATCAATCTAGCAAATTTAGCCCATTAATCAATCTAGCAATTTAGCCCATTAATCACTTGAGGCCCAAAAATTACTTTTTATCAAATTAGCCCATTAAGGGCGATTCTGTAATTTTTGCGACTTTAACACCGATTTCATGTACTTACACAAAAAGTAATAATATACCGTATTTTTCTGATTTTACCAACTTTACGAATTTTATTCTAATGCTTACGATATAACATCTAACCCATGAGATGAGTGTGAAATTACACACCTGATTACGGTGAGAACTATACTTTCCCGCTCGTCGATACCTAAACATATGTCACGCTTGATTAGAGCACTAATACTTATTATAAATCTATACTAAAGATAAGCGATCTAGATCTTTACCCTCGAAATCTCGAACAAAAACTATTTGTCGGTTTTCCCCGGTTGACGGTTCACAACCCATTGGAAAATCCTGAACAGCTAAAGGCTCCAAACTACGAACAACTTTGAATAGTAGATTCTCCTCGGATGAGGGTCGTCCACAACTCGGTGGAAAATCCCGGATTGCCGAAATAGCCCTTCGCTTGAATCTTGAGGGATTAGCGAGTCCGCCCCTCTTTAAAACACTATTCACCACCCTTTTCGACCCTATCTTGTTTGCCTCCATTGTCAAAAGATTATTAGTCCTAACAATATATATATATCAGAATTTCAGACTATTCATTTAAAAAGGGTGAATCCGGCATACCTTAAAATTCTGAGTGATTCCAAAAGAATCCCTTGAAAGTATATGATCCAAATTCGAATGACTTCGAGATGACTTCGAAGAGATGATGATTCGGCTCTCCACTATTTCACTAAAAGAAAAATGAAGGGAAATCGTCTAAGAGAATAAACGATTATCGATTTAAAGGCTCTTCTAAGACAACCTATAGATTCGGTCAAGGTGACCAAATAGCAAAAGAAAACAAGGAAGATGATTCTTACCGGTTGTCCAAAGTTAAATAGAAGAAATAATCGAGAATAAAGTCTATGAGGAAAAGAAGATTTGGCTATGATTTAATGGTAAGGGAAAAATAATTTTAAGCACTGGGTGGTCTCTAACATTCGGCCATGAAAGAAATAAGAAGGAAAAATGTGTTTGAAGGATGAGTAAAATGGAGAAGAAAAGAGAATAGAGATGAGATGTTTATGATTCGATTTTCAAGGGTGAGAAAAGAGTAAAAAGTAAGGTTTGGAACAATGTGCATTCGGCAATGGGAAAGAAAAAGAAAAGAAATGGTCTTTTGAGTTTGGTGATTTCGGCACTAGGAGAGAAACACAAAATGAAGCACTTGAGAGGTTGGCAAAATGACCAAATGGTCAAAAAGAAATGACCAAATGAAACAAAACAAAGTTGTTTTCTCCAAGCATATGGCACATTCGGCTAAGAGAGAAAAAGATGAGGGGAAATGGGTGTTTTGGGAGAGCAAAAATGACCAAATGGAATTCTATCAAACTACCATCCTTACCCAAGCTTACCACCAAAATTTCGGCTCCCCCCTAGTCCACAAAGCTGCCCAAGTTCATGGACAAGTTGGCCATTCTAAGTTGCCAAAACATAACCCTTAAAATATGCCTTGTGTTCCCCCTACCTTCCAAAAGCTTAGGATTTCTTTCCCCTAGTTCCAAGCTTACCTTAACCATAAATATAAAAGTCTAACTTACCAAATTTGATGCTTGGCCGACACTTGCTAGGAAAGAGCAAAAATAAATGTCACAAAATGCATTCCTAAAGATTCGAACCTCCTCCCTCAAGCAACACTTATGGCGCCAACTCCACTTTACTACTAGCTCATCTTATGCTAGTTTTTGACACTAAATTTCCTTAAACATCAAGGTCACTTGATCCACTTCAATAAAGTACTCATTACTATTTTTTTTTATATATCCGAATAAATCTCGAGCCTTCTCAAAACGATATTAAACACACAAATTGAATGATTCACAAGCTAAGCACCAAAAACATGCAACATATCGATACTAAATTTTTTTAGGATGTTACATGAATCAATCGAAACATAATTGAAGAAAAAGACAAAATTACAAATTAGTGCTTGACATCTTGTTAGTTGTCGTTTTTGTCAGGTAAGTTCATAACAGACTTACTTTATTAATTCATGTTATGTTTCTATTATTATTTTTTCTTTTTAGTTCGAATTGTTAGGTAAATAATGTCTTTTGGCATCAAAGGGTCTAAATCGTAAACATGAAATAAATGACTAATATGAATAGATGCATGATAATGATTATATGTGAAATTGATATATGATTGAGTAGTATGTATATGATGATGTTACAGATTTAAAAATGTATATGGATTGTTATTCGAAATGTGAAAAATGAGTATACAGTTTCAAAGTTTGTAATGATATAGAACTGGTAACGATGTCGGTTGAACTTAGTAAACGATTGGGTTACGAATGACATACCATTAAGATTAAAAAAGAATTCAGGTGTTGGTCAGGAATTATTCTTTATCGATGGATGAGATCCAACACATGTTGCGAATTCTTGACAGCTTGAGTGAGCATCATCAAATAAAGCTTGTATAAGTAAAACATCTCAATAATTTGTGGAAGTAAATTAGTCTCGTGTTTCTGAATTTAAATTGCTATAGTTTTCTAGACAAAAAATGATAATTAAATGAAAATTAAATGATCATAATGATTGAATATGGATCGAATGGTTATCTTTTCAAAATTTGAATAGCTTTTATTGTATTTGATATATGATGGAATGATTGTATATATATACATTTGATTTGAGTATCATGATATAGTTATGCAAATGAACTAACATTTTTGGTTGTATTATGAAATTGCACATAAAAGTATCAGGATGCCAATGGATGCCATGTTAGATACCGACACGGGCCTAGGGGTGAACTTACCAGCCAATTGAGTGTGTATGACACTATTTTCGGGCTGAGAACGCGAAGGACGATAGTAGCGTCCCGACATCGGCATGTAGTGTCGCAACACTAGACTTTGAATCCAAAGAATTCACATTCTAAAACAGTGTCGCAACACCAATCCCACGGTGTCACGACATTGGATGACGAACTGGAATAATTAAGTCAGGGGTGTTTTCATTTGCAGAATGAATATTTACCTGTTTTAGGGCTGTTAATTAACCTAATTAGGTCAGACAATTTTGACTATAAAAATAGTTGTGTTTAGCCTCACTTTGGGGGACTTGGCTAATTGAGCCACTTAGTTTAGTTTTAGGTTTTATTTCTAGTTTTTCTTTTATTTCAATTTAGTCCTTTTATGTTTCAAAACAAAATTTCTTTCTTTGTTTAATTTGGATTCGATTTCAATCCAAGCTTTCATTTAAGTAGTTTTTATTTATTTGTTTTCGGTTTTCAATTGCCATTGGGATTGTCTTCACAATTGTTAAAGGAAATTTGACTTTAACGTGCAAATTAATATTGAAATTGATCAATTTCTCTATTCCCTTTTTTATTTAATTTTCTTCTTTGCATGTTGAATATGAAATTAGGGAAAATTGCATTTAGATCAATGAGTGGCTAATTTTCTTAAGGAGATTAATGATCGGATGAAGGAATAATTAACAGAAGAATTAGGGTTTAAGTCTAAGTTAGTTGGCTTAAATTATGTGCGATTAAACCCTAGGATTAACGATCCTAGGAAGTAATTTAGGATAAACGAGATCGAAAGATAAGTTTACCGAGTAAAGTCATAATTCCCAATCAAGAAAGTGAGGTTGAAAGATAAGTGAGTATTGGTTGATTAGTTAATTAGTTAGAGGCCGAAAGGTAGTAACTGGTTAATTAATAGCTAATTCGATAAAACCCGAAATTTGAAATTAGTTAGGAACACTGACATGAGTTAATCTCCTGCTTGGTTAATTGGATTAATTTCGATTGTTAATGTAACAACCCGATAGTCGAGGGTGATGGAGAGTGAGATTCGAGACTCCATTCCCATAAAATGAACCCGTAAATATTTTTATTAAAAAATTACGAGGTTAGCTAGTAGTGAATTAGATTTTGGTTAAGTAAATTTCGTGAAATTAAGAGTTGCTAAGGTACAAGGACTAAATCATATATGAGTTAAAAGTTGAATTATAAATTGAAATAAACTAAAAGGACTAAAATAGCAAATAAACATTTATTTAGTGTGGTGGGCAGCACTAATAATGTATGATGTATATATATATTACTTAATATATATATATATATATATGTATGTTATAATAAATGGCATAAAATGTATGTAAATTATATTATATACTAATATAATAGAAACATAATAAAAGAAATAGTAGGAAAGTGGAAAAAAAGAGGATTGCATGCAAATTAGAAAAGAAAGAAAAGAAAAGAAGAAGACAACACATGGCTAGGGACTTAAGGGGTTGAAGTTCAAATTGGTTAGTGCAATTTAGTCCATTTTCTTGTAAATTTTATGTTTTTAGAATCCCGGTACTTAGGGCTACCCGACCCATGTTGTAATTTTTAATATTGTTCAAGATTTTAGATGTTGACATTGTTGAATAGTTTAAGTATTAGAGATTAAATAGGTAGATTTTTAAGTTAGAAATAGAAAAGGACTAAATTGTGGAATAAATTATTGATTTTGAATAATAGGGACTAAATTGAGAAAAATTCAAAATTAAGGGGTCGAATTGGAAAAGAGGGAGCTAAATTTAGTTTAGAGTGAAATTAGTATAAAAATATAAAGTTAAATGTGAAAGTTAAAAACTAGTCTTGATATAGGGACTAAATTGAAGAATAAGCTAAATATTATGTAAAAATTAAAATTTAATGTGAAATTGAGTTGTGTAATATTAATGTATTTTAATTTTTTTTCTGTAGCTAACTTCGTATTGGAATCCTCGAGTAAAAAGGAAAAGGATAAAATCAACGTCGAATAACTCTAAATTCACTGTTTGTGTTTCTATAATCCGAACTCTAGTAAATTGTTGCATTTTGAACTATTGTGCATGGTACAACATGAGGTGAGAACTTTTGAACATTGGGCTGAAATAAATCAAATGATGATTAAAATGACTCGATTGTGAATATCGTGAAATGTGGTGTTGTATGACTGTTGAATTGAATATATGTGTAACACCCCAAACCCGGCCTAGACGTTACAACCGGATCTGACGTGTCACATCGAAGTGTCGTTTGAAAACCGGGCTTGTCGATAAAAGTTCGTTACTAAATTTTAAATCCCACTTAATCAATTGCTGTTGAAAACGTTAGTGTTGTAAAATCAAATCATGTTGTCTAATTATAGGTCACATCAATTGTTATATGTCTTATCAATCTGAATTAATACCGCGGAAGCCTTTTTCTAGTTGTAAACTTTAAGATTTGAAAAACGTGATTTTCTTTGAAAACAATTATTATTTTGAAAACCCGTGCTCCCTATTCTAGCAGATTAACGTGAAAATTTAAAACCAAATAAAAGTTAAAAACCTCAAATGGCCTTATTACATAATTATTAACCCAATATAAAAATAAAATAACTAAGTCTAAGTTTAAACAATAACGAGCGTGTGGCCACCTCTGAGTCCCTCGCAGCTCCAAATCAACTACGGCTGGGGATTACCTGCACAGTTAAGGGAAAGGGTGAGATACGAGAACTTAGTGTGTAATCTCCAATCATACAGTAGCAGTCTGGGCCTGAGCCCTATTCAGTATCAGATCAGTCTGGGTTTAGCCCTATACAGTAGCAGTGTGGGCCTAAGCCCAAAATAATATCAGTACAAAACAGAGATGCAACCCAACCCAATCCAGCCAACACACCACCCGTACCAACCAACACACCATGTAGGGACTAAGTCGACCCACCCAGCCAACACACCAATATCGCAGATAGTCGCTAATAGTAACGCAAAGAAGGTCGCTAGCAGCGAAAGAACGTGGCAGAGCCACTAGTACAGTACTTCCTCCAAAGCAGAATCCCAACCCTAATGCAGAATGTCGTGTCATAAATATTTCGTGTATGCAATATGTCATTTTCATAAAAAGTCATATAGAAAGCATTCACACATCAACTAACTACCACTAGGGGTATAATGGTCATTCTGTCGGTTAGGGGTAAAACGGTAATTGTACCCCTCAGGGGTATTTCGGTAATTTTACCCTTCGAAGGTATTTCGGTAATTTTACCTTTCGAGGGTATTTCGGTTAAGTTAACAGCCTCTCCAAAGGCCTACCATCATCTCGAACGACTCTGACAACTTATATGGCCAAAACAGTATAATTGGGCCCAAGGCCCGTTACTTGGCTCAAGTGGGCCCACACGCTTGTGTGGCCCGTTCAGCCCAAATTCTATTACGGCTATACGAATTTCGCAGCCCAATCCATTATTACTCACTTACCGTGGATTTCACCCCTGTGGGGCCCATGAGCCCGTGGGGCCCACATGGCCCATTTCGGCCCAACGAGGCCCATTACGACCTAAGCCCGCGAGAACGTTCGTTGCGCCCACTACGGTCTGTCGCCAATGATTGTGGCTTGATTTGTCCTTACGATCATTCACACGCTCGTGAGTCCTCAATGCCGAAGTTTCAGCTTTTCAACTTTTTCCGATTCACAGCTAAACAGGGGTGTGAATACACACCTTTATTCGTCGATTTGAGAGAACAACATTGGGTGTACGATTACACACCTGTTCGCGAAACTAGTTAAGATCCACGCTCTCCGAATCCTACAATCCACCAACATATCGTTATCAGATTTACAACCAATAAGGCTAACGCATACTCTTAATCCACCACCGTTATTAACTTAAACCACAACCACTCACCTTGCTCGAAGACACCGGAACTAGCACCTCCCCACTGATCAAGGGCGATTTCCCCCTCCTAACAAGATTTGGCGTAACAAAAGTTGTTAGAAAACAACTAAACATTCGACCCACAAGATAAAACAAAAAGAGAGAGCCGAAGCTTGATAATCAAGCCATAAGAAATCTAACTAATAACGAAATAATAAAGTGATTGAAGTATTCCTTCCTTACCAATACCAATTAACAACGTATTTCTTAGATTGTTCGACAAGAAGATTCGGCCCGAACCAAGAAGAACCAAAAAGATTTGAGAGGGAGAGAGTATGAGTATTCAGCCTAGCAGAGAAAGGGAGACGAAAACTTGGAACAGAAGAAGAAATGGAAGTAAAAGAGAAGGAGACTACCAATTCGACAGAGAGAAAAGTGTGGAGAAGAAAGGAGGGCTTCAATAGAGAATTCCGCAATTGGCAATTGGTATGTTGATTGGCAAAAGTGAAAGACAGTTGAGAGACAAAGAAAATAGAAGAAAGAAAGACCCGAATGGTCAAAAATGTTGCACGAGACGCCACAAAAAAAAGTAATCCCGAAACGGAAATGAGAAAAAAACCCAAAAATACCAGAGAAAATTCGGCACCTCTAAACTCTCACAAAGCCTAAAATGCACCAAAAATGAATGCCATAGCCAAATTTCCCCTTACTCATGCTCTCCCAATCAGCCAAGACTCCCCTCACAACCCAACTCCTTCAAACTCTCCACCAATTCCTCCTTGATTTGCTCCTAGCCTCCCATTCAAATTTGATGACCAAGTCCCCAACCTCCTCTCCAGAGTTTGAATCGAACTCTACCTCTCACGCCAAAGAGATGTAAAATAAAATCTCCTTATTGCATGCCATGGGATTCGAACCCCAATTCCCTTGCTACCTTAGTGACGCCACAACCATCAAGCCACGTGCTCTTTTTGTGACATAAAATCACACACATTGAACATAAGTCCTAACTGCTAACAGGCAATTTCACTTAAGAGCAAAAACTAAAAATTTTCCAAGGCCCAGACTCGAACCCAGGCTTCCTAAAAACCCTAAAATACACTCAAATACTTAGCCATTGAAGCACACATAGAATTTAAGCCAAATCATGCAAAAGTACAAACCCTACATTTCTGAGGCGTTACAACTCTACCCCCCTTAAAGAAATTTTGACCTCGAAATTTACCTGGTCAGACTAGGTGAGGGTATTGTTCTCGAATCGCCTCCTCAGGCTCCCACGTGGCTTCCTCTGAACCATGATTACACCAAAGCACCTTGACCAACGGAATAGATTTCCTCCTTAATACCTTAACATCACGATCTAGTATCTACACCGATTCTTCCTCAAAAGTCAGATCAAGTCTAACCTCAATCTCCTCTACCGGCACTATATATGAGGGATCAGAGCGGTATCGCCTCAGCATAGAGACGTGGAACACATCATGTATCCGGTTTAACTCAGGAGCCAGCTCAAGCTGATAGGCGACCGGTCCTACTCGCTTTAATATTTGGTAAGGTCCGATGAGTCTAGGGCTCAGTTTGCCTTTCGGTCCAAATCTCAGAATTTTCTTCCATGGTGAGACCTTCAGAAACACATAATCCCCCACAGAGAACTCCATCTCTTTACGTTTTAAATTCGCATATGACTTCTGCCTGTCAGATGCTTCCTTTAACCGATTCCGAATCAACTTTACTTTTTTCGGGCCTCGAAGCCAACTCGTCCCGTAACTCGCCGCTCACCCCGATTACCCAACATGTAGGAGTACGACACCTACGACCATATAACGCCTCGTACGGTGCCATTTTAATACTGGACTAGTAGCTATTGTTATATGCAAACTCTGCCAGCAGTAAATAGTCCTCCCAGCTACCTCAAAAATTGATTACACAGCTCCTTAACATGTCTTCCAGTATCTGAATCACCCTCTTTGACTGACCATCTATCTGAGGGTGGAACGCAGTACTGAAATCCAATCTTGTACCCAAAGCCTCGTGTAACTTCTTCCAGAATCGAGATGTGAATCTAGGATCTCTGTCAGATATGATAGAAACCGGTACACCATGCAGTCTCACAATCTTAGCCACGTATAACTTAGCCAACTTCTGCAGCGAATAATCAGTGTAGACCGATATAAAGTGGGAAGATTTAGTCAGTCGGTCAACAATAACCCATACCGAATCCTTCTTAGTAGGCGTCAAGGGTAGCCCACTAACAAAATCCATGGTTACCCTCTCCCACTTCCAGAGTGGAATCTTAACTGGTTGTAGTAATCCAGAAGGTAGTTGATGCTCAGCCTTAACTTGCTGGCATGTAAGACACTTACCCACGAAATTGGTAACCTCGCGCTTAAGCCCTAGCCACCAGTACAGTTCACGCAAGTCTCGATATAACTTGTTTCCACCAAGATGCATGGCATAAGGACTACTGTGCGCCTCTTGCAGTATAGACCGCCTCAGATCAGAATCTCTTGGTACACAGGCTCTCCCACGGAAGCATAGTACTCCTTCACTATTCAACCCAAAGTCTGTAGTCTCTCCACTCTCAACTCATCGGAAACGAGGAGCCAGTGACTCATCCAACAACTGTTTCTCCTTAATTTGATCAGTCCAAGTCGGTCTCACTTAAAGTTCAGCTAACAAGCTACCATCATCGAAAAGACTGAGATGAGCAAACATTGATCTTAAATCAGATACAACCCTACGGCTCAGTGCGTCAGCTACAACGTTAGCTTTTCTAGGGTGGTACTCAATTGAGCAATCATAATCCTTAAGCAACTCTATCCATCTTCGTTGCCTAAGGTTCAACTCCTTTTGAGTAAGGAGGTACTTGAGGCTCTTATGGTCTGTGTAAATAACAGACCTCTCACCGTATAAGTAATGCCTCCAAATCTTCAGTACGAATACCATCGCAGCTAACTCCAAGTCGTGAGTGGGGTAATTCACTTCATGAGGCTTAAGTTGGTGAGACGCGTACGCAACCACCTTACCCTCTTACATCAACACACAACCCAATCCAGTGTGCGACGCATCATTGTAGGCAGTGAATTCCTTCCCAGACTCTGGCTGTATTAACACAGTGGCTTCAGTCAGAACTTTCTTCAGTTTCTCAAAACTCTCTTGTTGATTATCGGTCCAAATAAACGGTACCCATTTACGTACTAACTTAGTCAGGGGTGCAGCAATCAGTGAGAACCCCTCAACAAAACATCTATAATACCCAGCCAGACCCAGAAAGCTTCGAATCTCAGATACAGTTTTTGGTGGTTTCCAATCCAATACGGCTTCAATTTTTTGAGGATCCACCCTAATTCCCTCAGAAGACACCACGTGACCCAGAAATGTCACTTCTCGCAGCTAAAACTCACACTTGCTGAACTTTGCGTATAGCTACTTTTCCCTCAAAATTTGCAAAACAATTCGAAGATGTGCATCATGATCCTCTTCGGTTCTCGAATATACCAGAATATCATCTATAAAAACCACTACAAACCGATCCAGGTAAGGCTGGAACACACGGTTCATCAGATCCATGAACGCAACTGGTGCATTCGTCAGCCCAAACGGCACTACTAGGAACTCATAGTGACCATAACGAGTCATAAACGCAGTCTTATACACATCAGCCTTCTTAACCTTAAGCTGATGGTACCCAGATCGAAGATCTATCTTGGAGAAAACCGAAGCTCCTCGCAGTTGGTCAAACAGGTCATCTATCCTCGGTAAAGGGTACTTGTTCTTAATCACCAATTTGTTCAGTTGACGATAATCGATGCACATGCGCATGGATCCATCTTTCTTCTTCACGAATAACACTGGTGCTCCCCATGGAGACACACTCGACCGAATGAACCCTCGGTCCAGTAGCTCTTTAATTTGAGCCTTTAACTCCACCAGCTCCTAAGGTGCCATCCTATAAGGGGCGATGGACACCGGAGCTATTCCCCGTAGGAGCTCAATATCGAATTCGACCTCATGGTTTGGAGGCAACCCAGAAAGCTCTTCTGGAAATACATTTGGAAACTCCTTAACAGTTCTGACATCTCCAACAGAAGGACCCTTAGAATCAGAACTACTGACATAAGCTAAAAACGTCTCGCAACCCTTGCGAACCAGTTTCTTGGCCTTTAAGGCTGAGATTACATTAGACAGATAATCTCTTTGCTCCCCTAACACGACCATCTCCTCCTCCTCAGAAGACTTCAACACCATACGCTTAGCAGCGCAGTCCAAATTTGTACGGTGTTTCACTAGACAAACCATGCCCAATATTAGATCAAATTCGCCAAACGGTAGTTCTATCAAATCTGTCGAAAAGACAACCCCTTGGACCTCTAGGGGCACATCTCTAAACAACTTATTCACCCTAACCGACTGTCCCAGTGGACTTAACACAGTCATTTCACAATAAGTAATTTCAAACTGAAAACCCAACGTCCCAGACACAGTGCATGCAACATACGAGTGTGTAGACCCTATGTCTATTAAAGCAATGTATGGTACATCATAAATTAAGAACGTACCAGTTATGACGTCCGGGGCGTCGCCATCCTCTCGACGACAAGCAGTATAAACCAAACCTGGCTGTCTCGTCTCAATATTACCAACACCTCTGCCTAGTGCCCCACGACCTCTTCCCAAACCATTTCCTCCTCTGGCCTGACCACGGCCTCTTGGTGGCTGCTAACCACCTCTTCCTGGCTGAACATGGCCCTGACCTGCAGCTTGCATCTGAATAGGCCTCTGAGTACAGTTCTTAACTTGATGATCCATGGACCCATATATGAAGCATGCCCCAGTTCTTTTCCAACATTCACCCTGGTGAGATCTCCCACAATCAGCGCAAGGCTGCGGTCTAACCATAGTAACAGGAACCGCTCGGACTGGCCCATCAAATCTGGTCCTCCTTATAGGCCTTCTAGAAGAACCCGAGGGCCTTGAATCCCTTTTAAACCTACCCTTATCTTTCTAGCAATTCTGGCGCTCAAAGCGCTTCACATCCTCAGCAATTTTTGCCTTCTCAACAAAGGGCAAAGAAAATCTGCTCCTCTCATGAGCTATCAAAGACCGTAACTCGTCTCAGAGGCCATCCTTGAAACGCACACAGTGTTCATACTCAGTAGTAACTATACCACGAGCATACCGACTTAGCCGCAGAAAATCTACCTCATATTCTGCCACAGACCTATTCCCCTGGCTCAGACTCAGAAATTCCTTCCTTCGGGCATCCACATAACTCGCCCCAACATATTTTCCTTGAAAGGCTGTCTTGAAGAAATTCCACGTTAAACGGTCAGCCTGTGTACCCTCTCTTACAGTGAGCCACCACTGATATGCCTCGTCTCGTAGTAAGGACACTGCTCCTTTTAATTTCTGCTCCACAATACAATCGAGGTCATCCATTATCCGCTCGATAGCCTCTAACCAATATTCTGCCACATTCGCGGCTACACCAGAAACACCCTTGAAAATTTCCGCTCCATTGGAACGGAGTCGCTCAGAGATTGACCCTCGGCCAACTAATCTAGTACTTACTCCAGCAACCCTTTCGAGAACCCGCAACATTGCTTGGGATAGAGCATCATCCCCAACTGTTGGGTCATGGGACCCTGTCTCGATTACTTGTGAGGCTGGTGCCTCCTTAGCAAGCATGTGACCCGATGCTGAAGACCCAGCCCTAGCACCTCCTCGGCCTCTACCGCGGCCACGTGTACCCCTTCCACGACCTCTTGTACTCATATCGATATAGCGTATTTATCTGTTTTAAGATTTTTATGCATCAACTTATAATTTTGATAATTATTAACGTATATTTTATGATAAACAGTAATTTAGAGTTGTTTTCACAAATTGAGACCTCACTACAATTTTCGGTCTTCTATAGTCTCATTTTACTCTAACTAAAGAGTTTCAATACAATACTACTATCCATAGTAGTTTCTCAGTATAACATTTTAGTATACAACAGAAAGCAGTGCCAGAGAACTTAAAGATTTGGCACCGGAGACTCGGTGGGCCACACTTTTAGTAACCAACCTTTCAATTTTCTTTCAAAAACCATAATTCAAACAATTTTAAAAAATTTTCAAGAACCTATTCCACAGCCGAGTTTTACAACCTGGCTCTGATACCACTAAATGTAACACCCCAAACCCGGCCTAGACGATACGACCGGATCTGGTGTGTCACATCGAACTATCGTTTGAAAACCGGGCTTGTCGATAAAAGTTTGTTACTAAATTTTAAATCCCAGTTAATCAATTGTTGTTGAAAATGTTAGTGTTGTAAAATCAAATCATGTTGTCTAATTATAGGTCACATCAATTGTTATAAGTCTTATCAATCTGAATTAACACCGCGAAAGCCTTTTTCTAGTTGTAAACTTTAAGATTTGAAAAACGTGATTTTCTTTGAAAACAATTATTATTTTGAAAACCCGTGTTCCCTAATCTAGCAGATTAATGAGAAAATTTAAAACCAAATAAAAGTTAAAAACCTCAAATGGCCTTATTACATAATTATTAACCCAATATAAAAATAAAATAACAAAGTCTAAGTTTAAACAATAACGAGCGTGTGGCCACCTCCAAGTCCCTCGTAGCTCTAAATCAACTACAGTTGGGGATTACCTGCACAGATAAGGGAAAGGGTGAGATACGAGAACTCAGTGTGTAATCCCCAATCATGCAGTAGCAGTCTGGGCCTAAGCCCTATTCAGTATCAGATCAGTCTGGGCTTTAGCCCTATACAGTAGCAGTGTGGGCCTAAGCCCAAAATAATATCAGTACAAAACATAGATGCAACCCAACCCAATCCAGCCAACACACCATCCGTACCAACCAACACACCATGTGGGGACTAAGTCGACCCACCCAGCCAACACACCAATATTACAAAGATAGCCGCATAATAGTAATGCGACAAAGGCACGCTAGCACAGCGAAACGTGGCCTAGCCACTAAAATCAGAATACGTGGCGAAGCCAATAAAATAGTAAAAACGTGGCAGAGCCACTAGTACAGTATTTCCTCCAAATCAGAATCCCAATCCCAATGTAGAATGTCGTGTCATAAATATTTCGTGTATGCAGTATGTAATTTTCATAAACAGTCATATAGACAGCATTCACACATCAACTAACTACCACTAGGGGTATAATGGTCATTTTGTCGGTTAGGGGTAAAACGGTAATTTCATCCCTGAGGGGTATTTTGATAATTTTACCCTTCGAGGGTATTTCGGTAATTTCACCCTTCAAGCGTACTTTGGTAATTTCACCCTTTGAGGGTATTTCGGTAATTTTACCCTTCGAGGGTATTTCAGTAATTTTACCCTTCAAGGGTATTTTAGTACAGTTTATGGCCTCTCGAAAGGCCTACCGTCGTCTCTAACGACTCGGACAACTTATATGGCCAAAACAGTATAATTGGGCCTAAGGCCCGTTACTTGGCTCAAGTGAGCCCACACGCTTCTGTGGCCCGTTCAGCCCAAATTCCATTACGGCTATACGAATTTTGCAACCCAATCCATTATTAGTCACTTGCCTTGGATTTAACCCCTGTGGGGCCCATGAGCCCGTGGGGCTCATATGGCCCATTTTGGCCCAACAAGGCCCATTACGACCTAAGCCCACAAGAACATTCGTGGCGGCATCTATAGTCTGTCACCAACGATTGTGGCTCGATTTGTCCCTACGAGCGTTCGCACGCTCGTGAGTTCTCAAATGTCGAAGTTTCGGCTTTTCGACTTTTTCTGATTCACAGCTAAATAGGGGTGTGAATACACACCTCTATTCGTCGATTTGAAAGAACAACATTGGGTGTACGATTACAAACCTATTCGCGAAACTAGTTAAAATCCACGCTCTCCGAATCCTACAATCCACCAACATATCATTAACAGATTTACAACCAATAAGGCTAACGCATACTCTTAATCCACCACCGTTATTAACTTAAACCACAACCACTCACCTTACTCGAAGTCACCGGTACAAGCACCTCCCTGCTGATCAAGGGTGACTTCCCCTCTTAACAAGATTTGGCGTAACAAAAGTTGTTAGAAAAGAACTAAACATTCGGCCCCAAAGAGAAAACAAAAAGAGAGAGCCGAAGCTTGATAATCAAGCCATAAGAAATCTAACTAATAACAAAATAATAAAGTGATTGAAGTATTCCTTCCTTACCAATACCAATTAACAATGTATTATTGAAGTATTCCTTCCTTACCAATACCAATTAACAATGTATTTCGACAGTTGCCTGATGTAATATCCCGGGTTAGGGGCTATTTTGTTGTTGCATGATATTGCATGTGTCTAGTGTGCTGCGTGGCTATTTCTATGTTTTGGGGGCTTAATTGAAGTCTAAAAGTATGCCTGAGTGAATGGGAAAATTTTGATTTTTGGGTGTTAAGTCAGGAGTCAGAGGAGCTAGGGTATAAGAGTTTTAGTTGGTGTTCTTGAGCACAAAAGAGGAGCTGGTGGAGTGGCAAAGCATGCGCCACTTGGAGCTGGTGTTGGCGCCAATTGCGTGAGGCAGGGTCCCGAGTTCAAGCCGCGGAGTGGCCACATTTTGCATTCTTTTTAGGCGGCATGGGAGGAGGAAGTAGAAGGCAATTCAAATTCTTCTTTGGACTTGGTCAAACTGCTCAAATGGTGGGAGGAGAGTGAGTTTAGGAGGAAGACTTGGTCTTGTTGTTTGAATGTGGGGAGTGGAGTGAATGGAGGATTTTGGCCGATTTTGTGGGGTGTTGGAGTGGGGAGTGGACGGCATGGTGTGGATGTGAGCTAGTGCCGAAAATTCACTTTGAGTTTTGGGGTGTTTTTGGTCAAAATCTTTAGAAGCAATTCTCTCTTTGTGCCTTACCAAACCGAAAGTCTAAGCATCTTTTTTTTTTTTTTGGCATATTTTTCTTAGCATTTTGGTCACTAGCTTGGTAAACCAAATTCTCTCTTTTGTCTTCTAGCCAAATTAAACTTTAATTTCTTTCTTATCCTCTTTACTTCTTGAAAACCGTAAGACCAAAGCAAACATACATTGCCGTTTTCTTCTCATTTCTTTTGCACTTAGCCGATTGTGCATTTGTTCTCTCAACATCTTTTGGTAGCCGAAATTGCTTTGGTTTCCTCTACTTTGTGTTTCGAATACTCTCTTCTCTCCCTTACATAGTTTCTTCATTTTCTTAAGAGCCGAACTTACCATTTTCTTCCCAACCGATTCTTCCATTCATCCTTCTCAATTCTTGCCAAACTTTGCTCCCATTTCATATCGATTTTCCCTTAAAACCGAAAAGCATCTACCTCATAATCACTTTCTTTCTTCTTCTCAAAACCTTGGCCGAATCTTGTTGGTGTTGTGGTTTTGCTTCAATCGCTTGGAGATTGGTAAGTCCTTGGCCGAATGGCCATCTCCTTTTTCTCCTTATACTTTGTCGATGTTGGTTGTTTAAGAGCGAATATGGCAACCATTGATGGGTGTTATTCCTCTTTGTTAAACCGATTTCTTGTTGGGATATTCAGAGTTTGAAGCAATCAAGTGGAGCCTTCGCTGACGATTAGCCAAGTGGGGTAAGTATTGGTGTGGGCCAAGACTATTAGTTAATTCTTTTATCTCGTTTAGTCAAAGCTTCAAGAGATTAATACTTCCTTCTTTATAGGTTGGCCGATTGTCTAAGGGAACCACTTTTTGGTTCGGGATTTGGTAGGAAACCAAATCAGTGTGAAAGGTAAGGGCTTTCGACAAACCCTTTTGGTCTAGATGTTGTTGGTCGAATGTGTGGATGCCTAACCCCTATGCTTTGGCCGATTGTAGGAGCTAGTTCTCGAGGGGCTTAGATCGCTTTTGTCGATTTCTAGACTCGTGATTACGTGTGTGTATAAACTAACACACTCGATATTTAGTAATATTATTAATAAACCTGTTTGCCTATTAAAATCATGACAAGATGATGGATTATTGGATACCCAAACGGGGTATGTGTACGTATCCGGTAAGTCAAGATTGTTACTAGATTACTGATGATCTATATGGTATCATGACTATGTATGTATGTGATATGGGACATGAGTCAAACATATTAGCATGATATGCATAATTTGTATGATATGCATGATTACATGAGTTGGTTTGTTGATGGGTGATATGAGTGGAGGGGGGGTGATGATTTTGTGTCGACGAGCACCAGTGTTTTGGTAACACACCTTGTGACTTTGGGTCACCAAAGTGCTTTGGTAGCACATATGTGTCTTTGGGACACCAGAGGTTGGGCACCTCATTGCGACTTGTCCCCGTGGTTAACACCACCGTGGGTTGGCCCCACATGAGATATGGGATCGCCCTCGCTAGTGATTGGGTATCACACGATGGGTTGGCCTCATTATTCGATTATTGTGACTACGGTCACCGGTGCTTTGGTAGCACATTTGTGTCTTTCGGACACCGAGGTTGGGCACCTCATTGCGACTTGTCCCCGTGGTTAACACCACCGTGGGTTGGCCCCACATGAGATATGGGATCGTCGCTAGTGATTGGGTATCACACGATGGGTTGGCCCCATCATTCGATTATCGTGACTACGGTCACCGCGTGCTTGGGTAGCACATTGTGTCTTTGGGACACCAGTGTTTTGGTAACACATTGTGACTATATGTCACCAGTGGTTTGGCACCACCAAAGTGGTTTGGTACCACACGGGTAGAAAAAGGAGATACGGATGGTTAGGATCGGGTTGCATTAATTATGTTGCTATGTATGATGTGTGTTAGCATGTTGTTTCATCGGGAGCGGGATTTATGCATCGAGTCACTCGACTCACCCTCTCCTTTGACATTTCAGTGACTCGTAGACGCGACATGGAGCCTGGATGGACTCGGGTGCTCATGCCATGCTTAATAAAGTTTTACTCCAACTCTATCATTTGGGTACTTTAGTTTAATTACTTTCATTTAGGTTTTAATTTGGATTTGTAAAAGGCCTTTAAATTAAGTTTTATGATGGGTATGCTTTAATTAGATTCTCAACCCGCTTAACAAACAACTTGGCATGAAATTTTGCTAAAACTTGGAAAGACAACGTTTTCAAAATTATATCGCAATGTGTTTCAAACTATACCATCGGTATCTCGCTATGTTTCGTTATTCCATAAACTCAAATGATTTTCAAATCAAACTCGATTTACTACTAAGTTTAAAATGTTTCAAAATGGCACTAGGAAACTATTGAAAGTCCTAAATGAAATCAACTCGCTTTAACTATATACTTGGATAAGTTTTCAAAATCTAATCAAACAAGCCTACTCAAACTTTCCTCAAATTCACTATGTTTTCACCCCACTTCTCTAAACAAAAAAAAAAAAAAGAAAAACCTCGTTTCACTCAAAGACGTTTTTCCCGTAACATACCGATTCGGCGTGGTGTCTTGTCCGAGTTTGGGGTGTTACAACCAGGTATCGAGCCAAGTTCAAAGGTTCTACTGTGGGCCCGAGGCCCAAAATGTTTTCAAAAGGTTGTTTTGTTAGTTTTTATTCTTAAAGTATGGTTTGAAAGGCATGGCACCGAGTCTCCCAGCACCAGCCGCCTCTGTAAGTACCCCGCACTATTGCTTGTGAATTGATTGGATGTGATATGATCTCGATGAATAGCAATAGTATACTACTTTAGAGATTGAAACCGATAGATTTTTGTGAACTCATGAGAACAAATCCTCTTAAAATAATCATAAGACTTGCTTTTAAACAAGTGGAATAAATATCGATGCATAAAATTCTTAATCGATACGTAGGAAGATTAGTCATGAGCGCTAGAGGTGGACGTGGTCGTGGACGCAGGTCGTGGTAGGATGACGGTTTCGAGCCCGTAGGATCCGGGTCGTGGTTCGTAAAATGAGATACCGGCCCGCCACCACCGGAGGTGGTGAGTTCCAAGATCGATCGGGACGACGCAGCGGTGTCACAGCGATGCCGCGAGTGTTGGAAAGGGTAGCAGGAGTTGGTAGTGGCGCGGAGTTAGGAAATTGTTCTCGAGCGACTTCGGGCCAATGGGGCCGAATTCTTCCGAGGTGTTTCGGTGTTGCTCCCAAAGACTGCCGAATATTGGCCGAGGCGATCGAGCGGATCATGGATGATCCGGATTTGACCGGCCAAGAGAAGCCTGAAGGGCATCGACGCTTCTCCGGATGAGTCGATCGTGGTGGCTCACGGTTCGACAAAGTGTGGCAAAGCAGAGGATCTCGACATGGGATTACTTCGTGGTCGCATATCAAAAGAAGTACATCGAGCTAGTTATATTGACTCCAATGAAGGCATTTCGAGGCTTGTTCGGGAGTAAATCGGTTTCGAGTACGCAGGCCGAGTTCCCCGGCCGAGTAGGTATGCCGGGGGCATTGTGGCCACCGAGCATGAGAGGTGTGTTCGTTTCGAGGATGGTCTCGCGAGACGACTTGAGGTCGATTGATTGCTCGCCAGGAGCGAAGTTTGTTGTCTTAGTTGAGAAGGCTAAGGTAGCCGAGGGTGTTAAGGAGTCCGTGAGACAAGGCATGGATCGAAATCGACATAAGAGGAGCTTTGGGTCTTCCGGATCGCCGTAATCCGCAGAAAAGGGCTAGACCGAGTGGGCCGAACCACCGCTAGGTTTGTTGTCGCCAGCAGGACCGCCGCAGCGGTGATCGTGGGAAATCTCATTGGGGTGGTTGCTGGACCGAGGAAAAGGTTGCTTCGAGTGTGGTTCTCTGGAGCATCGTGAGAGGGACCGTCCGCGAGGTTGGCTAGGATTCACCCCGAGAGTCGTGGCCGAATCGCTCAGAGGTAGTGGACCGCCACCGCAGAGGGGCCGTGGTAATGGCAGAGGTGGTAATGGTTCGTCGGGGCCGTGGAGCACCGCGAGAGGTGCGAGTAGTTCCGATGCTAGACACTGGATTAGTGTATGTCGCGAGGCGCCGAGAGGAGGGCGACGTGACCGGACGTCATAACCGTGACGCTTTTTTATTTTTGGTTCTCCTTATACCGCTTTGATTGATGTGGGTTCAACGCACTCTTATGTTGCCGAGTATAGTAGAGACCATGGATTTAGACTCGAGATATCTTCTAGACAGATGACCGTGATTAGCCCTCTAGGTCACTCAGTAGTAGTAGATAAACTGTTTAGAGAGGTACCCTTAGAACTCCAAGGGGTAGTGTTTGTCTGCCGATCCGATGGAACCGCCGCTTGGGGGAGTTCGATCGATTCTTGGGATGGATTGGTTGGTCAAGTACCAAAGCGAGGTTGGATTGCGCGCCAAGCGCATGGTTCTTAAGACGGTCGAGGGTGAAGAGGTGGCTATGATAGGTAATAGGAGAGATTACTTATCAAATGTGGTATCCGCTCCGAAAGCGAGAAGATGGTCGGGAAAGGCCGTGTGAAGCGTATGTAGTTCATGTGTATGCCTTGGAGGCTAAAGAGTCCGGCTGTGGAGAAGGTTCGCACTGCTAAGGAGTTTGGTCGATGTTTTTCCGAGGAGCTTCCGGGTTTGCCGCCAGATCGCGAGGTAGAGTTGGAATAGATCTATTACCCTGAATCGCGCCAGGTGTCTATTGCTCCGTATAGGATGGCGCCAAAGGAGTTGGTGGAGCTTAAGGCCTCGAGATCCAGGAGTTATTGGATCGAGGTTTTATTAGGCCTAGTGTTTCGCTGCAAAGTGCGCCGGCATCTTTGTCAAGAAGAAAGATGGCTCGATGCGGATGTGTATAGACTACCGCGATTGAACAAGCCGACGAAAAACAAGTATCCGCTGCCACGGATAGATGACTTGTTTGATCACCGGGGTGCGGCGGTATTCTCAAGATCGACTTGAGATCCAGGTATCATCGGCTGAAGGTTAAGGAGGCGGATATCCATAAAACAGCGTTTGGACTCGGTATGGGCACTACGACTGTAATGCCGTCGGGTTGACTAACGACCGGCGGCGCTTATGGATATGATGAATGTGGTGTTTCAAGCAAAGATCCGGATCGGGCCGTCATGGTTTTCATAGACGACATCTTGGTGTACTGGGCGACAGAGGAAGAGCATGATAAGCATTTGCAGTGGTGTTGCAAACTTTGAGGAAAAGCGACTCTATGCTAAGTTCGTAAGTGCAAGTTCGCTTAGAGAAGTGACTTTCTTGGGTCATGTAGTGTCGGGTGAGGGGGATTCGAGTAGATCCTCGTAAGATTGAGGCGATTTTGGATTGAAGCCGCTTAGGTCGATGGTCGAGATTCGGAGTTTTCTGGTTTGGCGGATACTCACCGAAGGTTTGTTGAGGGTTTTCGCTGATAGCAAGCACTGATGACCAAGTTGCTTTGAGGAAAGAAGTTCCGCTTGTATGGACCGAGAAGCAAAGCAGGAAAGCTTCGATAAGTTAAAGAAGATTTTGACTGAGGCTCCGGTTCTAATTCAACCTGAGGCTGGTAAAGAATTCACAGTTTATTGCGATGCATCACATACGGGCTTGGGTTGTGTGCTGATGCAAGAGGGTAAGGTTGTGGCTTACGCTTTCGGCATACCGAGGCCGCATGAGGTCAACTATCCGACGACGATTTGGAGCTAGCACCGTGGTCTTCGCTTAAAGATTTGGAGGCACTACTTGTACGAGAGAGATCGATAGTCTACACAGATCACAAGAGTCCGAAGTATCTGCACGACTCGTAAGGATTTGAATTTGAGGCGCCGCAGATGGGTTAAGTTGTCGAAAGATTACGATCGCTCGATTGAGTATCATCCGGCAAGGCTAACGTGGTGGCGACGCGTTGAGCCGCAAGGTTGTTTCGGACTTAAGAGCTTTGTTTGCCCATTTGAGTTTGTATGACGACGGGAGTATTCTCGCAGAGTTGCGTGTTAAGCCTACTTGGGTTGAGCGCATCGCGAGAGAAACAGCTTATTGGATGAGGTTCCGAGTGCGCGAAGGTTGCGATGCGGGACGGTGGTTTGATGGTTACAAACTTTGTCCGTGACGAGGTTCTGTGTTTTCAAGGTAAGGCTTGTATGCCTAAAGATGTTGAGTGAGGCGAAGATTCTTCAGACGCACATAGCAGTCCATATGCTATGCATCCGGAGGTAGCAAGATGTATAGGGATCTTAGAGAGCGCTTTTGGTGGCTGGCTTGAAGAAGGAGGTTACTGAGTTTGTTGGGAAGTGTCCGACTTGTCGCCAGGTCAAGGTTGAACATCGCTTGCCGCGGGGTTGCTTCACTGTGAAGATTCCTCGATGGAAGTGGGAAAGGATAACCATGGATTTCGTCGGTGGGTTAACGCTTACGCCAAGCAAGAAAGATTCGATTTGGGTAGTGGTGGATCGATCGACTAAATCACTCACTTTATTCCGGTGAGGGTTGACTACTCACTTCGAAGCTATGCCGTATGTTTCGAGAGATAGTGAGGTTGCACGGTGTGCCGCCGATAATCTCGGATCGGGATCCTAGATTCACGTCAAGGTTCGAAAGCGCCGCATCGTGCTCGGGTACTCGTTTGGATTTCAAGACGGCTTTTCACCCGCAGATCGACGGCCAATCGTAAAGGGTCATTCAGTCCTAGAGGATATCTTTGAGAGGTTGTATCTTGGATTTCGTGAGGTAGTTTGGAGGAGTTTCTACCATTAGTTGAGTTTGCTTACAACAACAAGCTACCAAGCGAGCATCAAGATGGCACCGTTTGAGGCGTTGTATGGTAGGAAATGTCGCTCACCCACGTGTTGGGCGGAGTTGGGTGAACGCCATTGTTAGGACCCGAGTTGGTTGCCGAGAGACCAAGACAAGGTTAAGTTGATTCATCTCGATCGAAGGAAGCTTCGGACCGGCAGAAGTCTTATCTGCCGATCTTAAGCGAAGAGATATAGAGTTCGTTGTGGGGATCGAGTGTTCTGAAGGTCTCGCCTTGGAAAAAGGTGTTGAGGTTCGGGAAGAAAGGCAAACTAAGCCCGAGATTTATTGGGCCGTGCATAAGGTATTGAGACGAGTTGGACCGTGGGGCGATCGCCTTGAGTTGCCGGTGAGAGCTTAGTCGATTCACGACGTATTCCACGCTTCGATGCTTCGACGATATCGCTCGATCCAGTCACATGTGGTAGCAATGGAAGAGATCGAGGTAAATCCAGACTTGACTATGGAAGAAGAACCCGTGCGATTCTTGATCGAGATGTGAAGGTTTACGCGAGGAAGTCCGTGCCTTTGGTTAAGGTTCTTTGGCGGAATCATGGCGTAGAAGAAGCTACGTGGGAACTCGAGGATATGATGAGACAGGCAATACCCGCAACTCTTTCGATCGTAATTTTGAGGTCGAAATTATTTTAAAGGGGGTAGAACCGTAATATCCCGGGTTAGGGGCTATTTTGTTGTTGCATGATATTGCATGTGTCTAGTGTCTTTGCGTGGCTATTTCTATGTTTTGGGGCTTAATTGAAGTCTAAAAGTATGCCCGAGTGAATGGGAAAATTTTGATTTTTGGGTGTTAAGTCGTGGATTTGTAGGAGCTAGGGTATAAGAGTTTTAGTTGGTGTTCTTGAGCACAAAAGAGGAGCTGGTGGAGTGGCAAAGCATGCGCCACTTGGAGCTGGTGTTGGCGTCAATTGCAGGAGGGTGGGTCCCGAGTTCAAGCTGCATGAGTGGCCACATTTTGCATTCTTTTTGGGCGGCATGGGAGGAGGAAGTAGAAGGCAATTCAAATTCTTCTTTGGACTTGGTCAAACCGTTCAAATGGTGGGAGGAGAGTGAGTTTAGGAGGAAGACTTGGTCTTGTTGTTTGAATGTGGGGAGTGGAGTGAATGGAGGGATTTTGGCCGATTTTGTGGGGTGTTGGAGTGGGGGAGTGGACGGCATGGTGTGGGTGTGAGCTAGTGCCGAAAATTCACTTTGAGTTTTGGGGTGTTTTCGGTCAAAATCTTTAGAAGCAATTCTCTCTTTGTGCCTTACCAAAACCGAAAGTCTAAGCATCTTTTTTTTTTGGCATATTTTTCTTAGCATTTTCGGTCACTAGCTTGGTAAACCAAATTCTCTCTTTTGTCTTCTAGCCAGCCGAAACTTCAATTTCTTTCTTATCCTCTTTACTTCTTGAAAACCGTAAGACCAAAGCAAACATACATTGCCGTTTTCTTCTCATTTCTTTTGCACTTAGCCGATTGTGCATTTGTTCTCTCAACATCTTTGCAGCCGAAATTGCTTTGGTTTCCTCTACTTTGTGTCGAATACTCTTTTCTCTCCCTTACATAGTTTCTTCATTTTCTTAAGAGCCGAACTTACCATTTTCTTCCCAACCGATTCTTCCATTCATCCTTCTCAATTCTTGCCGAAACTTTGCTCCCATTTCATATCGATTTTTCCCTTAAAACCGAAAAGCATCTACCTCATAATCACTTTCTTTCTTCTTCTCAAAACCTTGGCCGAATCTTGTTGGTGTTGTGGTTTTGCTTCAATCGCTTGGAGATTGGTAAGTCCTTGGCCGAATGGCCATCTCCTTTTCTCCTTATACTTTGTCGATGTTGGTTGTTTAAGAGCCGAATATGGCAACCATTGATGGGTGTTATTCCTCTTTGTTAAACCGATTTCTTGTTGGGATATTCAGGAGTTTGAAGCAATCAAGTGGAGCCTTCGTTCTCTGATTAGCCAAGTGGGGTAAGTATTGGTGTGGGCCAGTACTATTAGTTAATTCTTTTATCTCGTTTAGTCAAAGCTTCAAGAGATTAATACTTCCTTCTTTATAGGTTGGCCGATTGTCTAAGGGAACCACTTTTTGGTTCTGGATTTGGTAGGAAACCAAATCAGTGAAAGGTAAGGGCTTTCGACAAACCCTTTTGGTCTAGATGTTGTTGGTCGAATGTGTGGATGCCTAACCCTATGCTTTGGCCGATTGTAGGAGCTAGTTCTCGAGGGGCTTAGATCGCTTTTGTCGGGATTTCTAGACTCGTGATTACTGTGTGTGTATAAACTAACACACCGATATTTAGTAATATTATTAATAAACCCGTTTGCCTATTAAAATCATGACAAGATGATGGATTATTGGATACCCAAACGGGGTATGTGTACGTATCCGGTAAGTCAAGATTGTTACTAGATTCTTGATGATCTATATGGTATCATGACTATGTATGTATGTGATATGGGACATGAGTCAAACATATTAGCATGATATGCATAATTTGTATGATATGCATGATTACATGAGTTGGTTTGTTGATGGGTGATATGAGTGGAGGGGGTTGATGATTTTGTCGATTTGAGCACCGGTGTTTTGGTAACACACCTTGTGACTTTGGGTCACCAGTGCTTTGGTAGCACATATGTGTCTTTGGGACACCGTGAGGTTGGGCACCTCATTGCGACTTGTCCCCTCGTGGTTAACACCACCGTAGGTTGGCCCCACATGAGATATGGGATCGTCTCGCTAGTGATTGGGTATCACACGCATGGGTTGGCCTCATCATTCGATTATTGTGACTACGGTCACCGGTGCTTTGGTAGCACATTTGTGTCTTTGGGACACCAGAGGTTGGGCACCTCATTGCGACTTGTCCCCGTGGTTAACACCACCGTGGGTTGGCCCCACATGAGATATGGGATCGTCTCGCTAGTGATTGGGTATCACACGATGGGTTGGCCCCATCATTCGATTATCGTGACTACGGTCACCAAAGTGCTTGGGTAGCACATTGTGTCTTTGGGACACCGGTGTTTTGGTAACACATTGTGACTATATGTCACGGTGGTTTGGCACCACCGGTGGTTTGGTACCACACGGGGTAGAAAAAGGAGATACGGATGGTTAGGATCGGGTTGCATTAATTATGTTGCTATGTATGATGTGTGTTAGCATGTTGTTTCATCGGGGGAGCGGATTTATGCATCTGAGTCACTCGACTCACCCTCTCCTTTGACATTTCAGTGACTCGTAGACGCGGACATGGAGCCTGGATGGACTCGGGTGCTCATGCCATGCTTAATAAAGTTTTACTCCAACTCTATCATTTGGGTACTTTAGTTTAATTACTTTCATTTAGGTTTTAATTTAGATTTGTAAAAGGCCTTTAAATTAAGTTTTATGATGGGTATGCTTTAATTAGATTCTCAACCTGCTTAACAAACAACTTGGCATGAAATTTTGCTAAAACTTGGAAAGACAACGTTTTCAAAATTATATCGCAATGTGTTTCAAACTATACCATCGGGTATCTCGCTATGTTTCGTTATTCCATAAACTCAAATGATTTTCAAATCAAACTCGATTTACTACTAAGTTTAAAATGTTTCAAAATGGCACTAGGAAACTATTGAAAGTCCTAAATGAAATCAACTCGTTTTAACTATATACTTGGATAAGTTTTCAAAATCTAATCAAACAAGCCTACTCAAACTTTCCTCAAATTCACTATGTTTTCACCCCACTTCTAAACAAAAAAAAAAAAGAAAAAAACCTGTTCACTCAAAGACGTTTTTCCCCGTAACATACCAGATTCGGGCGTGGTGTCTTGTCCGAGTTTGGGGTGTTACACCTGACAACAAGATTCGGCCCGAACCAAGAATAACCAAAAAGATTTGAGAGGGAGAGAGTATGAGTATTCGGCCTAGCAGAGAAAGGGAGACGAAAACTTAGAACAGAAGAAGAAATGGAAGTAAAAGAGAAGGAGGCTACCAATTCGGCAGAGAGAAAAGTGTGGAGAAGAAAGGATGGCTTCAATGGAGAATTCGATAATTGGCAATTGGTATGTTGATTGGCAAAAGTGAAAGACAATTGAGAGAAAAAGAAAATAGAAGAAAGAAGGACCTGAATGGTCAAAAATGTTGCACGAGATACCTCAAAAAGAAGTAATCCCGAAACGAAATGAGAAAAAACCCGAAAATACCAGAGAAAATTTGGCACCTCTAAACTCTCACAAAGCCGAAAATGTACCCAAAATGAATGCCATAGCCGAATTTCCCATTACTCATGCTCTCCCAATCGGCCAAGACTCCCCTCACAACCCAACTCCTTCAAACTCTCCACCAATTCCTCCTTGATTTGCTCCTAGCCTCCCATTCAAATTTGATGACCAAGTCTCCAACCTCCTCTGCAGAGTTTGAATCGAACTCTACCTCTCACGCCACAGAGATGTAAAATAAAATCTCCTTATTGCATGCCATGGGATTCAAACCCCAAGTCCCTTGCCACCTTAGTGATGCCACAACCATCAAGCCACATGCTCTTTTTGTGACATAAAATCACACACATTAAACATAAGTCCTAACTGCTAACAGCTAATTTCACTTAAGAGCAAAAACTAAAAATTTTCCAAGGCCCAGAGTCAAACCCAGGCTTCCTAAAAACCCCCAAATACACTCAAATACTTAGCCATTGAAGCACACATGGAATTTAAGCCAAATCATGCAAAAGTACAAACCCTACATTTTTGGGGCGTTACAATATGTGTATTGAGAAAATGTGATTATTATCAAATTGAATATATGCTTATATGTGATCTTATACATTCATAAAATTGAGACATTGGTTGTATTGAAAGTAAAGTGAAACCCTTTTAACTATTTCGGGCTAAGTTAGATATAGATGGCATGCCATAGGATAGGAAGAGTTTAGGGATTTCTTTGACTTCAAGTCGATGAGGCACTAGGTGCCAATTTTCTTCGGTTTAACCTATGAGACACTGGGTGTCAATTTATATAGAGCTGGGCGTAATTATTACTTCAGATTTATTCGATGAGGCATTGGGTGCCAAACTGGTGTGTTAGTTGGATCCGTGTATCGGTCCAAGTCCGAGTCGTGTTAATAGGGGAAAATTAAATAATAAATTATGTGATTGATATTGAAATGACAAAGATGAGAAATGAGTACGAGATGAAAAAATATTTAAATGGCAAAGATGAGAAATGTAATATGAAATGATGAAATGATATGTGAAACTTGAAATGAATTCAAGTATTGATCCAAAAGATGAATCATGCCATTGCATGAGTTGAAATATTCAAATGCAATATGAAATGCCTTTGATATATACATATATACTTGAACATGTGGAATTTAGAGGATGTAATAAAGAATGAGAACCTTTGTTTTCTTGATTTGAAACATAAGTGCATAATATTTCTTATTGCATTCTCTCATTTTAGTTACTCATATTAAGTTAAATTGTGCGTAGGTATTGTCCAACTTATTGCTGACTTAGCATTCAACAACGAATCCCGAGCTCAAGTATGGTGATGTTATATTTTGTAATGGCATGTACCTAGGAGGTTTTTGGTTGATAGTGTGATGCGAAATGTTCGTACAAGTTTTCGATTGTTTGGTAATGCCTTTTAACCCTAAATCGGCGATGGTTATGGGTTAGGGGTGTTACATTTGATTAGTATCAGAGCTACGGTTTAGTTGATTCTAGGACTAACGTAGCGTGTGAGAGTCTAGCTATACATGCCATATATACGAACTGTGATAGTGTGATGAATCCTGAAGTGTAAAATGTGTTTTTTATATAGTAATGGATCCCGAAAGAGCTGTAGCTGATGACGTAGAAAGTAACGCGCCTGCTCCCACTCAAGGGACAGTGCCATCTGATTCGAGACCGGCTACTAGCGTTCAGGAAGGAGAGGCTAAACAAGCCTTCTTCCAAATGATGAATGAGTGGTTCACTCAATATGTTAGAACAAATTCGGTTGTTTCACAACCTCCGCCCCCACCCAATCCTCCTCAGACTTCTGCTGTACCTCCGGTTTTGAACTTGAATTTGTTGAATAAGCCTTCGATCGATAAAATCTGTAAGTTTGGGGCTGAAGAGTTCAGGGCCACTAGTGATGGTGATCCTGAGAGAGCTGAGTTTTGGCTCGAGAACACAATTCGGGTGTTTGATGAATTGTCATTGACCCCTGAAGAATGCATAAAATGTGTCGTTTCCTTGTTACGAGATGAAGCTTATCAGTGGTGGAAGACTTTGATTTATGTTGTTCCAAAAGAACGGATTACATGGGATTTCTTTCAGTCTGAGTTCCAGAAGAAATATATCAGCCAGAGATTTATAGATCAAAAGCGAAAAGAGTTTCTGGAATTGAAACAGAGTCGTATGACTGTCACTGAGTATGAATGAGAATTTGTTAGATTAAGTCAATATGCCTGAGAATGTGTTTCAATCGAAGCGATAATGTGTAAAAGGTTTTAAGACGGCTTGAATGAATACATCCTTTTGCTAGTTGGGATCCTGGAAATAAAAGAATTTGTTGTGCTTTTTGATCGAGCGTGTAAAGCTGAGGCACTCGGGAAAGATAAAAGAAAAGCTGAGTCTGAAGCTAGAGATGTGAGAAAGAGATTCTCAAGCAAATCATTTCAGTCTACATCGAAGAAATTCAGAGATGAGCATAGCCGTTCAAAGGCTAATGTAGGACATTCGAACAGAGATCAAGCTAGATCGCAGTCGAACTTCAAAGCTCCAGCTACTTCGATAGCTAGCGTGGGAAATGTCTGATCTGAGCGACCTGAATGTAAGCATCATGGTAAAAGACATCCGGGTAGTTATAGATTGAATGATCGAGCCTGTTTCAGATGTTGATCACTAGATCATTTTATTCGAGATTGTCCCGAGTCTGTTGAATAAGAGATCGTACAGAATCTGAAGTCAGATAATGTTTCAGCTAGAGGTAGACCTTCTAGAAATGCAAGAAATGTCCGTGGTAGTCAGAGAACTATGAGGGATACAGTAGGGAGATCTGAAGCTAGGGCGCCTGCCAGAGCGTACGCCATTCGAGCTCGTGAGGAAGCTTCGTCTCCAGATGTTATTACTGATACATTTACTCTTTATGATACTTCTGTGATTGCATTGATAGATCCAGGGTCTACTCATTCATATATATGCATGAACTTAGTATCCAGTAAGACCTTGCCTGTAGAGTCTACTGAATTTGTTATTAGAATATCGAACCATTTAGGTAAAAGTGTATTGGTTGACAAGGTGTGCAAGAATTGTACAATGATTTTTCGGGATACTTGTTTTCCTGCTGATCTGGTGCTATTACCTTTTGATGAGTTTCATATAATTTTGGGTATGGATTGGCTAACATTGTATGATGCTATTGTGAACTGCAAAAGAAAGATTATTGATTTGAGATGTCAGAATGATGATATAGTTCGGATTGAATCTAATGATGTGAATGGACTACCGGCTGTGATATTAGTGATGAAAGCTCAGAGTTATGTGAAAAAGGGTTGCGAAGCCTATTTTGCCTATGTGATTGATTCGAGAGCGACTGAAAAGAAAGTTGAATTTGTGCCGCTTGTTTGTGAATTTCGACGTGTTCCTCAAGAATTACCGGATTGCCTCCCATGACGAGAAGTGGAGTTTGGTATTGATTTAGTGTCGTACAACTCCTATTTCGATAGCTCCGTATAGAATGGCACCAATAGAATTGAAAGAGTTGAAGTCTCAGTTGCAAGAGTTGACTGACAGAGGTTTTGCACGATTGAGTTTCTCACCTTGGGGTGCTCTCATTGTATTTGTAAAAAGGAAAGATGGCACGATGAGAATGTGCATTGATTACTGTCAGTTGAACAAAGTGACTATTAAGAATAAATATCCTCTGCCCAGAATCGATGATTTGTTTGATCAGTTGAAGGGAGCATCTGTGTTTTCAAAGATAGATCTGAGATCGGGGTATTATCAGTTGCGAGTAAAAGATTCAGACATTCCGAAAACTGCTTTCAAAATGAGGTACGGGCATTATGAGTTTTTAGTTATGCCTTTTGGACTAACAAATGCTCCTGTTGTTTTTATGGATTTGATGAATAGAATTTTCAGACCTTATTTATATCAATTTGTTGTTGTATTCATTGATGACATTTTGATTTATTCGCGTGACGAAAGTGAGCATGTTGAACATCTGAGAATTGTGCTACAAACTTTGCGAGATAAGCAATTGTATGCGAAGTTTAGTAAGTGTGAGTTCTGGTTGCGAGAAGTTAGTTTTCTGGGGCATAGTGTGTCAGCATCTGGTATACGAGTTGATTCGAGCAAGATTTCAGCTACTTTGGAGTGGAAGCCTCCAAAAAATGTGTCAGAAGTTCGTAGTTTTCTGGGACTTGCTGGTTACTATCGGTGGTTCGTAAAAGGCTTTTCGATGATTGCAACTCCTATGACAAGATTGCTTTAGAAAGATGTGAAGTTTGAATGGTCCAATAAATGTAAGAAAAGTTTCGATCTGTTGAAAGCCCTTTTGACCGAAGCTCCAGTGCTAGTACAACCAGAATCGGGTAAAGAGTTCGTGATTTATAGTGATGCTTCGTTGAACGGACTGGGAAGTGTTTTAATGCAAGAAGGCAAAGTTATAGCTTATGCCTCGAGACAATTGAAGCCGCATGAAAAGAATTATCCAACACACGACCTTGAGCTAGCTTCAATTGTGTTTTCTTTAAAGATTTGGCGCCATTATCTTTTCGGTGAAAAATGCCACGTGTTTTCGAATCATAAAAGTCTGAAATAATTGATGACTCAGAAAGACCTGAATTTGTGACAAAGACGATGGTTAGAGCTGTTGAAAGACTACGAGCTTATGATAGATTATCATCTGGGTAAGCCAAATGTTGTTGCTGATGCATTGATTCGAAAATCGCTGTTTGCATTATGTGCGATGAATGCTCATTTAGACTTGTCTGATGATGGTTCAGTTTTAGCTGAGTTAAAAGCAAAACCGTTGTTCTTTCAGCAAATATGTGATGCTCAGAAAATTTATAATGAAATGTTAGCAAAACGAGCTCAGTGTGATTCGAACTCTGATTCTGAATTACGAGTTAATGTTGATGATTGTTTGAGATTTCGAGATCGAAATTGTATTCCGAGAAACCCAGAGTTGAGTTAGTTGATTTTGAATGAAGCACATAATAGTCGCTTATCTGTTCATCCGGGAAGTACAAAGATGTACCATGATTTGAAGCAACATTATTGGTGGCCTGGTATGAAACGAGACATCTCTGACTTTGTTTCGAAATGTTTAATCTGTCAGCAAGTTAAAGCTGAACATCAAGTGCCATCTGGTTTTCTACAACCGATAATGATTCCTGAATGGAAATGTGATAGAGTGACAATGGATTTTGTTTCAGGGTTGCCTTTGACTCCGAGAAAGAAAGATGCAATCTGGGTCGTGGTTGATAGGTTGACGAAATCAGCCCATTTTATTTCGGTACGATCTGATTACTCACTTGATAAATAAGCTGAGTTATATGTTTCTGATGTTGTGAGATTGCACGGGGTGCCACTGTCTATTGTGTCTGACAGAGATCCGAGGTTCACTTCACGATTCTGGAAGAAACTGCAAGAGGCCTTAGGTACTAAATTGCATTTTAGTACAACTTTTCACCCACAGACAGATGGTCAATCCGAACGGATTATTCAGATTCTCGAGGATATGTTGAGATGTTGCATTCTTGAGTTTAATGGTACGTGGGAACAATATTTACCATTGATTGAGTTTGCATATAATAATAGTTTTCATTTGAGCATCAAAATGGCACCTTACGAGGCTTTGTACGGACTCAAATGTCGTACACCTTTGTATTGGACCGAGCTAAGTGAAAATAAGATACACGGGGTTAATTTGATCAAAGAAACTGAACCGAAAGTGAAAGTGATTCGTGATTGTCTGAAAACGGCCCTAGATCGTCAGAAATCTTATGCAGACTTGAAACGAAAAGATATCGAGTTTGAGATCGGTGATAAAGTGTTCTTGAAAGTGTCTCCGTGGAAGAAAATACTTCATTTTGGCAAGAAAGGTAAATTGAGTCCGAGGTTCATAGGGCCGTATGAAATTATTGAGTGCATTGGACCTATTGCATACAGATTGTTGTTGCCACCTGAGTTAGAAAAGATTCATAATGTATTTCACGTATCAAGGCTTCGTCGATACAGATCTGACCCATCACATGTAATTTCTCCATCTGAGATTGAATCCGATCTGATATGACTTACGAAGAAGAACCGATTCGTATCTTGGCTCGTGAGGTTAAAGAATTGAGAAATAAGAAAATCTCGTTAGTAAAAATACTGTGGCATCGACACGGAGTGGAAGAGGCTACATGGGAGTCGAAAGATACTATGAGACAACAATATCTAAATCTATTCAACGGTAAGATTTTCGGGGACGAAAATCCCTAAGGGGGAGAATTGTAACAATTCGGTTTAGACCCTAGTTAGAAAAGTGGTTTCTGGACCACAAATCTGAGTCTAAAAAATATTTTAATATTATTTTCCGTGTCTACAGTATGTGATTAAGCATGTGTGAAAGTTTCGTGAGATAATTTATCCGTTCGTGTGCTTAATTTGATAAAAGGACTAAATCGCGTAAAATGTAAAAGTAGCCTTCTATTTGATTAAGTGCTTAATTGATGTGTCTTTCTAAATGTGCGGCCCTTATGTTGTAAATTAGCCATTAGACCTTGGGATGGGCGGTTATGGGCTTATTTTGCATGGTTTGCTTATTAAATTTCAAAGGTTATTTTGGTAAAAAAACATATTAATGTGTAATAAAATAAAACAAAACATAAATGAGCCATGCATTTGTGTTCATCCACCTATTGTAGAAGAAAGAAAAATAGGTTTTAAAGCTTTTGAATATTCGGCCCTTGTTCATCTTGATTGAGGTATGTTTTTTATTCGATTTTTGATAATTTCTACGTTTTTGTAATCGTTGCTTCGAGTACTACAAAACCCATGTCTTAATTTTGGAATTTGATGAAGAATTGGAAATGTTCCATTGATGAATGCTTGAGCTTTATGATGTTAGTTGATGAAATATGAAATATATGTGTTAGATTAACATGTTTTGTCTTTGGATTTTTGGTGAATTTGAGTAATTTGGACTAAATTGTGAAAATAATATTTTGAGGGACTAAAATGTGAAATGAATGAAATGTATGGACTTGTATGAAGCACATGAATATTCGGCCAAGCATGGGTAATATGAAATTTTGTGTATTTTGTGATTTTGTGAAATAAGGACTTAAATGTCAAAATGTGAAAATGTGTGGGCTGATTTGTAAAGTGCCTTAAATGTGTGTTTTTGGATTGAATTCAATGATTTGGTGAATAAACGAGTTAAATTTGAATATGTATAGATCAAGAACCAAAGAAAACGGATTTAGATCGAGGAAAGTCAAAAGTGATTGAATAGTCAAATTCGTCCGTCTATATCTGTACGAGGTAAGTCCATATATGAATAAACGTATTTAAGTTGAATTGTTTATGTTCATTTGATATTGAATTGTGATGAATGGCTTTGGATGAAATACGTGAGAAATCCAAAAAAGTATCGACAATGTATCAATATCCGAAAAGTCCTATACGAACCTTAGGAATAGGTAGGATTCATATGTCATGACATAGGTCTCTGATATGTGATATCGTGCAAGACCACGTCTGGGACGTTGGCGTCGATTTGAGATTTACGTGTAAGAGCATGTCTGGGACATTGGCATCGTATTTGATTCGTGTAAGACCCTGTCTGGGATAGTGGCATCGACATTTGGTTACATGTAAGACCACGTCTGGGACGTTGGCATTGTACGAGTATTCCGAGTTATCCGAGTATCCTATTTGATTCCAAATGGTTCAACGGGCAATTTCGAGAAATGAAATACTGTGTGAAATGCGTAAATGTTTCAGGTACGTTTGAGATGTACTCTATGTTTGAGTATGAAAGGTAAGTATATGTGAATTTTCTAATGAAAAATATGTGCATAGAAATGTTGATACATAATGTGATATATGTAAGAATGTGATATGATCCAAAGAATTACATAGAGATGAGATTTGTTGATAAGCAATTGGTTAGATACCATTGAGCTAGAAAGGAGAAATATGAATAAGCTGTTGAGATAGGTTAAAGTTTTTGCATTTGAAATGGTTATAAATGTTTATTATGTTAAGCTTGTTTGTATATGGCTTACTAAGCTTTTGAAAGCTTACTTTGTGTGTGTTTGCACTGTCTTATAGATCGTTAAAGCTACGGAAGGCTCGGGGATCGTCGAGGATCATCACCACACTATCAAACTCTATTTTGGTACCTTTTGAATGTGTACATAGTTAAATATGGCATGTATAGGCTAGTTAGTTTGGGAATATGTTTTGAGTTGTATATAGACAGCCATGTGATATGGCTAGATAATGAACATGATGTGAATGAGTAGTTATGCTATATGATGCATAGTTTGGTATGTTTGGTGGCTAATGGTTGGACTAATGAGATAGTCAAATTTATGGTAAGTTTTATGATACAAAGCTAGTATAATAATGATGAAAGGTTGTTACATTGAATTGGTAAGTTTTTAGAGTGATTTATATTTAGAAATGCTTGTGATGAGAATGAGATAAATGTTGTATAAGTTGGTGTGTTGAATATGTTCTTGAATGGCTAGAAAAGATGGTCATCTTGATATAATTTGAATTGGTATAATGCTTGTAGGTATAACCAAAATGTGTGGGTGGCAAATTGGCCTTGTAAATGGCCTATAATTGCCCACACAGTTGAGCACACGGGCGTGTCGCTCGACCGTGTCCTTCGTGGTTGTATTTCAAAACAAGTCAGACTCGACCACGGGCTGGACACACGGGTGTGTGACTGGCCGTGTGGTTCAAGTCAGTGTCGACCATGGGTGAGGCACATGGGCGTGTCTCAGGCCGTGTTGACAAGTCAGTATGTATGCCCTGTTTTGCCACAGCTCGAACACATGGGCGTGTCTGAGGCCGTGTGAGGCACACGGCCTACCCACACGGGCGTCTGACCTCTGTAACTTTGAAAAAAGTTTGATTTTCGAAAAAATTTTGTATGATCCCTGTTTAGTCCCGACCTATTTCTAATGCAAGTTTAAGGTCTCGTAGACCTCATTTAGGGACTATATGTTTGTATTCTGCTATGATTTGATGATGACATACATTATGATGCGAAATGTTCGTACAAGTTTCTGATTGTTCGGTAATGCCTTTTAACCCTAAACCGGTTATGGTTACGGGTTAGGGGTGTTACAACACGGGCTAAAACACGGGCTAGGACACGACCATGTGTCTCAAGTCAGTGAGTTACACGGGCAAGGACATGGGCTGGGACACAGCCATGTGTCCTAACTTCGAAAGTCACATGGCCTGGGGCATTCGACACGGCCTGGCCACACGGCTGTGTCTCCCTTATTTTTAGGAATTTTCAAAAATGGCCCTAAACTTTCAAAACTATTCCAAATTAATCCCTACCTGTTTTTAGACTATTTTTAAGGTCCCTTAGACTTGAAATAGGGGCTGTAAGAGTAACTTTTACTCTAATTTGGAATGATTTAGCAAACCTAAATTAAGTGCATTCTAGTAACATCATCGAAGATAAGAAAATAAATAATCGGAGTATGGACCAATACCCTGATGCTAATAATTGGAATAGTCTTGTTATGTAACCAACTTCTAGCTTTCAAGAAGGGATAGATAGTGATAAAAGTGTAGACAGTGGAAGACTAAGTTTAGTATTGCATAACAGGATTCATTATTCGATTGTATAAGATTCTAGTATGAAAGTATTAGATTGTCGTGACATGCCTCTGTATATTATATTTTTAATGGCTAGCTTACATGTTTAATTATGATTTATTATTTGTGTTGGTTTGGTAGTAATGCCCGTGACCCTAATCGATGATGGAAAGGGGTTAAGGGTGTTACAGTTAATTTGTTTCCTTTAATTTTAAGTGAATTTCAAAGTACGTAAGTTCATAACATACATTGTGGCTTTCATACTTTAATAGGGTTCGCATAAATATATGGGTTTGCTAAGTAGTAAGACTATCGCTAACAAGGGGTACGCATGTAATTTTTGGGGTCGTAGAAAATGATAGTTCGTAGTAATACATAAAACTGAGGTATTTTCCAATGAAAGTAAAGGAAATACAGCGTAACACTCATGCATGAAGAAACATCAAACTTTATTAATTATAAGAATATAATTATTTTAAGACATGGTCCGCAAAATAAAAATAGACTTAAACTTTAAGAAATTATTCAATAACAGAATCGAGAATATAGTAAGTTTAAAACCCTCATAAGTAAAATAAACCCCATTGCTTGTTTCCTAGATTTGCCAATATCTAATCAGGGAGGAGCATCACCAAGTCATCTACCTCGCCATTGCCATCCGCAACCTACTTACCTGCAACGTAAGAGAGGAGTGGGTGAGTTCATTGCAAACTCAGTGAATAATTAGGAATCAACAAGATTTACTTTAAAACATAGCTTAAAATAGAAAGAAGACTTAGTCTTAAAATCATTTCACGTGCTGGGTTCGCGGGTGAAGATGTGAGATCCAGTTTGCAAATCCTATCAGAAAACATAAGTTCTGTAAAACAAATACACATGTGTTACTGAAAATCATACTTAAAAACTTAGCTTGTGCTTTCTTGAGAACAAAACTTATACAACATTATAACATGCTCACATACTTATCTTATCAGAATGGTTGAGAAACATAAAATATTTTATCGCACTTCACACTCTTATCAAAATCTTGTTTCGTTGGATATGTGAATCTCCTTATAACGACTTAGAATGACTCAAAGAGTCCTTATAACATGTCCCATAAGTGCAGTACGAGGCAATACACTCTCTTTTATACAAACATGTCTCAGTAAATAGAGCATAGCTCGAAATTCCCTTATCTCTCCATATGTCTCAGTGTTGGAAAAAAAATAGGTTTGGAAAACGCAGCAGAAAATAAATTTAGGGAAAACAAAATTTTAATTTTTTTTCCAAAACAAGATCTTTGTTGTGATATCTAAAGTAATAAACACTTAATCAAAATTGTACCTTTTTGATTCATCTAGGATGAGTGCTTCGACCGAGTAGTCTTCTTCGCTATCCTCAAGCTTACGTCTGCCGAGTGTGGGCTCGTTTCGAATTAGAAAATTTTTCACAAAAAATACCAGTGGAGTAATTTCACAATTTCTCTAAACTTTGGGTCAAGCTGTAAATAAAAAAATATCTCTAGAAATTTTCTAAAATAATCTCTTTAGAGAATTTTCTCTCTATAACTTTCTCTTGAATTCAAGTGTGTGAAAAATAATGACTAAGACTGTAACAGCCCTAATCCCTATCAGTCGTCGGAATAGGGTCACGGAGCATTACCAGAGTTTACAGATCAATTAAAAAAATTATGTCATTTACTATTCATATCCAAAATCAATCATATCGTCCCTTAAATGGATCCTCGAAGCCCAAAATACACGTTAGAATCAAATCGGGACTAAACCAGCAACTTAGAAAATTTTTCGTAAAATTTTTAAATTTTTTTCTTAGGTGCAGGGGACCACACCCGTGTGGTCAGGCCGTGTGGCTCACACGACCAAGTAACACGCCCGTGTCTTAGGCTGTGTGGGCATTCGATGTGAGGCACATGGTTGTGTCCCAGCCCGTGTTCAAATTAGGGTAGCTACTAAGTTGGGTCACACAGCCAGCCACACGCCCGTGTGCTAGGCCGTGTGGACAATTGAATTTTCAAAAATTAGGTGCAGGATTCACACGGCCAAGACACACGCCCGTGTGTTGGGCCGTGTATTTCACACGGCTGAGACACACGCCCGTGTCTCTGCCCGTGTGACCAATTCTAAGCTTTCTATTTCTCAATTTTTAAGGTGCAAGGGACACACGGCCAGACCACACGCCTGTTTGTCAGGCCGTGTGTCACACACGCCCGTGTATCTGCCCGTAAGGACAAAAATAGGCCATTTTAAGGCCACTTTTCTCACCCTTTTTTATATCAACCTATACACAACATTTCAATACATCAAATAGCCCCAATCAAACAATAAACACAAGCCAAAAATCATGTTTTTAAACATAATATATCATCACAAACTCAATAACCTAAACTTACCAAAATAACTCCATTCATTGATTTACAAAAATCTATTACTAAATACATGCATACTAACATATATATGTGTCATTCACAACCATACTTCAAATGTAACTCTTTTCCAATCCAGCCCTATACATGCCATATAAACCATAAAGTGTGTATCAAAATCTACCGTAGCAACTGGATAGTGTGACCCAATGTGTTTATCCGATCCTCCGAACTTCTTGAAAATCTACAAAAAACATTAAACGACACAAGTAAGCTTAATGAAGCTTAGTAAGTTCGTTGGATTTAACATAAATCTTACCGAACATACTATAATAATTCATATAAGTAATTCATTTCATAAACATTTCCTGCCAATCACAACTTAATTGATGAATTCACTTAATTCACATCAAAACCATAAAAAACTACAAGTCCTCATATACTAATTTCAAATATAACTTATCAACCTTACCGAATCTAAGAACGACTTATTGATATGAGTACATCGTATACAGAAGCCTGAAGGGCTACATAGAAGCTCATAAGTGCTAAACGAAAGCCCATAAGGGTTAATCTGAAGCTCGGAAGAGCTAAAATAAAACCCAGAAGGGTTAATCTAAAACTCATATGAGTTGAATGAAGCTCATGAGAGCTAAATGGAAAGAAAATACGAAAGTCCGCAACAAATGCTGAACTTCGGTTTACTTGGGTAATTTACCGTCAATTCTTCTTTTGCACTGAACGACTGTACTCAATCCTGCATTCTGTTCACTTCGAATATTTGATTCAATTTCATAATTTTTACAATAATTTTATTTTCAAAAAATAATATAAATAAATACATATTACCATTCATCAATTTAACAAATAACATTAAAAATAACCATACGAACTTACCAGGGCTAAATAGTGGAATTTGTAGTAGTTAGGAATTATTATGCTAATTTCCTTTTTTTCTCGTTGATCTATGGGCTCTTGATCTAAAATATAATGTAACACCCCAAACCCGGCGTAGACGTTATGACCGGATCTAACGTGTTACATCAAAGTGTTGTTTGAAAACTATGAGTTCTTTAAAAGCCCTTCTACAATTTAAAGCTTTCTACCACTTAAAAACCCCAGTCTCAGTTGCTTAAAATCAAAACAAGATTTACTCAGAGTCATTCTCTTGCAAATTATTATTATTTTTAAAACCTTGTTTGTTGCGGAAGTTTGGTTCAAACAGTTGTGGAAACATGATATTTTGAAAACAGTAGTTATTATTTTAAAAATCCATGTTTAATAGACTGGCAGGTTGTAATTAAAAGAAACACCATATAAAAGCTAAAAATCCCAATGGCCTGATTACAAAATTATTAACCCAATAAATTAAAATGAAATAAAATAAAGTCGCTAAGTTTAACTTTAAAGCATATCGGACGTGTGGCCACCTCCGAGTCCCTCGCAGCTCCAAATCCTCTAAGGCTGGGGATTACCTGCATAGTTAAAAATACGAGAACTCAATGTGTAATCCCCTATCACAGTCACCGTCTGGACCCAAGCCCATACGGTATCAGTCTGGGCCTAAGCCCTATTCAGTAACAGTCTGGGCCTAAGCCCTATGATATGCAAAACAGACATGTAACCTAATCCAGTCCAGCCAACACACCACCCAAACCAACCAACACACCATGTGGGGACCATGTCAACCCACCCAACCAGCACACCAATAATGCAGTCTAGCTGCTAATATCAACGCAACAAAGCTGCTAATAATAGTCAACGTGGCTGAGCCACTAGAATCAGTATACGTGGCAAAAGCCACTAAATCAGTATAACGTGGTAGAGCCACCAGTACAGTTCTTCCTCCAAAATCCATAACCCAAGCCAATGCAGTATGTCATGTCATAATTAACTCATGTATGCAGTGCAGCACAATCAAAATCGATCATACCATTAATACTCATAAATCAATGATACTACCACTAAGGGTAGAACGGTCATTTGGTTAGTTGGGGTTAAATCGGTAATTCACCCCTCATGGGTATTCCAGTAATTTTACCCATCAAGGGTAGTTCAATAATTTACCCATCGAGGGTATTTCGGTAATTTTAGTCATCTAACGGCCTATCCAGAGGCCTACTGTCGCCTCGAGCGACACAGGTTCCCTTTCTGGTCAAAACGTTACAATTGGGCCTAAAGCCCAATTTCGGCCTAAGCAGCCCACACGCTCGTGTGGCCCTTACAGCCAATTTTCGGTCACGGTTTTGCGAACCTTGCAACCGCATCTATTATCCGGGACTTACCATAGATTTCGCCCATATGGGCCCATTAAACCCCTTGGGCCCACTTCGGCCCAACAAGGCCCATTACGCCCTAAGCCCACGAGAAAGTTCGTGGTACTCCCAACGGTCTATCGCCAACAATTGTGGCTTGGTTTATCTCTATGAGTGCTCACACGCTCGAGTGATCTCAGATACTGAAGTCTCGACTTATCGGTTTTTCGGCTTTTATCGGTATACAGTAGCACAGAAGTGAAAACAACAATATTCTGTGTTTGAACAGTATGGTAATAGGTGTACGATTACACACCTTAATTTCTGAATCGTTTCCTGAATTTGTGAGCACCAACCAAGAACCATCGAAAACCTTTGTTAGCCTTTAATCGCCAAAGTAACACTCTCCTTAAAGCACACACTCCAATATATCTTCCTTACCTTGCTTGAATGATAGTGTTCTTAAATCTCTCAACCTTCGTGACTCAGAACCAAATCCACGCCTTGCCTGGAATATGGATTGCAACCAACATTTGTTAGATAGAAACAACTACCATCCCATCAACAAAAGGTAACATTCGCATTAGGAGCATGAAGGGTACCACAACTTACTCAAACCGATTGTCAGAAAGTTTTTATGAAGATCAACTTACCAGAAATGGTAGGACTGAAGAGTGCTCGACCAATCCCCCCTATCAGCAGTGCAATCGAAAATGGCTAGTCTAGCAGATAAGGAGTGTTCGACCTAACCAACGAGAATCTACTGGAAAAGAACAGAAAAAGAATAGGGTCACAAGATGAGGGGGTAATCGGCTAGCAAGAGAAATCAAGAACATTCAACCAGGAGGGAGAGATGAACCTATAATTGGTCACTGAGGAGGGTGGAAGAACAAGTGATTTGCCGAAGGCTCAGTTGTTTAGTAGTAAGGAAGAAAAGATTTGGAAAAAGAATGATCCAAATAGGTTGTAAAGAAAGAGGGGACAACAGCAAATGAGAGGAATCGTAGTAATGTGCAGAGATCAAGAGAATAAAAAAATGCAAAAAGCCTACCACCCTTCTATCGCCTAAAGAAAACAACCAAAATACTTCTTGGAAGAAAAAGAAAACCAACAGCCAAATATGAGAGGAGAGCAAGGGAGAATTCGGCAACACCAACCACTACCCAAAGTGCCTAACATTTCTCCCTAGTCGAAAATGGCACAACTCTCCACTTCTCCCAACTCCATATTCACTCTACCATTTCCTCCTTGAATCACTCCTAGCCTCCCATTCAAACTTGTTGACCAAGTCTTCAACCTCCTTTGTAGAGTTTGATCCAAACTCTACCTCTTGTTCCATCAATTCATAAAATAAATGTCCCCCTTTTGCTATTCATGGGATTCGAACCCCCTCCCTCATGCATGCCCAACACGCCACTTGCCACCACAACACCAGCTCACTTGTGACACTTAAACGCACAAATATATACTTAAGTCCTACTGGAAATAGCCCTCTCCTCTTAAGGGCCAAAAACTAAAATTTTTCCAAAGCTTAGACTCAAACCCAGGCCTCCTAAGAACCCCCAAATACACTCAAATAGCTAGCCGTTCAAGTACAACATGAATTTAAAGCAAAAATTACAGACCCTTATTTGGGACGTTACAACTCTACCCCCTTAAATAAATTTCGTCCTCGAAATTTACCTGATCAGAAGAGGTGAGGGTATTGTTGTTGCATTGCCTCCTCAGGCTCCCACGTGGCTTCCTCTGAACCATGATTACGCCAAAGCACCTTGACTAATGGGACAGATTTTCTTCTTAACACTTTCACATCTCGATCCAGTATCTGCACCTGTTCCTCTTCGAAGGTCTGATCAGGTCTAACCTCGATCTCCTCCACCGGCACTATATGCGAGGGATCAGAACGGTATCGCCTCAGCATAGAGACGTGAAACACGTTATGTCTATGATTTAACTCAGGAGGCAGTTCCAGCTGATAGGCGACCGGTCCCACACGCTTTAATATTCGGTAAGGTCTAATGAATCTAGGGCTCAGCTTACCTTTCCGTCCAAATCTCAGAATCTTCTTCCATGGTGAGACCTTTAAGAAGACATAATCTCCCACTGCGTACTCAATTTCTTTACGCTTTAAATCAGTGTATGATTTCTGCCTATCAGATGCTTTTTTTAATCGCTCCCGGATCAATTTTACTTTCTCTTCGGTTTTTGAAACTAGTTCTGGCCCCAATATTCGCCGCTTACCCAGTTCTGTCCAACAAGTAGGGGTACGACACCTACGACCATATAATGCCTCGTATGGTGCCATCTGAATACTGGATTGGTAGCTGTTGTTATAAGCAAATTCGGCTAATGGCAGGTAGTCTTCCCAACTACCCTTGAAATCAATTACACAGCTTCTCAGCATGTCTTCCAAAATCTGAATTACCCTCTCCGACTGACCATCAGTCTGCGGATGAAATGCCGTGCTGAAATCCAACCTTGTACCCAAAGCTTCGTGTAACACTCTCCAGAATCGTGATGTGAATCTAAGGTCCCTGTCCGAAATGATAGACACCGGTACCCCATGTAACCTCACAATCTCAGCCATGTATAACTTGGCAAACTTCTGCAACGAGTAATCAATGCGAACCGATATAAAGTGGGCAGATTTAGTCAGTCGCTCAACAATTACTGATAAATCGTAATAGTAACATATTTTAAGCTCACATTTAGCATGCTTTTGGATGATTTAAGCCTTGAATTATGTAATTTTGGGCTCTTAATCCTTTAATTTCATGTTTATTACTCAGGAGAGCATAGGAGGATGAAAAGAATGAGAAACGGGCTTAAAGCGGACCAAATGGGCCAAAGAAAGAAATTGACACGGCCTGGGCCCAAGACCACACGGTCGTGCCTCATTAATGGACTCAAACACGGCCTGGCCACGACTTACACGGGCGTGTGCCAAGGGCGTGAAACACCCCAAACCCAGCCCACGAGATTTGCCCAGATTTGGTATGTTCCTCAAGTAAACCGGTTTCAAAATTCTTTCGTTACCTAGAGAAAACATGCGATTTTGAAAAAAAACATTGTTTGGGTTGGACTTGTGTTGAAAACTAATTCAATTCTTTATATTAAAAATTTTACTTAAACTTTAATAGGTAAAACTCATAATCATAATAAATAGAAATAAATGGAAAACAATTCAACTATGGCCTTATGGCCTTATTACATTAAATAATTTCCAAGTAATTCAAGTACTTAAATAGAAATAGTAGTTCATAAAATAAAAACTTCATGTTGAGCATGGCCACCACAAGTTCTGCCGTCCCGGTCCATCACTGTTCATCACCTGAAACATGGTCCCACAACGGGGTGAGTCAAACAGACTCAATGTGTACACAAACACTAAATCAAAATAGAATCAGGCATACAAATGTTACGCATTCATATCATAGCATACAAATTATGATGCATTCCCAAACCCAAACCTAATAAGCCATCTGCTACACTCCCCCGTACCAACCTGTACACCGTGGGGACTACTAAGTCGACCCTCCTTCCGCTACACTGCATATCGCGGTCTTAGGTCACCGCATTTGTGGTCTTAGGTCACCACATTCAGATATCGTGGTCTTAGGTCACCGCATTCAGACATCGTGGTCTTAGGTCACCACATTCAGATACCACGGTCTTAGGTCACCGTGTTCGTGGTCTTAGGCCACCACATTCACTTCCCCTTTCAATAACCCATATGCCCCATATAATGATGATATGCATAAATATGCCAGAGTTCACATTCTTATCATATTCTCATGTTACTAATGACCTTTTTCATATTCTTTGTAGAAGTAGGAAACGCGTTCTGAGTACTTTGTACCATAACATGGTACCCTAGCCACTTTCATATTCTTAATATCACATATTTTAATAAAACAGCCATGAAACATATTAAGAAGTAGTGTGGGGTACACATCCGATTTGCTTAACCACTTCATCAAATCCCGAAATCTAATCCATCGCCTTAGATCTCAAGTTCCTACAATTGATTAATCACTTACTATTTAGCACAAAGCCTATTCGGCTAGAAAACCAAATCCTAGTAGGATTTGTATTCTTAAAGCTTACCTTGGTGTCGATTTGATGATTTAATCAAATCCTAAACTCGTATTTTTCCCCTTTGAAATCGGCTAGTCACTAAATCCCTTGAATTGGTTAGTTTTCGGCTTAAAACACATAATAATAGATCTATCGCTAAAATAGGCCTTGGCCGAATTTACCTTTGTTCTTACCTTCCAAATCTTAAATCCCTAATTGGATCCTTGCTTCTTTATTCTTTGTCGAAATCTCTATGTACCCATGTTAGATCCAATCTAACATTAAATCATAATAATATAGCTTATGCCCGAATGGTATTCATAACTTACCTTAGATCTTAGAAGTTAGAAAGATACCTTCTTGTAGTTGACAATTTCTTAAATCCCAAAAACACCCTTCCATAACTCGGCCAAAATCTATAATAGAGATTAGTCCCTAAATTTTAGATAGGTTTAAAATATAAAAGAATTGAAACCAAACTTTGGATCTTACCCTTTTAAGAAATCGGTAGCACCCTTGTTAAAAGCCCCTTAAAGAATCGGCCTTGATGACTATATGATAAAGTTTCAGTTTTTGGGATTTAATGGAGAAGTCGACTAGAGGTTCTCTTGGGGTATTTGGTTTCCACGAAAATAAGGAAAACAAACTTGAGAATTTTGGCAATGGTGGACTATAGATTCGGCTTGACAAAAGAAAAAGAGAAGAGAAGAGAGGAGAGCACTGTAAATTCGGCAGAGAGAGGAGGAGGAAGAAAAATTGATGAGTAGCCCTATTTCCTTCCTTTTATAGCCGAAACTACTCCTCTAATCCCTTACTTGGCCACCACTTTTCTTTATTTGATAGCTTTATCTCTTAATTTAAAATAATTAGAGAATAATCCTTTATTATCTCTTCAAAAATAATCCAAATTAAATCCCTTATTTATCACCTTATTAATCGAATATTAAAGAGAATAAAACTCCTCCTTTCTAGAAGGCTTGTGCCGTCCACCTCAGAGCTTACGGAAGCAAAAATAAAACTTCTTTTATTTGCTTCCCAAGTGACTTGAACCAGTGCCCAACACCTTGCATGTGGCGCCATTTCCAGAGGCCCTAAGTGGCATCTTGTGCCACTTTTCCAAGCCTGTTTGTGTGTCAAATTTCACAAACTTTTTCTTTTAAGGCCACCTTGCCTTAATTTCCTCTTTTAAACTTTTAAACTCGACATTTCTAAGTCATTTCTAAGTTTCCAAAAATTTTCGTTCGACTCAGTAAACTTGACATTTTCTTACATTTCCAAGTTTCCAAAAATGTGCACTTTCCTATTTTGAATCATTTCCAAATCATTTCCATCCATTTCCAAGTTTCCAAAATGTTCACTTTCCATTTTTTTAACTTAACATTTCCATACATTTTCGAGTTTCCAAAATTGTTCAAAATTTATTCTTAGTACATAAAACATGTTACTTCGTACAATTAAACCGAAAATGCATAGGCCCTTTCGAGGATGTTACAATTCTACCCCCTTAAAATAATTTCGTCCTCGAAATTTTCTAACTAAAATAATTGAGGGTATTGTTGTCGCATTGCCTCTTACGGTTCCCACGAAGCTTCTTCCGATCCATGATTGCGCCATAACACCTTGACTAGAGGAACCGGAGTTCCTCCGTAGCACTTTCACATCACGTTCCAATATCCGAATCGGCTCTTACTCGTAGGATAAGTCCGGCCTTAGCTCTACTTCTTCGGACGGGTACCACATGAGACGGATCCGATCGGTAACGACGTAGCATGGATACATGGAATACGTCGTGCATCTGTCGCAACTCGTGGCAACTCCAATTGGTATGCCATCGCTCCAACTCGCCGAGACTCGATAGGGCCCTATAAACCTTGGGCTTAACTTCCCATGCGGCCGAACCTCATTACCTTTTTCCAAGGCGAGACTTTCGAAACACTTGGTCTCCCACTTCAAACTCTATTTCCTTCCGCTTAAGGTGCGTGGTACGACTTACGCCTATCAAAGGCTTCCTTTAACCGTGCTCGAATCATCTCAACCTTCTCTTGATTTCGCCACTAACTCTGGACCCAAAACTCGACGCTCGTAACTCACCCAACAAGTAGGAGTTCTACACTTCCGACCATACAATGCTTCATATGGTGCCATCCGAATGCTAGCCACGATAGCTATTGTTGTAGGCGAACTCGGCTAAAGGCAAATAGTCTTCCCAACTTCCTCGGAAATCCATCACACTGACCTCTCAACATATCCTCCAACACTTGTATAACTCGTTTAGACCGCCTGGCCCGATTCGGATGAAAAGCCGTAGTGAAGTCCAACTTAGTGCCTAAAGCTTTGTTGAAGTGCCCTCCGTAACCGAGACGTAAACCTTGGGTCTCTGTCGGAGATGATCGATCTTTGGTACACCATGTAACCTCACAATTTCCGCCACATATAACTTAGCCACTTCAAGAGAATAGTCAACTCTTACCGGGATGAAGTGCGCGAACTTAGTCAAACGGTCCACTATCACCCATACCGAGTCCTTCTTAGTAGGCGAAGGGGAAGCCCACTAATGAAATCCATGGTAATTCTCTCCCACTTCCATTGCGGAATCTCGATTGGTTGAAGCAATCTCGATGGAACTTGGTGTTCAAGCCTTAACTTGTCGACACGTCAAACATTTCCCCACAAATTCGGTCACTTCTTGCTTAAGATCGGACCACCAAAATTGTTCCCTTAGATCTCTCATGATGCCTTAATGCCTCCGGGATGCATAGCATAAGGGCTACTATGCGCCCGAAGAATCCTTTGTCTTAACTCCTTGTCCCGGCAAGATACAGACTTTTCCTTTGTAACACAATACTCCTTCATCATTAACGCCATAATCCTTTAATTCCCGCTTCGCACTTGTTGTAACTTAACACTTAGATCCTTATCAACCAATTGTCCCTCTTTCACCTCCTTCACCATGTGGGCTTGACTTGCAACTCGCCAACAAAGCTTCCATCATCGTACAAACTTAAGTGAGCGAACATAGCCCTTAGATCCGAAACAACCTTCTCGACTTAGGGCATCGGCTACCACATTCGCCTTGCCCGGATGATATTCTATCGAGCAATCGTAGTCCTTCAACAACTCCACCCACCTTCGTTGCCTCAAGTTCAACTCCTTCGAGTCAACAGATACTTAAGGCTCTTGTGGTCCGTGTAGATCACCGACCTTTCTCCATAGAGGTAGTGCCTCCAAACCTTAAGGGCGAAAACCACTGCTTTGCGGTTCCAAGTCATGAGTTGGGTAGTTAACCTCATGAGGCCTTAGTTCCCGAGAGACGCATAAGCGACTACTTTTCCTTCTTGCATTAGCACACATCCTAATCCCGTATGCGAAGCGTCACAAGACACCACAAAATCCTTCCCACCTCCTACTGATTAACACTAGAGCCTCTGTCAACACCTTCTTAAGGTTGTCAAAGCTCTTCTGTTGCTTATCGGACCATTCAAAGGGTACTTCCTTCCTTAGTAACTTTGTCAAAGGCGGCTATTGGCGAGAATCCTTCTACGAATCTTCGTAATAGCTTCGCCAAACCTAAGAAACCTCGAATCTCACGACCACGGACCTAGGTGGTTTCCAATCCAACACTGCTTCGATCTTCCTAGGATCCACTCTTATTCCTTCTGCGGATACCACATGCCCTAAGAATGCCACCTCCTTAAGCCAAAATCCACACTTGCTGAATTTGGCATAGAGCTTCTTCTCCCTTAACACTTGTAGCACCACTCGGAGATGTTCATCATGCTCCTCTTTAGACTTAGAATACACCAAAATATCGTCGATGAACACAACGACGAACCTATCCAAGTAGGGTTGAAAAACTAGGTTCATCATATCCATGAACGCGGCTGGAGCGTTTGTCAATCCAAACGGCATCACCACAAACTCAAAATGGTCGTATCTTGTCCTAAAAGCGGTCTTATGGATATCTGCCTCCTTCACCTTCAACTGGTGATATCTCGATCTTAAGTCTATCTTTGAGAATACTGCGGCCCCCTTCAGCTGATCGAACAAGTCATCGATCCTTGGAAAAGGATACTTGTTCTTGATGGTGAGCTTATTCAACTGACGGTAATCTATGCACATACGCATAGTTCCGTCCTTCTTCTTTACAAACAGAACTGGTGCTCCCCATGGAGACACACTGGGTCGTATGAACCCACGATCCAACAACTCTTGGATTTGAGCCTTGAGCGCAACTAACTCTTTTGGCGCCATTCGGTATGGAGCGATTGACACAGGAGCTGTTCCCGGTAGTAAGTCTATTCCAAACTCCACCTCCCTATCTGGGGGTATTCTTGGTAATTCCTCCGAAAATACATCTTCCAAGTCTTTCACCGTTCTAACTCCACTGACACCTTCTTCCTTTCCACCTAACGCACTTACGAAGGCTAAGAACGCCTTGCACCCTTTCTTAACCATTTTCTCGGACCTTCAACGCCGAAACTACGTTTGGACAGTAGTTTCTTCTCTCTCCGATCATTACTACTACTTCATCCTCCGGGTCCTTAGTTCCATTCGCTTAGCCGCACAATCCAACACGGCTCGGTGCTCTACTAGCCAGTCCATTCCAAGTATAAGTTCAAACTCCCCAAAAGGTAGTTTCATTAAGTCAACCCGAAAGTTCACTCCCCGAATCTCTAGGGGTACATTCCGAAAGATCTTATCCACCACTACGATTAGGCCTAATGGGCTTACTACGCTTATCCGCCTATCGGAAGGTTTGAGTCTAGGCCTAGTGTTTCCACTACACTACATGCAACATAGGAATGGGTCGAGCCCACATCAATTAGAGAAAAATAGGGCTTGTCAAAATAAAAACGCATGCGGTTATAACGTCCGTGGCGTCTCCATCTTCCCTCTCGGTGAACCGCATAAACCAAACTGGTTGCCTTGACTCAAAGATTAGCAAAGCACCTCTCGCCTTGTGTTCCACCTCTGCCGGCACCATTACCTCATTACTCGAACCACGACCTCGTTGAGGTGCGGTCCTCCTCTACCCGGTCGACTAACATTCCGAGTGTTGGTCGGCTTTCATCCGATTGCTTAGGACAATCCTTGATCACATGGTCCTTGGACCCACATCTAAAACATCCTCCTCTGCTTTCTTCCAAAGACTCTCTCCTAAGTGCTTCTTTCCACACACATCACAAGGTCGACACCGCCCTTCCGAACCAACTTGTCGACCTCGCGCCCATCAACTCTAGGCCTCTTATGAACCTTTCCAGACGTTCCAAAACCTCTTTTGGGCCTATTCCTATCCATAGCCTGCTTTGTAGTATCCTTGATTCCCTCAGCCACCTTGGCCTTTTCTACCAAAGCAGAAAACTCCCGCTCCTGATGCGGTGCTATCAACAGTCTCAGATCATCCCTTAGCCCGTCCTCAAAACGGACACAGCGCTCATGCTCAGTTTCCACTACTCCTCGAGCATATCAGCTCAACCTCAGGAATTCAGCCTCATACTCCGCCACAGACTTGTTCCCTTGAACCAGCCCCAGAAATGCCTTCTTTTGTTCATCAGTATACTTGGTTCCCACATACTTCTTCTGAAATGCTTCCTTAACATATTCCCAGGTCAGATCCTCAGCTGTGGCACCATCCCGAACAGTCAACCACCACTGATACGCTTCATCGCGTAACAGTGCCACCATTCCTTTTAACTTCTCCTCAGGGGTCAAGTCAAGCTCATCCATGATGTGCTCTGTTGCTTCCAACCAGTACTCAGCTGAACTGGGTGCCACACCCGATACTCCACGAAACATTTCGGCTCCATTAGCTCGGAGCTGCTCGAGCCTGCACTTACGGGTTCCCGAATTTCCTCCCTGCACCACCCACCAACTCCAAAACTCGTAGTACGACCGCGACACAAAGATTATCCCCGTCCCGAGCTTGTCGCTCAACACTAACGGTGGGGGTGGTGGTGGTGGGTGGTATCTCATTATCGGACCCTTGACCCGATCTAACAGGTTCTGACACCGTCATCCTTCCTCTACCTCGTCCACGATGACCACGTCCTCTAGAGCTCATTTCTAACGTCGTGATCTGATTAAGAAGTTTTATGAATTAGTCTTTATTTCACTTGATTACCCGCGAAGAAATTTTATGAAAAGAGTTTTAGGATTGGTTCTTTCGTATGCACACAGTCTTTCCTTTCATTCATCCATACATCCATCAAACAATCATGAACTCTCGTTCATTCAGAGAAAGGTTGTAGTTTTCATTGTTATTATTTTTTTTTCTTCCACTACCCAGGGGTATTTTCGTAATTCTGTCCTACAGGGGGTATTTTCGTAATTTTTCAAAAGGAAAAAGTTCCTTGGGGATTTTGTCATAAAGTATTTTGGTATTTTTAAATTTCTGGGGTATTTTGAAAAATTTTTGAAATCCAGGGGTATTTCGGTGATTTTGGACCTCGGGGGTATTTTGGTGATTTTTTTCCAAGCCGGGGTAAATTTGTAAAATCTTATAAATCAGGGATATTTCAAAGGTTGCAAAACTTTGAGGGTTCTTTTTGAGAATTGTACTCTTCAAAACGGTGATGCTGCGAAAATTTTGGAAATCAGGGTTATTTTGGTAATTTTATAAGTTAGGGGCAACTTTGAAATTTCCAAAATTTAAGGTATTTTTGATAATTTGCAAATTAGGGTTTTTGAACATTGATAAAATAATGAAATTTTGGCAAAAATGTTGGGTAGTTGGTCATTTTATAAACCAAGGGTATTTTGGTAATTTTACCACTAGGGGCATTTTTGTATAAATCGAAAATCTTTCGGAAAATTTTGTAAAGATGGTTTTCATGAATTTAGAAGAAAGTTTTAAGAGTTCTAAAACTAGGGTTTTGTTATTTTTATAAAAACACGGCTAATTCCCTTTCGGTTTTAGTTATTATGTTTAGCCTATGACCGAGTCCTCTTGGTCGGGTGAACCAAAGCTACGCACGAGCGAGATTCGAGTGGAGAGGAGGTGAGTCACGCGGATCGCTTAAATACCAAGCTCCCACCGAAACCATTCCTAGACATGTGCCTGAGGTTGCCACACCTATCGAGTCTTCTTGGTTAGGGGTGAACCAAGCTACGAACCAGGTAGGATTCCAGCGAAGAGGAGGTGAGTCACTAGGATCGCTTAAATACTGTGCTCTTAGGATCCAATCCTAGACATGCGCATTGTGGGTTACCACACCCTAACTTAGTGACTTAGCCATGGGTTTGTTTAACGTTCCTTAAGTCTTATGTGTTTGTGTTTGAGTAGACTAGTCCTAGGGTTCAAGCACTTATCATGCTAATCTACGTTCCATTCCATTTCTACCCTTCTACACATCATAACATAATCACACAAATAGTTAGGGGTACTTACCTGGTGGACTGCGGGTCGGAGACTTTAGGTGCCATGCCAGAAAACCTGCTTGTTTCATAAAATATTTTCAAAAAAAACTCATTTGGGCTCGCTTTGAAAATGTTTTGGGCCTTGGCCCACAAAGCCGAGAGTTTTAAACTGGCTCTCGATACTAAATCTGAAACACCCCAAACCCGGCCCACGAGATTTGCCCAGATTTGGTATTTCCTCAAGTAAACCGGTTTCAAAATTCTTTCGTTTGGCTCTGTAAACTTGACATTTTCTTACATTTCCAAGTTTCCAGAAATGTGCACTTTCCTATTTTGAATCATTTCCAAATCATTTCCAAGTTTCCAAAAATGTTCACTTTCCATTTTTTTTAACTTAACATTTCCATACATTTTCAGGTTTCCAAAATTGTTCAAAATTTATTCTTAGTACATAAAACATGTTACTTCGTACAATTAAACCGGAAATGCATAGGCCCTTTCCAGGATGTTACAGGGCGTGTCCCTGCCGTGGCAAAGAGAAATTCTATTCGGATTAGGATACTTAGAGGCGAAGTAACACATTCCGAAGCCTATATAAACACCCTAAGTATGACCTAAAAGGGGGGACCCCAAGCGTTTTGTCAGGGGGCATCCAGCTAGGCCAAAGAGGTCAGATTTGTGGGATTCACTCGAAGAAAGCCAGTTGATTCATCTCAAGAAGCCAGAGTCATACTCAATGCTGAAGATCTTCTCTTCAATTCCTTCAGGGAGTTTTAGGGTTTTTCTTATTTTTAGTTTTATCTTTTCTTCTGAGATGTTCTCTTTTATCATTATGAACTAAACTCCTCAGATACCTGAGGGGGATGAAAACCTAAGATGAATCTTGTTATTGTTTTCTGAACTATATGATAAATACTTGATTTGTTCTTAATTACGTGTTCTTAATTCTTGTTTTGATATTTCTGGGATATTGATTCAAGTTTGATGTGCTTAGGTGGAGGAGCAAAAGTCCCTGCCTAATAGTAGATCTAGCATAATTAAGCGGACTTGATCGCATGCCTAGACATAGGGTGACGAGATTTTGCCGGATTAGGGTGAAACCTAATATAGGAGTCCATAGATCGAGTTAATGCAATTCTAGGGGTTTTAATTAGAAAGAGATTTCAATTAATCAACCTAGGGTTAGACGTTAGTCGCCTCGAGAGAGGGATTAATATACATTAAGGAATCCTACGGATCAAGTCAAATGAATAAATCGTCTGGTTCAGAGTTAGATAACAAGTGAAGTCTAGGTGGATTCTTCCTCGGGTATTGTCTTAATATATTGGTTTTTCCCACAAGTATTTCCCAAAATTCATTCTTCTTTGTCTTAGAGTCTTTAGCTTAGTAGTTAGTTAATTTAGATTAAACGACAATTCCCTTTATTTTAGGCTAGATAATAAAAAGAAAGTTAGTATTAGTACTTTAAGTTCCTTTGGGTTCGACAATCCGGTCTTGCCTTAACTATACTACTGTTCGATAGGTGCGCTTGCCTCAAATCGTTGTCATAGTTAGTTTCCATGTTCGATCATTCACTTTATAAATTTTAAAACTTTGACAAATCACAGCGATCAAGTTTTTGGCGTCGTTGCCGAGGAACTAAAATATTAAGAAAGCTCAATTTTTATTACTTTAGTCATTTTTTTTATTTTTTGCAATTTACTTTTATTTCTTAGTTTGTTTCGAACTTTGCTAATTTTCTTTCTTTTGTTCCTTTCAGGTACCTCTAGTTTATGACTAGAAGGAACCCAATAGGACCCCTACTTTACGATAGTGAAATTGAAAGCACATTTCGCAGAAATCGTAGAGAAATAAGGCGAAGCTAAACTACATACAAGAAGAGCAAGAAAACAAATTTAATACCACCGAAGAGATGGCTGAGAACAATCTGCCACCTCAAGAGATGGCCGAAAATCATGCTCCTCGAACTATGTATGATTATGCTAAACCTAATTTAACAGGAACTGAGTCAAGTATTGTTAGACATACTATTGCTATAAATAATTTCGAATTGAAACCTAACACTATACAGACAATACAATAGTTTGTTCAGTTTGATGGTTTGCATGATGAGGATCCTAACACACATTTAGCGAATTTTCTAAAATTCTGTGATACCTTCAAAATAAATGGCGTTTCTGATGATGCCATACGCCTTCGGTTATTTCCCTTATCTTTGAGGAATAAAGCCAAACAGTGGTTGCATTCTCTTCCACGAGGGTCAATCACTACATGGGATTAAATGACCGAAAATTTTTTATTGAAATATTTTCCGCCAGCCAAAACGTCCAAGTTAAGGAATGATATCTCTTCTTTTGTACAGATGGATTTAGAGACACTTTACGATGCATGGGGGAGATACAAGGATTTGTTGAGAAGGTGCCCACACCATGGATTACCCTTGTGGCTACAGGTCCAAACTTTTTACAATGGTGTGAACCCCTCAACAAGGCAATTAATCGATTCAGCACGGCATGAACTTTGAATAACAAAACTCCCAAGCGGCCTATGAGTTTATAGAAGAGATGTCATTGAATAACTATCAGTGGCAAGTTACAAGGACAAGGCCAACAAAAGCAAACGGAGTTTTCAACCTCGACGCAGTAACCATGCTATCAAATCAAGTAGAGCTGCTAAATAAAAAGATTGATGGTTTGTGTTCTTCGCAGGTACATCCGGTCATGCAGTGCGACGTAAGTGGAGGCGTGGTGAATCCTGAGTACCCACCCTACCATCCAGGCACAGAGAGCGAACAGATGAACTGTATGGGTAACAACTTTAGATCTAACAATAACCCTTATAGTAATTCTTATAATCCAGGTTCGAGGAACCACACCAATTTTTCATGGGGTGGTCAAGGAAATCAAAGACAACAACCCATCCAAATTTTCAAAATCAGCCCTACCCACAGGAAAAGAAACCGAACCTTGAAGAGATGCTGACAAAATTCATAGCAGTCTCAGAAACCCATCTTCAAAAAGCTGAGACAACACTTGAAAGTCAGTAAGCATCGATTCAAGAGATCAAGAATCAGGTAGGTCAACTTACCAAGATCATGTCAGAACGACCACAAGGTAAATTGCCAAGCAACACTAAAACTAACCCAAAGGAGCAACTTCAAGCCATATCAGCTCATGATAATGTAGGGTTAGATGAGCCCAATCTAAGGCAAGAAAATGTGGTAGGAAAATGTAAGGTTGAGGTAACCCAAGAAAAGCCAAAACTGGTAATCAAAGAGTACCAACCTCGCATACCATACCCCGAAGCAATGAGGAGAGACGACACAGAGGAACAGTTCAGTAAGTTTCTTAAACTTTTAAAGAAATTACATATTAACTTACCGTTACTTGAAGCTCTTTCGCAGATGCCAGATTCAAGAAAATTTTTAAAAGAGCTGTTGACAAACAAACGGAGGTTAGACGAGGCATCGCATGTGGAGCTTAACGCAATGTGCTCAGCAATTCTACAAAATAAACTACCACAAAAATTAAAAGATCCAGGGAGTTTTACAATTCCATGTTTAATTGGTAGCTTATCTATTAATAACGCTTTAGCTGATTTAGGGGCAAGCATAAATGTTATGCCTTATAAAATGTTTAAACAACTAGGTCTAGGGAAACCCAAACAAACTAGGATGAGCATTCAATTAGCTAATAAGACTATTCGAATTCCTAGGGGTATAATAGAAGATGTTCTCGTAAAGATTGATAAATTTGTATTCCCAGTAGACTTTCTAGTTTTAGACATGGATGAGGACAATAGTATCCCCTTAATTTTAGGAAGACCCTTTAGCAAATCTGCGTAACTAAAATTGATGTGGGTACAGTGAATTAATACTCCGTGTAGGTGATTTAATCAATCAGTCTTGTGCTCTCGACTCAGCTAGGACATCGAGCAATCAAGGTGAGAAAATAAATTCTATTAATGACCATTCGGTTAAACCTTCTTTTCAGGAAGCACCACAGAACTACACACCCGAGCCAGATCCTACATCTCATAACAATAAGGAAATAACTCATGAGGATCGAAGGCTTCAAGTTGATGACCTAGACGAGTGGAAGACACATTTCAAGGAGAAACTAGGAATACACGAAGTAAAACCGAGAGAACCACCAGACAAGCTAATAGGAATGACAAATCACTTTAAAATAGGAGATCGGGTATTGTTAGATAAGAAATATCCTCGAATTGTTCCTCCCGACCCTAATACCAACAAAGAAATCTCTTTTAAGGTAATCAATGTCTTCCCATACGGAACAGTCGAGGCAAGTAATCCTATTTTCAGCACTTTTAAAGTAAACACTACTCGACTTGAACTATATAGTAATAATAGGACAGATAGCATGAGGAAGGATGTTCAACTCTTCAAACCACCCTGATTATGCGAATGAGAGGTAAGTCTAGCTTAAGACTTTAAACGAGCGCTTCTCGGGAGGCAACCCGAGCACTAACCCTAATAATTAAGTTTAGTTTTATTTCATTTCTTTTATTTATATTTAGGTGCAAATTTTCATACCACACGGCCTTGCACACGGCTGTGGCCGTGGCCGTGTGGACACTACGTATTTTTGTACTGACATAGCAGAGGTAGTACGAGCCAATGACGAAGAATTCCCAGATCACGGACGATTCTAAATTGCCATGGCTGTGTGATATGGACGTGGCCGACACTAAGGGAAGTCTCACGAGCTCTGACTAAACACCACGGCCATGCGATACTGTCGTGGTCGACACTGTTTGATCCTACACGGGCGTGGTGACCTGAACCTGGGCGTGGGAGAAACGAAAGAAGCATAACACAGCCGTGCGACACGGCCGTGTGACTCGACACACCCATGGTACACGGGCGTGGGGTGTGTGCACTGAAAATTCTATTTAAACCCCCTCCTTCTTCTCACCTACTCCCCACCTCCTTTCTCCCATCCTATTCTTCAGACCCCTCCCCTTCCATACTTTTCTTCTTTAGTCCTTCCCCAAACCCTTGACCTCCACCACATCTATGTTAAAGAAGCGGAAGGATCCAAGCACAGTCTCCCTGTGGGAGATCGATCTACATAAGTTCATGCCGGCCGCTTCAATTATTCGACAAGCCAAGGGTCTTTGAGGCCATTTAACTCTTATTTTTATTTTCTCTTCTCCTTTATTTTCCTTATCATAACTTCTTTTCCACTAAATTTAGTGTATCTTATTTTAGTTTCTTGTTTTTAGGTTCTACAGGCTGCTTGGGAATCACACACCACGACCTTAGAATTCACTCCCACCTCGCGAACCATCCAACAATAAGGACTTTTCAGTCCATTTATCTCTTCTTTTAATTTTACTTTACCTTCTATTTTCTTTCTCTTTATCTTCCTTGTCCTTAAATAAATAATTAGTTTATTTTGAATTTTTCTTAGTATTTCTTGGCTATTTCTTCACGGGCTACCCAATTTCTTCATCTAGCGCAGTAATAGTGGGCAGCCCCCATACCACCACCAGAGACTCCTCCTCCAACTTATCTTTCACCTCCGAATCAAGTTTCCACACCTTCAACTCAAGGAATCCATCCAAATTCTGGAAGTTTCATCTCTCCTTATCTTTTATGAATTTCTATCTATCTTTGTACATTGAGGGCAATGTACATCTTAAGTGTAGGGGGTGAATCTTAAAAGTGCCAAACTTTTTGCATTATTCTCAAATCATGAATTATATCTTGTTTCTTAAATAATTTTCTCATATTACGATTAAAATGAAATTTCCTATGATTTATGATTTTTATTGATATGTTTTAGATTAGGTCATTGATAATTGTGCATTGATGATTAAACTTTAAGATACTAGAGAGTCAAGCATGATAAGTCTATTTTTCAGAAATTAAAATTTTTTTGGTTCTCTACCAAATCTAATTATTACTTTGAAGTTTGAAATTTACGAGGTTGACATCAAAAACCCATAATTTTCTTTTGTGAGATTTTGAGCCTTTAGAGCATATATTCTTTTTCTTGCTCACTTTATTGATTATGAGGGTGTCAACAATGATTTGTTATTCTAGAACTTGCATCGATTATACATGTCGAGACCACACCTTTGATCTGATATACAAAGATGATAAAGGCACCTAGGTTTTAACCCACTCACTCCACTAAAAAGCCTACCTTCATAATTAACCCCTAGTGAACCCCTTTGATCCTAACAACCAATTTTATTTACTCACCCACTAATATTAACCCAAAACCCTTTGTATTCGTTATCACTATTCTTCTTGACTACCCCTATATCGATATTTGATTTGATCAATTACTTAACTATTTTCTTTATCAGTTGTTAAATTCTATCTTCTTATTACTTGATTTGTTCTAAAAAAAATCGAAGTATATCCATTATTAGTTCTGCGATTAAGTGAGCTTATACGTTTAAATCCCAATTGTTGAAGAAAAAGCTCGTATTAGAGTATTATTAGTACAAATTTTCAATTGATGTAATTATTTATATTCGGTTCGTTGTTTCTAGTTAGGTAATTTGTCAAGTCAGCCTCGATTCTAACCCTCTAATTTAGCCTTTATCCACACCTTTAACCTAAGCCCCGTCACAACCCTTTTAAAGACCTTTTGATTTGTGTATCATCTCATATTATAGTGGTGGAGATTTGATTTTCATGTAAGCCTATGGGATTAACTTTTCATGTTTGACTATGAGTGCTTTTTCTTGAACCTTAAACACCTCGAGTGATTTGAGTGAATCTTTTGCGAGGATGTCAATCCTTGTCGATTTTGAATCAGGGGTAATTATTTAGATAAGAGGAAACACCTATGTTTTCATGCTACAAATGTATGACTTAGATTGTTTGAATCTTTAGGACACTTTTAGTTGAATTACCATGTATGAATTATCTCTAAATTATGATGAAACATTATTGATGAATATTATGAATCGAGGAAGTTTGTTTTAATTATGAGTTGAGAATTTTGCTTGAGGATAAGAAAAAGCTTAAGTGTGGGGGTATTTGATAAACCATAATAGTAACATATTTTAAGCCCACATTTAGCATGCTTTTGGATGATGTAAGCCTTGAATTATGTAATTTGGTGCTCTTAATCCTTTGTTTTCTTCTTTTATACTCAGGAAAGCACCGGAGAATGAAAAAAATGAGAAACGGGCTTAAAACAAACCAAATGGGCCAAAGAAAGAAATCGACACGGCCTGGGCTCAAGACCACACGGTCGTGCCTCATTAATGGACTCGAACACGGCCTGGCCACGACTTACACGGGCATGTGCCAAGGGCGTGTCCCTGCCGTGGCAAAGAGAAATTCTATTCGGATTAGGATACTTAGAGGCGAAGTAACACATTCCGAAGCCTATATAAACACCCTAAGTATGACCTAAAAGGGGGGACCCTAGGCGTTTTGTCAGGGGGCGTCCAGCTAGGCCAAAGAGGTCAGATTTGTGGGATTCACTCGAAGAATGCCAGTTGATTAATCTCAAGAAGCCAGAGTCATACTCAAGATGAAAGATCTTCTCTTCAATTCCTTCAAGGATTTTTAGGGTTTTTCTTATGTTTTGTTTTATCTTTTCTTCTGAGATGTTCTCTTTTATCATTATGAACTAAACTCCTCTGATACCTGAGGGGGATGAAACCTAAGATGAATCTTGTTATTGTTTTCTGAACTATATGATAAATACTTGATTTGTTCTTAATTATGTGTTCTTAATTCTTGTTTTGATATTTCCGGGATATTGATTCAAGTTTGATGTGCTTAGGTGGAGGAGCAAAAGTCCCTGCCCAATAGTAGATCTAGCATAATTAAGCGGAGTTGATCGCATGCCTAGACATAGGGTGACGAGATTTTGCCGGATTAGGGTGAAACCTAATATGGGAGTCCATAGATCGAGTTAATGCAATTCTAGGGGTTTTAATTAGAAAGAGATTTCAAGTAATCAACCTAGGGTTAGACGTTAGTCGCCTCGAGAGAGGGATTAATATACATTAAGGAATCCTACGGATCAAGTCAAATGAATAAATCGTCTGGTTCAGAGTTAGATAACAAGTGAAGTCTAGGTGGATTCTTCCTCGGGTATTGTCTTAATATATTGGTTTTTCCCACAAGTATTTCCCCAAATTCATTCTTCTTTCTCTTAGAGTCTTTAGCTTAGTAGTTAGTTAATTTAGATTAAACGACAATTCCCTTTATTTTAGGCTAGATAATAAAAAAAAAGTTTGTATTAGTACTTTTAGTTCGTTTGGGTTCGATATTCTGGTCTTGCCTTAACTATACTACTGTTCGATAGGTGCGCTTGCCTCAAGTCATTGTCATAGTTAGTTTCCAGGTTCAATCATTCTCTTTATAAATTTTAAAACTTTGACAAATCACAACGATCAATTACCCATACCAAATCTTTCTTAGTAGGCGTCAGGGGTAGCCCACTAACAAAGTCCATGGTTACTCTCTCCCACTTCCAGAGTGGAATTTTAACAGGTTGCAGCAATCCAGAAGGCAGTTGATGCTCAGCCTTCACTTGCTGGCATGTCAAACACTTACCTACAAAATCGGTAACCTCACGCTTAAGTCCTGGCCACCAGTACAGTTCACGTAGATCTCGGTATAACTTGTTTTCACCAGGATGCATAGCGTATGGGGCTACTATGCGCCTCCCGTAGTATAGACTGTCTTAACTAAGAATCCCTCGGTACGCAGACTCTCCCACGGAAGCATAATACTCCCTCACTATTCAGCCCAAAGTCCACAGTCTCTCCCTTCTTCACCAGTTGGAAACGAGGAACCAACGACTCATCCAGTAACCGCTTCTCTTTAATTTGATCAATCCAAGTTGGTTTCACCTGAAGCTTAGCTAACAGACTACCATCCTCAAACAGGCTGAGACGAGCGAACATTGCTCTTAGATCAGATACAACCTTACGGCTCAGTGCATCCGCTACTACGTTAGGTTTTCCCGGATGGTACTCAATCGAGCAATCATAATCCTTAACCAACTCTATCCATCTTCGTTGCATAAGGTTCAACTCATTCTGAGTAAGGAGGTACTTGAGATGTTTATGGTCGGTATAAATGTTCGACTTCTCCCCGTACAAGTAATGTCTCCAATTCTTTAGTGCAAATACCACCGCAGCTAATTCCAAGTCATGAGTGGGGTAATATACCTCGTGCAGCCTAAGCTGATGAGACGCATAAGCCACCACCTTACCCTCTTGCATCAGCACACAACCCAAACCCGTGTGCGACGCATCACAGTAAACAATGAATTCCTTTCCAGCCTCTGGCTGTATTAATACCGAGGCTTGATCGGAATCTTCTTGATTTCTCAAAACTCTCCTGCTTTACATTTATCACCCAATTCGCGGTACCCCTTTACGCAGTAACTTGGTTAGAGGTGCAGCAATAAGTGAAAACTGATCGTATGTCAGAGTTTTAAAAATTTAAATAATGAGAATGATCGAACCTGGAAACTAACTATGACAACGATTGAGGCAAGTGCACCTATCGAATAGTAGTATAGCTTAGGCAAGACCGGATTGTCGAACTTAAAGGAACTAAAAGTACTAATACTAACTTTCTTTTTATTATGTAGCCTAAAATAAAGGGAATTTGTTGTTTTAAATCTAAATTAATTAACTACTAAATTAAAGACTCTAAGACAAAGAAGAATGAATTTGGGAAACTAACTTGAGGAAAAACCAGTTGATTAAGACGACACCCAATAAAGAATCCACCCAGACTTCACTTGTTATCTAACTCTGAACCAGACGATTTATTCACTTGACTTGATCCGTAATATTCCCTAATGTATATTAAACCCTCACTCGAGGCGAATAACGTCTAACCCTAGGTTGATTAATTGAAATATCTTTCTAATTAAAACCCCTAGAATCCCATTAACTCGATCTATAGAATCCCATATTAGGTTTCACCCTAATCCGGCAAAATCTCGTCACCCTATATCTAGGCGCGCGATCAACTCCGCTTAACTATGCTAGATCTACTCTTAGGTAGGGACTTTTGCTCCTCCACCTAAGCACATCAAACTTGAATTAATATCCACAAAATATCAACACAAGAATTAAGAACACATAATTAAGAACAAGTCAAATATTTATCATATAGTTCAGTAAACGATAACAAGATTCATCGAAGTTTAATCCCCCTCAGGTATCTGAGGGTTTAGTTCATAATAATAAAAGAAAACATCTCAGAAGATAAGATAAAACAAAACATAAGAAATCCTTAAAACCCCCTGAAGGAATTGAAGGAGAGATCCCCCATCTTAAGTATAATTCCGGCTTCTAGAGATGAATCAACTGGCTATCGTCGAGCGAATCCCCACAAATCTGCCTTCTCTGGCCTAACAAGACGCCCCCTGTCAAAGGTACTGGGCTCCCTCTTTTAGGTCATACTTAGTGTGTATATATAGGCTTTTGGAATGTGTTTCTTTGCCCCTAAGTATCCCAATCAGAATGAAACTTCTCTTTGCCACGACAGGGACACGGCCATGGCACACGCCTGTGTGAATCGTCCAGGCCATGTTGGGTCGACTAATGAGGCACGGCCGTGTGGTCTTGGGCTCAGGCCGTGTTCGAGATTATTAAGGAGGCACGGCCGTGTGGTTTTGGGTCCAGGCCGTGTCGATTTCGTGATGTGGCCCATTTGGCCCGTTTTAAGCCCGTTTCTTGTTCTTTTCATCCTCCGGTGCTTTTTTGAGTATAAAACATGAAAATAAAGGATTAAGAGCACCAAATTACATAAAATAAGGGATAATTCATCCAAAAGCATGCTAAATGTGGTATTAAAATATGTTACTTTTACGGTTTATCATATACCCCCACACTTAAGCTTTTGCTTGTCCTCAAGCAAAATTCTCAACTCATAATTAAAACAAACTTCCCTCAATTCATAATAGTCATTGATAATGTTTCATCATAATTCAAGGATAATTTATACATGGATAATTCAACTCAAAGAGTCCTAAAGATTCAAACAATCTAAGTCATACATTTGTAGCATAAAACATAGGTGTTTCCCTCATCTAAATAATTACCTCACGATTCAAAATCGACAAGAATTGACATCCTCGCTAAAGATTCACTCAAATCACTCAAGTGTTTAAGGTTTGAATTAAGCACTCAAAAGTCAAACATGAAGAGTTAATCCCATATGCTTGCATGAAAATCAAATCTCCACCACTATAATATGAGATGAAACACAAATCAAAAGGTCTTTAATAGGGTTGTAACGGGGCTTGGGTTAAAGGTGTGGATAAAGGTTGAATTAGAGGGTTAGAATCGAGATTGAATTGACAAATTACCTAACTAGAAAAAATGAACTGATAAATAATTACATCAATTGAAAACTTGTATCAATAATACTCTAATACGAGCTTCTTCTTCAGTAATTGGAATTTAAACGTATAAGCTCACTTAATCACAAAACTAATAATGAATACACTTCGATGATTTTTTTTAAGAACAAATCACAAATAAAAATAAAGAACTTTAACAACAGAAATATAGAACATAGTTAGGTAACTGCTCAAAATTAAATCTCGACAAAAAAAGGGTAGTCAAGAGGAATGGTGATAACAAATACAAACTGGGTTTTAGGTTAATATTAGTGGGAGAGTCAATAAATAGGGTTGTTAGGATTAAAAGGGGTTTACTAAGGCTTAATTATGGAGGTAGGTTTTTTTTAGTGGAGTGAGTGGGTTAAATCCTAGGTGCCTTCATCATCTCTGTATATCAAATCAAAGGTGTGGTCTTGACATGTATAATCGATGCAAGTTCTAGAATAACTAATCAATGTTGACACACTCATAATAAAAAAGTGAGCAAGAAAAAGAATATATGCTCTATAAGGCTCAAAATCTCACAAAAATTATGGGTATTTTGATGTCATCCTCGTAAATTTCAAACTTCAAAGTAATATTTAAATTCAGGTAGACAACCTAGACAATTTTTAATTCTGAAAAATAGACTTATCATGCTTGATTCTCTAATATTCTTAGAATTTAATTATCAATGCATAATTATCAATGAATTAATTCAAGACATATCAATAAAAATCATAAATCAGGGGAATTTCATTCTAATAATAATATGAGAAACTTACTTTAGGACAAAGCATAATTCAGGGATTTGAGAATAATGCAAAAAGTTAGGCACTTTAAGATTCACCCCCCACACTTAAGATGTACATTGCCCTCAATGTACAAAGATATATAATAGCAAAAATAATAATAAAATCATAAGATATGGGGAGAAGTGAAACTTCCTTAATTATGGATGAAAATCCATGGAGGATGTTCCAGGACAAAGACGTTGGAGGGGTTGTAGTGGCTATGGTTGTGGTCGTGGTGGCTACCCCTATTGCTGTGCTAGATGAAGGAATTGGGTAGCCTGTGAAGGATTAGCCAGGATACACTAATAATAATTAAAACTATACTTATTAAATAATAAAAGAAAAGCAAGCTAAAGTGAAGAGAAATAAAATATGAAGTAGAATTAAAAGAAAAGATAAATGGACCGTAGTGTCCTTATTGTTGGTTGTGATTTCTAAGGCTGAGGTTATCGTGGTGGTCGTGGTGTGATTCCCTAGCAGCCTGTAGAACCTAAAATGAAGAAACTAAAATAAAATAAACTAAGTTAAGCAGAAGAGAAGTAAAGATAAGGAAATTGAAGCAAAAGAGAAAAATGAAATAAAAACTAAACGGCCTCAAATATCCTTATGTAGATCGGTCTCCCATCGGGAGACTATGTTGGAGTTCTTCTGTTTCATTAGCATTTGGACGGCGTATGAGAAGTTTGTTAAAGGAGAAACAGAGGAAGAGTGGGGGAGATGGGAGTTTGAAGGTGAGTGGGGGGGAAAGGAAAGAGAGGGGGTTTAAATAGATTGTTAGGCCTGGTACTCCCCCATGCCCGTGTACCATGGTCATGCCAAGTCACACGACAGCCTCGCACGGCCGTGTTGAGCATTGCATCGTTTCTCCCACGCCCATGTTCAAGTCAGCACGCCCGTGTATAACTTAACAGTGTCGACCACGGCCGCATTGTACGGCCGTGGGGTTTTGTCGGTGTCCGTGGTGTGGTGGTTTGAGTCCGTGACTCTGAAAATTTATTCTCTCTGACTCGTACCATCTATGCTGTGTCAGTACGGTGATTCGGTGCATCCACACAGCCACGGCCATGGCCGGGTGCAAGGCCGTGTGGCCTGGAATTCTGTACTTTTTTTGTTAGTTTATGGTTAGGTACTATAAAGAAAAAAATAGAATAAATAAGACAAAATAAAATGTAAAAGTTAATGGGGTTAATACTCGAGTTACCTCCCGAGAAGCGCTCATTTAAAGTCTTAAGCTAGACTTACTGTAACACCCCAAACCCAGTCAATACGTTACGACCGAATCTGGTATGTTACAGGAAAGGAAGTTTTGAAAATTTTCGACAGAGCATCGTAATTTTTGAGGAAACGTTTCGTTTAGTAAGTCAATCCTAAAGAAAATTTTGGTAGATGATTATCTTATCAACTTCTAATTAAAAACGATCTACGAAGTCGTAAACAATTTTTGTTTTACTAAAGCCGAAATCAGTGAATTTCAAAATTACGTCATTTGAAAACACTGTTGAGGTATTTAAGAAAACTTTCGATTTATTCAGTCCTTCGCTTGTCATCCTTTGTTAACACTTTGGAAAAACGATTGTTTGTATTTTAATTTTAGAAAACCCCATATTCGGCATCTCATAAGATAAGTTATAACTGCATAAAATCCAAAACCCAAATTAAAGATTAAGAGGCCTTATTACATAACAGAATCCCAATTTAGAATGAGTTTAAAATAAAGAAAATGAATTTACAAGAAAGTAATATCGCATGGCCACCTCAAGTCCGCCTCGGCTCCGAATCCGCAGCTAGGGGTTACCTGCAAAATTAAGCAGAGGGGTGAGTCACCAAGACTCAGGGTGTAATTCCTCTTATAACGCAATTGGGCTTTAAGCCCACCAGTGCACATTGGGCCTTAGCCCGCACAGTATGGCATAATAAGAATGTATGCAATGCATTGCCCCAACCTAGTTTTCTATCCTCTAGATCTCTGAATTAGCCAAACACCGTGGCACCAAGCCTTTGTGGTTCTGGATCACCGTGATACGGATCACTATGTGAGTCACTAATTATATGTGTGGGGCCAACCTACCGTGGTACCAAACCACTTTGTGACAATCCACGATAAATATATGTGGGGCCAACCCTTTGTGGTACCAAACCACTGAGACAAGTCACTGCATTACATATATGTGTGGTGTCAAACCACCATGGTACCAAACCACTGAGACATAGTCACTGAATAAGATATGTGGGGCCAACCCACTCTGGTACCAAACCACTGTTACAGTCCCTAAATAACACATCCCCTTTTTTATCACATCCCAAGCCCATGCACATGTTAACATACTGAAATGAATGCAAACATGCTTCCAAAGCACAGCGGTGAATTGTATCATACATATATACTTTCGAAAAATAGAACCACATAAGTACTTACCCGGTATCTCCAACCGTACCCACGAGGGTATCTCGACTATCTAACCAGTCATTTCGGCTTTTAGCCAACTCAGTTATTAACAAAAATTACTAAAGTAAAGTGTGAGCGTTACACACCTGATTACGCATAAAACTAAACTCTCTATGTCGACGCTCTCACTAGCAGGGATAACGGCTATTTGTCTATCCCAGGCAGATGTCGGCTCCCTACCACAGCCTGGCGGAAAGTCACGAACCGCCGACACAGCACTTCGTTTGAATGACGGGTTGGCGACTACTCGCACACTACCCTCAGGCTCCTTAAATGCACTCTCCTTGGATCGGCTAGCACTCATGTCCATGATGAAAAACCTTGATCAATACTCAAAGAGAACCCATTGATTGGCTAACCAAAAGATTTGGTTAAAGCCGAGTAAAATGGAAGAGAGACTAATCGTATAAGACTAAAGAAACTCCTTACCTTAACCAACAGAATCCGGTTGTACAGACTTCTTGCGGCCTAAGATTCCTAGCACCTTGTTTCCTGATATTCGGCCAAGAGGCACAGAATGGAAGAAACGGGTTTAGTTGTTTACAAGGATAGATTCGGCTTCTTTTTGAAAGAAAGAGAGTGAGAAGAATGGTCATAACAAAGATAAAAAGAAAAGAGTCTTACCTCGATTCCACAAAAGAGCCGAATGGAAACCTAGGAAATTCGATACTAGCAAAAATAATAGGAGACACCCCGAGTTCGGCTAAAGAAGAGATGAGATTAGGGAGGGTTTCGGCTTTTGAAAAGAAAAGGGGAAGAGATAGAGGAAAACCAAATATTCGGCTAAGAGATGAAAGGGGATTCGGCTAAAGAAACAGAAGAAGTAGAAAGAAAAGGAAAAGAGGAAGAAATGCCCGAATGGTCACACCACTTTCGGCTAGAGTCAAAAGAGCAAAAAGGATGAATCGAAAAACTGACAGTTTCGGCACAGAGAAATAGGGAAATCGAATGACAGAAAAGAGAGAACTCAAGGAGACTTGCAAAAATCGGTACTCACCCCCCTTAATGACCGAATGTGCTAAAATGAAATTAAACAATAGCCTAAGACCTATGGAATTTTCGGCACACTCACCTATCCTAGCACTAAACCAAAATTCCCCCTCCTCAAGCTCCCCACATTCGGCCAACACCTCCACCATTTCCAAATCCCCTGTTTTGCTCCTATTTTCACTCCCCTCCACTCATTTTGAATTAGTAGACCAAGTCTTCTTCCACAAACTCCTCCACACCCTCCATTCAAATGCTTTGACCCAGTCAACACCCTCCTTTGAAGAGTCCAAACCGAATGCTAACACTTAACTACCTTAAGCACAAAAAAAATAAAGCTCCCACTTGCTGTTGATGAACCTCGAACTCCTTCCCTCCTACTGGTCCCTTGTGACGCCACTCCCCTGCTCCTTTAGTGGCGTCACCTTGCCACCACACCATACTCCTTTTTGTGCAAACAAGTACAAGCAAATATTCTTAAGGCCTGCTTCAACCAACTCTCCCCCCCTAAAGTGCCCAGAAAGCAAAATTTCACCAAGGCTCTGGCTTGACCCCGAGCCTCCCTAGAACCCCCAAACAAATCCAAAAGACAAGCAGAAAAAGCCCAGCACACAGAAAAACATAAAATGTAGAACCCCTAATTCTAGGATGTTACAGTTCTACCCCCATTAAAGAAATTTTGGCCTCGAAATTTACCTGATCAAACGAAGTGAGGGTATTGCTGTCGAATTACATCCTCGAGCTCCCACGTGGCTTCCTCTGAACCATGATTCTGCCATAATACTTTAACCAACGAAACTAACTTCCTTCTCAATACTTTAACATCTCGATCTAAGATCTAAACTGGTTCTTCCTCAAAAGACAAATCAGGTCTTACTTCAATTTCTTCCACCGGCACTATGTGAGATGGATCTGAACGGTAGCGCCTTAACATCGAGACATGAAATACATCATGTATCCGACTCAACTCCAGAGGTAACTCGAGCTGATAAGCTACTGGTTCCACACGCTTCAACACTCGATAAGGCCCGATAAACCTGGAGCTCAACATGCCCTTCTGTCCAAACCTTAAAACCTTCTTCCAAGGTGAGACTTTCAATAAAACCCGATCACCCACTGCAAATTCTATTTCCTTACGCTTCTAATCCGCGTAAGATTTCTGCCCGTCGGAAGCTTCCTTCAACCGAGCCCAAATTAACTTAACCTTTTCCTCTGTTTATGAAACTAATTCCGGACCCAACAACTGTCGCTCACCCAACTCGCCCGGCGGTAGTAGAGTACGACACTTACGACCATACAACGCCGTAGGGTGCCATTTGGATCTTTGGATTGATAGCTATTGTTGTACGCGAATTCGCCAGCGGTAGAAAATCTTCCCAACTACCCACAAGTCGATAACACGACCTCTCAACATATCTTCTAGAATGCGGATTACCTCTCTCGATGACCATCATGCGTGGATGAAACGTTGTCTTTGAAATCGATCTTGTACCCAACACTTGATGCAATGCTTTCCGAATCACGCGACGTAAACTCGGGTCTGTGTGATATGATAGACACTGGTACCCCATGTAACCTCACAATCTCCGCTACATAAAGCTTGGCCAACTTCTGTAATGAGTAACCAACACGAACTGGTATGAAGTGAGCAGACTTCGTCAATCGATCGACAATCGCCCACACCGAATCCTTCCTAGTAGGCGTAAGAGGTAGCCCACTAACAAAGTCCATAGTTATCGTCTCCCACTTCTAAAGTGGAATCTTCACTGGTTGTAGCAACCCCAAAGGCAACTGATGTTCAGCCTTCACCTGCTGACACATCAAGCACTTACTCACGAACTCAGTAACTTCTTGCTTTAGACCCGGCCACCAAAATTGTTCTCGCAAATCTCGATACATTTTACTCCCACCAGGACGCATAGCGTATGGACTATTATGCGCTTCTTGCAGAATCTTCTGTCTTAACTCGGAATCCTTCGGCATACAAGCCTTTCCACGGAAGCACAATACCCCTTCACTGTTCAAACTAAAGTCTTCTGTCTCACCACTTTCCACTTGCTGAAATCTAGAACTTAACTATTTATCTCACAAATGCTTCTCTTTAACCTGATTCACCCATGAAGGCTTCACTTGAAGTTCAGCTAACAAGCTCCCATCATCATACAAAATGAGATGAGCAAACATTGCCCTCAAATCACATATCACCTTACAGCTTAACGCATCCGCCACTACATTAGCTTTACCTGGGTGATACTCAATCGAACAGTCGTAATCCTTTAACAATTCAATCCACTTCCGCTGCCTTAAATTCAACTCCTTCTGGGTAATGAGATACTTCAGGCTCTTATGATCGGTGTAGATAACCGACTTCTCTCCATACAAGTAGTGCCTCCAAATCTTTAGAGCGAACACTACCGCAGCTAACTCCAGATCATGCGTGGGATAGTTCACTTCATGAGGTCTCAATTGCCGAGACGCATACGCTACCACTTTCCCTTCCTGCATCAACACACATCCTAACCCTATGTGTGACGCATCACAATAGACAACAAACTCTTTCCCAGCCTCAGGCTGAATCAACACTGGTGCCTCCGTCAAAATCCTTTTTAACTTCTCAAAGCTTTTCTACTGCTTATCTGACCAGACAAACGGTACCCCTTTTCGTACCAACTTGGTTAAAGGTGCAGCTATTAGCGAGAATCCCTCAACAAACCTTCTGTAGTACCCAGCTAACCCGAGAAAGCTTCGAATCTCTGCTACCGACTTCGATGGCTTTCAATCCACAACAGCTTCAATCTTTCGGGGATCGACCCTAATCCCCTCGGCAGACACAACATGCCCCAGAAAGGTAACTTCTCTTAACCAAAATTAACATTTGTTGAATTTGGCATACAATTGCTTCTCTCTTAAAATTTGCAGAACAATTCAAAGATGCGAATCGTGCTCCTCTTCCGTCCTTGAATAAACCAAGATATCATCTATGAACACTACGAAAAATCGATCCAGATAGGGTTGGAATACTCGGTTCATTATATCCATAAACGCAGCTGGTGCATTCGTCAATCTGAACGGCATCACTAAGAACTCGTAGTGACCATAACGAGTTCGAAAAGTAGTCTTATGAATATCCTCCTCCTTGACCTTAAGCTGATGATAACCTAACCTCAAGTCTATCTTCGAGAAAACCGAAGTGCCTCGCAGCTGATCGAACAGATCGTCTATCCTTGGCAATGGGTACTTGTTCTTAATCGTCAACTTGTTCAATTGCCTATAGTCAATACACATCCGCATCGACCCATCCTTTTTCTTGACGAATAACACTGGTGCTCCCCACGGGGACACACTTTGTCAGATAAAACCACGGTCCAACAGTTCCTGAATCTAAGCTTTAAGTTCCACCAGCTCCTTCGGCGCCATCCTATATGGAGTAATGGACACCGGAGCTGTTCCCAGAAGAAGATCAATGCCGAACTCCATCTCGCGATCCAGAGGTAACCCTGAAAGCTCTTCTGGAAAAACATCGGAGAATTCCTTCACCGTTCTAACATCTCTTACAGACAACTCCTTGGCTTCCAACGCACTGACGAAAGCTAGGAAAGCCTCACACCCTTTTCTCACCATCTTTTTAGCTTTTAAAGCAGACACCACATTGGACAGGTAATTCCTTCTCTCACCTATCACCAACACCTCATTATCCTCACGAGTCTTCAGTATCATGCGCTTAGCAGCACAGTCCAAGTTTGCTTGATACTTAACTAACCAGTCCATACCTAAAATCAAGTCAAACTCCCCGAACGACAATTCCATCAAATCAGCTAAGAAAACAATCCCTTGGACTTCTAAAGGCACATTCCTAAAGAGTTTGTTCACCACTACAGATTGTCCTAAAGGGCTAATTACGGTCATCTCTCTAGAAGCAACCTCAGATTCTATGTTCAAAGTTCCAGACACAGTACTAGCAACGTACGAATGTATAGACCCAATATCTATCAGTGTGGTATAGGGCAAACCAAAAATAAGGAACGTACCAGTTATGACGTCCGGTGCATTGCCCTCCTCTCGGCGTCTAGCTGCATAAACCAACCCAGGCTGTCTCGCATCTGTATTCCCAGAACCTCTACCCGGTGCTCCACGCCCTCGACTAAAACCATTTCCTCCCCTAACCGGACCACGACCTCTCGGTGGTTGCTACCCACCTCTTCCAGATCGAACATAACCCCGACTCTCATCGCGGCGCTCTGTTTGGCTCTTGCAGCACGATCCCCTTACCCGATGATCCATAGATCCACACCAAGCATCCTCTACCACCTACCCAACACTCCCGAATGAAATTTCCCACATCAAGCACACAGTTGAGATCGACCAACAGCAACGAGTTTCTCAGAACTCGACTTGGCCCATCGAACCTAGGCCTCTTTTTGAAATTCCCAGCAGATCCTGATGACCCAAAGCTCCTCTTATTGCTACCCCTACCATTATCCCGGTTCTGCCTCTCTGATCGTTTCACCTCTTCAGCTATCTTTGCCTTCTCAACTAGAGAGTGCAAACTCTCTTTCCGTTGAAGAGCTATCAAGACTGCATGACTCATCCTCAAACCATCCTCAAACTGAACACAGCGCTCATAATCTGTTGCCACAATTCCCTGAGCATAGCGACTTAAACGCAAAAATTCTGCCTCATACTCAGCCACCGACTTATTCCCCTGAACCATGTTCAAAAATGCCTTCCTCTGGGCGTCCACATAACTCGCCCCAACATACTTTCCTTGGAACGCTGTCTTAAAGAAGTCCCAGGTAATACGGTTGGCCGCTGTACCATGCCTTACTGTGAGCCACCACTGGTATGCCTCATCTCGAAGAAGGGACACTACCCCTTTCAGCTTCTCTTCTGCGGTACAGTCAAGATCGTCCATGATCTGTTCAACCGCTTCCAACTAGTACTCAGCTACGTTAGGAGCCACACCCGAAATGCCCCTAAATATCTCAGCCCCATTAGCTCGGAGTCTCTCAGAAAAAGATTTTCGGCCTACAGATCCTGTGCTTGCTCCAGCAACCCGCTCCAAAACACGCAACATAGCTTGAGACACCGCATCGTCTCCACCAGTTTGGTTCTTAAATCCCGCTTCCACAATTGGTGATGCTGGCACTTCACCTTCTGACCCATGCCCTGATTTTGAAGGTCCAGCCTCATTACCCCGGCCTCTACCATGACCATGCATTCCACATCCACGTCCTCTAGCGCTCATGACTACCAATTCGAATTAATCTGATTACAAATTTTATGAATTATCATATCTCCCACTGTTTATTACCAGGTAGTCTTATGGAAATAGAATTAGAAGTGGTTTTTTCGCAAAACATATATACCTAAAAGGTTTCATCTCTAAAGTCGAATTTCTTAATACTAGCAATTACAAACACAATATAATCACTTCATGCAAATCAACCAATAGTCGGAAGACTTACCGTGCGGATTGGTGCAGGAGATCTGGGTGCCATGCTTCAAAAATAAAACATATATTTCTTAAACAGTATTTCAAACCAATTTTTTTTAAAAAAATTGTCGAACCCATTACACAGCCGAGTTTTACAACCTAGGCTCTGATACCATAATTGTAACACCCCAAACCCAGTCAATACATTACGACCGAATCTGGTATGTTACAGGAAAGGAAGTTTTGAAAATTTTTGACAGAGCATCGTAATTTTTGAGGAAACGTTTCGTTTAGTAAGTCAATCCTAAAGAAAATTTTGGTAGATGATTATCTTATCAACTTCTAATTAAAAACGATCTATGAAGTCTTAAACAATTTTTGTTTTACTAAAGCCGAAATTAGTGAATTTCAAAATCGAGTCATTTGAAAACACTGTTGAGGTTTTTAAGAAAACTTTCGATTTATTCAGTCCTTCGCTTGTCATCCTTTGTTAACACTTTGGAAAAACGATTGTTTGTATTTTAATTTTAGAAAACCCCATATTCGGCATCTCATAAGATAAGTTATAACTGCATAAAATCCAAAACCCAAATTAAAGATTAGGAGGCCTTATTACATAACAGAATCCCAATTTAAAATGAGTTTAAAATAAAGAAAATGAATTTACGAGAAAGTAATATCGCATGGCCACCTCAAGTCCGCCTCAGCTCTAAATCCGCAGCTAGGGGTTACCTGTAAAATTAAGCAGAGGGGTGAGTCACCAAGACTCAGTGTGTAATTCCCCTTATAACGCAATTGGGCTTTAAGCCCACCAGAGCACATTGGGCCTTAGCCCGCACAATATGGCATAATAAGAATGTATGCAATGCAGCCCAGCCCAACCTAGTTTTCCATCCTCTAGATCTTCCAAATCAACCAAACACCCGTGGCACCAAGCCACTATGGTTCCAGACCACCGTGATACCTGATCACTGTGACAGAGTCACTAATTATATGTGTAGGGCCAACCCACCGTGGTACCAAACCACTGTGATAATCCCTGATAAATATACGTGGGGCCAACCCAATCGTGGTACCAAACCACCGAGACAAGTCAACTGTGATTACATACATGTGTGGTGTCAAACCACCGTGGTACCAAACCACCGAGACATAGTCATCGAATAAGATATTGGGGCCAACCCATCGTGGTACCAAACCACTGTGACAGTCCCTAAATAACACTTCCCCTTTTATATCACATCCCAAGCCCATGCACATGTTAACATACTGAAATGAATGTAAACATGCTTCCAAAGCACAACGTTGAATTGTATCATACATATATACTTTCAAAAAATAGAACCACATAAGTACTTACCCGGTATCTCCAACCTTACCCACGAGGGTATCTCGACTATCTAAGCAGTCGTTTCGGCTTTCAGCCAACTCAGTTATTAATAAAAATTACTAAAGTAAAGTGTGAGCGTTACACACCTGATTATGAGTAAAACTAAACTCTCTACATCGACGCTCTCACTAGCAGTGATAACGGCTATTTGTCTATCCCAAGCAGATGTCAGCTCCCTACCACAGCCTGGCGAAAAGTCTCGAACCGCCGACGCAGCACGTCATTCTAATGACGGGTTGGCGACTACTCGCACACTACCCTCAGGCTCCTTAAACGCACTCTCCTTGGATCGGCTAGCACTCATGTCCATGATGAAAAACCTTGATCAATACTCAAAGAGAACCCTTTGATTGGCTAACCAAAAGATTTGATTAAAGCCGAGTAAAGCGTAAGAGAGACTAATCGTATAAGACTAAAGAAACTCCTTACCTTAACCAACAAAACCGATTATACGTGACTTCTTGCGGCCTAAGATTCCTAGCACATTGTTTCTCGATATTCGCCAAGAGGCACAGAATGGAAGAAAGGGTTTAGTTGTTTACAAGGATAGATTCGGCTTCTTTTGAAAGAAAGAGAGTGAGAAGAATGGTCATAAAAAGATAAAAGAAAAGAGTCTTACCTTGATTCCACAAAAGAGCCGAATGGAAACCTAGGAAATTCAAGACTTGGCAAAAATAATAGGAGACACCTTTGAGTTTGGCTAAAGAAGAGATGAGATTAGGGAGGGTTTTGGCTTTTGAAAAGAAAAGGGGAAGAGATAGAAGGAAACCAAATATTCGGCTAAGAGATAAAAGGGGATTCGGCTAAAGAAACTGAATAAGTAGAAAGAAAAGGAAAAGAGGAAGAAATGCTCGAATGGTCACACCACTTTCGGCTAGAGTCAAAAGAGCAAAATAGATGAATCAAAAAACTGACAGTTTTGGCACAGAGAAATAGGGAAACCGAATGAGAGAAAAGAGAGAACTCAAGGAGACTTGCAAAAATCGGCACTCACCCCCCTTAATGACCGAATGTGCTAAAATGAAATGAAACAATAGCCTAAGACCTATGGAATTTTCGGCACACTCACCTATCCTAGCACTAAACTGAAATTCCCCCTCCTCAAGCTCCCCACATTCGGCCAACACCTCCACCAACTCCAAATCCCCTGTTTTGCTCCTATTTTCACTCCCCTCCACTCATTTTGAATTAGTAGACCAACTCTTCTTCCACAAACACCTCCACACCCTCCATTCAAATGCTTTGGCCCAGTCAACACCCTCCTTTGAAGAGTCCAAACCGAATGCTAACACTTCACTACCTTGAGCACAAAAAAAAAATAAAGCTCCCACTTGCTGCTGATGAAGCTTGAACTCCTTCCCTCCTACTGCTCCCTTGTGACGCCACTCCCCTGCTCCTTAAGTGGCGTCACCTTGCCACCACACCATACTTCTTTTTTGTGTAAACAAATACAAGCAAATATTCTTAAGGCCTGTTTCAACCAGCTCTCCCCCCCTAAAGTGCCTAGAAAGCAAAATTTCACCAAGGCTCTGGCTTGACCCCGGGCCTCCCCAGGACCCCCAAACACATCCAAAAGACAAGCAGAACAAGCCAAACACACAGAAAAACATAAAATGTAGAACCCATAATTCTAGGATGTTACACTTACCTCTCGTTTGCATCATCATGGTGGTTTGATGAGTTGAAAGTCCTTCCTCATGCTATTGGTTTCATTATCATGATAGAGTTTAAGTCGAGATGCATTTATATTGAAAGTACCAAAAATAGGATTACTTACCTCGACTGTTTACCCTAAAATGGATTTCTTTGTTTGTGTTAGGGTTAGGAGGAGATATTCGCGGGTCTACTTTATCTAATAATACTTGATCTCCGATTTTGAATTTGTCTGCTTCGTGGAATGGCTCTGGTTCAGCTTTGTGTATCCCTATTTTTTCCTTGAAATGCATCTTCCACTCGTCTAGATCATCGATCTGAATACTTCATTCCTCATGAGTTATCTCTTTGTTGGCACAGGGTATAGGATCGGGTTCAGTTGTATTCTTTCCTGGTGTTTCCTGAAAAGAAGGGCTAATCGAATGGTTATTAATAGAATTTATTTTCTCACCTGGATTACTCGATGTTCTAATCGAATTGAGAGCTTGGAGAGTGACTGTCTCATTACCTACATCAATGTCAATTTTAGTCCTCGCAGTTGCTAAAAATGGTCTTCCTAAGATTAGAGGGATACTATTGTCCTCGTCCATGTCTAAAATGACAAAGTCTACTGGGAATACGAATTTATCAATCTTTATGAGTACATCTTCGATTATACCCCTAGGAATTCTAACCGTTTTATCAGCTAATTGAATACTCATCCTAGTTTGTTTGGGTTTCCCTAGACCTAGTTGTTTAAACAATTTATGAGGCATGACATTTATGCATGCTCCTAAATTAGCTAACGCGTTATCAATAGATAAACTACCAATTAAGCATGGAATTGTAAAACTCCCTGGATCTTTTAATTTCCGTGGTAGTTTATTTTGCAAAACTGCCAAGCACATTGCGTTTAGTTCCACGTGTGATGCCTCGTCTATCCTTCATTTGTTCGTCAAAAGCTCTTTTAAAAATTTTCTAGAATCTGGCATCTGTGAAAGAGCTTCAAGTAACGGTAAGTTAATATGTAATTTCTTTAAAAGTTTAAGAAACTTACTGAACTGTTCCTCTATGTCTCTCTCCTTAATGCTTCGGGATATGGTATGCGAGGTTGGTACTCTTTGATTACCGGTTTTGGCTTATTATTACTTACCTCAACCTTACCTTCTTTGATCACATTCTCTTGCCTTGAATTGGGATCGTCTAACCCTTCACTTTCTTGAGCTGTTATGGCTTGAATTTGCTCCTTTGGGTTAATCTCAGTGTTGCTTGGTAGACGCCCTTGCGGTCGTTTGGAAAATAACTTTGCAAGTTGTCCAATTGACTTAGTAAGTTCCCCAACTTGATTATCGATCCCTTTAATCGATGCTTGTTGATCATTAAGCATTGTCTCAGTTTTTTGGAGACGGGTATCTGTGGCTGCCATGAATTTTGTCAGCATCTCTTCAAGGTTCAGCTTCTTCTCCTATGGATAGGGTTAATTTTGGAAATTTTGAGGAGGTTGTTGTCTTTGATTTCCTTGATCTCCTTGACCTCCCCATGAAAAATTTGGGTGGTTCCTCCAACCTGGATTATAATTATTACTATAAGGATTATTATTAGGTCTAAAATTGTTACCTATATAGTTCATCTGTTCGCTCTCTGTGCCCGGTTGGTAGGGTGAGTACTCAGGATTCGCCATACTTCCACTTTCGTCGCACTGCATCACTGGATGTACCTGCGAAGAACACAAACTATCAAGCTTTTTATTCATCATCTCTACTTGGTTTGATAGCATGGTTCTTTGATCGAGGTTGAAAACTCCATACTGTTTTTGTTGGCCTTGTCCTTGTAACTTGCCACCGATAGTTATTCAGTGACATCTCCTTTATGAATTCGTAGGCTGCTTCAGGAGTTTTGTTTTTCAGGTTTCCACCGGCAGCTGAATCAATTAGTTGCCTTGTTGAGGGGTTCACACCATTGTAGAAAGTTTAGACTTGAAGCCACAAAGGTAATCCGTGGTGTGGGCACCTCCTCAAGAGATCCTTGTATCTCTCCCATGCGTCGTATAAAGTTTCTAAATCCATCTGCACAAAAGAAGAGATATCATTCCTTAATTTGGCCGTTTGGCGTGAAAAATATTTTAATAAAAATTTTTCGATCATTTGATCCCATGTGGTGATTGACCCTGGTAACGAAGTTTAACTCTGTTTGGCTTTATTCCTTAATGAAAAGGGAAATAACCGAATCCGTATGGCATCATCAGAAACGCCATTTATTTTGAAAGTATCATAGAACTCTAGAAAATTAGCTATATGAGTATTTGGGTCTTCGTCCTGCAAACCATCAAATTGAACAAATTGTTAAATCATTTGTATAGTGTTAGGCTTTAATTTAAAATTATTAGCAGCTATAGCAGGCCTAACAATACTCGATTCGGCTCCTGTTAAATGTGGTTTAGCATAATCAAACATAGTACGAGGAGCATTATTTTCTCCCACATCTTGTGGTGGTGGATTATTCTCATCCATCCCTTCAATAGGATTGGATTCGTCTTGTTGCTCTTCTTCTCGTAATTTAGGGCTCGCCTGATTTCTCTGCAATTTCTGCGAGCGGTAGCTTCAATATCACTGTCGTATACTAAAGGTTCTCTTGGGTTCCTTCTAGTCATAAACTATAGGTACCTGCTAGGAAAAAGAAAGAAAGAAAATTAGAAGAGTTAAAACTAAGGTAAAAATAAAAATAAAAATAAAAGTAAATTGCAAAAAAAATAAAAAAATGGCTAAAGTAATAAAAATAGAGCTTTCTTAATATTTTAATTCCCCGGCAACGGTGCCAAAAACTTGATCGTATGTCAGAGTTTTAAAAATTTAAATAATGAGAATGATCGAACCTGGAAACTAACTATAACAACGATTGAGGCAAGTGCACCTATCGAATAGTAGTATAGCTTAGGCAAGACCGGATTGTCGAACCCAAAGGAACTAAAAGTACTAATACTAACTTTCTTTTTATTATGTAGCCTAAAATAAAGGGAATTTGTTGTTTTAAATCTAAATTAATTAACTACTAAATTAAATACTCTAAGACAAAGAAGAATGAATTTGGGAAAATAACTTGAGGAAAAACCAATTGATTTAGATGACACCCAAGGAAGAATCCACCCAGACTTCACTTGTTATCTAACTCTGAACCAGACGATTTATTCACTTGACTTGATCCGTAAGATTCCCTAATGTATATTAAACCCTCTCTCGAGGCGAATAACATCTAACCTTAGGTTGATTAATTGAAATCTCTTTCTAATTAAAACCCCTAGAATCGCATTAACTCGATCTATGGAATCCCATATTAGGTTTCACCCTAATCTGGCAAAATCTCGTCACCCTATCTCTAGGCGCGTGATCAACTCCGCTTAACTATGCCAGATCTACTCTTAGGCAGGGACTTTTGCTCCTCCACCTAAGCACATCAAACTTGAATTAATATCCATGAAATATCAACACAAGAATTAAGAACACATAATTAAGAACAAGTCAAATATTTATCATATAGTTCGAAGAACGATAACAAGATTCATCTAAGTTTTATCCCCTCGGTATCACGAGGGTTTAGTTCATAACAATAAAAGAAAACATCTCGAGAAGATAAGATAAAACAAAACATAAGAAATCCTAAAACCCCTGAAGGAATTGAAGGAGAGATCCCGTCTTGAGTATAATTTCGGCTTCTAGAGATGAATCAACTGGCTATCCTCGAGTGAATCCCCACAAATCGCCTTCTCTGCCTAGCAAGACGCCCTGTCAAAGGTTTGGGCTACCCTTTTTAGGTCATACTTAGGGTGTATATATAGGCTTTTGGAATGTGTTTCTTTGCCCCTAAGTATCCCAATCTGAATGAAACTTCTCTTTGCCACAGCAGGGCACGGCCATGGCACACGCCCGTGTGAATCGTGGGCGGCCGTGTTGGGTCGACTAATGAGGCACGGCCAGTGTGGTCTTGGGCTCAGGCCGTGTTCGAGATTATTAAGGAGGCACGGCCGTGTGGTCTTGGGTCCAGGCCGTGTCGATTTCGTGATGTGGCCCATTTGGCCCGTTTTAAGCCCATTTCTTGTTCTTTTCATCCTCCGGTGCTTTCCTGAGTATAAAACATGAAAATAAAGGATTAAGAGCACCAAATTACATAAAATAAGGGATAATTCGTCCAAAAGCATGCTAAATGTGGGATTAAAATATGTTACTTTTACGGTTTATCAAAAACCCCTCAACGAACCGTCGGTAATACCCAGCTAGACCTAGAAAACTTTGAATCTCCGATACAGTCTTTGGTGGCTTCCAGTCTAATACGGCCTCAATTTTCCGAGGATCAACCCTAATCCCCTCGGCAGACACTACATGACCCAAAAATGTCACCTTTCGCAGCCAAAACTCGCACTTACTAAACTTGGTAGAAAGATGCTTTTCTCTCAGTATCTGTAGAACAATTTGGAGATGTGAATCATGCTCCTCCTCGGTTCTCGAATACACCAGAATATCATCTATAAACACCACAATGAACCGGTCCAAATATAGTTAGAAGACCCGGTTCATCATATCCATGAAAGCAGCTGGTGCATTCGTTAACCCAAATGGCATGACAAGAAACTTGTAATGTCCATAACGAGTTCGGAATGTAGTCTTGTACACATCTTCCTCCTTAACCCTTAGCTGATGATACCCCGATCTGAGATCTATCTTGGAGAAAATCGAAGCTCCTCGCAGCTGGTCAAACAGATCGTCTATCCTTGGTAAAGGGTACTTGTTCTTAATCGTCAGTTTATTCAATTGACGATAATCAATACACATGCGCATTGACCCATCATTCTTCTTCACGAACAATACTGGTGCTCCCCAAGGAGACACACTCGGTCAGATGAATCATCGGTCCAGTAGCTCTTGGATTTGAGCCTTTAATTCCACCAGCTCTTTCGGCGCCATCCTATAAGGGGCGATAGACACCGGAGCCGTTCCCGGTAGGAGCTCAATGCCGAATTTGACCTCAGAATTTAGAGGCAACCCCAAAAGCTCTTCGGGAAATACATCCGGAAACTCCTTTACAGTTCTGACATTCTCAACAAACGGACCTTTAGAATCAGATGTGTTGACATAAGCTAGGAATGCCTCGCAACCTTTGCGAACCAGTTTCTCGGCCCTTAGTGCTGAGATTACATTGGATAAATAATCCCTTCGCTCCCTTATCACAACCACCTCCTCAACCTCCGAAGACTTCAATACCATATGCTTAGCCACGCAATCCAAATTCGCACAGTGTTTCACTAACCAATCCATGCCCAAAATGAGATCGAACTCGCCAAACGGCAGTTCCATCAAATCCGCCGGAAAGACAACCCCTTGGACCTCTAGGAGCACATCTCTAAACAGTTTATTCACTCTAACCGACTGTCCTAGTGGACTAATCACCGACATTTCTCTATCAATAATTTTGAACGGTACACCCAATGTTCCAGTCACAGTACATGCAACATATGAGTGCGTAGATCCAATATCAATTAAAATGGTATATGGTACATTATGAATGAGGAACGTACCAGTTACGACATCAGGAGTGTTGCCATCCTCTCGGCGCCGAGCAGTATACACCAACGCTGGCTGTCTTGCCTCTGTGTTACCAGCACCTCTACCCGGTGGTCCACGACCTCGCCCCAAACCATTTCCCCCTCTGGCTGCCTCTCGGTGGCTGCTGACCACCTCTCTCTGACTGCACATAGCCCTGACCTGCAGCTTGCATCTGAACGGGTCTCTGAGTATAGTTTCTAACCTGATGATCCCTGGACCCACATCTGAAACATGCCCCAGTTCTTTTCCAGCATTCTCCCAAATGAGATCTCCCACACTCAGCGCAAGGCTGCAGTCTGACAGCAACCACAGGAACTCCAGCTCGGCCATCAAACCTAGGCCACTTTTTAGGCCCACCAGAAGAACTTGAGGGCCATAAATTCCTCTTACTTCTGCCCCTATCCTACTCACGATTCTGACGCTCTGAGCGTTTCACATCCTCGGCAATCTTTGCCTTCTCAACCAGGGCAGTAAAGTCTCTTTCCCTCTGCGGGGCTATCAGTACCCGCAACTCATCCCGGAGACCATCTTTGAAATGCACGCAGCGCTCATACTCAGTCGCGACTATGCCCCGAGCATACCGGCTCAACCGTAGAAACTCTGCCTCATACTCTGCCACAGACTTATTTCCTTAGATCAGACTCAAGAATTCCTTCCTCCGGGCATCCACATAACTCGCCCCAACATATTTTCCTTGGAATTTCGTCTTAAAAAAGTCCCATGTCACACGGTCAGCCTGCGTGCCTTCCCTCACGGTAAGCCACCATTGATACGCCTCATCTCGCAGTAAAGACACTGCTCCTTTCAATTTTTGCTCCACCGTGCAATCGAGATCATCCATTATTCACTCGACAGCCTCCAACCAGTATTCTGCTACATTTGGGGCTACACCAGAGATCCCCTTGAAAATTTTTGCCCCATTCAACCGGAGTCGTTCAGAAATTGACCCTCGGCCCACTGACCCAGTACTCGCTCCAGCAACCCTTTTAAGAACTCGTAACATTACTTGGGACAGGGCATCATCCCCACTGGCTCGGTCATGAAACCCCATTTCAGTCACTGATGAGGCCGGCGCTTCCCTATCAGGCATATGTCCTGATGTTGAGGATCCAGCCCTAGCACCTCGGCCTTTACCACGGCCACGTGTACCCCTTCCGCGACCTCTAGTGCTCATATCGATGTAGCGTATTTATCTGATTAAAGAGTTTTATGAATCAGCGTATAGTTCTCATAATTACTAACAGATATTTTATGAACAATGATAATTAGGGTTGTTCTCGCAGATCGAATTTACTACGTTTCAGCCTCTACGAGTCTCGGTTTCTCTAACTAAGGAGTTTCAGTATGCTACTACTATCCCTAGTAGTTTCTCAGTACAGTCGTTTCAGTATATAATAGAGTACAGTGTCAGAGAACTTACAGATTTGGTGTCGGAGACTCGGTGTGCCACATTTTCAGTATCATTATCACTTTCCAAACCAAAATTTAAGCAGATTAGGAAAAAATTCAAAACCCATTCCACAGCCGAGTTTTGCAACCGAGCTCTGATACCACTAAATATAACACCCAAAACCCAGCCTAGACGTTATGACTGGATCTAACGTGTCACATCAAAGGGTTGTTTGAAAACTATGAGTTCTTTCAAAGCCCTTCTACAATTTAAAGCTTTCTACCACTTAAAAACCCCAGTCTCAGTTGCTTAAAATCAAAACAAGATTTACTCAGAGTCATTCTCTTGCAAAATATTATTATTTTTAAAACCTTGTTTGTTGCAGAAGTTTGGTTCAAACAGTTGCGGAAATGTGATATTTTGAAAACAGTAGTTATTGTTTTAAAAATCCATGTTTAATAGACTAGAAGGTTGTAATTAAAAGAAACACCATATAAAAGCTAAAAATCCCAATGGCCTTATTACAAAATTATTAACCCAATAAATTAAAATGAAATAAAATAAAGTCGCTAAGTTTAACTTTAAAGCATATCGGACGTGTGGCCACCTCCGAGTCCCTCGCAGCTCCAAATCCTCTAAGGTCGGGATTACCGCACGATTAAAAATACGAGAACTCAAAGTGTAATCCCTATCACGACCAATGTCAACCCAAGCCCATACGGTATCGATGCGGGCCTAAGCCCTATTCAGAGAATGAGCCTAGGCCTAAGCGCTATTCAAGAACAATGGGCCTAGGCCCTATTCAAGAATGATGTGGGCCTAAGCCCTATGATATGCAAATGCAGACATGTAACCCAACCCACCCGGCCAACACACCACCCGTACCAACCAACACACCATGTGGGGACCAAGTCAACCCACCCAACTAGCACACCAATAACGCAGTCTAGCTGCTAATATCAACCCAAAGAAAGTTGCTAATACGCGATATCGTGGTTGAGCCACTAGAATCGATATCGTGGAAAAAGCCACTAAATCAGTATAACGTGGCAGAGCCACCAGTACAGTGCTTCCTCCAAAATCCATAACCCAAGCCAATGCAGTATGTCATGTCATAATTAACTCATGTATGCAGTGCATCACAATCAAAATCGATCATACCATTAATACTCATACATCAATGATACTACCACTAAGGGTAAAACGGTCATTTTGTCGTTTGGGGTTAAATCGGTAATTCACCCTTTAGGGGTATTCCAGTAATTTTACCCATCAAGGGTATTTCTGTAATTTTAGTCATCTAACGGCCTATCTAGAGGCCTACTATCGCCTCGAGCGACACAGGTTCCCTTTCTGGTCAAAACGGTGCAATTGGGCCTAAAGCCCAATTTCAGCCCAAGCAGCCCACACGCTCGTGTGGCCCTTACAGCCCATTTTCGGTCACGATTCTGCGAACCTCGCAGCCGCATCTCTTATCTGGCACTTACCATGGATTTTGCCCCTGTGGGCCCATTAAACCCTTTGGGCCCACTTCGGCCCAACAAGGCCCATTACGCCCTAAGCCCACGAGAAAGTTCGTGGCACTCCCAACGGTCTATCGCCAATAATTGTGGCTCGATTTATCTCTACAAGCGCTCACACGCTCGAGTGATCTCGAATGCCGAAGTCTCGGCTTATCGATTTTTCAGCTTTTATCGGTATACAGTAGCACAGAAGTGAAAACAACAATATTCTGTGTTTGAACAGTATGGTAATAGGTGTACGATTACACACCTTAATTTTTGAATCGTTTCTTGAATTCGCGAGAACCAACCTAGAACCATCGAAAACCTTTGTTAGCCTTTAATCACTAAAGTAACACTCTCCTTAAAGCACACACTCCAATATATCTTCCTTACCTTGCTTGAATGATAGCGTTCTTAAATCTCTCAACCTTCGTGACTCAGAACCAAATCCACGCCTTGCCTGGAATCTGGATTGCAACCAACATTTGTTAGATAGAAACAACTACCATCCCATCAAAAAACGGTAACATTCGCATTAGGAGCACGAAGGGTACCACAACTTACTCAAACCGATTGTCAGAAAGTTTTTATGAAGATCAACTTACCAGAAATGGTAGGACCGAAGAGTGCTCGACTAACCCCCTATCAGCAGTGCATTTGAAAATATCTAGTCTAGCAGATGAGGAGTGTTCGGCCTAACCAACGAGAATCTACTAGAAAATAACAGAAAAAGAATGGGGTCACAAGATGAGGGGGTAATCGGCTAGCAAGAGAAATCAAGAACATTCAACCAGGAGGGAGAGATGAACCTATAACCGGTCACTAAGGAGGGTGGAAGAACAAGTGATTTGCCGAAGGCTCAGTTGTTTAGTAGTAAGGAAGAAAAGATGTGGAAAAATAATGATCCAAATAGGTTGTAAAGAAAGAGGGGACGGCAGCAAAGGAGAGTAATCGTAGTAATGTGCAGAGATCAAGAGAATAAAAAAAATGCAAAATGCCTACCACCATTCTATCGCCTAAAGAAAACAACCAAAATACTTCTTGGAAGAAAAAAAAAACCAAAAGCCGAATATGAGAGGAGAGCAAGGGAGAATTCGACAACACCAACCACTACCCAAAATGCATAACATTTCTCCCCAGCCGAAAATGACTAGTTTGAGTCTCCTCTCACGGCACAACTCTCCACTTCTCCCAACTCCTTGATTCACTCCACCATTTCCTCCTTGAATCACTCCTAGCCTCCCATTCAAACTTGTTGACCAAGTTTTCAACCTCCTCTGTAGAGTTTGATCCAAACTCTACCTCTTGTAACATCAATTCATAAAATAAATGTCCCCCTTTTGCTATTCATGGGATTCAAACCCCCTCCATCATGCATGCCCAACACGCCACTTGCCACCACAACACCAGCTCACTTGTGACACTTAAACGCACATAGATATACTTAAGTCCTATTGCAAACAGCCCTCTCCTCTTAAGGGCCAAAAACTAAAAATTTTCCAAAGCTCAGACTCGAACCCAGGCCTCTTTAGAACCCCCAAATACACTCAAATAGCTAGCCGTTCAGGTACAACATGAATTTAAAGCAAAAATTATAGCCCCTAATTTGGGACGTTACATATAAAATTTATTCATTCATTAGCATATATTTTCAATTCTAATTCACTTCACAATTTATACCCTTCAATTTTTTATATTTACACAAATACCCCAACTTTTATAGTTTTTACATTTTAGTCCCTCACCAAATAGCCTATCAGATAAGCTAATTTTTCTCAATTGACACTTTATCTAAATATTCTAAGCTATTATAGAGCCTTTGATAAACATAATATAATACCAAACCCTAAGATTTAATCTTTTCACAATTTGGTGCTAAAATCAATTTCTATTGAAATTACTTGATAAAATCATCATATAACAAAATTAAAGCTTCAATTCCATGTTAATTCATCATAAACATTCAGCACTCATCAATGGTAACTTTCAAAATTACCCATAAAATCAAAAACTAATGAAATAGACAATTGGACCTAGTTGTAAAAATCTTAAAAACATAAAAATTTCAAGAAAAGAGCAAGAATTGAACTCACTTGTAGCAAAATATGAAAAACCAGCTTTTAGAGACCTTCTATGGCGTTTTTTGCTGAAGAAATATAAAGAAATGTCTAGATATTCCTTTAATTGCTATTTTATTTGTTTAATTTTACAAAATTTCCAATTTTGTCCTTAGTTCACGTTATTTCTTTATCTTTTCTACACTTATGCCGTTTCAACTTCTTCACTTAGGTCAAATTACTCATTAAGTCCTTCCTATTTACTATTTAAGCCATTTAATCACTATTTCTTTAATTAGCAAGTTTTTCACCTTTTTCAATTTAGTCTTTTTTATTTAATTAACTATCTAAACGTTAAAATTTTTTAACGAAACTTTAATACTAACTTAATAACACTCCGTAAATATTTATAAAAATATTCACGGCTCAGTTTATGAAATCGAGGTCTCGATACATCGTTTTCAAAACCACTTAACCTAATAAATTCTTTTAAAACACAAATCACTAATCCAAAAATCTTTCTAAAATCACACTTGACACGTAAATAATAAATAATAAAATTTTCAAACTCACTCGCCGGATTTAGTGGTCTCAGACCATTGTTTCCGACGCCACTGAAAATTGGGCTGTTACACAGACTCTTTTTATATAGGGAGAGTTTAGAGAGTTCAACTATAATTAAACTTAATCTTTTTAATATTAAATTAATATAATATTTATCAAGATAAATATTAGATTACATTTAATATTAAATCTTATTAAAATAATAGAATGTTTATCTACAAGATAAACATTAAATTAAATTTAATATTAAGATAATCACTTTAATATTAAATTAATAAAATACTATTAAGATAAGTTTTAAATTAAATTTAATATTACACTATTAAAATAATATTATTTTTGGAATAGTTAATCTGAAATCAAATTCTCTGGTAGAGTCCTAGTAGGAGTGTAACGTTTCAACTACTCAACCATCAAGACCAATCGCCGCCGCCACCGGACGCCGTTGCGTTGCGCGCGCCAACACCACCGTGTCGGTGATGCGGTCGCGACACCTTTACGCACCACTCGAGCTGATTCGTTTGTTCTCGATTCGGTTCAGGTCAGTGACGACCCGGTTGGTTCGATCTAGCCACCAGTTGGACCTTCGGCCCAATTTCAAATACTGGGCCCGATTCGACCAGTTTTGGGTCTTTGTCTCGGTTTTGGGCTCCCAGGCCTAATTTACGAACTCAGGTCCAATTTTCAAGTTCAATTACCTATTGGGCCAATTGTCTGACTTGAAAATTAATTTCCAAAAATATCATATTAATTTTAATTAATTTGATTAATTTAATTTTACTTGATCAAAATTAAATTTTCCAAAAATCACTTAGATTTTCAAAATTAATTTTTCAAGAAAATTATTTAATTAAATTCTCTAGTTGAACAATTCTCAGGACCAACTAATTTAATTCCACATCGAATAAATCTACTCAATTAAATTATTTCCAAAGTCGTGGAATTTTCTTCTAATTCAAACGCAGTCCGATTGAGCTTTTGTTGAGCTAGCGAAGGGACCAATCGGACATATACAATTAGACTCTAGTAATTGCAAGTATGTTTAGAAGCATCGTTTTGATAATTCACAATTACTTAATGATGAAGTCAGTCCACAAGAAGTATCATGATTGAAAATTCCTTATTGTATACTCTTTATGAAAACAATTCATCCAACTATTTTTTCAAATGACCTCGTCATGTGTGTGTTACCCTCATACGATATCCTTGATTCCTTTGAGTTAAATCCGTTCACTCAATACAATTCTATTTTATCCCATTGTCACCATTGTGTCTCCTTAATGATTAATATGATCACTGTCAACAAATGACTGTGATAAATTGTTTATTCAAGGACAAGCAACTTGTGGTCACGTTCCATATTTATCAATTCTTACAATGCCAATGAGAGGATATCATTAACTCTTTAATTGAGCCATCAATTCCACTGATGCTAGTAAACCCATGCCATACACAAGTCATGTACCAACATGCCTTGAGAAAAGCTACATGAGTAGAAACTTTAATCGTATTATCTTTCGGATTGTAGAATAATCCTCCATTTGTTCCTTTCACATATCCTACAAACATGCACAGTTTTGTCCGTGCATCCAACTTCTTTGCATCCTTATCCAGAATGTGTGCTGGACAATTCCATATTATAAAGTGATTTAAAGCAGGTTTCATTTCATGCCACGGTTCATAAGGTGTCTTATAAGCAGACTTGGTTGACTCATCATTCAAAATATAGCAAGCCGTTTGTATCACATATCCTCAGAAGGAAGTAGGAAGTTGTGAATAACTTAACATTGAATGAACCATGTCAAACAAGATTTTATTCCTTCTCTTAGCTACGCCATTCTACTGTGGAGTGCCCGCCACAGTCAACTAGGATAAAATCTCATTCTCTATGAGGTATCTTAAGAACTAGTCAGACAAGTATTCCTCACTTTGGTCTGACCGAAGATTCTTTATGGATAAACCTAATTGTTTTTCCACTTTCGCATGAAACTCTGAAAATTTATCAAAGGTTTCGCTTTTGTGGTGCATTAGATACACATATCTATATGGAGAATAGTTGTCGATAAAAGTCACATAACAATCGTAACTTTATCAGGCACTGATGCTCATGGAACCACATACATCAGTGTGCACAAGTTCTAAAGGTTGGTTGGCCCTTGTACCTTTAGCATTAAAAGACCTCTTAGTCATTTTACCTTCCAAGCAAGATTCATATTGTGGAAGACTAACTTCCTTAAGCATACTTAAGGGACCATTTTTCATGAGTCTAATGATTCTCTCTTGGTTAATATGACCAAGTCTTAAGTGCCATAGGTACACCCCACATTAGAGTGAGAAGTTTTAAGCTTTTTATTCACTATTTCAGTTTGAACCACTGAGTAGTTATTTGTTTTGATAAAGTAGAGATTGTTTTCCACCCATTCATTATAGATTAAATAACGATTTCTATTAATAGTAATCCCTTTATTGAATGTCATGGTATAACCGTCATAAAATATACATGATACAAAAATTAAATTCCTCTTAAATTGAGGTACATAAAACACGTTCTTTAAAACAATCTTCCTAAAATTATTAAAGTGTAAAATAACTTCTCTCACTGCTTCGGCTAAAACATAGCTCCCATCTCTGGTCCGCAACGAGAGGCTCCTGTCACGCAAACTTCTCATTTTGTTGAACCCCTATAAATAAATACACACATGGTTAGTGGCTCTAGAATCAATAACCTAATTGTCAATTGATTCTTCCACTAAGCAAGTTTCAACCACAAAGAGTTCCATACCTTTTCCCTTTTTGGCTAGGTAATCCAAATAGTCCTTACAGTTTGATTTGAAATGCCTTTTCCTGTTGCAGAAGAGACATTTGATATTTTTAGGATATTTTTCCTTCTTATCCTTATTCCTATCCACACGAGGTGGAAATAAAGACTTAGTTGGTTTCTTCTTTCCCTTACCTTTCTACTTCCCCTTAGAGGATGAGGGGCCCACAACTAAGTTTACTTTGAGTTTCTCTTGAACTGACTTACCACCATTCAGCATCAACTCATAGGACTGTAATTCCTTCATAAGTTGAGTCAAGGTAAGCGCCTTATTCCCCAAGTTGTAAGTGGCCCTCAAACCAGAAAACTCCTTGGTTAAAGATTTGAACACTATTTAAAAATGAGTGTTCATGTCTAGTTCAACCCCATTGTCCTCTACTTCTGCAAATAATCCCATAAGCTTAAGCATATTTTTTTGACCGGAGTGCAAGTTTTATATTAAGAATTCATCAAATTTGTAATAGTGGATTGTTGAACCAATGCGACTTGGCCTCCGAGCAAATCCTCCAAATTTGTCATGATCTCTTTAGAAGTATAGAAATTATCGTGTTGCTTTTGCAATATACTACTCATGCTCGCTAACGTATAACATCGAGCAATCGAGTCAGAATCTCTCCAGCAATTACTCGCTTTGGGCTGAGCTTCATGAGGGCACGTTTCGTTAAGAACAAATTTGTGTTTCTCACAGCTAAGAACTATTAGTAAGTTTCATTTCCATTCTCAAAATTTGTCCCCATTTAATTTATTCTCAGTAAGAATGTAACACCCCTTACCTATATTCGACACCGGAACAGGGTACGAGGTATTACCAAACTTATACGCAAGCAACCATACAAAATCGGGACATGATTTTTCCCTTCAAATTTAAAACTTTTCATAAACCTTCATATCACCCTTTACACTAGCCTACGAGGCCTAAAACACACTTTAGAAATGGTTCGGAATCAAATCGAACTCTTTAGAAGATCTCTGGAAAGACTTAGAAAAATTATCATCAAAAAGTCCACACGCCCGTGTGGAAGAATGAACACGCCCCTGTGGCATATGACATGTCCGTGTTCCACACCCATGTAGATTTATTTCTCAATTCGAACCTACAGGGATTTTCACACGGCCGGACACACGCCCGTGTCCATGGCCCATGTCCCTCACACGTCCTAGACACGCCCGTGTCTTAGCCCGTTTGTAAAAACCTTGACATTCTGTTTCTGACGTCATCGCCCCATAAATGTCACACGGCCAAGGAACACGCTCGTGTCCTTAGACCGTGTGGCGAATTAAATTCCTAATTTAGGTGTAGACTTCACACGGCCTGGGCACACGCCCAGGTCCTAGGCCGTGCTTCTTACACGGTTGAGACACACGGCCGTGTCTAAGCTCGTGTGGCTACTACTAGGCATTCTATTTTGCCAACCTAAGATGCAGGGGGACACACGGCCCAACCACACGCCCATGGGGAAGACCGTGTGCCCCACACGGCCTAGACACTCGCCCGTGTGTCTACCCGTGTGGACAAGGACAAGGCTATTTGCCAAGCATTTTCTGCCACCCTAACTTGTACATACATAAACCACAACAAGCCACTAACTCATTCGTGCATAATTAAACCAAATAAATCAACCATGCGACCTGCAAATTCATGAACAACCTCATCATTTCATAGATTAATATGAAAGAGCCGTCAACTATGGCCTTATACAAAAGAATTCATCCTTAAATGATCCAACACATTTGGCCAAAATAATATGACATTCAACTAAGACTAAGTCCCTATACATGCCATACTCAAAATGCTAAATCTAACTATACCAAAATGAGTGGATAGTGTGGGTGATCCCCCGACTATCTCCGTATCCCAAGCTGGCTCTTCGACACTATAAAATAAGGAAAAAGAGAAGGGAGTAAGCTTTAAGCTTAGTAAGTCTATAAGTAAACAATAAACATCATACCACATACTTATCTATCAAGAACATTACATACTAAATAAAAACAATTCAGATCCTCATAACCATACTTACTCATTTCAAACCTTACCACATCCCAAACACATATCATAAAACATTGCTCACATTTACATGCACTTATACCCTGCACTTATCACCACAATGCCACATGTAATTTCACTTAAACAAGTTTCTAGATGAACACTTCGAAATACTACTAGATACTCAGTGGTTTCGCACACAGCCCCCAATAATAAAACACACGGTGGTATCGCACACAGTCCCCCAACAATTATAATTACGATGGTATCGCACACAGCCCACCAAGAATGTTAATTACGGTGGTATCGCACACAGCCCACAAAGAATGTTAATTACGGTGGTATCGCACACAGCCCACCAAGAATGTTAATTATGGTGGTATCGCACACAGCCCACCAAAAATGATAATTATGGTCACGGATGTTTATCCATATCTTTTACCATCCCGGAGATTCACTCGAGAATTTCTTCACTTTCTATCAACTTAATAGATATCTATAAAATTCATTCGCATTTCCCATAATGCATTAATATGTAAAACATAATTAAAAGGATGTATCATTTACATAGAAACTTACCTCGATACAAAATATGCCAATTTGCAATTTAGTCCGAAACCTTGCCTTTTCCTCGGTCAAGGTTGATTCCACGTTATTCTTGATCTATAATGACATATTTAATATATTAATTAACCACATTAACCAAATCACTCCACAAATTCTTATTTTGGCAAAATACCCTTTTGCCCCTAGACTTCTACAAAATTACAATTTTGCCCCTAGGCTTGTAAAATGAAATGTGTTCATTTTTCATACACCCAAGCCTAGCCGATTCATATTCCCTCTTATAGCAACTCAAGATTTCAATTGTTACACACATTTACTACCTATTTTGCAACCTTTACAAAAAGGTCCTTTTAGGTGTTTTCATGAAAACACGTTTCACAAAAGTTGTATATTCAACCCCCAAAATTCATTTTCTTCCATAAAATTTCAGAAATCAACATGAATACTTACATAGCATATCCCTAGAATCTCAATCATTTTGCAAAATAGTCCCCTCATTAGATAGATCATGCTATAAGGGTCTCAAAAGTACAAAAATTAACAAGAATGATCACCAAAATCACTTACTAGTAAAGGTAGAAATTGCTGAAAATTTTCAAGCTTCTAAACCTCTTCTCTTGATGATATTTTCGGTGGGATAAGAAGTAAAAATTGTAAAAAATGATAGCTTCTTTATTTTATCTTATTTTATTCAATTAAGTCACCAAAACCCACCTAACCATTGACCATGTCTCATCTTTGTCCCTATGGCCGGCCAACACTCTCCCAATGGCCTAATTGCACATTAAGGACCTCCAATTTAATATTCTATAGCTATTTGACAGCTCCAGCTTGGAAAATAAAACTTTCGCACTTTATGCAATTTAGTTTTTTTTCGTAATTTAGCATGAAATCGCTAAAATTAATTCACCAAAATTTTCATGTACTCATATAATCATGCTATAACACATAAAATAATATTAAAAATAATTTCTCCGACCTCAAATTAGTGGTTCCAAAACCACTATTCTGACTAGCCCCAAAATCGGGCTGTTACAACTCTCCCTCCATTAGAGATTTTCATCCCCAAAAATCTTACCGATAAAGAGATTTGGGTACTGTTCTCTCATGGCTTCTTCTGGTTCTGACGTAGCCTCTTCTACACCATGTTTTTGCCACAACACTTTCACTAGAGCTATACTTTTGTTCCTCAACTGCTTAGCCTCTCGAGCCAAAATCTTAATTTGTTCCTCTTCATAGGTCATATCCGATCGTATCTCAATTTCGGTCAGAGGAATCACATGCGAAGGATCAGAACGATATCGTCGCAACATCGACACATGAAACACGTTGTGTATTCTCTCTAATTCCATCACTCGAAACGATGTGTCCTAAGAATCCGACCTCTCGGAGCCAAAACTCACTCTTGCTAAACTTAGCATACAACTGCTTATCTCTTAGAGTCTGCAAAATAGTTTTCAAGTGCCCCGCGTGCTCACTCTCATCTCGAGAATAAATTAGTATGTCGTCGATAAAAACAACTACAAATTTATCCAAGTACGGTCGGAAAATACGGTTCATTAAATCCATGAATACCGCAGAAGCATTCGTTAAGCCAAAGGGCATGATAAGTGAATTCAAAGAAGGTTAGAAAAGACAGTCATATGCAACCTCGTGAATTTAAAGAAGGTTAGAAAGTGTTGTTGTTTAATTCAAGGGTAAGGTTATTTTTGGGAAAGCTCAAATCCTGATGGAAAGGACCTTATACCATCCACAAAGTTTATCCATATGGAGCTATAGAATTGTATGATAATAATGGAGGGATATTTAAAGTTAATGGTCAACGTCTCAAACACTATTGGAATGGTAAAATTGAGCAAATTGAAACCTCATTCAATTTAATAGACCCTTGATTTTTAATATTTTTATTCTTTTAATAAATGACATACTTAGAAATTATTTTTCTTGAATTAGTATATTAAATTAAATCTATCTAAGGAGACTGGAATTTAAGTGGGACCATTTTGTGACCCCTCCAACATTTCTTGGGATATTAATTTAATGTAATTTTTCGAGAAGAAATTTTCTAAGTAATCTGAAAGAATTTTTTAATTTTAATTTTAATTTATTTGTTTGTGCTTAATAAGAGGGTTAATTTGGTCCAAGTACTAATTATTATATTTTTCTAGTTCAGTGTAATTTTTTAGTACAAAAAATAATTATAGTTTGGGCTTGAGGCCTAGAACAGTGAAGAGGAGAAATTTACCCAGTAAATGTCGTCCATAGGGTCCCTAAAAACCCTAATTTTACCGTCACTTTTCCCTTCCCTCCTTACATTGCCACCCAAGCAACACTTGTTGCTAAATTTTTGCTACAAGTTCACCCTAATTTACTAATATATAAACCCCTTTCTACTATCGTATTCTTCACACCATTCAAAGCAATTAGCTGTAAACCCTAGCCACCTATTCTTTTTCCTCTTAGCCATCAGCCTCAATTTCCTCCCTTGTTGCAAAACCCTCCTTATTGCCACCGCGAGTCTTTTTCCAGAGCAACCCTGTAACACCCCTAACCTGTATCCGTCGCTGGAATAGGGTTTCAAAGCATTACCGAGTAACCGTAATCTAAATCATTCATTTCAAAGCATTTCAATAATCATAATATAATTAATCAGTAACATGTATAAAGTCCCTTATTCAAGCCTTCGAGGCTTAAAAATCACTTTAGAAATGATTTGGGACTAAATCGGGAACACTTGAAAATTTTGAGAAAAAGTTAGAAAAATTTCACTGCAGGGGTCACATGGCCGTGCCCTAGCCCGTGTCCGTGCCCGTGTAACTAACTGACTTGGGTCACACGGCCAAGCCACATGACCGTGTGCCAGGTCGTGTACCCTACGAAATGGCCTCGGACGCCCGTGTTCTATCCGTGTGTCTCACATGGCCAAGTCACACGCCCGTGTGTCTGGCTGTGTGGACCTAAAATGTGCCTTAAACCACAAGTTTACCATTTCCTACTTACTTGGGCATTAAGCAACTCAAAAACTATTTTTTTTAACATATTCAAAACACAATAAAATACACTCAAAACATGCCAAAATAATCACCCTAGGTGCCTAACCAATGTACCCTCATTGGTACCAAAATTATATCATCAAAACATATTGTAACACCCCTTACCCGGGTTCTACGCCGGGAACCGGGCCCGAGGCATTACCGAACTCAAACCACTTAATCGCCACTTAGGCTCAACGTAATTACTCTCTATAACCTCATTCTCGACTTACGAGGCCTCACTCATACACACGAGGGCTCTCGAGAACAATCCGAAACTTTTACGATCCTTAAAAGTTTTCGCTTTTTTTACAGGTCTCACACGCCCGTACAAGATTAGGCATGCCCGTGCATAGACATACATGCCCATGTCCCTGCATCGTGCCTAAAAACTCGATGATCGCCAATTTGCCCACGGCCAAGGCACGCCTGCGTGCTTCCCAACCGTGGTGAATCGACTTCACACACACGACCTCAAAGCCTAGTCACTGCGCTCGTGTGGCTAGCCCGTGGCTATCTATCGATTTAAAATGTTAACATGCACGGGGACGGCCACAAAGACACGCCCGTGGGCTGACCGTGTGTCACACATGGTCTAGTCACAAACCCGTGTGTCTGACCACATGGTCAAGAACAATGCTATGTGCCAAGCTCTCTTCACCCCTCTAGCATACACAACATATACTCATCTAACACCATCATAATCAACTCAAATTGAAGTGCATTCTCACATAGAAAACTACATCTTTCTTTCATATAATGTAATAGCCAACAACCATGACATTATACAAAATAAGCTATCCATCTAAAGGCCAACACATCTTAGCCATTTACAACAAAATCCACTAACTTGTCTAGCCCCTATACATGCCATATACAAAACATTAAGTTTCATGTACCAAAGTGTGCTAATATGTGGGCTGTCTTCTGATGATCCTCGAATCTCGATTCAACGCTTTTAATCTATAAGACAAGGGAAAAGAAAGAGAGTAAGCTTTGAGCTTAGGAAGTTTACACATAAACAAATAAGCATCATAGTATAAGCTAAACAACAATTAGCATTATACTACCAAAAGTAATTAACAACTTTGCTTACTCTTTCTGACCCTTACCACATTTCCAACACATCATGAGTCACATACTCATAATCATCAAAATGCACCCCTGCATTCTATGTCACATTTACACAATATACAACACATCATTATTTCTCGTAATACATCCACACTTTTTATCCACATAACTTATCCACATAGTCTATCCACACAGTTTATCCACATAACTTACCCACACAGTCTATCCACACAGTTTATCCACATAACTTATCCACACAGTCTATCCACACAGCTAGTTCACATAACTAATCCACACAGCTATTACACACAGCTAATACACACAGTTAATCCACACAGCCAATATCTCAGTGGTTTCGCACTTAGCACACCACAATTGATTAATAAGGTGGTATCGCACTTAGCCTACCACAAAGGTATTCATAGTGATTCAGCACGTAGCTCACCAAACGATATACCTCATGATAGCATCGCACATAGCTAGCTCATCGTCAATATGCATTAGGATGGTATCGCACTTAGCCACCATCTAGCATTATCACAACTCATGCACGAGTCTACTTACTTAATCATTCTCTATCATACATTCATTCCACGTGGGTTCTCAAACATGCCACATACTAGCTAGCATTAACAAATTGTAAGTATGAATGCATTATTTATGCATAGACTTACCTCGATACTTAAAAGTATGAAAATATGCAATTTAGTCCACCACCTTGCTTTTGCCTCGGTTTCGATCCGGGCTTCGTCTTTCTTGATCTATAATGAATAATTTAGCTTATTCAATACACACATTGACTAAATTGACCCACATTTCATACTTTAGCAAAATTACTATTTTGCCCCTAAACTTTCTCATATTTACACTTTAGTCCCAAAGGCTCGTAAAGTGATTTTTATTCAAGTTTCTAGTCTTTCATGCTTAGCCGAACCACTTGTTCAACTAAAGTTATCATCAAATCTCACTAAATCACACATGTATGACCAAACTTAAGATTTTCACAATCAAGTCCCTACATGCATTTTCATGGAAAATCACTTAACAAAAGATGTTTCTACTACATCAAGCTTTCATAATCTTCCATAAAACATCAAAATACATGCATGTCATTCATGACCACATTTTTGAACATCCATTATAGCTCATCAAATAGCTAAAAATAGCTTACTCATGCTACCGGGACTTCAAAAATACAAAGAATATCAAAACCGAGCTTAGGAGCACTTACTAGCAAGCTTGAAAAGTTGAAAGAGCCCTAACAATGGCTTCTCTAGTTTTCGGCAGCTAAAGGGGAAGAAGATGAATGAATTTGTCATCTTTTCACCTATTTTAATCACTTATTTGATAAATGACCAAAATGCCCTTTTTGATAAACTTCAAATTTTAACTCATCCATGCCCATTTTTGTCAAAAAACTAGAATTTGGATAAATTACTATTTAAGGACCTCTAATTAATAATCTAAAGCTATTTTACACAAATAGCTTCTAGAAACACACATTTTGCAACTTTTGCAATTTAGTCCTTTTGGACAATTCAACCACAATTTCACAAAATTGCTTCATGAAACTTTCACACTAGCATGCATACATAATATAAACCTCAAAAACTCATTCATAACCCTCGAATTTGTGTTCTCGCACCACTATTTCGACTATGCCCTAAACCGGGATGTTATAACTCTCCCCCATTTAGAGATTTTCGTCCCCAAAAATCTTACCAGTAAAGAGGTTTGGATGTTGCTCTCTCATAGCTTCTTCCGTTTCCCACGTAGCCTCTTCCACACCATGTTTCTACCATAACACTTTCACTAGTGCTATGCTCTTATTTCTCAACTATTTCACTTCTCGAGCCAAGATCTTAATCGGGTCCTCTTCATAAGACATATCCGGTCTTATCTCAATTTTCGTCGAAGGAATCACATGTGAAGGATCGGAGCGATACCATCGCAACATTGACACATGGAACACGTTATGAATCTTTTCCAACTCTACCGGCAAAGTCAACAAGTATGCTACAGGCCCAACTCTATCTGTAATCTCATACGGCCCTATGAACCTTGGACTCAATTTCCCTTTTCGTTCAAATCTCATAATCTTCTTCCATAGTGATACTTTCAAAAATACTTTGTCACCCACTTTAAACTCAATTTCTTTTCTTTTCAAATCCGCATACGACTTCTGTCGGTCCGAAGCAACTTTCAGACTATTACGGATTACTTTCACATTCTCTTCGGTTTCTTTCACTAGATCGACCCCATGGATCTGCTTCTCACTAAGCTCGGTCCAATACGAAGGAGTCCGACACTTACGGCCATACAGAGCCTCATACGCTGCCATCTGTATACTCTACTGATAACTATTGTTATAGGCGAATTCGACCAAAGGTAGATATCTCTCCCAACTACCTTCAAATTCTAACACACAGCATCGAAGCATATCTTCAAGAACTTGAATCACTCTTTCAGACTGACCATCGGATTATGGATGGAACGCAGTACTGAAATTCAATCTCGTACCCATGGCCTCTTGCAACTTCTTCTAAAATCTCGAAGTAAACCTCGGATCTCTATCCGATATAATAGACACAGGTACACCATGCAATCTTACTATCCCTGCCACATACAACTCAGCTAACTTATCCAGCGAATAATCAATACGTACTGGAATAAAGTGAACCGACTTTGTCAATCTATCCACAACAACCCACACAGCATCTCTTTTTCTCGGAGTCATCGGCAACCTCGTTAAAAAATCCATGGTAACCCGATCCCATTTCCATTTGGGAACCATCACTGGCTGAAGCAATCCCGAAGGCACTTGATGCTCAGCTTTCACCTGTTGGCAAATCAGACACTTAGTCACAAACTCTGAAATATCTCTTTTCATACCCGGCCACCAATACAACTTCCTCAAGTCGTTGTACATTTTCATACTACCCGGATATACTGACAAGCATCCACTGTGGGCTTCATGCAAAACCTTTCGAATCAACTCCTCATTTTTAGGAACACAAATTCTGTCACGATACATCAAACAACCATTCAAATCCACTCTAAAATCAGAATCACTTTCTGATCCGCACTTAGCTATCTTAGCTTGCATATCGCTGTCATTTCTCTAAGCCTCACATATTTGTTGAACAAATAGTGGCCTAGCTCTCAACTCTGCCAAAATAGCACCATCATCAGACAACACTAAACTCACTCTCATAACTCTTAGAGCATACAGGGATTTCCTACTCAAGGCATCCGCAACCACATTCGCTTTTCTCGAGCGGTAATCAATGACTAACTCATAGTCTTTCAACAAATCAAGCCACCGTCTCTGTCTCAGATTCAGATCCTTCTGATCCATCAAATACTTTAAACTCTTGTGATCCGTAAAGATTCGGCACTTTTCACCATACAAATAATGTCGCCAAATCTTTAACTCAAACACAATCGCAGCCAACTCCAAATCGTGAGTCAGATAATTCTTCTCGTGCGGCTTTAACTGCCTTGAGGCGTAAGCTACTACCTTACCCTCTTGCATCAACACGCAATCGAGACCATTAAATGACGCATCACTATAAACCACAAACTCCTTCTCTGATTCTTGTTGAACCAAAATCGACGCCTCAGTCAACATTATTTTCAGTCTCTCGAAGCTCTGTTGACATGTCTCAGTCCATTCAAAATTGACATCTTTATGCAACAAATTTGTCATCGGAGTAGCAATCACGGAGAACCCCTTTACGAAACATCTGTAATATCCCACTAATCCCAAGAAACTTCTGATTTCTAACACGTTCCTCAGCGGTTTCCAATCCATAACAGCCGATATCTTACTCGGGTCAACTCTGACACCATCACCTGACACCATGTGTCCTAGGAATCCGACCTCTCGGAGCCAAAACTCACTCTTGCTAAACTTAGCATACAACTGCTTATCTCTTAAAGTTTGCAAGACAATTCTCAAATGCTCTTCGTGATCGTTTTCATCCTGAGAATAGATCAATATGTCGTCAATAAAGACAACCACAAACTTGTCCACATATAGTCTGAAAACACGGTTCATCAGATCCATAAAAATCGCAAGTGCATTCGTCAAACCAAACGGCATAACCAAAAGGCCATACCTTGTCCGAAATGCAGTTTTCAACACATCTTGCTCTTTCACTCTGAGCTGATAATAACCAGACCTCAAGTCTATCTTGGAGAACACTGTAGCTCCCTTCAGTTGATCAAAGAGATCATCAATCCTTGGTAAAGGATACTTATTCTTCACTGTCACCTTGTTCAGTTGTCTATAGTCTATACATAACCTCATAGACCCATCTTTCTTCTTCACGAATAATATCGGAGCACCCCACGACGAGTAGCTCGGTCTTGCAAAACCCTTATCTGTCAACTCTTGCAATCGAACCTTGGTTCTTTCACCTCTGGTGCCATGCATGACGGGCAATCGAAATAGGTGCCGTTCCTGGAACCAACTCAATTCCAAACTCGACCTCTCTCACTGGAGATAATCTGGGTAACTCTTCCGGAAAAACATCTGGGTACTCACATACCACTGGCACTGTTTCAAACTCTACTCCAACCTCTTGAGTATTTAACACAAAAGCAAGATAGGACTCACATTGTAATATCCTAAAAAATTGAGTATCATCTTGTTACTTGTGTTAGCTCGAGTATGATTATTATTATGTGCTTAGTATAGTTTTATGAAGGCTTGGAATTATTAGCTAAGCTAGAATGATTTTTTTAGTATTGAAAATATAGTGAAGAGGAATAGGTGAACCTGACACTTAAGTTAATTTAAGTGTTAAATTTTAGCACATGAGGAGTTAGTGGCAAGGTGGTTATGGCGCATGAATGGTTGCTTGAGGGGAGTGGTTCGAATCCCATGGATGGACTTTAGGTGACTTTTATTTTTGCATTTATATGGCATGTGTTGGTCAAACTCTAATTAAGGTAAGGTTGGACTATTGTCTTTTATGGATAGTAGACTAAGGAATAAGGCAAGTTATTAGTTAAGGTATGGAATCAAGATATTATGAAAGGATAAGGGGACATAAGGCTTGATGTATGGGAGATGTTTTGGAAATATTTTTATGGTCATTTTGACCATGAATGTGGACGATAGATGGCTAGGGGGTGGCCGAATATTGTATGGGATTAGGGGAAGATAGTTGGCCAAATTCTTGGCATTTTGTGCATCTTTTCTCTTTTCTCCAAAATTTTTCTCCTTAGCTTGAATTTGTCTTGTGCATTAGGTGAAACTGTTGTTTTGTTTTGGCTATCATCTTTGACCATATTGGTATCCCTTTTTCTTCTTTTCCTCTCAAGCTTTTCTTTCTTTTTGGTACCGAAATATTATTTCTTTTGAAGGCATTTTTCTTTCATCCTTTTCTTACTTGACCGAATGTGCACCTTTATCAAAAACTTTTTCTTTGTTCAATTCCTTTCATAACTTGAAACCATTTAGCCTCTTTGATCAATCCTTCTTTTACTTTCTTCTTGGCCGAACCTTCTTCTTCTTCCCCATCTCTCTTGGTTTTCTTCCATTGTTTGCTAAAGCCAAATTCTCTCTCTCCTCTTTATTTTTCTTTGCCACTCTCGTACTTCATTTCTTTTTAGCCACATATCATTTGTTTTCTTCTTTCAAAACCATAGCCGAAACTTCTCATTCCCTTTTTGATTTGTCTTGGCCGAATATCAACAAGGGTAGATTCTCTTTAGGTTCTTTTCTAATCGGTGTTGAAGATAGGTAAGTTTCTTGGCCAAATCTCCTTATATTTTTCTTCTCTGTTGTTTTTCATGAGGGCAAAGGCTGAATTTTTGGGCATTTGTTAGCAAGATTCTAACTATTCATGGGAACCGATTTTCTTCTAGATTCTTCGGGACTTTAGAAGCAATGGATATAAGCCCTATATCTTTAGCAATCGAAGTTGGTAAGTCAAGTGGTAAGGATTCATGTTGGTTCAATATTCTTTAAGTTGTTGAGAAAAACCAAAGGTTAATGAGACTAAGATTTATTGGTATGGTCGAATGGCCTTGTTAATGGTTTTGTGGTTTGGCCGAATGTAGGACAAGGAGATCTAGTTCGGTAGATCGGGTCTTCGGGATTTAGAACTTTCGTTAGTGACAGGTGTGTATCTTACACACTTTATAATTCGATAATATATATTTATTAATAAACTAATCATGTTATTAAAGCCGAAAGCTGTGAGATCTTGATATGATACCTTGATGGGTATGAGCAAAGATCGGGTAAGTCCGCTTTCGATATGATGTTGTTATATGTTGTTTAATATCATGATCTATGATATATATTCGTTATATGTTCATATCAAAGTATGATGGCATGATTTACACTCGTAATACATTGATTTGGGTGATATGAGAGAGGGGGAAGGATTTGATATCCGTGTCTTTGGGACACCGTGAGGTTTGGCACCTCCAAAGTGGTTTGGTACCACATATTATTTCGTGTCTTTGGGACACTGCAGGTTTGGCACCTCATAGCGCCTCGTCCCAGTGGCTTAGTACCACAGTGGGTTGGCCCCACATTTGATATTATGGGATTGGACTTGGTGATTTGGTATCACACGTGGGTTGGCCCCACAACTTTATTATTCGTGACTTTGGGTCACCAAAGTGGTTTGGCACCACATTATTGGATATCGTGACTTTGGGTCACCAAAGTGGTTTGGCACCACCGGTGGTTTGGTACCACACGGGGTAGAAAAGGCGTTATGGATGGCTAGGTTTGGGGTGCATTATATATATTGCTTGGTTATAATTGTGTAAGTATGTTGCATCAGCAGGGAAGGATTATGCATCGAGTCTTGGTGACTCACCTTCTCCCTTATCCTTTTAGGTGATTCAGAACCGCGGATGAGGAGCCGGATAGACTCGAGGAGGCCATGCAATAAAAATTCGATTTACACGGATTTTGGTTTGGGTATTATATTTTATTTAAGTTTGGTTTTTCATCTCTATTTGAAATTGTAATAACGCCTCTTTAATTATGTTATTTATTTTATGGATTATTTATATGCTTTGGATTTGATTTTAACATGGCTTATAAAATACATGGTTGATATAATAATTTGAGCATAAAGTTTTCTAAACTACAAAATACAATGGTTTTCAAAACGTTACCATCGGTTAATATAAATCATTTGATAAATTTTTAACAATTTAAGTGTTTTAGATAACTCATACTATTTTTCCAAAACTTAAGTTTCCAAGTTTCAATTAGAAATGGTTTTCAAAATAATCGCTTGGGTTTCTTTTAAATTTATAAAAGGTTTTCTAATCTATGGATCTGCAACTAAGTATTAAAGACTTATTTACGGAATTTCAAAGTAAATTATTAGTTTTAAACTTATTATACACCTGATTTCTACAAACTTAGAACAAACAAAGAATTTTTCACTAAAATTTAATCGTTAACTCAATTTTCTTCAAAACGTTTTCCTTCGTGGCATGCCAGATTCGGTTGTGTCGTATTGACCGGGTTTGGGGTGTTACAAATTGTATCGAGCCAAGTTCAAAAGCTGTTTGTGTGGGCCCGAGGCCCAAAATGATTTAAAGTATGGTCTTAAAATGTTTTGTTTAAAATTATATGGTTGGAAAGGCATGGCACCGAGTCTCCCAAGACCGATCCGCTTGGTAAGTATCTCAAACTATTGCTTTTGATGATATGATTATGATGAGGATGGCATGAGTGATTAGTAGTAGAAACTACTCTAGAGACCCAAACTATAGGTTGAATGTACTCGCGAAACAACTTCTTATTAAAATTATTCATAAAATTGTGTTTTAAAGAAAGTGGAATAATGACTAATGCATAACGCTTTTAAATCAGATAAGTCGAGACTTTAGACATGAGTACTCGAGGTCGGGGTCGTATTACTCATGGACGTGGTCGGGGTAGGATGGGCGTGTGCGAGCAAGAAGGTCCAGTCAAGGATCCGAGAATGAGGTACCACCACCCCCACCACCAGCGGTTGGAGTTGAGCATCAGGATCAAACGGGGGATGACGCAGTGTCTCAGGCGATGCTGCGAGTTCTTGAGAGGGTAGCTGGAATAGGTGGAGGTACGGGAGTTCGAATCCGTATCCGAGTGACTTCGAGCCAATGGAGTGAGGTATTTCGAGGTGTTTGGTGTGGCTCGACGCGCTGCAGTATTGGTTAGAGGCGACGGAGCGAATCATGGATGACTTGGATTTGAATGCTGAGGACAAGCTGAAAGGGATAGTGTCGCTTCTTCGAGATGAGTCATATCAGTGGTGGCTCACGGTGCGGAATAGTGCTGCAGCGGAGGATCTCACTTGGGATTATTTTAAGGCAAGCGTATTAGAAGAAATATGTTGGGTCTAGTTACATTGATGCACAAAGATAAGGCATTTCGAGTTTGGTCCGGGGAGTAAGTCCGTATCGAGAATATGAGGCAGAATTTTTAAGATTAAGCCGGTATGCTGGAGGTATCGTGACTTCGGAGCACGAGCGATGTGTCCGGTTCGAAGATGGATTGAGGGACGAGCTGAGATTGCTGATTGCTCCACATCATGAGCGAGAGTTTGTTGCGCTAGTTGAAAAGACTAAGATAGTTGAAGGTATAAAGGAATCTGTAAGGCGAGAGACACGGCAGAATAAACATAAGAGAGGTTTTGGATCATCGGGTCACCGGTAATTCTCGTAAGAGGGTTAGCGAGTGGGCCGAATCAACTGGGAGGCACATCGCTAATCGGGGACCAGCACAGTGTAACCCGATGTGGGAAATCTCATTGGGGTGAATGTTGGACCGGAGGAAAGGATGTTTTGAGTGTGGCTCATTTGGATCATCGTGTGAGGGATTGTCCACGTAAGCTAGCCAGGAATCAGCCTGAGGGTCAAGGTTGTGCTCAGTTCAGAAATGAGGGACCCTCACCGCAGAGAGGTCGTGGTAATGGTAGAGGAGGTAATGGTTACGAGTCGAGGCCGCGGAGCTTCGAGGCGGAGGTGCAAAAGACCGAGGCAAGACTGACTGGTTTGGTGTATGCAGCGAGGCGTCGAGAGGAGGGTGACGCACCGGACGTTATAACCGTAACGTTCTTAATCTTTGGTGTACCATATACGACTTTGATAGATGTGGGTTCGACACATTCGTATGTTGCTAGTAGCATAGTAGAGACTATAAATCTAGACTCTGAGACTACTTCTAGGAAGATGACAGTACTTAGCCCACTAGGTCACTCAGTAGAAGTAAATAAGTCAGATAGGGATGTACCCCTAGAACTCCAAGGGGTAGTGTTTGTAGCTGATCTGATGGAACTGCCGTTTGAGGAGTTCGATCTGATTCTTGGGATGGACTGGTTGGTCAAGTATCAAGCAAGTTTGGATTGCGCTGCTAAGCGCATGGTTTTGAAGACAGCTAAGGGCAAAGAGGTGGTTATGATAGGTAATAGAAGAGATTATCTATCCAACGTGGTATCTGCGTTGAAAGCTGTGAAGTTGGTCAGGAAGGGCTGTGAGGCATTTGTGGTTCATGTGTGTGCGTTGGAGGCTAAGGAGTCTACTATGGGGAATGTTTGAACAGTAAAGGAATATGTTGACGTATTTCCAGAAGAACTTCCGGGATTGCCTCCGGATCGTGAAGTTGAATTTGGTATAGATCATCACACAGAATCTGCGCGGTGTCTATTGCTCCGTATAGGATGGCGCCGAAGGAATTAGTGGAATTGAAGGCTCAGATTCAGGAGTTGTTGGATCAAGGTTTGATCCGACCAAGTGTTTCACCTTGGGGAGCGCCGGTACTTTTTGTCAAGAAGAAGGATGGTTCGATGCGGATGTGTATAGACTATCGCCGATTGAATAAGTCGACGATAAAAACAAGTATCCTTTGCCGAGGATAGATGACTTGTTTGATCACCAAGGAGCAGCGGTTTTCTCCAAGATTGATTTAAGGTCCGGATATCATCGGTGAAGGTGAAAGAGGCTGATATCCATAAGACGGCATTTCGACTTTTCGGTATGGGCACTACGAATTTACGTAATGCCGCTTGGGTTGACTAACGCTACGGCGGCATTCATGGACATGACGAATCGGGTTTTCCAGCAATTTTTGGATCAGTTTGTCGTAGTATTTATAGACGATATTTTGGTATACTCCAAGTCAGAGGAGGAGCATGATGCGCATTTGCGAGTAGTGTTACAGATTCTGAGGGAAAAGCAACTTTACGCCAAATTTAGTAAGTGCGAGTTCTGGCTTAGGGAGGTGACTTTCTTGGGTCACGTAGTATCAGCTGAGGGGATTAGAGTGGATCCTTGGAAGATTGAGGCAGTGTTGGATTGGAAGCCGCCTAAGTCAGTGGCTGAAATTCGAAGTTTTCTAGGTCTGGCGGGGTATTACCGAAGATTTGTAGAGGGATTTTCTTTGATAGCAGCACCTATGAATAAGTTATTGAGGAAAGGAGTTCCATTTGTGTGGACTGAGAAGCACCAAGGAAGTTTTGACAAGTTGAAGAAGATTCTAACTGAAGCTCGGTTTTGATTCAACTCGAGCGAGGCAAGGAATTCACGGTTTCATTGTGATGCATCACATTTGGTTTGGGATATGTCTTTGATGCAGAAGGGAAGGTAGTGGCTTATGCATCTCACAGTTGAGACCACATGAAGTTAACTATCCAACGCATGACTTGGAATTAGCTGCAGTGGTTTTTGCTTTGAAGATATGGAGACACTATTTGTATGGAGAGAAGTCGATAGTCTACACGGATCACAAGAGTCTTAAGTATCTTTTGACTCAGAAGGATTTGAACTTAAGGCAGCGTAGATGGATTGAGTTTTTGAAGGACTACGACTATTCGATTGAGTATCATCCGGGCAAGGCTAACGTGGTGGCAGACGCGTTGAGCCGTAAGGTTGTATCAGACTTAAGATCGATGTTTGCTCGTCTTAGCTTATATGACGATGGGAGTCTTTTGGCAGAATTGCAAGTCAAGCCGACTTGGTTAGAGCAGATCAAGGAGAAATAGTTAGAGGATGATGGTTTGAATGATCAGAGGTTGCAGGTTCAGAATGGTGGTTTAGAGGATTATAGTTTGTCCAGGGATGGAGTATTGTGTTTTAAAGGAAGAGCTTGTATGCCAAAGGATGTTGAGTTGAGGCAAAGGATTCTTCGGGATGCACATAGCAGCCCATACGCTATGCATCCTTGAGGTAGCAAGATGTATCGGGATTTAAGAGAGAAGTTTTGGTGGCAGTGCAGGCGGAGGTAATCGAAGTTTGTGGGTAAATGTCCGACGTGTCGCCAGGTCAAGCGGAACATCGATTTGCCGTCGGGTTACTTCAACCGTGAAGATTCCTGATGGAAGTGGGAAAGGATCACTATGGACTTTGTCAGTGGATTACCCCTTACGCCAAGTAAAAAGGACTCAGTTTGGGTGATTGTGGATCGTTTGACTAAGTCAGCTCATTTTATTCTGGTAAGGGTGGATTACTCGCTTTAGAAGTTAGCTAAGTTGTATGTGGCAGAAATAGTGAGGTTGCACGGTGTACCGATGTCGATCATCTCGACAGAGATCCTAGATTTACGTCGAGGTTTTGGAGAGCGTTACATTAAGCTTTGGAGTACGCGGTTGGATTTGAAGACGGCATTTCATCCACGATCGACGGGCGATCGGAAAGAGTTATCTGATTTTAGAGGATATGTTGAGAGGTTGTGTTTTGGATTTGAGCAGGCAATGGGAAGAGTTTTTGCCATTAGTGAATTCGCATACAACAATAGTTATCAAACAAGCATTAAGATGGCACCATATGAGGCGTTGTATGGTAGGAGGTGTCGCACACCTACATCTTTGGGCCAGTGTTGGGTGAGCGTCGGATGTTAGGACCAGAGTTGGTTCTGAGGACCGAGGATAAGGTTAAGATGATTGAGGCTCAAATCAAGGAAGCTTCCGGATAGGCGTAATCATATGCCGATCTCAAGCGGAGGGATATAGAGTTTCTTTGTGGGTGACAAGGTTTTTCTAAAGGTCTCACCATGGAAGAAAGTGTTAAGATTTGGGAGAAAAGGCAAGTTAAGTCCAAGGTTTATTGGGCCGTATAGGGTGTTGAGACGAGTGGGACCAGTAGCCTATCAGCTCGAGTTGCCATCAGAGCTGAGTCAGATACATGATGTGTTCCATGTATCCATGCTTAGACGCTATCGTTCAGATCCATCGCATGTCGTGGCAGTAGAGGAAATAGAGGTGAGTCCAGATTTGACGATAGAAGAAGAACCTGTGCAGATTCTAGATCGAGATGTGAAAGTTTTGCGTAGGAAGTCAGTTCCTTTAGTGAAGGTTTTATGGCGGAACCATGGCGTAGAAGAAGCTACGTGGGAACCGGAGGATGTGATGAGACAGCAGTTTCCTCAACACTTTTGAGCAGGTAATTTCGAGGACGAAATTTTCTTAAGGGGGGTAGAATTGTAATATCCTAAAAATTTGAGTATCATCTTGTTACTTGTGTTAGCTCGAGTATGATTATTATTATGTGCTTAGTATAGTTTTATGAAGGCTTGGAATTATTACCAAAGCTAGAATGATTTTTTTAGTATTGAAAATATAGTGAAGAGGAATAGGTGAACCTGACACTTAAGTTAATTTAAGTGTTAAATTTTAGCACATGAGGAGTTAGTGGCAAGGTGGTTATGGCGCATGAATGGTTGCTTGAGGGGAGTGGTTCGAATCCCATGGATGGACTTTAGGTGACTTTTATTTTTGAGGGGAGTGGTTCGAATCCCATGGATGGACTTTAGGTGACTTTTATTTTTGCATTTATATGGCATGTGTTGGTCAAACTCTAACTAAGGTAAGGTTGGACTATTGTCTTTTATGGATAGTAGACTAAGGAATAAGGCAAGTTATTAGTTAAGGTATGGAATCAAGATGTTATGGAAGGATAAGGGGACATAAGGCTTGATGTATGGGAGATGTTTTGGAAATATTTTTATGGTCATTTTGACCATGAATGTGGACGCATAGATGGCTAGGGCGGTGGCCGAATATTGTATGAGATTAAGGGGAAGATAGTTGGCCAAATTCTTGGCATTTTGTGCATCTTTTTCTCTTTTCTCCAAAATTTTTCTCCTTAGCCGAATTTGTCTTGTGCATTAGGTGAAAATGTTGTTTTGTTTTGGCTATCATCTTTGACCATATTGGTATCCCTTTTTCTTCTTTTCCTCTCAAGCTTTTCTTTCTTTTTGGTACCGAAATATTATTTCTTTTGAAGGCATTTTTCTTTCATCCTTTTCTTACTTGACCGAATGTGCACCTTTATCAAAAAAAATTTCTTTGTTCAATTCCTTTCATAATTGAAACCATTTAGCCTCTTTGATCAATCCTTCTTTTACTTTCTTCTTGGCCGAACCTTCTTCTTCTTCCCCATCTCTCTTGGTTTTCTTCCATTGTTTGCTAAAGTGAATTCTCTCTCTCCTCTTTATTTTTCTTTGCCACTCTCGTACTTCATTTCTTTTTAGCCACATATCATTTGTTTTCTTCTTTCAAAACCATAGCCGAAACTTCTCATTCCCTTTTGATTTGTCTTGGCGAATATTAACAAGGGTAGATTCTCTTTAGGTTCTTTTCTAATCGGTGTTGAAGATAGGTAAGTGTCTTGGCCGAATCTCCTTATATTTTTCTTCTCTGTTGTTTTTCATGAGGCAAAGGCCGAATTTTTGGGCATTTGTTAGCAAGATTCTAACTATTCATGGGAACCGATTTTCTTCTAGATTCTTCGGGACTTTGGAAGCAATCGATCTAAGCCCTATTTCTTTAGCAATCGAAGTTGGTAAGTCAAGTGGTAAGGATTCATGTTGGTTCAATATTCTTTAAGTTGTTGAGAAAAACCAACGGTTAATGAGACTAAGATTTATTGGTATGGCCGAATGGCCTTGTTAATGGTTTTGTGGTTTGGCCGAATGTAAGACAAGGAGATCTAGTTCGGTAGATCGGGTCTTCGAGATTTAGAACTTTCGTTAGTGACAGGTGTGTATCTTACACACTTTATAATTCGGTAATATATATTTATTAATAAACTAATCATGTTATTAAAGCTGAAAACTGTGAGATCTTGATATGATACCTTGATGGGTATGAGCAAAGATTCGGGTAAGTCCGTTTTGATATGATGTTGTTATATGTTGTTTAATATCATGATCTACGATATATATTCGTTATATGTTCATATCAAAGTATGATGGCATGATTTACACTCGTAATACATTGATTTGGGTGATATGAGAGGAGGGGGAAGGATTTGATATCCGTGTCTTTGGGACACCACACAGTTTGGCACCTCCAAAGTGGTTTGGTACCACATATTATTTCGTGTCTTTGGGACACGTGAGGTTTGGCACCTCATAGCGTCTCGTCCCGGTGGCTTAGTACCACGATGGGTTGGCCCCACATTTGATATTATGGGATTGACGCCGGTGATTTGGTATCACACGTGGGTTGGCCCCACAACTTTATTATTCGTGACTTTGGGTCACGGTGGTTTGGCACCACATTATTGGATATTGTGACTTTGGGTCACGGTGGTTTGGCACCGCTTGATGGTTTGGTACCACACGGTAGAAAAGGGCGTTATGGATGGCTAGGTTTGGGGTGCATTATATATATTGCTTGGTTATAATTGTGTAAGTATGTTGCATCAACCGGGGAAGGATTATGCACTGAGTCTTGGTGACTCACCTTCTCCTTATCTTTTCAGGTGATTCGTAAACCGCATGGATGAGGAGCCGGATAGACTCGAGGAGGCCATGCAATAAAAATTCGATTTACACGGATTTTGGTTTGGGTATTATATTTTATTTAAGTTTGGTTTTCATCTCTATTTGAAATTTTAATAAGGCCTCTTTAATTATGTTATTTATTTTATGGATTATTTATATGCTTTGGATTTGATTTTAACATGGCTTATAAAATACATGGTTGATATAATAATTTGAGCACAAAGTTTTCTAAACTACAAAATGCAATGGTTTTCAAAAGCGTTACCATCGGTTAATATAAATCATTTGATAAATTTTTAACAATTTAAGTGTTTTAGATAACTCATACTATTTTTCCAAAACTTAAGTTTCCAAGTTTCAATTAGAAACGGTTTTCAAAATAATCGCTTGGGTTTCTTTTAAAATTATAAAAGGTTTTATAATCTATGGATCTGCAACTAAGTATTAAAGACTTATTTATGGAATTTCAAAGTAAATTATTAGTTTTAAACTTATTATACACCTGATTTCTACAAACTTAGAACAAACAAAGAATTTTTCACTAAAATTTAATCGTTAACTCAATTTTCTTCAAAACGTTTTCCTTCGTGGCATGCCAGATTCGGTTGTGTCGTATTGATCGGGTTTGGGGTGTTACACACATCCTTTTCTCAAACATTTCTCAGCCACTAGGGAAGAAATCATCACGAGTAGATTATCCGATCCACCTGATTCAACCCAAACCACATCTGCACTCTCACATTTCAGTTCAATAAACTTACTAAAACAGTTCACTAAGACACTATGGGTAGTCAACCAATCCATGACTAGGATTAAATCAAACTCATCAAACGACAACAACATCAGGTTTGCTGGAAAATAATGATTCTCAATCAACAAAGGAAAATTCTTACACACTTTGTCCACTAACACATACTTTCCTAACGGGTTTGACACCTTAATCACAATGTCCGTAGACTCAACGATCATACTCAAACTAGATGCTAATCTCATGCAAATATAAGAGTGAGTAGACCCTGGATCTATTAAAGCAATAACAAAGGTGTCAAAGAGAGAAAAAGTACTCGTTATCACATCAGGGGAGGATGCCTCTTTGTGAGCGCGAATGGCATACGTCCTCGCAGGTGCCCGACCCTCTGGTCTCACAGCAGAATCTCTGGGCGCACCTCTACAACTAGCCCCACCTCTTAGGTTCCTTGGTGGTCTACCCCTCGTAGACACATCACTAGGTCTCACTTCCCGCTTCTCTTCCTTATCATCCCTCTCGGAGACGATTCACGGATAAAGTGGTCGGGAACCACATTTATAACATTTCGATTGTTTCCCCAACACTCTCCGGTGTGATACCTACCACAACTAGGACACTCCGGTTTACTCTTTGTATTGCCCACACTTTCCATCGAGGGAGCTTGGGCTCTCAAACCCGAGCGAGTATTGCCCAAGTCTCGATGCGAATAACCCACTGGTGCTGTCGTCCGAGGATTCACTTCCTTGGATCTTTTCGACTAGACTTGATATGTGATAAACCGAAATAGTAACATATTTTAGGCCCACATTTAGTATGCTTTTGGATGAATTATCCCTTATTTTATGTAATTTGGTGCTCTTAATCCTTTCTTTTCATGAGATATACGCAGGAAAGCACCAGGGGATGAAAAGAACGTAAAACGGGCTTAAAACGGGACAAATGGGCCAAAGCATGAAATCGACATGGCCTGGACCAAAGATCACAGGGCCGTGCCTCACTGATCAACTAGAACACGGTCTAACCCCGACTCACACGGCCGTGTCTCATTAAAGAAATTCGAACACAGCCTGGCCACGATTTACACGGGCGTGTGCCATGGTCGCGCCTCTACCGTGGAGAAGAGCAATTTCATTCGGGAAAGGATACTTAGGGAGAAAGAAACGTATTTCAAAAGCCTATAAATACACCCTAAGTATGACCTAAAAGGGGGAGCCCAAAGCTATCGTCTAGGGGCATCGTGCTAGGCTAGAGAAGGCAGATTTGTGGGGATTCACTCAGGGATAGCCTGTTGATCCATCTCAAGAAGCCAGAGTTATACTCAAGACGGAGGATCTCCTCTTCAATTCCTTCAGGGGGTTTTAGGGATTTCTTATGTTTTGTTTTATCTTTTCTCTTGAGATGTTTTCCTTTATTGTTATGAACTAAACCCTTCGGATACCCGAAGGGGATGAAACCTATGATGAATCTTGTTATTTGATTATTTGAATTATATGATAATAACTTAGTTTGTTCTTAATTGTGTGAACTTAATCCAAATCTAATGTGCTTAGGTGGAGGAGGAATTGACCCTGCATAAGAGTAGATCCAACATAATTAAGTGGAGTTGATCGCACGCCTAGAGATAGGGTGACGAGATTTTGCTGGATTAGGGTGAAACCTAATATGGGAATCCATAGATCGATTTACTGCTATTCTAGGGGGTTATTATAAGAGAACGAGAGTTCCACTAATCAACCTAGGGTTAGACGTTATTCATCTCGAGAGAGGGTTTAATATACGTTAAGGAGTCTTACGGATCAAACTAAGTGAATAAATCGTATGGTTCAGTGTTAGATAACAAGTGAAGTCTAGGTGGATTCTTCCTAGGGTATCGTCGCAATCAACTGAGTTTTTCCCAAGTTATTTTCCAAATTCATTCTTCTTTGTCTTAGAGTCTTTATTTTAGTAGTTAATTAATTTAGATTAATAAACAACTTCACTTATTTTAGGCTAAATAATAAAAAGAAAGTTAGTATTAGTACTTTTAGTTCCTTTGGGTTCGATAATCCGGTCTTGCCTAAACTATACTACTGTTCGATAGGTGCACTTGCCTTTAATCATTGTCAGAGTTAGTTTCCAGGTTCGATCATTCTTTTATAAATTTTAAAACTCTGATTTACAGCGATCAAGTTTTTGGCGCCGTTGCCGGGGAACTAAAATATTAAGAAAACTCTATTTTTATTACTTTAGCCATTATTTTTATTTTTCGCAATTTATTTTTATTTTTAGTTTTAATTTTAAATTTGCTAAACTTTCTTTCTTTCTTTTCCTCGCAGGTACCTCTAGTTTATGACTAGAAGGAACCCAACAGGACCATTAGAATACGACAGTGATATTGAAGCTACCGCTCGAAGAAATCGCAGAGAAATTAGGCGAGCCCTAAATTACCAAGGAGAGCGAGAAGACAGATCCAATCCTACTGAAGGGATGGACGAAAATAATCTTCCACCACAAGATGTGGGAGAAAATAATGCTCCTTGTACTATGTTTGATTATGCTAAACCGCATTTAACAGGAGCCGAATCTAGTATTGTTAGGCCTGCTATAGCTGCTAATAATTTTGAATTAAAGCCTAACACTATACAAATGATTCAACAGTTTGTTCAATTTGATGGTTTACAGGACGAAGATCCAAACGCTCATATAGCTAATTTTGTAGAGTTCTGTGATACCTTCAAAATAAATGGCGTTTCTGATGACGCCATACGACTTCGGTTATTTCCCTTTTCATTAAAGAATAAAGCTAAACAGTGGTTAAACTCGTTACCACGAGGGTCAATCACTACATGGGAACAAATGACTGAAAATTTTTTATTAAAATATTTCCCACCGGCCAAAACGGCCAAATTACGTAATGATATCTCTTCTTTTGTGCAGATGGATTTAGAGACATTATACGATGTATGGGAGAGATATAAGGATCTCTTGAGAAGGTGTCCGCACCATGGTTTACCTTTGTGGCTCCAAGTCCAAACTTTTTATAACGGTGTGAATCCTTTAACGAGACAACTAATCGACTCAGCCGCCGGTGGAACTTTGAACAATAAAACTCCAAAGGCAGCCTACGAGTTTATTGAAGAGATGTTGCTGAATAACTATCAGTGGCAAGTTACAAGAACAAGGCCAACAAAAACAGCCAGAGTTTTCAACATAGATGTAGTAACCATGCTATCAACACAGGTAGAGATGATGAATAAAAAGCTTGATAGTTTGTGTTCTTCGCAGGTACATCCAGTCATGCAGTGTGACACAAGTGGAACCGTGGCGAATTCTGAGTACCCACCATACCAACCAGAGAGCGAACAGATGAACTATATAGGTAACAATTTCAGATCTAATAATAACCCTTATAGTAATAATTATAATCCAAGTTGGAGGAACCACCCAAATTTTTCATGGGGAGGACATGGAAATCAAGGAAATCAAAGACAACAACCTCCTCAAAATTTCCAAAATCAGCCCTATCCACAGGAAAAGAAGCCGAGTCTTGAGGAGACGCTAAACAAATTCATAGCATCAGCAGAGGCCCGCTTCCAAAAGACTAAGACAACATTAGATAATCAACAAACAGTGATCAAAAAGATCGAGAGTCAAGTTGGGGAATTTATTAAGTCAATTGAACAACCATCGAGATGGTTTTCAAATTCGATCGGTGGTTTTCTAAAGAAACAGAATAGGTAAAGGCGTTACACTAAGAAGTGGAAAGGAGCTAGTCGAACCGAGAGAAAAGAATGCCACCCGTAGATGACAAAACAAAGGATATGAAAATTGAGGATGTAATTCCAGTACATAAAGAAAGTAAACCACCGATCCCATATCCAACAAGGTTGAAGAAAGAACGATTAGACTCCCAATATAGTAAGTTTCTCGAGCCTTTTAAACAAATACATATTAACCTACCTTTTGTTGAAGCCATTTCACAGATCTTCGACGACGCGAAATTCTTGAAAGAACTCTGACGAATAAAAGGAAGCTTGAAGAAATATCAATGGTGGAGCTTAATGAAGAATGTTCGGCCATCCTCCAAAACAAGCTACCAACCAAATTAAAAGACCCAGGAAGTTTTACTATTCCTTGTTTAATTGGCAGTTTAAATGTTAAGAAAGCATTAGCTGATCTAGGTGCCAGTATTAATTTAATGCCTTATAAGATGTTTAAACGAGTAGATCTCGGGGAACCAAAACCCACTAGGATGAGTATTCAGTTAGCTGATAGATCTATTAAATATCCTAGGGGAGTTATCGAAGACATCTTGGTAAAAATTGATAAATTTATTTTTCCCATTGATTTTGTTGTGCTTGACATGGATGAAGACATTGAGGTCCCCTTAATTCTAGGGCGCCATTTTTTAGCTACTGCTAGGGCTGTTATTGATGTAGGTGATGGTAAACTTGCATTAAGGATAGGCGATGAGGAAATTAGTTTTCAAATTTATGATGCCATGAAATATTCTAGAGAATAAGATGATTCATGTTATTTTGTTGATACCAATGACCATCTCATTCAAAACTCATTACAGGAAATCCTGCATGAGGACACGATGGAACTGTGTCTCACTCAAGAAGAGGGGGAAGAAGATGAAGCTTCTGAGTTAAAATTATCATCAAAACAAATGGAAAAAAAAGCATCGAATTTGATGACGATTTCAAACAAAAACCTTCTGTTGATGAACCACCCAATTTAGAATTAAAACAACTACCAAAGCACCTAGAGTACGCATTCCTTGGGGAAAATTCTATGTTACCATTAGTTATCTCTTCAGAATTAGAACCCAAGGAAAAAGAGGAGTTGATACAGGTACTGAGAGAGCATAAAAAAGCCATGGCTTGGAAAATCTCTGACATTAAGGGAATAAGCCCAACATTTTGTACCCACAAAATTTTAATGGAAGATGAGTACAAGACATGTGTGCAACCACAAAGACGACTAAATCCCAACGTAAAAGAAGTCGTGAAAGCCGAGGTAATCAAACTTCTAGATCTTTGGAATAATTTATCCTATTTACGATGAAGAAGTGGGTGAGTCCTGTGCAGGTTGTCCCAAAGAAAGGAGGCATGACCGTGGTAGCTAACGAAAAGAATGAACTAATTCCTACCAGGACAGTCACAGGTTGGAGAGTTTGCATAGATTACAAGAAACTGAATGACGCCACTAGAAAAGATCACTTTCCCCTACCCTTTATTGATCAAATGCTAGAAAGGTTATCAGGACACATGTACTATTGCTTCCTAGATGGACTCTCCGGCTATTTCCAAATCCCAATAGCACCTGAAGATCAAGAGAAGACAACGTTCACATGCCCTTACGGTACGTTTGCTTATCGTAGAATGCCTTTTGGATTATGTAATGCTCCTGCTACTTTTCAGCGTTGTATGCTAGCAATCTTTGATGAACTCGTGGAAGATATCATGGAGGTATTTATGGATGATTTCTCAGTTTACGGTAATTCTTTCCATCTTTGCCTTAAAAATTTAAAACGAGTCCTAATGAGATGTGAGGAACAAACCTTGTTTTAAATTGGGAAAAATGTCACTTCATGGTACAAGAGGGAATAGTATTAGGACATAAAATTTCTAGTAAAGGGATCGAGGTAGATAAAGCAAAGATTGAAACCATAGAAAAATTACCTCCTCCCAGTTCAGTTAAGACCATTAGATGCTTTTTAGGACATGCAGGATTTTATAGAAGATTCATTAAGGATTTTTCTAAAATAGCTAAGCTGTTAACAAAATTACTAGAAAAAGATGCTCCTTTCAATTTTGATCAGGAATGTTTAGATGCATTCAATATCCTTAAGGATAAACTAATAAATGCTCCAATTATAATTGCACCTGATTGGAATCTACCCTTTGAACTAATGTGTGATGCAAGTGACTTCGCAGAGGTGCGCCTGGGACAACGAAGAGGCAAGCATTTTCAGCCAATTTACTACGCTAGCGAACACTAACACCCGCACAAGAAAACTATACCACCACGAGAAAGAATTGCTAGCGTAGTTTTTGCTTTTGATAAATGTAGACAGATATCTAATATTGTCTAAAGTTGTCGTTTACTCGACCATTCAGCTCTTCGTTATCTTTTAAACAAACCTAATGCAAAACCCGGACTCATAATGATGGATTTTACTCTTACAGAATTTGACTTAGAAATACAAGATAAGAAGGGAGCCGAGAATCTTGCAAATGGATCACCTTTCTAGACTTGAAAATCCATACACCAAAGAACTCGATGAAAGTGAAATAAATGATTCGCTTCAGAAGAACAACTCTTTTCTATAACACATTCTCGAGGTACCATGGTTTGCAAATATTGCGAATTATTTAGCGACTAACGTCTTGCCAAGGAAATTAACACATCACCAAAAGAAGCGATTCTTTGTTGATGTGAAAAATTATTTTAGGATGATCCCTTTCTTTTTCGCATATGTGCAGATCAGATAATTCGAAGATGTGTTACAAACACAGAAGCGAGCAAAATCTTGGAGCATTGCCATTCAGGACCATCAGGAGGACATATAGTGGTATTAAGACAGCACACAAAATACTCGAATCAGGTTTTTATTGGCCCACTCTATTTAAAGATGCCAACAGGTATGTTACCTCGTGTGATAGATGCCAATGAATAGGTAATATTTCTAAACGTGATGAAATGCCTCAAACATATATGTTATCATGTGAAATATTTGATGTATGGGGTATTGATTTCATGGGACCATTCCCTAGTTCGTTTGGAAACAAGTACATCCTAGTGGCGATTGATTACATGTCAAAATGGGTAGAAGCGGAAGCTTTACCTACCAATGATGCTAGGGTAGTAGTCAAGTTTCTCAAGAAACTCATTTTCCCGATTTGGCACACCGAGAGCCATCATTAGTGATAGGGGTACTCATTTCAGTAATACTCAATTTGCAAAAGTCCTAAAAATATGGAGTATACCACAGGACAGCCACCACATATCATCCTCAAACCAGTGGGCAAGTTTAGGTAGCAAACCGAGAACTTAAGCGCGTTCTAGAAAAAACGGTTGAATCAAATAGAAAAGATTGGGCAGTTAAAGTAGATGATGCTTTATGGGCCTATAGAACAACATTTAAAACACCTCTAAGGACATCCCCATACAAACTTGTATACGGGAAAAGCTGTCATCTACTATTTGAATTAGAACACAAAGCTTTTTGGGCAATAAAATTTTTGAATTCTAACCTCAAAATTGCAGGAAAAAGAAGAATGATGCAGATGAACGAGCTGGATGAGTGGAGAACGGAAGCCTATGAGAACTCAAAACTGTACAAAGAAGCAACAAAGCGACGCCACGATGCTCATCTCAAGAGATCAAAATAATTCGAAGTAGGAGACCTGGTCCTACTATACAACTCAAGGCTTAAACTATTTCCGGAAAAGTTAAAATCAAGATGGTCAGGCCCATTTATGATCAAAACAAATTTTCCATATGGCACCATCAAGGTAACTCATCCCACTAAAGGCACATTCAAGGTAAATGGTCACCGACTTAAAATTTATAATGGTGCAGATTTTGGAGATATGAGAGAGGAGCTTATGCTCCATGAGCCTTCTTTTAGAACCGAAAACAGGGAAAGTCTAGCTTAAGACTATAAACAAGCACTTCTTGAGAGGCAACCCGAGCACTAACCTACTAACATTTTATTTTTTTCTAACACCACACTAAAATAAGTCCAATAGAAATGCAGGTTTCGAAACACGGCCTTTAACACGGGCGTGTCAATGGCCGTGTGCAAGACAAGGGCCAAAACATGGGCGTGCCAGGAGCCGTGCACAAACAGGGAAAATTTTCTTTCGACAACACGGGCTACGACACCAGACCACGCCCGTGCCCCATAACCATGTGAAGCTACTGACTTTCCAACCACGGGAAGAACACGCCCGTGCCCCATAATCGTGTGAAGCTACTGAGTTTCCAACCACGGGAAGAACACGCCCGTGCCTTACGACCGTACGAAGCTACTAACTTGCCACCACGGGCAGAACACGCCCGTGTCTTCCAACCGTGGTCGAATCGAAAACAAACGTAGAGAATCAACACACCCTGTGACACGGCCGTGCGATGCGGCCGTGTGAATCGACACACCCTCAACCCACGGGCGTGGTAAATTGCCAGACTTGAGATTCTATTTAAATACCATGCCCCTCTCTTTTCTCTCCTTACCTACTTCTCTTCTTCTTCCTTTCTTTCTTTTCTCCCTTTTGTTTTTTTTTCCTTTTCCTAATAAATCCTCAAACTCTTGAGCTACAGCAAAACCATATCCATGGCAAAGAAGCGTAAAAGGCCAATCTCCTTAAAGGAGACCGATTCACTTGAGTTCATGCCGGCAGCTTCATCCAAACAACAAGCCAAGGGTCTTTGAGACCAATTATCTGTTCTTTTATTTTTATCTTCTCCTTTATTTTCTTTATCTTTACTTCTCTTCTACTTAGTTTAGTTTATTTTGTTTTAGTTTCTTGTTTTTAGGTTCTTAAGGTTGCTTGGGAATCACGACACCACCATCACCATAACCTCAGCCTTAGAAATCACACCCAACAATAAGGACCTCCCAGTCTATTCATCTTTTCTTTTAATTTTAGTTTTCTTCTTAGTCTCCTTCTCTTTATCTTTCTTGTCTTTAATTACATTATTAGTATAGTTTTAATATTACTCTAGATGTCCTGGCTAACTCTCCACGAGCCTCTCAATTTCTTCATCTAGCACAGGTTCGTCATCCAGACGGCCCATCACCACCACCAAAGGCACAATCTCCTCTCAAGGAATCATCCGAAAATTCAGGAAGTTTTCACTTATACCCATATCTGATGATTTTATTACAAGGTTATTATATATTTTTGTACATTGAGGGCAATGTACATCTCAAGTGTGGGGGTGAACAACCTAAAAGATACCTAACTCAAAGCCTGAATTTAGCCTTGTCTTAAAGTAAATTACTCATATTACTAATTAGGATGGAATTTTACGATGATTTATGATTTTTGATATGTTTTAGATTAAGTCATCGATAATTGTGCATTGATAACTAAATTCTAAGAATACTAGAGAATCAAGCATAATAAGTCTATTTTTTGAAATTAAAAATTTGCTAGGTTGTCAAACCGAGTTTAAATATTATCTTGAAGTTTGAAATTTACGAGGTTGACATCAAAATACCCATAAATTTAGTGAGTTTTTGAGCCTTATAGAGCATAAATTCTTTTTCTTGCTCACTTTATTGATTATGAGTATGTCAACATTGATCTGTTATTCTAGAACTTGCATCGATTATACATGTCGAGACCACATTTTTTTGATTTGATATGCAGAGATGATAAAGGCACCTAGGATTTAACCCACTTACTCCACTAAAAACCCACCTTCACAATTAACCCCTAGTGAACCCCGTTTAATCCTAACAACCCATTTATTGACTCACCCACTAATATTAACCCAGAACCCCTTTGTTTTTGTTATCACCATTCCTTTTGATTACCCTTATATCGAGATTTGATTTGATTAATAGCCTAACTATGTTTTTATTTCAGTAATTTATATTTTATTATGTATTTATGATTGTTCTTACAAAAAAAAACGAAGTTTATTCATTATTAGTTATGTGATTAAATGAGCTTATACATTTATTCCAAATATCAAAGAAGAAGCTCGTATTATTAAGTACTATTAGTTTTCAATTGATGTAATTATTATTAGTTCATTAGTTCTTAGTTAGGTAAATTGTCGATTCAATCTCGATTCTAACCCTCTAATTCAGCCTTACTCCACACCTTAACCCTAGCCCCGTTACAACCCTAACAAAGCCCTTTTGATTTGTGTTTCATCTCATATTTCAGTGCTGGAGATTTGATTTTCATGCAAGCCTATGGGATTAACTCTTCATGTTCGACTTTTGAGTGCCTAAATTTTGAACCTTAAACACTTTGAGTGATTTGAGTGGATCTTTTGTGAGGATGTCAATCCTTGTCGGTTTCAAATTAAAGGTAAATATTTAGATGAAGGGAAACACCTATGTTTTGTGCTACAAAATATAAGGCTTATATTGTTTGAATTTTTAGGACACTTTGAGTTGAATTATCCATGTATAAATTATCTCTGAATTATGATGAGACACTATCGATGGATTTATTATGAATTATAGAAAGTTCGTTTTAATTGTAAGTTGAGAATTTTGCTTGAGGACAAGCAAAAGCTTAAGTGTGGGGGTATTTGATAAACCGAAATAGTAACATATTTTAGGCCCACATTTAGTATGCTTTTGGATGAATTATCCCTTATTTTATGTAATTTGGTGCTCTTAATCCTTTCTTTTCATGATATATACTCAGGAAAGCACCAGGGGATGAAAAGAACGCAAAACAGGCTTAAAACAGGACAAATGGGCCAAAGCATGAAATCGACACGACCTAGACCAAAGATCACACGGTCGTGCCTCACTGATCATCTAGAACACGGTCTAACCTCGACTCACATGGCCGTGTCTCATTAAAGAAATCCGAACATGGCCTGGCCACGATTTACACGGGCGTGTGCCATGGCCGCGCCTCTGCCGTGGAGAAGAGCAATTTCATTCGGGAAAGGATACTTAAGGAGAAAGAAACGTATTTCAAAAGCCTATAAATACACCTTAAGTATGACCTGAAAGGGGGATCCCAAAGCTATCGTCTAGGGGCGTCGTGCTAGGCCAGAGAAGGCGGATTTGTGGGGATTCACTCAGGGATAGCCAGTTGATCCATCTCAAGAAGCCAAAGTTATACTCAAGACGGAGGATCTCCTCTTCAATTCCTTCAGGGGGTTTTAGGGATTTCTTATGTTTTGTTTTATCTTTTCTCTTGAGATGTTTTCCTTTATTGTTATGAACTAAACCCTTCGGATACCCGAAGGGGATGAAACCTATGATGAATCTTGTTATTTGATTATTTGAATTATATGATAATAACTTAGTTTGTTCTTAATTGTGTGAACTTAATCCAAATCTAATGTGCTTAGGTGGAGGAGGAATAGACCCTGCCTAAGAGTAGATCCAACATAATTAAGCAAAGTTGATCGCACGCCTAGAGATAGGGTGACGAGATTTTGCCGGATTACGGTGAAACCTAATATGGGAATCCATAGATCGATTTACTGCTATTGTAGGGGGTTATTATAAGAGAACGAGAGTTCCACTAATCAACCTAGGGTTAGACGTTATTCGCCTCGAGAGAGGGTTTAATATACGTTAGGGAGTCTTACGGATCAAACTAAGTGAATAAATCGTATGGTTCAGTGTTAGATAACAAGTGAAGTCTAGGTGGATTCTTCCTAAGGTATCGTCGCAATCAACTAAGTTTTTCCCAAGTTATTTTCCAAATTCATTCTTCTTTGTCTTAGAGTCTTTAGTTTAGTAGTTAATTAATTTAGATTAATAAACAACTTCACTTATTTTAGGCTAAATAATAAAAAGAAAGTTAGTATTAGTACTTTTAGTTCCTTTGGGTTCAATAATCTGGTCTTGCCTAAACTATACTACTGTTAGATAGGTGCACTTGCCTTTAATCGTTGTCAGAGTTAGTTTCCAGGTTCGATCATTCTTTTATAAATTTTAAAACTCTAATTTACAGCGATCAATATGACTTGCCCATCGGCCTCTTTCTAGCATATCGGGCTTCACTCATAGCCCTCCTCTTTTCTGAACTCAGCTCTTCGGCCTTACTTGCCCTCTCAACTAATACCACAAATTCATTCAACTCTAAAATGCCCACTAGGAGTTTGATATCCTCATTCAACCCATCTTCGAACCTCTTGCACAAGATGGTCTCTGTCGACACACATTCTTGAGCGTATTTGCTAAGCCTAACAAACTCACACTCGTATTTTGCTACTATCATCCTTCCTTGTTTCAACTCAAGGAATTCCTTCCTTTTTAGGTCAGTAAACCTCTGGCTTATATACTTCTTCCGGAACTCTTCCAGAAAGAAGTCCCACGTCACCCGCTCTTTCGGGACTACCAACGTCAGTGTCTTCCACCAATGGTATGCCGAATCTCTCAGCAAAGATACGACACACTTAAAACTTTCCTCAGGTGTGCATGAGAGCTCATCGAACACCCTCATCAAGTTCTCCAACCAAAACTCTGCCCTCTCTTGGTCATAATCTACCTTAGCTCTAAACTCCTCAGCCCCGTGCTTCCTAATCTTATCCACCGGGGGTTTCGATATCCTCACCACATCCATACCTTGAGGAGCTACTGGATTTGGCTGAGGTATAGGAGGAGGTGGAGGGGGTTGAGAATTAGGGTTCGCACGGACATAGTCCGAGTACCAATTACTCATCATTTGGAGAAAGGCTTCCCGTGCCTCTTCCCCTTGACCCTTGACCTCGGGTCCACTCTCAACGGGCACGGTCCCTTGCGCAGGAGCCGACGCATTACTCACTGCTTCATCAGCAGTCAATGGATCGGAATCCATATACTATAATAAACAAGATTTAAATCATCAGAAACCACCACATTATCATTGTACACTTATGGCATGTATAGCTAGACTCTTACACCCACTACAGTAGTCCTAGAAACGGCTAAACCATAACTCTGATACTACTAAATGTAACACCCCTTACCCGGGTTCTACGCCGGGAAGCGGGCCTGAGGCATTACCGAACTCAAACCACTTAATCTCCACTTAGGCTCAACGTAATTACTCTCTATAACCCCATTCTCGACTTACGAGGCCTCACTCATACACACGAGGGATTTCGAGAACAATCCGAAACTTTTACGATCCTTAAAAGTTTTCTCTTTTTTTACAGGTCTCACACGCCCGTGCAAGATTAGGCACGCCCGTGCATAGACATACACGCCCATGTCCCCGGACCATGCCTAAAAACTCAGTATTCTGCCAATTTGCCCACGGCCAAGGCACGCCCGTGCTTCCCATCCGTGGTGAATCCTGACTTCACACACACTGCCTCAAAGCCTAGTCACACGCCCGTGGGCTATCCTGATTTAAAATGTTAACATGCAGGGGACGCACGGCCACAGCACACGCCCATGGGCTAACCGTGTGTCACACATGGTCTAGACACACACCCGTGTGTCTAACCACATGGTCAAGAACAAAGCTATGTGCCAAGATCTTTTCACCCCTCTAGCATACACAACATATACTCATCTAACACCATCATAATCAACTCAAATTGAAGTGCATTCTCACATAGAAAACTACATCTTTCTTTCATATAATGTAATAGCCAACAACCATGGCATTATACAAAATAAGCTATCCATCTAAAGGCCAACACATCTTAGCCATTTACAACAAAATCCACTAACTTGTCTAGCCCCTATACATGCCATATACAAAACATTAAGTTTCATGTACCAAAGTGTGCTGATATGTGGGCTGTCTTATGATGATCCTCGAATCTCGATTCAATGCTTTTAATCTATAAGACAAGGGAAAAGAAAGAAAGTAAGCTTTGAGCTTAGTAAGTTTACACATAAACAAAGAAGCATCATAGTATAAGCTAAACAACAATAAGCATTATACTACCAAAAGTAATGAATAACTTTGCTTACTCTTTCTGACCCTTACCACATTTCCAACACATCATGAGTCACATACTCATAATCATCAAAATGCACCCCTGCATTCTATGTCACATTTACACAATATACAACACATCATTATTTCTCGTAATACATCCACACAGTTTATCCATATAACTTATCCACACAGTCTATCCACACAGTTTATCCACATAACTTATCCATACAGTCTATCCACACAGTTTATCCACATAACTTATCCACACAGTCTATCCACATAGCTAGTTCACATAACTAATCCACACAGCTATTACACACAGCTAATACACACAGTTAATCCACACAGCCAATATCTCAGTGGTTTTGCACTTAGCACACCAGAATTGATTAATAAGGTGGTATCGCACTTAGCTTACCACAAAGGTATTCATAGTGATTTAGCACGTAGCTCACCAAACGATATACCTCACGATAGCATCGCACATAGCTAGCTCATCGTCAATATGCATTAGGATGGTATCGCACTTAGCCACCATCTAGCATTATCACAACACGTGCACGAGTCTACTTACTTAATCATTCTCGATCATACATTCATTCAACATGGGTTCTCAAACATGCTACATACTAGCTAGCATTAACAAATTGTAAGTATGAATGCATTATTTATGCATAGACTTACCTCGATACTTAAAAGAATGGAAATATGCAATTTAGTCCACCACCTTGCTTTTGCCTCAGTTTCGATCCGGGCTTCGCCTTTCTTGATCTATAATGAATAATTTAGCTTATTCAATACACACATTGACTAAATTGACCCACATTTCATACTTTAGCAAAATTACTATTTTGCCCCTAAACTTTCTCATATTTACACTTTAGTCCCAAAGGCTCGTAAAGTGATTTTTATTCAAGTTTCTAGTCTTTCATGCTTATTCGAACCACTTATTCAACTAAAGCTATCATCAAATCTCACTAAATCACACATGTATGACCAAACTTAAGATTTTCACAATCAAGTCCCTACATGCATTTTCATGGAAAATCACTTAACAAAAGATGTTTCTACTACATCAAGCTTTCATAATCTTCCATAAAACATCAAAATACATGTATGTCATTCATGACCACATTTTTGAACATCCATTATAGCTCATCAAATAGCTAAAAATAGCTTACTCATGCTACCAGGACTTCAAAAATACAAAGAATATAAAAACCGGGCTTAGGAGCACTTACTAGCAAGCTTGAAAAGTTGAAAGAGCCCTAACAATGGCTTCTCTAATTTTCGGCAGCTAAAGGGGAAGAAGATGAATGAATTTTTCATCTTTTCACCTATTTTAATCACTTATTTGATAAATGACCAAAATGCCTTTTTTGATAAACTTCAAATTTTAACTCATCCATGCCCATTTTTGTCAAATAATTAGAATTTGGATAAATTACTATTTAAGGACCTCTAATTAATAATCTAAAGCTATTTCACACAAATAGCTTCTAGAAACACATATTTTGCAACTTTTGCAATTTAGTCCTTTTGGACAATTCAACCACAATTTCACAAAATTGCTTCATGAAACTTTCATACTAGCATGCATACATAATATAAACCTCAAAAACTCATTCATAACCCTCGAATTTGTGGTCTCGCACCACTATTCCGACTAAGCCCTAAACCGGGATGTTACACATATCATCAATGCATCATTCAAATCAAAATTATAAACATGCCAAAATCCATCAATTTGGCCTAGCTCATATCTACCTAAAACATCAAATTTAATTCACTTACACAAAACAAGCATTGATTCAATTCAACATACTATATTATGGCTTCAAACAAAAGCACATGTTTACATATATATACCAAAACAACATAACACTTATAACTTCATTTACAGTTCATCCACAAAATAACTATCAACTAGACATTCTAGGTACATGCCAACAAAAAAGATCAACACCACAACATTTGAGGTCGGGATCGTTGCTGGATGTTGAACCAGCGATCAAAAGAGAAGTACCTAACCTGCGCACGAAAAACAAAACCGTACGTTGAGTAAAACTCAGTGATATTTCTATAAATCGAAAAATTAAAGACATAATAATACATGAATGTTCAAATTAAATTTTCAATCACATTATTAACTAAGCATAACATTACAAGATATCATCATTCAATTTCATACATATTAATGCATCATTCCATATTGTATTCAATTTTTTTCACATGATTTCATACTTAATTTGGCTTAAACAATTATCTCAATTCCCATCACTTGCTATATAAATAGCTTTCCATATATCAATCAACATTTCATTTATACAATGGCACAACTCATTCCACATTCAATTCATGAGTACATAACTCATATATTTCTTTTGTTCACAACATATTTCACATTTCATTTTACAATCTATTATCTCATTTACATTTCACATACCATGCCATTTCAATATCAAATATAGAACTTTATTAATTTTTTACCCCTATTAACACGACTCAGACTCAGACGGATACACGGATCCAACCAACAAACCAGTTTTGCACCCAGTGCCTTATCGGATAAATATGAAGTAATAACTGCGCCCAACGCTATATAAATTGACACCTAGTGTCTCATCGGTTAAATTGAAGCAAATTTGCACCCAGTGCCTCATCGACTCGAAGTCAAAGCAATCCCTAAACTCTTCCTATCCTATGGCATGCCATCTATATCTGACTCAGCTCGATACAGTTAATAGGGTTTAATTTCACATTTCAAATACAACCAATATCTAGTTCTCATATTTGCACATATATTCATTTCTATTCAAATAAATCAATACATTCATAATGTATATACCAATTCAATCCATTTCAATCAACTATCAAAATGCCAAATACTCACCTCAATCACTTACCATACGCATTAAATCGAATTACAATAATTAACAACTAGGTTCGGATTTATAGAAATACAAGCCGTGGATTTCGAGCTATTCGACGTTGATTTTATCCTTCCCTTTTTAATCGAGGATTCCAGTACGACGTTAGCTACAGAACTAAAACAATTAAAGTACATTAATACAATACAATTTAATTTTATATTGACTATTTTAAATTTTTACTCAATATTTGCTTAAATTCTAATTTAGTCCCTAAATCGAGACTAATTTTTATTCTTCACATTTAATCCTATATTTTTATACTAATTTCACTTTAAGCTAAATTTAGCTCCTTATTTTTCATTAAACCCCTAAATTTTGAATTTTTCACAATTTAGTCCCTACTACTCAAAATTTACAATTTGTTCTACAATTTAATCCTTTTTCATTTCTAGCTTAAAAATCTATCAATTTAATCTCTAATACTAAAACTATTCAACATTAACAACATTTAAAATATTAATAATTGCTAAAATTTTGACATGGATCGGGTAGCCCTAGGTACCAGGATTCCAAAAATATAAAACTTACAAGAAAAGAGACTAAATTGACTAACCAATTGAAGTTGGAACAATTTGGAACCCTAGGCCGTGCGTTCTTCCCTCTTTTCTTCTTTTTTTTCTTTCTTAATTCTTTTGCATGTCTTTCTAATTCTTTTTCTTTATTCTTTCTTTTATTATTATTACTTTTATTATTATTATAATCTTTATACATGTTAATTCCATTTTATAATTCATAATATATAACATATATATTAACTATTATATATGTATAAATACCCCATTAATGCCGACCACTACTCAATATAAAGGTATAATTACCAATTTAATCCATCAATTCAATTCAACTTTCACCTTATATGTGATTTAGTCCTTAAACTATAATAACTCATAATTCATGTAAATTCACTTAACTGAAACCTAATTATCTACACAACTAGCTTTGTAAACATTTATTAAAAATATTTACGAGTCTGATTTACGAGAATGGAGTCCCGAGAATGCACTTTCTAACACCCCTAACTATCGGGTCATTACAAACCCTATCGTTGCCGCAACTTCTTTTTCCACCACACATTGTCGATTTCTTTTCCCTTCCCTTTCTGAAATTCTGCCTATTTTTTAGGAAAAATATCATGTCTTGCAAAAGAACTAAATCTTCCAAGACTTTTGCCAAAAATCTGATTGTGATTCAAGACGAAGAAGTGAAGGAAATATTTGATCCCATCTTCAAGAATCAAACCATTATGCCAGAAAAACATTTTAATTTGGAGAGTGATGACAAGATGGTTGTACCCTTGTCAATTCAAAAGACAATTGATGCTCTCAATTGGAACTACTTCTGTGATGCGCGATCACTGCCTGAAGAGGAATTAGTTCGAGAGTTCGATGCCAATTTAATTATGACAGATGCTACTAAAGTTCTTGTTCGCAAAAAAAGGTACCCCTTACTTCTAAGTCGATTAATGGTTTGTTTAATCTGCCTAATGTTAAAGAAGATGGTTACTTTGCCATGATGACAAATATAAATTGGGATCTTATTCAACAAGTGCTTAATATTGTTACAAATCCAGGATCCCAATGGATTATAAGAAAGTATGGTAGTCATTCTTGCTGAGGAGAATATCTAAAACTGTGGCTAAGGTATGGTTCTCCATTGTTCGATATAGCTTCATGCCTATCTCACACAGTTCTACCATCTCGATGGAACAAATGCTTTTGTTGTATGCAATTATGATAGAAGGTCCATCAATGTTGGGAAAATTATTATCAAGGAGATCCACGATTGTGATAGAAAGAAGGCAAGAAGTGCTTACTTCCCGTTATTGATTACTTCACTTTACTTAAGGGCCCAAGTTAATTCAAAAGCAAATCTAAAGGGCTAGTATGTTCAAGGATGCATCACAAGGCATGATCTTGAAAGGTTAGTGGAGGATGTTCATCAGCTGAACCAAATTGAGACGAACGAACCAATCGAACTAGAAACTGACGAGTCGTCAAACAGATCTAACCGGAAGCTGACTTAGTTGATGAGAAAGAAAAAGTAGAATCTGAAGGAGAACTAAACAATCCTGAACCGATAAGGGAACCAAACATCTCTAAACCAAGAGTGGAGTCGAATGCCGATGAGCTAGTTGAACCAAGTGTTGATCCTGAATTGACTATTCCTATGCCCACTTCTTTAAATACTATGTAGAAATCAGAATTTTCAATTATGATGGATATGTGGAAATTTATGCATAACCAACAATAGGCTTATTGGAAATACGTGAAGATTAGAGATGATTTAATCAAGAATACTTTTAAGAATACCTCTAATAGTTTTGTTCCTAAGTTCCCACATCATATCTTCGAGTCATGGAAGGAAGAGGACGATTATGCAAGCGATAATGAAGATGCAAAGGAGGAAGACAAGGGGGATAAGTCAGATAAATAAAATGGTGGAATTTCTTATCCTTAGTATTTATTTTTAGGCATTTTGTTGAGTCACTAAACTAACTAAAATCATGACAAAGGCAAGCGCACCTATCGAATAGTAGTATAGCTATGGTGAGTCGGGAATATTGTATCCACGAGGACTAAAAGTACTAGTAGTTACTATCTTTTTATTATCTAGTCGATAAATTGAGGGATTGTTTTTAATCTAAAATTAACTAAACTAATTACTAAGAACGCGACAGAGAATAGAATGAGAAAAATACTCGAATATAACCAAAGGGAAAGATTATACCCAGGAAAGAATCCACCTAGACTTCACTTATTATTCTGAATCTGAATTAAATGATTTATTCACTTGTGCCTTGACCCGTAAAAATCCCTAAATTATGTTAATATCTCTTTCGAGAATAAGAACAACTGACTCTAGGTTGATTAATTGAAATTTCTTTCTAATTTAAACCCCTATTGTTGCATTAACTCGATCTATGGATTTCCCTATTAGATTTGACTCTAATCCGGTAGATTTATGTCGTCTTATTTCTAGGATTACATGCAACTCCACTCAATTATGATAGATCTACTCTTAAATAGGGACTTTTGCTCCACTGAAATAAGCACATCACAATTGAATTAATATCCTGAAAATATTAAAGCAAGAAAAAAGCGTACATAATTGAGAACAAGAATCAAGTATTTATCATATAACTCAGAAAATCAAATAATAAGATCCATCATAGGTTTCATCTTCCCTAGGTATCTAGGGAATTTAGTTCATAATTTGGGAGGAAAACATCTCAAAATTAGAATTACAACAAGACATAAGAAACCCAATAAAACTTCGAAGGAAATTTGAATGGAGATCTTCAATCTTGAAGGAGATCTACTTCTGAGTTGATTCCGACAGCGTTCTTTGAGTAATCTCTTCGTTCTACTCTGCGTGCCCCCTTTAGTCCTATTCTAATATGTATTTATAAACTTTAGAATGCTCAACAACCCTAAAAATTGGGTTTTTCTGCGTAAAAGAGAAGCAGGCTTCGAAATCGACATGGGCTGGTACATTGGCATGTGGCCAGCCCGTGTGGAAGTGCCTAGGCCGTGTGGTTCCTAAAAATAGCTCTTTTTGTCCGATTTTGGCTCGTTTTTTGCTCCTTTCACTTCCCTATGCTCACCTAAGTATAGAAACATAAATTTAAAGGATTAGAAGCATCAAATTCACTTATTCTCATAATAAATCATCCAAAAACATGCCAAGCATGGGATTAAAACATTTTACTTTTATGGTTTATCACATTTATTATTATTTCTTAGTTAGTTTTTTTTTTCGCGTAATAAATATAATATTGTAAGCATGAATAAAATAAGTTCAATGTCTCTTCATTAGAAAAATGAATTGATATGGTAATGGGAATAAACATGTCTTGTATTGGATTGTTAAGAAAGACTTGGTACTTAAGTAGTATTTATGACTCACATCTCTTTTCTTACAACCTTACATGGTGTTTAGTTTTCATCATTACTTTGTTTTCGCAATGAGGACATTGCTTCTTTTAAAGGGGGTAAGGCAATATTTGCATGAATTTTTAATTTTTTTCAAGTATGTTTCAATCTTTTCACATAAGTATGTTGAAATAAATGAATGTTCAGAGGAAATTTTTGTTCATAAGTTAGTTCAAATGCAAGCATGATTTTTGATTTTATTTAAGTTATTTTTATGTTATCTTGAATTATGGAATGCTTGTATGTTCTCTAGTCTTATGTAGTACTTGCCATGAAAATTTAATTTCCTTGGAAATAGACATGCATGAAGGCTTAGTCTTTAGAATTGACTTAGTAACTTTCTTGAGGCGAAATCCTAGGAGGCATAAGAATCTAAATATGATACAGGCACATTTTCTTTGGATCGTTTGAGCCTTTCAAGCCCACCTTATTTGTATTGGCCCTTGAAACCTTATTTTTTAGCTTAATAGCCTATTTATAAACTTTTGAATGCTCAGCAACCCTAAAAATTGGGCTTTTCTGCGTAAAAGAAGAGTAGTTCCAAAATCTACACGAGATGGCACATGGGCGTGTGGCCAGCCCGTGTGGCTCACACAGGCGTGTGCCAAACCCGTGTGGAAGTGCCTAGGCCGTGTGGTTCCTGAAAATAGCTCTTTTTGTCTGATTTTGGCCCATTTTTTGCTCATTACATTTCCCTATGCTCACCTAAGTATAGAAACATAAATATAAAGGATTAGGAGCATCAAATTCACTCATTCTCATAATAAATCATCCAAAAACATGCCAAGCATGGGATTAAAACATGTTACTTTTATGGTTTATCAAATATCCCCACACTTAAGCGTTTTCTTGTCCTCATGCAAAATCCTCTACTCACAATTAAAATTAAACTTTCTCAACTCATAATCCTTATCAATAATGTTTTGAAATAATTCACAAATAATCATACAGTGATAATTCAACTAAAAGAGCATTAAAGATTCAAACAATCCAAGTCGAGCATTTTTTAACACATGAAAATATAGGTATTTCCCTTTATCTAAGTAATTACCTTTAATTCATAACCAACAAGAATTGACATCCTCACTAAAGATTCACTCAAATCACTCAAAGTGTTTAAGGTTCAAAAATAAGCACTCAATAGTCAAACATGAAAAGTCATTACCATAGGCTTGCATGAGAATCAAATCTCCACCACTATAAAATGAGATGATACACAAATCAAAAGGTCTTTAAGAGGTTGTAATGGGGCTTAGGTTAATGGTGTGGAGAAAGGCTGAAAAAGAGAGCTAGAACTGAGATCGAATTGATAAATTACCAAACTAGAAAAAATAAACTAATGCTGCATAATTACATCAATTGAAAACTTATCAAGAATAACACGAGCTTCTTCCTAAAATATGAATTTAACTGTTCAAGCTCAATAAACAAGGAACTAAATAGCTATATATGTTTTTTTGATGATTTTTTATGTAATTAAGAAGAAATAATTCAACAACTTAATCAAAAGGCTTAATCAGGAAATTAACAAAATAAAATCTTGATAAAAATGGAGTCAATAAAACGGGAAAAATTCTTAATGAACAAAAAAAATGAGTTATGGGATATCATTAATGGGTAAATCAGGAAATGGTGTGTTAGGCTCAAAGGGGTTCACTAAGGGTTAATTATGAAGGTAGGATTTTTATGGGATAAGTGGGTTAAAACCTAAGTGCCTTTATCGTCTCAATATATCAAATCGAAGGTGTGGTCTCGACATGCATAATCGACGCAAGTTCTAGAATAACAAATCAATATTGACACACTCATTACCAATAATAAAATGAGAAAGAAAAGTGTATGCTCTAAAGGCTCAAAATCTCACAAAAAATTATGGTTTTTGATATCAATCTTGCAAATCTCAAACTTCAAGGTAATACCTCAATTCAGGGAAACAACATAAAAAATTTTAATTCTGAAAATAGACTTATCGTGCATGGTTCTCTCATGTCTTAAAGTTTAAACAATCAATGCACAAATATCTATGAATTTAATCTAAAACATATCAATGATAATCACAAATCGATAAGAATTCATTCTAATAGTAAAATGAGAGAATTACTTGAACACAAGACATAATTCAGGGATTTTCTAATAATCATATAAATAACCTCCCCACACTTAAGATATGCATTGTCCTCAATGTACAGACAAAAATAATCATAGTAGAAACAGAATATCATAAAAGAGGGAGAGAATTGAAACTACCCTGAATATTGGATGAAATCCCCAGAAAAGTGAAAAGCGAAATTGTAGATTAATCTTAAATAATCAGACAGATCGGTGTCGTGAGTCGTCGGTGCTAGGGAGGAGATATGGAAATGGTGACAGATCTTCTGCAATGTCACGTCAAGACTGTCAAACCTCTGAGCGCAGTATTGGTCGAAGCGAGTGAGCCGCTCTGAGACGTCCTCTGAAGTAGGAGCAGCAGGAATGGGGCGGTGACTCGAAGGTAGATGTTGTGGTGGGTCCTCGTGATGGAGAGGAACATTACCAGTGAATTCATTGGGTTCATTCTGAGCGTCAGAATGAAATAATTGATATTGAGTGGGATCCACTCCACGATGCCGCTCGATCATCCTCATGTCTATCATGCTTGAGATTCCCTGTGGGGACATCTGGCCGACAAGTGTGAGTATGGAAGACTGCTCTGGTGTGTCTAGGAGACCGAAGTGTCAAGCAAGGCGAGTCACATAAGGGCCTAAGCAGATGGGGCCCTTCCCGTGGTGGTTAGTATGATGGCGGAAGGCTAAGGTGATGAAGTATGCCAAGTCAAAGGCATGCCTGGTGGCCTTGCTCCATAAAAAGTATGCATCATGAGTACTAACGACTCCAGTGCTCTCCCTTCTACCAGTCAAAGTGTGGTCTAAGAGGGCATGAAGATACCGTAAAGCTAGAGAGAGAGAAGTCACCTTCGAGCGACTTGCATCATATGGTGTCTGACTCGTTGTAAGCTCAGTCCAACAACGAGATGGAGCGTAATGGATTTGTCGATGAAGTCAAAGGAATTTCTCGGTGCTTATAAATTCCTCTGTGTAAAGTCCCATAGTAGCACCGAACTCGGGGACGCTCATGTGGCGCACCAAACCACCAAGTCGAAAAGTGATGGTGCCTGGCTCATCGTAGGTGGTCATAACCTGTTGTATAAGAAACGTAGCACATAATTCCAAAGTAAGCTCCATGTAGGAGGGCTCGATGATGGAGAAGAATCTGTCCCATAGAGCTGTGGTAATGAAGGCGTGAACATCGTAAACTAGGCGGACCTGCTCCAACACTGCCCAATCAATACAATGACCTAGGCTGAGTGGTCGTGCTCGAAGGAGCTGATATAAATTCTCTTGAGGACCCGTCGAGAATTAGAGATAAGGGTGACGAGCCTCGATGGAAGCGTTCGAGGAGGAGGTCGCTCCATGGGTCTTCCACTTTTTCAGAGAGGGGACGGCGGCCTTACTTTTTCCGCGTGTGTTTGTCATAATGAATCTGCAATAAAGCAATCAATTAACTTAAATGGACGAATCAACAAGATAGATATAAGGCAATAGGAGATCAAAATCTACGTTAGCTCAACAATTAGACTAATAAAGGAATGGATTTTTAAAATGATAAAACGAATAAGCAAAATGCCGATACCAAACACAAACTTAGTACGCCTAAAACTAATAATGATCAATGATAAAATGAATAATTAAGACTAGTAAAATCCAAAAATATAATCAATTAAAACAATATAAAGGTATACTACTGTTTAATGAAAAGAATAATAAAAGAAAAGAAAAGAAAATGAAGTAAAATAAAGTAAATAATCAACCTATTCTGAAATAACCAAACTCAATAGTCAAGAGACTAAAGAATTAAAAATAATTAAAGAATAAGTAAAAGCAGTAAAATAATAAAATAAAATAATATTAATAAAGAAATAAATAATAATAGTAATAATAACTTTAAAGAAAATAAAGGGACAAACGAGGTTAACCGACAGTGATGGGGGCGATTGCCAGATGGCGAGGGTGGCGCGCGGAAGGTGACTGCGGCGTGAGAAGAGGCGGGTAGTGTGACGGGGAAAAGGGCTGGGGCTGGTAAGATTCGGGTGAGGAAAAGGGGGAGTTTGGTTGGGTGTGTGTGGGGTTAGGTTTGAACGGGGAAGGGGAGGTAGTATGGTGGTTGGCCGGGCGATGGGTGGAAAGGCTGGGTGGGGTTGTGTGCCACGGGCTGTGGGGGTGGGGAAGATAATAGGAAAAAGTGAGGAAGGGAAAGGAAAAGGGAAAGGGTGAGGGATTTAAGGCAGGGTTACTTGAAAGGAGAAAGAAAGAGAGATTTAGGGCGTGAGGGTGGTAGAGAACGACGATGGCCGGAGTAGTGAAGGTGGGATCGGCGGTGGCTAGGTTTGGAAGGCTTGGGGAAGAAGACAACAAGAAAAAACAAAAGGGATTTGGGTTTTTATGGGGTGACACGGTCGTTGAAAGGCTCGTGTTAGGCCACACGGCTGTGTGGTCTCTTCTTAGCCCGTGTGTGTTTAAAACATCGACCCAGTCTTCACATGGCCTCGGATATGCATGTGTGTCCAGACCGTGTGGTCCACACGGCCGTGTGGCACCTCCTTCGCTTCTCCCATGCCCGTGTGGCTCGACCGTGTCTCGCACACGGCCGGGTGTATTACCCGTGTAACTCTCTAACTTATTTTAAAATCGAAAAAATTTAGCCCCAGGTTTCACACGGCCTAAGACACGCCAGTGTGTCCAGGCCGTGTGGTCCACACGGTCATGTCACACGCCCATATGGACTATTTTAGGCCGTGTCTCTGTCAATTTTTTGAAAAATTAAGTCCCAGGATCCACACGGCCAAGGACACGCCCGTGTGTCCAGCCCGTGTGGGTCACATGGCCATCTCGCCAGGCCGTGTAACTCTCTATCGGACCCCTTTTTATCCACACTGCCAGGGATACTCCCGTGTGTCCAAGCCGTGTGGGTCAACAACATTTTTTTAATTTATTAATTAATTAAGATAAAATTAATAAATCAACAGTGTTAACGCTCGGGTTACCTCTCGAGAAGCGCTTATTTAAAGTCTAAGCTTAACTCACCTCACTTCCGAACGGTCACAGTGGTTCGCGGAGTCGAAACTCCTCTTTCTCACTGTCAATTCTATTATCAAGATAAGGTTTGAGTCGAGTAATATTTACCTTAAAAGAGCCAAAATCAGAATGATTTACCTCGACTGTACCGTATGGGAAGACATTGAGTACCTTAAAAGGAGTTTCTCCGTTTGCATTAAGTTCCGTAGTGGCAATTCGAAGGTCTGTTTTGTCCAATAGTACCTGGTCCCCAACCTTAAAGTGGTTCATTCCACCCTTAAGCTTGTCATGGAGTCACCTTGGTTCTGCATCGTTTATTCTCAGGTTCTCCTTGGCATGTGTCCGCCATTCGTCTAATTCATCGATTTGTAGCATTCGTTCTTCATGAGTCGTTCTGTTTTTGTCGCATAAGCTGGAACGTGGCTCTATCACGTTTTTCCAAGGGATTTCCTGCAAAGAAGGTTGAGCCAGAAGGTTACTCCCATTAACAGAACTCGTATAATCATCTCGATTACTAGATATCTTAGCAAAATCACGAACTTGGAGAGTAATCGTGTCATCTCTTACACGAAGTATTAGTTCACCTGTACCAACATCAATTATAGTTCTAGTAGTTGCTAAAAAGGGTCGACCTAGAATTAAAGGTATGTCACTATTCTCATCCATGTCTAAGACAACAAAATTGACTGGGAATATAAATTTGTCAATTTTGACAAGAACGTCTTCAACAATACCCCTAGGAAATCTAATAGTTCTATCTGCCAATTGAATACTGATCCTAGTTTGTTTGTGTAACATCCTGAATTTTTGGGCCTATGCGTTTAATGGGTAGATATGTTTAATGTATTAATTTAAGTGTTAGGGGTCCAAATTGGGCTCAGGCTTAGGTAGAGGCCTTGATTAAGATTATCTATTTGGGCATTATAGGGTTTAAAAGGTAGTATCTATGTTTAAAATATATGGATAATAAGCAGATAAAGGCTATTATTTAGGAATTTATTTTATGTAGATAATAAGCAGATAAAGGCTAAAATTTAGGGATTTTAATGATTAAAATATGTGGATAATATGCTGATAAAGGAGGGAGGGGTTAGAGATAATTAAGTCTCTTTTAGATGAGCTAGTAGATTAAGATAAAGGAGAAAAAATAGGACTTATCTGCAAGGTTAGGTAAGTGCCGAAATTTCTATAAATAGGGGGAATATCTCTTCAATTTCGGCATTTGGGTTTTTCTCTCATTCTTTTCTCTTCTTCTCTGAGTAAAAGCCGAAAACTCCTAAAGTTCCATCTTCTTCTTCATTCTCTGCAAAAGCCAAAATTTCTAAGCCTATTCCCTCATCTTCACTTTGATTCAAAAGCCAAACTCTTTCCATTCTTTTTCTTCCTAGCCAGAAATCTTCAAGTCTCTTCCTTGTTTTCTTTTCTTCTTCTCTTTTCCTGTCAGAAACCGAAACTCCTCACTCAAGTATTTTAAAAGCCAAAGACACATCAGCCTTCTCTTGTTCATACTTTTTCCGGGATTTTCCTAAAAGCCGAAATCCCTAGATCTCATCTCCTATGATTGCCGAATTACTTCTGTGGTGCCTACTTGTGCCGAAATCTGAAGGGAACTTTAGTGGAGTCAATCGCATAGATCTCTAAGTTATAGAATCGTGTTACTTTTGGGATTTCAAGGTAAGAGATCTATTAGTTTTAACGTGTAATTTGGGATTTATTAACCTTGGCCGATTGTTGAAGGGCTAAATCTTTGTGTGTTTTTCGGCTTTTGAGCAAGGCTTTACATTGAGGATAATAGATCCGGATAGCAAGGACATCGACCAAGAATATTGGATTTCGCGATATCAGGTGTGTAATACTTCCCACCATCTAGATCGATTATTAATGTATGCTCATAAGTTTATATGTTGTGATAAATACCGATATCTCGGTCTAATGTTGGAAACCCGAAAAGGGTGAAGCAAATCACCAGGTCAGTGAATGTTTGACTTTATATGATGAAAGCATATTGATTTTATGACTGCATGGGTTGGGTTGATGAAAGGAGGAAGTTATACGTTATATGTGTAGCGGTTTATACCGTGATCCGTTATATGTTGTAGCGGCTAATGTCGTGATTCATTATAAGGGCTTCACCATAATATGTTGATGAGCGCAAAGCATGATCGCCATCTTGGCGTGTAGCGGTGTGGGTCGATTGTAGAAATCCCCAATGGTGTGAATGGCTGGTATGGGGGCGTGTAGCGGATGGAAACCTAGGCAAATGGGTTGGGCCTTGAATATTATTTGTTATTTTTTTTTATAAATGGAATTATTAATCTGTTTTATGGGCCTAAGGCCAAAATCTAGTGGTGCATGTGGGTTGCACACTGAGTCTCGCGACTCAACCAATTATTTAATATTTCAGGTAACACTTAGTGCATCGGACCGGGCTGGAGAGGAGAGCAAGGTGGCCATGCAAAAGAACATTGGGATTCGGCATAAAAGACTTTAATTTGTTATTTTATATTTTTATTTAACGGGTTTTAAATCTCGTTGTAATAAGGCCATGGGCCAGTAGACTATTATTTATGTTTTTGGGTTTAAGTTGGGTTTAATTATTAGACATTTTAATTTTTATGATTGAAATTAAGCTAAGACCGGTACAGGGTTTTTATTTTAGGATTTTAATTAAAATTCACCAAGGCAATTTATAACTTTATATCATATATTATCAAACTATTAAGTTTTCGGTATTAATGATTAAAACTAGAAATATTTTTCTGAAAATATGACATGTTTTGCAAAATCACTCAAGTGACATGCCAGATCCGGTCGTGGTGTTTGGGCCGGGTTTGGGGTGTTACAGTTTGGGTTTCCCAAGACCTAGTTGTTTAAACATTTTATAGGGAATGACATTAATACTTGGCCCTAAATCAGCTAAAGCATTATTAACATTTAAACTACCAATTAAACAAGGAATAGTAAAACTCCCTGGATCTTTCAATTTGTTAGGTTGTTTATTCTGCAAGATAGCTGAGCAAACTGCATTTAGCTCCACGTGTGACGAATCATCTAACTTCTGTTTGTTTGCCAAAAGCTCTTTTAAAAATTTTACGAAATTGGGCATCTGCGAAAGAGCTTCAATAAACTGTAAATTAATATGCAACTTTTTCAAAATTTTAAGAAATTTACCAAATTTTTCGTTTGTGTGATCTTTCTTTATCGCATTTGGATATGGCACACGAGGTTTATACTCCTTACCTACCAGTTTTTGTTCACTGTGGCTCACCTCAACCTTAGATTAACTTACCACACTTTCTTGCCTTAATTCTGGTTCAGATTCAACTAACCCTTCATCTCGAACCGTAATTGCATGAAGCTGCTCTCTTGGGTTAGTTTCGATGCTGCTAGGTAAGCTACCTTGTGGTCTTTCTGAAATCATCTTAGCAACCTGTCCTATCTGGTTCTCGAGTTCTTAAATTGATGCTTGTTGATTTTTAAGTGCGGTTTCAGTTTTTTAGAAACGGGTTTCTAACACCGAAATAAACTTCGTCGGCATCTCCTCAAGGTTCGGATTTTTCTCTTGCTGGTATGGTTGTTGTTGAAAGCCTGGAATGAGTTATGGTCTCTGATTTCCTTGACCACCCAAAGAGAAATTGGGATGGTTCCTCCAACCTGCATTGTAAGTATTATTGTAAGGATTATTTTGGGGTCTAGAATTGTTACCCATATAGTTGACTTGTTCGTTCTCTGTGCTAGGGCTGTAGGATCGACATTCTAGATTGTTCATCTCTCCTCCATTTGCATTGCATTGCATCACCGGATGTACCTGCGTAGAACCATATAAACCATCAATCTATTTATTCAAAAGTTCTACCTGATTTGATAACATGGTGACTGCATCTACGTTAAAAACACCGGCTGCTTTCATCGGCTTCGTCCTTATGACTTGCCACTGATAATTATTCAGTGACATTTCCTCTATAAACTCATAAGTCACTTCAGGTGTTTTGTTATTCAGAGTCCCACCGGCAGCTGTGTCGATTAACTGCCTAGTTGAGGGGTTCAAACCGTTGTAGAAGGTTTAAACATGTAGCCATAGAGGTAACCCATGGTGAGGGCACCTTCTCAATAAATCCTTATACCTCTCCCATGCATCATAAAGGGTCCCTAAGTCCATCTGAACGAAGGAAGAGATATCATTCCTCAGCTTCACTGTCTTAGCCCGTGGAAAGTATTTTAATGAAAACTTTTCTGTCATTTGATCCCATGTAGTGATAGAACCTCCTGGTAGGGAGTTCAACCACTGTTTAGCCTTATTTTTCAATGAGAAGGGAAACAGCCGAAGGTGAATGGCATCGTCGGAAACACTATTAATCTTGAACGCGCCGCAGAATTCCAAAAAGTTGGCCAAATGCGTATTTGGATCTTCATCTTGCAAACCATCGATTTTAATAAACTATTGAATTATCTGAATAGTGTTCAACTTCAGTTCAAAGTTATTCGCAGCAATAGCATGTCTCACAATACTCGATTCAGCTCTAGTTAACGAGGGCTTGGCATAATCGTACATAGTACGAGGAGCAGGATTCAGATTTATAGGATTCGTAGCAACCACAAGAGGTAGCTGATTGTTCTGATTTTTAGCCATCTTCTCAGTAATATTAATGATTTCCTCTTGCTCTTCCACTATATTTTGTCGACTCTGCCTTACTTCTCTATGGTTTCTGCGAGCTGTGCTTTCAATCTCACAGTCGAATACTAAAGGTCCTGACGGGTTTCTTCTAGTCATATACTAAAGGAACCTGCCAGAAGCAAACAAAAGAAAAATTAGAAAAAAAAAATTAAACTAAAAACAAAAATAAAGTGCAATAAAAATAAAAATGGCTAAATTAATAAAAATCGAGTGTTCCTAATATTTTAGTCCCCGAAAATGGCGGCAAAAATTTGTTGAGTCACTAAACTAACTAAAATCACGACAAAGGCAAGCGCACCTATCGAATAATATATAGCTATGGTAAGTCGGGAATATCGTATCCACGAGGACTAAAAGTACTAGTAGTTACTATCTTTTTATTATCTAGCCGATAAATTGAGGGATTATTTTTAATCTAAAATTAACTAAACTAATTACTAAGAACGTGACAGAGAATAGAATGAGAAAAATACTTGAATATAACCAAAGAGAAAGATTATACCCAGGAAAGAATCCACCTAGACTTCACTTATTATTCTGAATCCGAATTAAACGATTTAGTCACTTGTGCCTTGACCCGTAAAAATCCCTAAATTATGTTAATATCTCTTTCGAGAATAAGAACAACTGGCTCTAGGTTGATTAATTGAAATATCTTTCTAATTAAAACCCATATTGTCGCATTAACTCGATCTATGGATTCCCCTATTAGATTTGACTCTAATCTAGTAGATTTATGTCGTCCTATTTCTAGGATTGCATGCAACTCCACTCAATTATGATAGATCTACTCTTAAACAGGGACTTTTTCTCCACTGAAATAAGCACATCACAGTTGAATTAATATCTTGAAAATATTAAAGCAAGAAAAAAGCGTACATAATTAAGAACAAGAATCAAGTATTTATCATATAATTCAGACAATCAAATAATAAGATCCATCATAGGTTTCATCTTCCCTAGGTATCTAGGGAATTTAGTTCATAATTTGGGAGGAAAACATCTAAAAATTAGAATTACAACAAGACATAAGAAACCCAATAAAACTTCGAAGGAAATTTGAATGGAGATCTTCAATCTTGAAGGAGATCTACTTCTGAGTTGATTCTGACGGCGTTCTTTGAGTAATCTCTTCGTTCTCCTCTGCGTGCCCCCTTTAGTCCTCTTCTAATATGTATTTATAAACTTTAGAATGCTCAGCTACCCCAAAAAACTGGGTTTTTCTGCGTAAAAGAGAAGCAGGGTTCAAAATCGACACGGGCTGGCACATTGGCATGTGGCCAGCCCGTGTGGAAGTGCCTAGGCCGCGTGGTTCCTAAAAATAGCTCTTTTTGTCCGATTTTGGCTCGTTTTTTGCTCCTTTCACTTCCCTATGCTCACCTAAGTATAGAAAAATAAATTTAAAGGATTAGGAGCATCAAATTCACTCATTCTCATAATAAATCATCCAAAAACATGCCAAGCATGGGATTAAAACATGTTACTTTTATGGTTTATCACATTTATTATTATTTCTTAGTATTTTTTTTGCGTAATAAATAGAATATTGTAAGCATGAATAAAATAAGTTCAATGTCTCTTCATTAGAAAAATGAAGTGATATGGTAATGGGAATGAACATGTCTTGTATTGGATTGTTAAGAAAGACTTGGTACTTAAGTAGTATTTATGACTCACCTCTCTTTTCTTACAACCTTACATGGTGTTTAGTTTTCATTCATTACTTTATTTTCGCAATGAGGACATTGCTTCTTTTAAAGGGGGGTAAGGCAATATTTGCATGAATTTTTAATTTTTTTCAAGTATGTTTCAATCTTTTCACATAAGTATGCTAAAATAAATGAATGTTCAGAGGAAATTTTTGTTCATAAGTTAGTTCAAATGCAAGCATGATTTCTTATTTTATTTAAGTTATTTTTATGTTATCTTGAATTATGGAATGCTTGTATGTTCTCTAGTCTTATGTAGTACTTGCCATGAAAATTTAATTTCCTTGGAAATAGACATGCATGAAGGCTTAGTCTTTAGAATTGACTTAGTAACTTTCTTGAGGCGAAATCCTAGGAGGCATAAGAATCTAATTATGATACAGGCACATTTTCTTTGGGTCGTTTGAGCCTTTCAAGCCCACCTTATTGTATTGGCCCTTGAAACCTTATTTTTGAGCTTAAAAGCCTATTTATTGCAAAGTACCCACATCATAAGCCATATTACCATAATTTTTTTATCATTTTTTGTGCACCCATCTTAACTAAATTTGTCTTGGTGATCAAAATTTGAGGAAAAATTTGAAAAGATGTACATGCTCATAAATAATAATAAATCAGAGAACAAGTTTGCTCAAATTCTGAAAAAGATTCATGAGCATGAGTTTGAAATAAGTTTGGGATTGTTCCAAAGACCTCTTCGAAAGAAGGTTGTGTTGCAAAAAGATCCAAGACAAAGTTAGGGTTAAGACTACTGAACCTAAAAATTCATTTCTCTTCATTCCTACCTTTAGCCTAACCTCATTACAACATTATAAAAGACCTATTGATTTGATAATTTTGTTGATTACATTAGTGGAGAGAAATTTCTAAGTGCAACATATGAAGACCACTAAATAAACCTTATGATTGTCTTGTAACGCCCCGAATTTGGGCCTAGTAGAATTGGGCCTATTGGGCTTTGGGCGTAGGAGCGTTTATAATTTTTTTTGAGAACATGAGAACGGCATTATTGCAAGTTGGACCTATTGGGTAAGTGATTTTGGAAGACATGTTAAGGGGCTGTGTGATTGACTTCAGGGGTTTGTGTTATTTGTGTAAATGCATGTTATGTTTGCTCTGCGAGTTGTTTGGGTGTATTTGGGGGTCCTGGAGAGGCTCGGGTTTGAGCCTAAGCCCTTGTGAAATTTTGGTCTTTGGGCACTTTAGTGAGGAGAGCTAGTGGAAGCAGGACTTAAGGTTTAATTGAATGTGTTTGCTAGCACAAGCAAGATAGTGGCACAGTGGTGGTGGCATCACATGTGGAAGCAAGGTGATGGGGTTTGAATCCCACATGGAGCATATGGGAGTTTTATTTTTGTGCTCAAGGAGGAGAAGAGGTGGAGTTAGAGTAGAACTCTACATGGTGGATGGGAGACTTGGTCAAATTGTTTGAATGAGTGATGGAGAGGAAGTTGGGGATGTAACATCCTGAATTGGTGGGGCTTCGCATTTAGTGTGCTGTGATGTTTATGTTACGCTTGATGTGCTAGTTAGGGTGTTTAAGGGGTTAAGAATGGGCTCAGGGATTGGGCCGAGGCCTTAATCGAATTTTCTGCTTGGGCACTCTGGTGGAAAGCTAGCTAGGATAGGGCTTAAAAGATTTTATCTGTAAATTAAGACACACAAATGGGCTTGTGGCCCAGTGGTCAGTGGCGCTACTTAGGGGCTTTGAGGTGGCGTGATAAGCAATAAGGAGGTCCAAGGTTCGAGTCGCATTACCCACTTATTTTAAATGTTTTTGGCGCCAAAAGAGAGGAGAGTTGGGGGCAGCTAGGATGCTTGGAATTAGGAGATTTATGTGTTTGGATAATGTGGATAATGTGGCAGATAAAAGGAAGAAGAGGTGGTGTTATCTGGGTCACTTGTGGATGAGAGATCAGGTAAGGATAAGGGAGAAAGTTTAGAAATTATCTACTGATCACAGTAGTGGCCGAATTTCCAACTCTGGGGGAAAGAGGAAATCAGTTTTGATGAGGCTAAGGGGGGTGCCGAAATTTCCCTTGTTAATTAATTAGTCTTAGTTTTCAAAAGAGGGCAATTTCGGCTTTTGGTTAGTGTGTGTGCCGAAAATTTAATTAGAAAATAGGGTACTTCTTAATTTCGGCATTTATTCTCATTCTCTTCTCTTAGTTGTTTCTTTTCTCAAAAAGCCAAAAACTCCTAAAGTTCCATCTTCTTCTTCATTCTATGCTAAAGCCGAAACCTCATAGCCTTTCTCTACACCTTTTCCCGATTTCTTCTATAAGCCGAATCCCTTAAGTATTCCTTCTCTTTACTCTCTTCTGCCATAGCCGAATGTCCTAGTGCCCATTCTTTTTCTTCCTGCCGATTTCTTCATTAAAAGTCGAATCTCCATAGATTTCTTTGAATCATCTTCTCTTTTTGATTTTCGCAAAAAGCCAAAATCTTCTAGGAGTTGCCGAATTCTCTGTAAAGGTAGGTGCCAATTTCTTCTGATCTATTCTTTTTTCTCTTCCAGTTTTTAGAAGACAAAGCCGAAAGGCTAATGGATTGATGGTTTCTTGTGTTTACGTGTTGGGCGACATTCGGGAATTGAAGTAGATCGCTTAGATCTAGAAGCCAGAACCGCTAGTCTCTGAACCTCATATCTCTCTTTTCGAGATTTTAAGGTAAGGGGTTCTCTTTAGATTCTCGTTAGATTCGCTATCGTAATTGTGATCTTAACCATATGTTATGATGGTAGCAACTGATAAGGTCTTTTTATGGAATCAAATACCGATCAGGCGAAGGAGGGGATTGGATCTGTTAAACCAATCCCTAAGTTTAAGGAACGAGCGGTGTCAACAGTTCGAGATTGGCCACGGGGTTGTGGACCAGCTTCAGAACAAAACCTTACACAGTTAGCAGTCGTATCAGCTTCTGATAGTGTCAACATAGAAAGTCTCGTCTTGTCTCTGTAATCGTGTGTGTAGATCTCTATCACACTAATTAATCAGACTATATATATTATGGGCTAAAAGTCGCATAAAGGCTGTATGGATGATCAGATTACCGAAAAGGGTAGGAAAGGGATGCAGTGCACGTAATAATAGAAACTTCTCTATGTGTATCGATGTATGTGATAGATCGTGATCATTTAGGTAGTATATTATTTTGCTTCGCATGGATGTATGCATGGGATGGGGTTGATATGATGAAGGGCAAGAGCATGTTAAAAGGTCACCTAGTGATCGGAGGTTAAACCACGATATGTACACTTAGGTCACTATAGTGATCGATGGCTCTGCCACACTTGATTATAAGGTCACACAGTGATCGGTGGCTCTGCCACAGTAGATTATAAGGTCACATGGTGATCGGCATTATAACTGACAGCATGACTGTCGATATGGTGTGTAGCGGTTGGTGGGTTGATTGTAGAAATCCACGAGGTGTGATGGCTGGTACGGGTTGGTGTGTAGAGGATGGACTTTTAGGTTGGGTTGGGCCATGCAGCATGTGAATATTTTGTTCCCATTGTGTATGGGCCAAGGCCCATAATATGTTTGTGGGCCTCAAGCCTTTATATATGTTTTCGGGATTTGCACACTGAGTCTTGGTGACTCACCCCTTTATTTTTCCCTAACTTTAAAGATGAGCAGTAGATCGTGAACATGGGAGCCGAGGCGGACTCGAGGGGCCATCAAGTCTATATTTTCATAAACTATTTTCAATTTTCCTTTAAGTTTTTAATTTTAGGACTATTTATGTAATAAGGCTCCATAGCTTAGATTCAGATTATAATTGTTAATGTCTTTATTCTATTTTTTTTTAAAATTTAATTTTATGGTCAAAGACTTATCTATAGGAAGTAAAAATATGGGAATTTCAAACACGTTCAAAGAAAAGCAAAGGTTTTCTTCAAATATCACTTATTTTAGCGAATACCTAAATAAACAAACTGAATTTCCAAAAATCATCCAAGTGAAGTTTTTAACGTTAAACCCCGTAGCATACCAGATCTGGTCGTAACGTTTGGGCCAGGTTTGGGGTGTTACATTTTGGTATCAGAGCACAGTTGCAAAACACGGGCTGTGAAATGGGTCTAGTAGGGTGTTGTAAAATTGATGTGAATTTGAGAAAAATGCTTTGGGTTGAGATATGGCCTTCGAGTCTACCGACACCCGATCCACGCAGGTAAGTATTCTAACTCTTGATGTGATATGCATGTTGGGTTTGATGGGCTTTATGGATGTAGACTAGTATGATACGGTTAATGGATCTTAGGCCTAGTTTAAACAACTCTTGAATTTCATAAAACTTAATCTAATTAAACATGTCCGTAAAGAAGTCGCTGGGTTAGGGTGTGGTAACAAACAACTCTTGAATTTCATAAAACTTAATCTAATTAAACATGTCCGTAAAGAAGTCGCTGGGTTAGGGTGTGGTAACAGGCATACGCATGTCTAGGATTGGATTCAGGGAGAGCTTGATACTTAATCGGCCCTAGAGGCTCACCTCTTCTTCGCTGGAATCTTACCTGGTGCGTAGTGACTGTTCACCTTAGTCGCGAGGACTTGCTGACGGGCCAAAGACCATAATTAAACCCGAAAGGGACCAAATACCCTTAGTTTTGTAAATTACCAAAATACCCATGTTTTGAAAATTTACCCAAAAACCCCTAGATTTACAATAGCACCCGGTTTACAAAATTATTGGAAATTGTGAAATTACCAAAATACCCTCGATTTGAAAAAAAAATTAAATTTTCCAAAATACCCCTTCTTTACAAAAAAAATACCAAAATATTTCTATTTCGAAAAAAAACACCAAGATACTCTAATTTGGGAAATTACGAAAATACTCCTGTAGGATAAAATTACGGAAAAACTCCTGGGTAGTGAAATGACGAAAATACCCTTATGTGACAAATGTGAGTTCATAGATGCTACTTGTATGTTGATGTATGATGGTTGAATGTATGGGGTTCCTAGAACTAGGAGATACAGACTTGAGACTGAAACCCGTAGATATAATTTCGAATTCGAAAGACCTACTCTTGAAACTACTGTCCATAAGATTGTTCGTGGTTAACCAGTGAAAGAAATTAATAATTCATAAAATTTCTAATCAGATAAATGTGAATCGGTAGAATGAGTACAAGGGGTCGTGGATGTCCGCCGCGTGGTCATGGGAGGGGTAGGATGGCTGTGTCAGAACCAGTAGGATCTGGCCATGGGTCTGGAAACGAGATGCCGGTACCACCCACTGCGGAGATGGAATTTCAGGACCAGACAGCCAGAGATGATGCGGTATCTCAGGCGATGTTAAGGGTTTTAGAGAGGATTGTTGGGCGTGCATGGGCACAGAGAGCCCCGAAATGTGGTGTCGAGCGACTTAGAGCCAATGGGGCGGAAATGTTTAGGGGAATTTCTGGTATAGCCCCGAGTATAGCTGAGTATTGGTTGGAGGCGGTTGAGCGTATAATGGATGATCTGGATTTCACGGATGAGGAAAAACTGAAAGGGGTTGTATCTCTCCTGCGGGACGAAGCTTATCAATGGTGGCTTATGGTTAAGGATGGTACGGTGGCTGACCGTATCACCTGGGATCTCTTCAAAATGGTGTTCCAGAGTAAATACATTGGGTCGAGTTATGTGGATGCGCAGCATAGAGCGTTTCTGAATCTGGTTCAGGGAAGTAGGTCGGTGGCTGCGTATGAAGCGAAATTCTTACGCCTTAGCTGTTATGCTCGAGGGGTGGTGGCCACAGACCATGAACGTTGTGTTCGATTTGAAGATGGTTTGAGGGATGATCTGCGTGTATTGATAGCACCACAGCGGAAGAGGGAATTTGCTGTGCTTGTGGAAAAAGCTAAGATAGCTGAGGAGGTTAAGCGGACAGAAAAATTGAATCGGGATAGAGATAAGGGTGGAAGTAAGAGAAATTTTGGATCATCAGGGCCAGCTGGACGTACTCAGAAAAGGCCTAGGTCAGACTGGCCGAGGCGGGAGGAGAGACCTGCTGCTGTTAGTCAGACACAGAAGTGTGCTCGATGTGGTAGATCCCATGCAGGTGAGTGTTGGACGGGCAGTGGGAAGTGCTTTAGGTGTGGATCTATGGACCACCAAGTTAGAAATCGTCCGCAAAGAACGGGCGATGAAAGGCCCACGGGTCAAGGGAATGCACAGGGAAGAGGTGGTCGCAGACCACAGAGAGGTCGTGGTCCAGCTGTGGGTGGTAACGGTTCTGGTCGGGCCGTGGAGCACCAAAGCCGAGGCGTAAGACACGAGGCGAGGCGAGACACGGGGTTAGTTTATGCCGCCGGACATTGAGAGAGAGGCTGACGCACCGGATGTCATAACTGGTACGTTTCTAATTTATGGTTTGCCTTATACTGCCTTGATTGATATTGGTTCGACGCACTCTTATGTTGCTAGTGCTATAGAGGGAACTTTGAACTTAGATTATGAGACTTCTTCTAGGGAGATGACTGTAGTGAGCCCTCTAGGACAAACTGTAGTGGTGAGCAAACTGTATAAGGATGTACCCCTGGTAGTTCAAGGGGTAGCTTTTCGGGCTGATCTGATGGAACTGCCGTTTGGGGAGTTCGATTTGATCTTAGGAATGGATTGGTTAGTGAAGTATCAAGCAAATTTGGACTGTGCAGCCAAGCGTATGGTGTTAAAAACTCCCGAGGGTGGCGAAGTGTTGGTGATAGGTGAAAGGGGGAACTATTTGTCAAATGTGGTGTCTGCCTTAAGAGCAGAAAGGATGGTGAAGAAAGGATGCGAGGCAATTTTAATGTTTGTTCGGGCTCTAGAAGCCAAGGAACTAACTATTGGGGACGTTAGGACGGTGAGGGAATTTCCTGATGTTTTTCCAGAAGAGCTTCCGGGATTACCCGGATCGTGAAGTGGAGTTTGGTATTGATCTTCTTCGGGAACAGCACAAGATCTATCGCTCCGCATGTGATGGCAACCGAAGGAGTTGGTGGAATTGAAGGCTCGAGATCCAAGAGTTCTTTGGATAGAGGGTTTATCCGACCGAGTGTGTCGCGCTTGGGAGCGCCGGTATTATTTGTTAAGAAGAAGGATGGATCAATGCGTATGTGCATTGACTATCGTCAGTTGAATAAATTGACAATCAAGAATAAATACCCGTTGCCGAGGATCGATGACTTGTTCGATCAGCTGAAGGGGGCTTCAGTTTTCTCAAAGATAGATCTGAGATTGGGGTACCATCAGCTTAAGGTCAAGGAGGCGGATATTCATAAGACGGCTTTCAGAACTCGCTATGGTCACTACGAATTCATGGTGATGCCATTTGGGTTGACCAACGCGCCAGCAGCATTTATGGACATGATGAACCGAGTGTTCCAACCCTACTTGGATCGGTTTGTCGTGGTATTTATAGATGACATCCTGGTCTATTCGAAATTGGAAGAGGAGCATGATTCACATTGTAACATCCCGAAATTGGGCCTAGTAGGATTGGGCCCAATGGGCCTTGATTTAAAATTTTTAGAGAACAAGAGATCGACTTAAATGCAAGTTGGACCTATTGGATAAGTGATTTTGGAAGGTTAGAAGGCTTCTATGAAGTCCCGGGATCGAACTTTGGCTTTAGGGAAATTTTGGTTTTAGGTGAAAAAACCCGGAAGTTGGCGGAGTAGGCCTTAAGAATAAAATGTGGGGAAAAATGACACAAGTGGAGTGTGTGGTGTAGTGGCAAAGTGACGCCACTTAAGGAACAAGGGGGTGACGCCACAGGGAAGGAAGGAGGTCCAAGGTTCAAGTCTTGGCTCTTGTATTTTGGTTTTCTTTTTACATGGACTTTAATATTTCGCTATAGATTGAAATTTCATTGCGCATGGTTTAAGACACAAGAGGAGCTTGTGGCCAAGTGGTTAGCGGCGTGGATTATGTTGCAGGGGAGCCTGGGTTCGAATCTCATGAGAAGCAAGGGGGTATTTATTTTGCGGATTGGACGGCAAGAGTTTCAGTTGAATTTAAACTCTACTGACGAAGGGATCCCACATCAGAAAGATACAAAGAAGGAAGGTGGAGAGCTAGCTATATAAAGAGCATTCTAGGAGGAGAGTTAACATACCTTGGTGGGCGTTTGGGCACAGGAGTGGTCGCAGTGCAGTTTAACACTAGACTCCTATCAGGTGTGTAACTCTCTCTACTCTAGTTGTAGAGCGGCAAATGCCGAAGTGTCGGTCACGGCAATAGTAGCCACACGAGCATACGAACGCACGTGTGGGGCTTCGATGCGATAGTTGAGGCCATCAGTAGTATTCTTGTGAGTTGGGGCTGCTTGGGCCGCGATGGGCCGAAGTGGGCCCAATGGGCCCGTGGGCCCTTATGAGTAAATTGTGCGATTGTGTAGTACATAGTGAACTAGACTTGGTGGAACTTATATACATGTCTAGATTTATGCTAGGTGGGCCACACGAGCGTGTGGGCCCGAATGGGCCGGAATCGAGTTTTAGGCCCAATCGTCCTGTACGACCGAAAATGGTAGCTGAGTCGCTCGGGGCGACATTTGGACCTTTGGGAAAGGCCATTGCAGGTGCAAAATTATCGATATACCCTTGGTGGGTAAATTACGAAAATGCCCTTGGTTGGTAAAATTACGGTTATACCCTTAGAGGTTGATTAGCGTGATTATGTTGTTTTATGTCTATCTGATTATGATGGCAATTCATGTTATACTTATATTTGATATATGTTTAGCATACATTACATACTGCATACACGAATTATTATGTCATATTGCACGGGTGTAATGAGAGGAGGGGGAAGGCTTGTTTCTAGACTGTCACCAGTGGTTTTGACCACACAGTGGGTTGGCCCCGCTTTCTATATTATAATCGTGACTAAGTCTCAGTGGTTTTGACCACCAGTGGTTTTGACCACACATATACTATTTGTGACTACGGTCACTAGTGGTTTTGACCACACATGGATTATTTGTGACTCGTCCCGGTGGTTTGGTACCACAGTGGGTTGGCCCTACATGTTGATTACGGGATTGTCATCAGTGGTTGTGACCACACGGTGGGTTGGCCCCACCATATGATTTGTGACTACGGTCACCAATGGTTTTGACCACACTTATATGATTTGTGACTACGGTCACCAGTGGTTTTGACCACACTTATATGATTTGTGACTACGGTCACCAGTGGTTTTGACCACCAGTGGTTTTGACCACACGGGGTAGACACAGGAGTTCGGATGGTTAGGTTGGGTTTGCATGAATTGCATATTGACTTATGTATTGTGTAAGTGCTTTGTTATTATCGGGATGGGGATTTATACACTGAGTCTCGGTGACTCACCCCTTCCCTTACATTTTGTAGATGAGGCATAGATCGCGGATGTAGAGCCAGGGCAGACTCGAGGTGGCCATGCGTTATGTTTTCGGGTTTTATCTCATTTACTATTTTGGGTTAATTTACTTTTAAATTTGGTTTTGGATTTGTAATAAGGAAGCTAAATTCCATTATTTTGGGTTTTTTTTTATTATCTGCTATAAGTTTTATTATATTGTGCTTAAGTTAAACAACATGGCATGTTAATAACCTGTTAACTCAATGTTTTCGAAAAGTTATACCTCTTATCGGGATTTTCAAACTTTATCATCGGGTAATAACAAACAAATGGTGTTAACGAACAACTCAGATTTTCGCCAACCTAAGTTTTACTTTAAGTTCAAATACAAAACGGTTTTCAACTTTGCATTTTAATCAAAGTCGGCATTTCCTTAAAAACAAACGGTTTTCTCAAAGGAGTTTTCTTCTTTTGTCCAAACTTTAAACAAACAAAGTGTTTTATAGCGTTATCTTCAAAATTTAAACCTACAACTTGTTTTATTCAAATTATTTTTACCCCGTGACATGCCGAATCCGGTTGTAGTGTGTTGACCGGGTTTGGGGTGTTACAATTTTGTATCGAGCCTAGGTTCAAAAAACTCTACTGTGGGTTTGGGTTCAAAAATGTTTTCAAAAGATGGTCCGGAAAATGGTTTAGAAAAATATATATCTTTTTTTTTAAATATGGCACCCGAGTCTCCAGCACTAATCTGCCTTTGTAAGTTTCACGATACTTTGCTTTGTTATATGCTATATTTTGAATATCTATTCTGTGTGTTTGGGTTGGATGTGATGTTTGGATATAGAGTTGATTGCGCATTTAAATATTTGTGCGCTTTAATGGTTAGGTGTTTTTAAGTATGTGTAGGATTTCTAAATTCTAGTTAAAAGTATATTAGGGTTATTGGAATCAGAGTGCGCAGCGTGAGCACAGTGTTGTAGGTTAGGTTGTACGAATGTTCCTGTAGTTGGAAATTTCGAGGACGAAATTTCTTTAAGGAGGGTAGATTTGTAACATCCAGAAATTGGGCCTAGTAGGATTGGGCCCAATGGGCCTTGATTTAAAATTTTTAGAGAACAAGAGATCGGCTTAAATGCAAGTTGGACCTATTGGATAAGTGATTTTGGAAGGTTAGAAGGCTTCTATGAAGTCCCGGGATCGAACTTTGGCTTTAGGGAAATTTTGGTTTTAGGTGAAAAAAACCCTGGAAGTTGGCAGGTAGGCCTTAAGAAAAAAATGTGGGGAAAAAATGACACAAGTGGAGTGTGTGGTGTAGTGGCAAAGTGACGCCACTTAAGGAACAAGGGGGTGACGCCACAGGGAAGGAAGGAGGTCCAAGGTTCAAGTCTTGGCTCTCACATTTTGGTTTTCTTTTTACATGGACTTTAATATTTGGCTATAGATTCAAATTTAGTTGCACATGGTTTAAGACACAAGAGGAGCTTGTGGCCAAGTGGTTAGTGGCATGGATTATTTTGCGAGGAGCACGGGTTGAATCTCATGAGAAGCAAGGGGGTATTTATTTTGCAGATTGGACGGAAAGAGTTTCATTGAATTTAAACTCTCATCGACGGAAAGGATCCCACATCGGAAAGATACAAAGAAGGAAGGTGGAGAGCTAGCTATATAAAGAGCATTCCAGAGGAGAGTTAACATACCTTGGTGGGCGTTTGGGCACAGGAGTGGTCGCAGCTACATGTTTTACACTGCACTCTCTATCGGTGTGTAACTCTCTCTACTCTAGTTGTAGAGCGACAAATGCCAAGTGTCGGCCACGGCAATAGTAGTTACACGAGCGTGCGAGCGCACGTATGGGGCCGGACGCGATAGTTGAGGCCATCAGTAGTATTCTTGTGGGTTGGGGATGCTTGGGCCGCGATGGGCCGAAGTGGGCCCAATGGGCCCGTGGGCCCTTATGAGTAAATTGTGCAATTGTGTAGTATATAGTGAACTAGACTAGGTGGAACTTATATACATGGCTAGATTTGTGCTAGGTGGGCCACACAAGCGTGTGGGCCCGAATGGGGCGTAATCGAGTTTTAGGCCCAATCATTCTGCAGACGAGTAGAATGGTAAATTTGAGTCGCTCGGGGCGACATTTGGGCCTTTGGGAAAGGCCATTACAGGTGCAAAATTACCGATATACACTTGGTGGGTAAATTACGAAAATGCCCTTGGTAGGTAAAATTACGGTTATACCCTTAGAGGTTGATTACCGTGATTATGTTGTTTTATGTCTATCTCGATTATGATGGTAATTCATGTTATACTTATATTTGATATATGTTTAGCATACATGACATAACGCATACACGTAATTATTATGTCATATTGCACGGGTGTAATGAGAGGAGGGGAAGGCTTGTTTCTAGACTGTCACAGTGGTTTTGACCACACACAGTGGGTTGGCCCCGCTTTCTATATTATAATCGTGACTAAGTCTCAGTGGTTTTGACCACCAATGGTTTTGACCACACATATACTATTTGTGACTACGGTCACCAGTGGTTTTGACCACACATGGATTATTTGTGACTCGTCCCGTTGGTTTGGTACCACGCTGGGTTGGCCCCACATGTTGATTACTGGATTGTCATCGGGTTGTTGTGACCACACGCTGGGTTGGCCCCACCATATGATTTGTGACTACGGTCACCAGTGGTTTTGACCACACTTATATGATTTGTGACTACGGTCACCAGTGGTTTTGACCACCAGTGGTTTTGACCACACGGGGTAGACACAGGAGTTCGGATGGTTAGGTTGGGTTTGCATGAATTGCATATTGACTTATGTATTGTGTAAGTGCTTTGTTATTATCGGGATGGGGATTTATACACTGAGTCTCGGTGACTCACCCCTTCCCTTACATTTTGCAGATGAGGCATAGATCGCGGATGTGGAGCCGGGGCAGACTCGAGGTGGCCATGCGTTATGTTTTCGGGTTTTATCTCATTTACTATTTTGGGTTAATTTACTTTTAAATTTGGTTTTGGATTTGTAATAAGGCCGCTAAATTCTATTATTTTGGGTTTTTTTTATTATCTGCTATAAGTTTTATTATATTGTGCTTAAGTTAAACAACATGGCATGTTAATAACCTGTTAACTCAATGTTTTCGAAAAGTTATACCTCTTATCGGGATTTTCAAACTTTATCATCGGGTAATAACAAACAAATGGTGTTAACGAACAACTCAGATTTTCGCCAACCTAAGTTTTACTTTAAGTTCAAATACAAAACGGTTTTCGACTTTGCATTTTAATCAAAGTCGGCATTTCCTTAAAAACAAACGGTTTTCTCAAAGGAGTTTTCTTCTTTTGTCCAAACTTTAAACAGCAAAGTGTTTTATAGCGTTATCTTCAAAATTTAAAGCTACAACTTGTTTTATTCGAATTATTTTTACCCTGTGACATGCCGAATCCGGTTGTAGTGTGTTGATCGGGTTTGGGGTGTTACACACATCTTCGGGAGGTTCTGAAGATTCTGAGGGAGAAGCAGCTCTACGCCAAATTCAGTAAGTGCGAATTTTGGCTAAGTGAAGTTACTTTTCCGGCCACGTGGTGTGGCAGTAGGGATAAGAGTCGATCCCCGTAAGATTGAAGCGGTGTTGGATTGGAAGCCGCTAAGTCGGTAGCGAGAAATTTGAAGTTTTCTTGGTTTAGCCGGGTATTACAGAAGGTTTGTTGAAGGATTTTCATTGATCGCGGCACCGTTGACTAAGTTGTTGCGGAAAAAGGGTTCCGTTTGTTTGGTCTGGTAAGCAGCAAGAGAGTTTCGAGAGGTTAAAGAGGATCTTGACAGAGGCTCCGATGTTGATTCAGCCAGAGGCTGGAAAGGAGTTTGTGATTTATTGTGATGCTTCACACACGGGACTAGGATACGTGTTGATGCAAGATGGCAAGGTTGTTGCGTATGCATCTCAGCAGCTAAGACCGCATGAATCAAATTATCCCACACATGATTTGGAATTGGCGGTGGTGGTTTTTGCCTTGAAGATTTGGAGGCATTATCTGTATGGGGAGAAATCTGTCATTTATACCGATCATAAGAGCTTAAAATACCTTTTGACCCAGAAGGAGTTGAATCTAAGGCAAAGGAGGTGGATTGAGTTGTTAAAGGATTATGACTGCTCGATTGAGTACCATCCGGGAAAAGCCAACGTGGTGGCGGATGCTCTGAGTCGTAAAGTAATCTCTGATTTGAGAGCAATGTTTGCTCACCTCAGTTTATACGATGATGGGAGTTTATTAGCTGAACTTCAGGTGAAACCCTCTTGGGTCAGCCAGGTTAAGGCGAAGCAGCAGACCGATGAGTTGCTACAGGAGAAGTTTCCGGTAGGATCAAGTGAAGGATCAACAGAATTTAGTGTGAATGAGGAAGGGCTATTATGTTTTCAAGGGAGAGTGTGTATGCCGAAAGATCCTGAGTTGAGGCATAAGATTTTGCAAGAAGCGCATGGTAGTCCATACGCTATGCACCCTGGAGGAAGTAAGATGTATCGAGATTTGCGAGATCAGTTCTGGTGGCCGGGTTTGAAACGAGAGGTGACCGAATTTGTGGGGAAGTGTTTGACTGGTCGCCAGGTAAAGGGCGAAACATCGATTACCATCGTGGTTGTTGCAACGGTGAAGATTCCACAATGCAAGTGGGAAAGGATCGCAATGGACTTTGTTAGTGGGCTACCCCTCACGCCTACTAAGAAAGATTTGGTTTGGGTGATTGTTGACCGCTTGACGAAGTCTGCTCATTTCATACCAGTACGCGTCAATTACTCTCTGCAGAAATTGGCTAAGCTATACATAGCGGAGGTAGTGAGGTTGCATGGGGTACCAGTATCAATCATATCGGATAGGGACCCTAGGTTCACCTCACGATTTTGGAAGGCGTTGCATCAAGCGTTGGGTACGGTTGGATTTCAAAAGACGACGCTTCATCCTCGCCGATCGATGGATGCCCGAGCGGGTAATCCATATCTTAGAGGACATGTTAAGAGGATGTGTCATTGACTTCAGGGGTAGTTGGGAAGAGTTCTTACCGTTGGCGGAGATTGCGCATACAACAATAGCTACCCATCAAGTATTCAGATGGCGCCCTATGAAGCATTGTACGGGCGGAGGTGTCGTACACCTACCTGTTGGACGGAATTAGGAGAACGTCAGATTTTGGGTCCGGAATTGGTTACCGAGACAGAGGAGAAGGTAGAGTTAATTTGGGCTCGATTAAAGGAAGCGCCGATCGATGTAAGTCCTATGCCGACCAAGCGTAAGGACATAGAATTTGCTGATGGGTGACAAGGTGTTCTTGAATGTGTCACCATGGAAGAAAGTAATCGAGGTTTGGACGGAAAGGTAAATTAAGTCCCAGATTTATCGGACCTTATCGTGTGTTGAAACGAGTGGGACCGTGAGCTTATAAGCTAGAGCTACCTTCCGAGCTAAGCCAGATTCACAATGTATTCCACGCCTCTATGCTAAGACGCATCGTCGGATCCATCCCACGTGGTGTCCGTGGAAGAAATCAAGTAAGACCCGATTTATCCTTTGAAGAGGAACCAAGGGAAATTCGGATCGTGATGTTAAAGTATTGCGAAGGAAGACGAGCTCGTTGGTTAAGGTTCTATGGCGTAATCACGCTTTGAGGAGGCTACTTGGGAACCAGAGGAAGCAATGCGGCAAAGCAGTAGACTGCATCTATTACGATCCGTAATTTCGAGGCCAAAATTTCTTTAAGGGGGTAGAATCGTAACATCCTCGAATTGGTGGTGCTTCGCATTTCTTGGCTTTGTGATGTTTATGTTACGCTTGATGTGCTAGTTAGGGTGTTTAAGGGGTTAAGAATGGGCTCAGGGATTGGGCCGAGGCCTTAATCAAATTTTCTGCTTGGGCACTCTGGTGGAAAGCCAGCTAGGATAGGGCTTAAAAGATATTATCTATAAATCAAGACACACAAATGGGCTTGTGGCCCAGTGGTCAGTGGCTCTACTTAGGGGCTTTGAGGTGGCGTGATAAGCAATAAGGAGGTCCAAGGTTCGAGTCGCATTACCCACTTATTTTAAATGTTTTTGGCGTCAAAACAGAGGAGAGTTGGGGGCGGCTAGGATGCTTGGAATTAGGAGATTTATGTGTTTGGATAATGTGGATAATATGGCAGATAAAAGGAAGAAGAGGTGGTGTTATCTGGGTCACTTGTGGATGAGAGATCAGGTAAGGATAAGGGAGAAAGTTTAGAAATTATCTACTGATCAAAGTAGTGGCCGAATTTCCAACTCTGGGGGAAAGAGGAAATCGGTTTTGATGAGGCTAAGGGGGGTGCCAAAATTTCCCTTGTTAATTAATTAGTCTTAGTTTTCAAAAGAGGGCAATTCCGGCTTTTGGTTAGTGTGTGTGCCGAAAATTTGATTAGAAAATAGGGTACTTCTTAATTTTGGCATTTATTCTCATTCTCTTCTCTTAGTTGTTTCTTTTCTCAAAAAGCCGAAAACTCCTAAAGTTCCATCTTCTTCTTCATTCTCTACTAAAGCTGAAACCTCATAGCCTTTCTCTACACCTTTTCCCGATTTCTTCTATAAGCCGAAACCCTTAAGTATTCCTTCTCTTTACTCTCTTCTGCCATAGCCGAATGTCCTAGTGCCCATTCTTTTTCTTCCTGCCGATTTCTTCATTGAAAGCTGAATCTCCATAGATTTCTTTGAATCATCTTCTCTTTTGATTTTTAAAAAGCCAAAATCTTCTAGGAGTTTGCTGAATTCTCTGTAAAGGTAGGTGCCGATTTCTTCTGATCTATTCTTTTTTCTCTTTCAGTTTTTAGAAGACAAAGCCGAAAGGCTAATGGATTGATGGTTTCTTGTGTTTACGTGTTGGGCAACATTCGAGAATTGAAGTAGATCGCTTAGATCTAAAAGCCGGAACCGCTAGTCTCTGAACCTCATATCTCTCTTTTCGGGATTTCAAGGTAAGGGGTTCTCTTTAGATTCTCGTTAGATTCGCTATCGTAATTGTGATCTTAACCATATGTTATGATGGTAGCAATCGATAAGGTCTTTTGATGGAATCAAATATCGATTAGCGAAGGAGGGGATTGGATCATTAAACCAATCCCTAAGTTTAAGGAACGAGCGGTGTCGCTATTCGGGATTGGCCACGGGTTGTGGACCGACTTGAGAATAAAACCTTAGACGATTAGCGATCGATATCGGCCGATAGTGTCAACATAGAAAGTCTCGTCTTGTGCAGAATCAGGTGTGTAGATCTCTATCACACTAATTAATCTGTACTATATATATTATGGGCTAAAAGCCGGATAAAGCTGTATGGACATGATCGTATTACTCGAAAAGGGTAGGCAAGGGATGCTGTGCACGTAATCATAGAAACTTCTCTATGTGTATCGATGTATGTGATAGATCGTGATCTTTTAGGTAGTATATTATTTTGCTTCGCATGGATGTATGCATGGGATGGGGTTGATATGATGAAGGGAAGAGCATGTTAAAAGGTCACCTAGTGATCGGAGGTTAAACCACGATATGTACACTTAGGTCACAATAGTGATCGGTGGCTCTACCACACTTGATTATAAGGTCACACAGTTGATCGGTGGCTCTCGCCACGATGGATTATAAGGTCACATGGTGATCGGCATTATAACTAACAGCATGCATGATGCCGATATGGTGTGTAGCGGTTGGTGAGTTGATTGTAGAAATCCCGAGGTGTGATGATGGTACTGTACGGGTGGTGTGTAGAGGATGGACTTTTAGGTTGGGTTGGGCCATGCAAGCATGTGAATATTTTGTTGCCATTGTGTGGGCCAAGACCCATAATATGTTTGTGGGCCTCAAGCCTTTATATGTGTTTTCGGGATTTTCACACTGAGTCTTGGTGACTCACCCCTTTATTTTTCCCTGACTTTTCAGATAGCAGTAGATCGTGGACATGGGAGCCGAGGCGGACTCGAGGGGCCATCAAGTCTTATATTTTCATAAACTATTTTCAGTTTTCCTTTAAGTTTTCAATTTTGGGACTATTTATGTAATAAGGCTCCATAGCTTAGATTCAGATTATAACTGTTAATGTCGTTATTCTATTTTTTTAAAATTTATTTTTATGTTCAAAGACTTATCTATAGGAAGTAAAAATATGGGAATTTCAAACACGTTCAAAGAAAAGCAAAGGTTTTCTTCAAATATCACTTATTTTAGCGAATACCTAAATAAACAAACTGAATTTCCAAAAATCATCCAAGTGAAGTTTTTAACGTTAAACCCCGTAGCATACCAGATCTGGTCGTAACGTTTGGGCTGGGTTTGGGGTGTTACGGGGGAGCAAATAGGGGAGAGAATCAAGGGATTGGGGTGAGAGGTAGTAGTGGCCGATTGTGGAAGTGTTAGGAGGAAGAGAAATTCGGCTAAGGGGGTGATGTTGGGCACTTTCGGCTAGTGTAGAGTATTGCCGAATTTCTTGAGTCTCTCTAAGCTTCTCTTTACACTTTTGGCATTTTTTCTTTTCTTTTTTCTACTCAAGCATTTCGGGTTCTTCCTTTTTGGCATTTCTTTTCTCTCTTTTGACTTTGCTCTCTTTTGGACTTGGCCGAATCTATTGGAAATTGACCACTCGTGCACTTTTCTTCTTGAATCTTCTATCTCCTTGGTTTGTTCTTGTCTAGTGCCGAGTATTCTTTCTGCTTCATTATTTCTGTCTCTGGGTAGTAGCCGAATAGATGATTATCATCTCTAAAGAGTGTGAGGATTCAACTTCTGATTGTTCAAGAACTTGTTCTTACTGAAACTAAGGGAACTCGTTGGTGTTAGTCAAGGGGTAGAACCGAGTTGTTTTGGTGTATTGAAGGGAATCTCTTTGTGGTACTTCGGAGAGTATCGTGGTCCGAATTCCAAGCAGGTGTGTAATCTCACACCCCTCCAAATGCATGCTTGCAATGTTTTGTGATTCGACCGAAAGATGAAAAGCTAGAAACCGACATCTGTGACCACCCGAGCATGCGAACGCTCGTAGTGGTAAATCAAAATGCGAATAATGACGGTAGGTCGTTGAGAATGTCACGAGCACTCTCGCAAAACTGAGGCTGTAGCGGGCCTAGTTAAGCCAAAACGGGCCAAATGGGCCCAATGGGCTATTCGACCCACCAGGGCGAAATTATTGGAAAATTATCAAACGATAGGTACGATTGCGAAGTTTTCAAATCTAAAACCAAAACCATGCATTATGGGCCACACGAGCGTGTGGGCCCGTTTGGGCCTGAAATGGATTTTAGGCCCAATAGTTCCGTAGGGACCTAAAAAGGGTCATGTGTCGCTTGAGGCGATAGTAGGCCTTCGGAAAGGCTGGTAGATGTGAAGTTACTGAAATACCCTCGGTGGGTAAAATTACTGTTATACCCTTAAGGGTTGATTAGCATGATTGTGTGTATTCTGTTTATCTGGTTATGATGGTAATTTATTTCATACATCATTTTTGATATATGCTTTGCGTACATGACATTCTGCATGGGATTGGGATATTGATGATCGGAGGAAGTGTATTCTGGTAGCTCTGCCACAATTCTGTCTGGTGGCTATGCCACGTATATTCTGCTATTTTGGTGGCTCCACCACAGATTATGTATTTAGCAGCTTGTCTGGAATATTGGTGTGTTTTGGCTGGGTGGGTTGACTTGGTCACCACAGGTGTGTTGGGCTGGTACGGGGGTGTGTAGCGAATGGATTATTAGGTGGGGTTGCATTACATTATTTGCACTATCATGTTTATAGGGCTAAGGCCCAGTCTGTTATCGAATAGGGGTTCGGCCCAGTCTATTTTCGTATGGGCTCGGGCCCAGTTAATGACTGATTAGGGGATTACACACTGAGTTCTCGTAACTCACCCCTCTGCTTTAACCTTGCAGGTGATCCCCAGCGTTAGAGGATTTGAAGCTGCGGAGGACTCTGTGGTGGCCATATATCGGAGTATTTCTCACAAACTTCAGTAAATTTCATTTTGCTTCATTTTAAGATTATTTTAATTTGGGTTTAATATTTTGTAATAAGGCCATTGGATTTTAATTTCCTTTTAAAACTTTCATTATGGCTAGTTATACATTGTTAATCGATTAATCACGGATTTCTAAAACATAACAACCGTTTTCAAAATAGCACGTTTCCGCAACTATTCAAATTCAATTTTCACAATAAAAATAGTTTCTAAAGATAATAACAACTTTATAGAAATAGACATTAAGCAAATCGTGTTTTTACAAAACAAACAACGAAACTCGGAGTTTCAAAAAGAGATACAACATTTTTAACGAACGCTTAGCTTTTCAACTATCACATGATGTGGCACGCTAAATCCGGTCGTAACGTTTAGGCCGGGTTTGGAGTGTTACATGTCTTGTCTGAATTGATAGGGAAAGTGTATTAAATGGTGAATGCTACATATGACTTTGAAATGCATGCATACTATGACTTATGTTGGCATTTCCTTATACTTAGTGTAAAATTTTGGAATAATGTTTGCATCCGAGATACTTATCAATAAAAGGAGTTTGTGAGCATGTTTTTGTTGATGCATGATTATGTGCAAAGATTGATGCTACTTAAACATATTGCAAGTTTGCTTTGGCAAAAGTTTTGCTTTGCATGAAACATTGCTTGGGACGAGCAATGGATTAAGTTTGGGGGTGTGTAAACTCTAAATTATATAGGTTTTTCCAAGTAGTTTTTACCATTTTTTTACTTAAAAATAACACTAATTCCAAGTATTTGTTAATTAATTAAGTGAATTTTGCTTATATTCCAACAATGGACATGAATTTATAAAATATGAAAATTTGTGATTTATTATGTTAATTTTGTGCATAGATTAAATTATTTCATGTAATTTATTAATGTGTTATATTTAATTATGCAGCGGGACCATGACGTTGATTTAATAAAGAGCTTATTATAATTTTTGCATAGACATAAGCAATTCTACCCTACTTGGATGGACAAACCATGCAAATTAGGTCATGAAAATGTTGCTTTGACCCAGTGAAAAATGGTGCTACAGGGTGGACAAGTCTGATTATTAAATGGGTCACAAAATCGTCTAAACAAGGAGAAGAAAAGCCCAATTCGGAAAGGATATTTGGGCAGCCAAAAATCAACTTTTAGGATAATTATTTGGATATCCCTACACTTGGAAAATCTTTGAAAATCATCACACTATATTTGTTCAAGAAACTGTCCACCCCTTGCATGATTCAAACATGATTTTATGCTTGAATCAAGTAACCAACTCACCCTCCTTTCCACATATTATGGCTGGCCAAAGGTGGGAGAAATCTAAGGGATCTTTGATGCCATATTTAGGAAACTCCTCCACCAACCTTGTAACAGCCCGTTTTTAGTGAAATCGGAATAGTGGTTTTGGGACCACAAATCCAAGGTAAAAATATTTATTTTATTATTATTTTAGTGTCTACAACATGTTACTAGTGTCATATAAAAATTCCGTCAAGAAATTTTAACATTTGCATGCTTAATTTGATAAAAAGGATTAAATCGTAAAAGGTGCAAAAGATACATTCTATAAGCTAAAGGGGTCAAATGGCTATGCTATTAAATGGCTGAAGGATTTATGTTGTTATTAGACTATAACTATTTTGAGTGGACAAATATGGACAGTTATTTAAGTGAATTAAAGGCTAATAATAAAGGTTATATAGGTAATTTAGTAAATAAAATCTAAATTAATTAAAACAAAGCCAATTTTCTTCTTCATTCATCTTCTTGCCAAAAAATTAAAGAAGAAAAAGCCATTAGAGAAGCCTTACCATTCGGCCAACCTTTCAAAGCTTGCATGGTATGATTTTTCGTCTTGTTTTTAGTGGTTTCTATGTTTTTGAAGTTGTTGCAACTTAATCTAGCTAGCCCAGGGACTAATTTGTGAAACTATTAAAGTATTAGGGTTTTACCATTGATGAATGTGTATGTGTTTTGATGTTTGATGATAGAAAATGAGTGGTTTTTGTTAGATAAACAAGTTTTGTAAAGTGATTTTGGTTGAAATTGTCAAATAGGGATTTATTTGTAAAATGTGAAAATTATGTGGTGAAATATGTGAATTAATGAAATATGTGGGCTACTATAAGCTTGTATGACATTCGGCTAGCTTAGTATGTGGATGGAATTGCATGAATTTCGATTTACGGGCTTAAGGACTAAATTATAAAGAAGTTAAAGTTTAGGGGTAAAAGTGTAAGTTTGCAAAAATATGTAATTTGGGCTGAATTGAATAGAATGATTACTAAATGGATTGAATTAGATTATTTAGATCAAGTTAAGCCTCGTACGGATCTAAATCGAGGGAAAGATAAAGTATCAGACTAGTTGATCCTATTTCGTCGTTTTTGTGATCGAGGTAAGTTCGTATGTTAATAAGCATTAAAGTAATTGTGTTTTAAATACTTTATTATTGCATTCTTGATGAATATGACTTCATGGAAATATTTGATGAAGATTCGACGACGTATGAAATCCCGATTGAACCTTAGGAATAGATAGGATACAAATGACATGTCATTTGGGGTTACTGTATTTTGGGTGCTGGTCCTGTACGTTCTACCGATGGCTGAGTTTTTCGGCATGTGTTGCGGTTACTCGTCAGCTTGTGTGAGTAGCACAGTGTAGCTACGACTTGATCGTTAGCTTGTGTGAGCATACCTAGTAATAGCTCTAGAATGAGCATTTATATGAGATATGAGATTGAGATGGTTTCGACCATGTTTTGGCACTTAGTGTACGAGATTCCCGAGTATCCGATAGTATTCCAAATGGTTCAACGGGCAAAGAGGATGGTACGAGGATATAAGATATGATACAAACCAGTTCAGGTATTTCTGGAAAGTATGTTAAGTAATTTATAGTTGATGTACTCATACATGACTAACATGGTTATGATTATGTGCTAACCTTTGGATTTGATTGTAACTTACCTATGTTTACTTATGCTTCTTTAAATTGTGAATGAATGGTAAGTTATACTTATTAGCTATACGACCTTACTAAGCTTAATAGCTTACTCTGTTTACTTTTCCGTGTTTTATAGTGATTTTGAAGCTTGCTCGGATTGGAAGTTGTCGGAGATCCTTTCACACTATCCAGCCGTTGTTTTGGTCCTTTTGAACTTTCTGTATTTTGGTTATATGACATGTATAAGTAATTTGGCTAATGGAAGCCTATATGTTTTGGTTATGTAATTAGTCATTTAATATGACTTGATTTGGCATATGTTGGTATATGTATGAATATATGTGGTTATTCACATTTTGTATGTTTTTGGATTGCCATGGAAATGCTTTCATTATGGTTTGGAAATTTTGAGCATCTTGTAGTTGAGATTGAGAATGGTATATTGGTTATGTGTTAGGCACAAAAATATATATGCATTTGACCCTTTATGTGATTTTTGGAAGTGATATTGGTATGATTTTGAATGCTAAATTGTGAAGTTTATGAGCATAGTTTATTTTTGGTATTGGTATAGCATGATTTGAACTTGGTTGTGATTGGTTTGAATGCTTAATGATGTTAGGGTTGATACAAGTTTGGGTGAGAAATGTGGCTTGAGGGATAGCCTATTTTTGTCCACACGGGAGGAGACACGGGCGTGTGTCTCAGCCGTGTGTCACACACGGTTAGGTGACATGGCCGTGTGTCCCCTGATACTTATTTAGAAACCAAGTCAGTAGCTTCACACAGCCTAGCACACGGGCGTGTGGCTTGGCCGTGTGGCACAAGTCAGTATACCCTCCAGTTTTCACACGGCCTAGCACACGGCCTGGCACACGAGCGTGTGAGGCTATTTCAAAGGGTACACGGGGTAGTCACACGGGCGTGTGGCTGGCCGTGTGACCCAAGTCAGAGAGTTACACGGGGTCGGACACGGGCTGGGACACAGCCATGTAATCCCATTTCGAATGTCCACACGGCCTGTAACATGGGTGTGTCTCTTGGTCGTGTGAGACACACGGGCGTGTGTCCCCTGTACTTTAAAAATTTTCAATGTTTTTCCAAAATTTCCTTGAGTTCTTGGTTTAATCCCAAACCACTTCTAATGCTTGTTTTGGGCCTCGAGGGCTCGTGTTAGGGACTATATGATTGTATTTGAATGACTTCTACCTGGATTTGAGAATTTTATATATAATGTATGATTGTTTAAGTGATAAGTTTGATAATGCTCTGTAATCCTATTCTGGCAACGGATACGGGTTAAGGTTGTTACATTTATTGGTATCAGAGCTATGGTTTAGTCGATTCTAGGACTAACGTAGCGTGTGTGAGTCTAGCTATACTTGCCATATTTAACCTGTGATAGTGTGATATCTCCTGACAGTTTTAAATTATGTTTTCATATAGTAATGGGTCCCAATCGAGTAGTTTCCGATGATGTAGAAAGTAATGCGCCAGCTGCCATTCACGGAGTAGCGCCATCTGAATCGAGACCCGTGTCTGAGGGTCGTGGAGGAGAGGCCAAGGAAGCCTTCTTCCAAATGATGAATGAATGGTTCTCTGAGTTTGTCCGAATGAATCTGGCTGCTCAGCAACCTCCACCCCCACCTATTCCCCAATCGGTTCCCGTAGCTCCTCAAGGTTTGGAATCTTTGCATATGAGTAAGCTGTCTGTTCATAAAATTCGAAAGTATGGGGCTGAAGAGTTTATAGCTACAGTTGATGATGATCCTGAAAGAGCCGAGTTTTTGCTTGAGAATACAATTCGAGTTTTTGATAAACTATATTGTACGCCAGCAGTATAACGCCTCGAATTTGGGCCTAGAAGGAATGGGCCTTGATTGTGGGATCAGCTAGGAGACTGCACATACATATTTATGTGTGCAAGAAAATGTCATAAATTGGTTGTTTGTTGTAATGGCTAAGTGATTTGGGTGTGTATGGGAGTGTTTGGGTAGCCTGGGTTCAAGTCTTGACTCTTGCAAAATTTTTATTTTTTCCTTAAACGAACCTGGACACTGGCACTTATGCCTTTTTAGTAATAATGCGTGTTTAGTGACACAAGAGAAGCTTGTGGCTTAGTGGCAAGTGGCGTGTGGTGTAACTGAGAGGTCTGAGGTTCAAATCTTGGGATAAGCAATGGAGTGTTTATTTTGCTGCTTGAGCTGGGAAGGTAGAAGAGTTGGACTGAAACACTGCTGATGAGGTGTTTGAATTGGTCATGGAGAGATTGTAGGAGAAAATCGTGGAGAGGATTAAGGGGGAGTATTGTGGAGAGAATCAATGAAGTGGATGTGTGTGGAAGTGTTGTGCCGAATGGGTATAGGAAGCCTAGGAATTTCGGTTGAGGGGTTTTTCCCTCATTTTTGATCAGTTTTGTCACCGATTTTGGACTTCTAATTCCTGCTTTCTTCCTTTTCTCTCTAAGTGCCAAAATAGCAACTTACCACTCGTGCATTTTTGTTGTTTCAGTTTTGCACTTTTTATTCAAGCTCCTTGTTGGCCGAATCTCTGCTTCCCTCTCCTTCTCCCAAGTTAAGCCGAATACATTTCCTCTCCCCTTCATTCATTTTTCCGGCTTCCTATTGGCTTGTGAACCGAATCTTTTTCTTTTTTCTTGATTAGTTCTGTGGTGACCAAATTCTCTGCCTTCTTTCCTTTTCTGTTTCAGTTCTGCAAGTATTCCTGAAATCGGTAGGTGTTCATATTCTTCACTTCTTGTTTAAAACTGTTCTCTCCTATTCCCCTTTTCTTTAAAAGCCGAATGTTTCTGCTACTCATGGTCTTTGATTGGGATCCCTTCCTCTTGGTGTGGTGATCGTTGGGTTTTAGGTATTCCCGAGGAGTGGAGAAGTGTAGAAGTTACTCAAGTCGTCAAACCCTGTCCTCCATTTAAGGTAAAGACATTACCTTACCTTTTGAATAGGTCGAATATCTTTATCTATTTCTGTAAGACCAATACTTATGGATTTAAGCCACAGTTATGATTGGTCCCATCTGTTAAAATCTTTTGTTATCGCAGTTTATCGGTAAGAAAAGTGTGATCGGTTTTAGCCCACGAGCTAAAAAGGAACAGGCCGTAGTTCGTTCAATCAAGGTAAGGTAGTAAGTGCTTTTTTGGTAACAGATGTGATAAGAGGGTGTTTTACCCTAACATATTAAGGACTAACATTGGATCTCGATTATTTTAGGTTGGGTGCTCGTAGATCTTGGAACGACTCCGTAAAAAGGTGTGTAATCACACTATCTCCGCTAAGAATCGGCAAAAGCCGAAAAGCCAAAACTTCGGCATTTAGGGCCTCACGAACGTGCGATCACTCGTGTAGAAAAATCGAGCCCACATCCAAGGGTTGTGGACTGAAGAGGCCACTACGAGTGTTCTCGTGCACTTGGGCCGTATTGGGCCTCGTTGGGCCAAAATGGGCCGTGTGAGCCCCACACGGATAAAATTTACGAAAAGTGGCAGAAACTGGATTGGGCTATGTAGATCACATAGCCGTGTTTGAATTTGGGCCAAATGGGCCACACGAGCATGTGGGCCCATTTGGGTCAAATATTGGGCTTTGAGCCCATTTACCCTGTTTCAACCAAATGGATTATCTGTGTCGCTCGAGGCGACTGTAGACCTTTGAAAGGGTCGTTAACTGTAACGAGACCCCTAATGAGTAAAATGACTGAAATACCCCTAATGAGTAAAATGACTGAAATATCCCTAATGAGTAAAATGACTGAAATACCCCTAATGAGTAAAATGACTGATATACCCCTAATGAGTAAATTGACTGAAATATCCCTAATGAGTAAAATGACTGAAATACCCCTAATGAGTAAAATGATTGAAATACCCCTAATGAGTAAAATGACTAAAATATCCCTAGTGAGTAAAATGACTGAAATACCCCTGTAGGGTAAAATGACCGTAATACCCCTGTAGGGTAGAATTACCGAAATACCCCTGTAGGGCAAAATTACCGAAATACCCTTATAGGGTAGAATTACCGAAATACCCATGTAGGGTAGAGTTACCGAAATACCCCTGTAGGGTAGAATTATCATAATACCCCCGTAGGGTAAATTGATTGTAATACCCCTGTAGGGTAAAATTACCGTAATTCCCCTGTAGGGTAAAATGACTGTAATGCCCCTGTAGGGTAAAGTGACCGTAATGCCCTTATAGGGTAAAATGACTGTGATGCTCCTATCGGTAAAATGACTGTAATACCTCTGTTAGGTGAATTGACTGATATACCCTCAAAGGGTAAAATGACTATTTTGCCCCTCGAGGGTAAATGATTGATTTGTCTGTGACGTAAATGACTGATCTGTCTGTGATTTGTATGACTGATTCTAAGCACGGCATTTTGCATACACAACATACTGCATGGGGTTGGGATACTGTTATGGAGGAAGTACTGTACTGGTGGCTCTGCCACAATCACCGTTACAGGTGGCTTTGCCACATATACTGTTACTGGCAGCTTTGCTGCGATACCATTGCTGGCAGCTTTGCTGCGATGCTACTGATGGCTTTGTGCCGATCATATTACCGTTACTGATGGTTGTCTGCCGATCATATCACTCGACTGATGGCTCTGTGCCAATCATATTACCGTTACTGATGGCTGTGTGCCGATCATATTACTACTGATGGCTTTATGCCAATCATATTACTGTACTCATGGCGTTGTGCCATTCTGTTTATGGCTTGTAGCCATTCAGTTTATTACTAGCAACTTTGCTGCGATACTGATTAGTGCTGCAACCGGTGCTAATATTGGTGTGATGGATGGGTGGGTCGATTTTATCCCCGCATGGTGTGTTGGTTGGTACGGGTGGTGTGTTGGCTGGATTGGGATGGGTTGCATGATTGCATTGTTTCATTTCTGTTACTGATACTGTCACTGTATTGGGCTTAGGCCCACATGTATTCTGTTTCTGATTTTGATACTATAATGGGCTAAGGCCCACACTACACTGTTCCTGCTTTGTGTTAAATCCCACAGTGTTCTGTTACTGAAAAAGGGTTAAGGCCCAAACTGTTACTGCATATATTACTGACTGAATGATGGGGGATTACACATTGAGTTTTTCATAAACTCACCCCGTTTTTAACATTTCAAGTAATCCCCAGCGTTAGACGGTTCGGAGCTATGAGGGACTCGGAGGTGGCCACACGATCGCTGATGTCTGCTTTAGACTAATTTATTTTATTTTGAATTCATATTTGGGCTTCAAATTTTGTAATAAGGCCTTTTGAGGGTTTTAATTTTTTATTGGGCTTTTGATTTCTTATTTAAATTGCTAGAGTAGGAAAAACGAGTTTTCAAATAATACCTGTTAGCAAAGAAAAACACGCATTTTAAACTTTAAGGTTTCCAGTTTGAAAAGCTCCTACGGTTTTATTCAGTTTAAGAAACCAACAGTAACAACCATGGCCATCGTGCAAAAATAGTTTTCTCTCAACAAGCCTGATTTCGAAAAACACTACGATGTAACACGTCAGATTCGGTCGTAACATCTAGGTTGGGTTTGGGGTGTTACAAGCAGAATGTGTTAAATGTGTTGTATCTCTTCTGAGAGATACTGCATACCAGTGGTGGAACACTTTAATATCTGTGGTGTCGAGAGAACAGATCATGTGGAAATTCTTTCAGACTGATTTCAGAAAGAAATATATAAGTCAATAGTTTCTTGATCAAAAGTGCAAAGAATTTCTAGAACTAAAATAGGGTCGTATGACCGTAACCGAGTACGAAAGAGAATTCGTGAGACTGAGTAAGTATGCTCGAGAATGCGTTTCCACTGAAGAAATTATGTGTAAGCGGTTCGAAGACAGGTTGAATAAGGATATTGAGCTTTTAGTTGGAATTTTGGAACTGAAAGAATTTGTTGTTTTGATCGATAGAGCCTGCAAAGACGAGGAGCTTAGCAAAGAAAAGAGAATAGCTGACTCTGAGGCTAGAGATTCGAGAAAGAGGTCAATGAGTAAACCCTATCATTCCTCTTCAAAGAAATCAAGGGATTATTATAACTGTTCGACTGCTTCAGTGGGGTATTCCAACAGAGATCATGGGAAGCAACACACAAGTCCAAAAGCTCAAGCTAGTTCAGTATCGAGCATTGGTAGTGTCAAAGTCAACAAACCTAAGAGTCAACAATGTGGAAGATGACATTTTTGAGATTGTTGGATGAATAATAAAGCCTGTTTCAGATGTGGCTCGTAAGATCATTTTATTTGTGATTGCCTTGAGTTACCAGAGAAAGAAAAATTTCTGAATACAAGGCTTAGTAATACAGCTACCAGAGGGAGACCACCTTGAAATACTGGAAATTTTTATAGTAGCAAAGGTACAACAAAGGATTCTGCTGTGAGATCTGAGGCTCGAGCACCAGCCAAAGCTTATGCTATTTATGCTCGTGAGGATGCATCGGCACCAGATGTTATCACCGGTACATTTTATCTTTACGACACTGATGTAATTACATTGATTGATCCTGGATCTACTCATTCATTTGTCTGTATGAATTTAGTGTCTAGTAAGAGTTTACCTATTGAGTCCACTAAATTCGTGATTAAAGTATCGAACCTCTCAGGTCGGTATGTCTTAATTGATAAAGTTTGCAAGAATTTCCCTTTGATGAATCGGGGTTACTATTTTCTGGTTGATTTGATGCTTTTACCGTTTGATGAATTCGATGTGATTTTGGGTATGGATTGGTTGACTCTGCATGATGCTATTGTAAACTGTAGTCGAAAGACTATTAAGTTAAAATGTCAAAATAGTGAAATTCTTCGTATCAAATCTGATAATTTGAGTGGGTTGCCTGTTGTAATATCGACGATGCTAGCACAAAAATATGTGAGAAAAAAGTTGCAATTCTTACCTTACGTATGTACTTGATACAAAAGTGTCTGAATCGAAGATTGAATCAGTGCCAGTGGTTTGTGAATATCCAAATGTGTTTCCAGAGGAATTACCCGGATTACCACCGACCAGAGAGGTCGAGTTTGCTATTGAATTAGTATCGGGAACATCACCGATATCGATAACTCTGTACAGAATGGATCCGACAGAATTGAAAGAGTTGAAAGCTCAGTTGCAAGAGTTAACAGATAGAGGTTTTGCACGACCTAGTTTTTCACCTTGGAGTGCACCAGTTCTGTTCGTCAAGAAGAAATATGGATCACTGAGATTATATATCGACTATTAACAACATAATAAAGTTACGATCAAGAACAAGTATCCATTTCCCCAAATCAATGATTTGTTTGATTAGTTAAAAGGAGCAACAGTATTTTCTAAGATTGATCTGAGATTTGGTTACTATCAGTTGTGGGTTAAAGATTCGGATGTGTCGAAAACTGCATTCAGAACCAGGTACGATCATTATGAATTTCTTGTTATGCCATTCGGATTAACTAATGCTCCTACAGTTTTTATGGATTTGATGAATAGAATTTTCAAACCGTATTTAGACAAATTTGCAGTTGTATTCGTTGATGACATTCTGATCTATTCTCGAGACAAATCTGAGCATGTCGAGCATTTGAGGAATGTGTTACAGACTTTGCAAGATAAACAACTATTTGCTAAATTCAGTAAAGGCGAGTTTTGGCTCTGAGAAGTTGGATTTTTGGGAGACATTGCTTCAGCAGAAGGCATCCGAGTTGATTCGAGCAAGATTTCAGCAGTTGTTGACTGGAAACCATCAAGAAACGTATCCGAGGACAAAAGTTTTCTAGGATTAGCTTGCTATTATTGGTGTTTTGTGGAAGGGTTCTCGATGATTGCTACACTGATGACTCAATTTTTGCAGAAAGATGTGAAATTTGAGTGGTCTGAGAAATGTCAACAGAGTTTTGATCAGTTGAAAGCACTATTAACCGAAGCACCAATTTTAGTTCAGCTTGAGTCGGGTAAAGAATTTGTGATTTTCAGTGATGCGTCATTGAACGGTTTGGAATGTGTTTAATGCAAGAAGGAAAAGTGATAGCGTATGCCTCTAGATAGTTAAAACCGCATGAAAAGAATTACCTGATGCATGACTTAGAGTTGGCCACTTTTGTATTCACATTGAAAATTTGGCGACACCATTTGTTCGGTGAAAAATGTCATATCTTTACTGATCATAAGAGTTTGAAGTATTTGATGTCTTAGAAATATTTGAATTTGCAACAACAAAGGTGGTTCAAATTATTAAAAGATTATGAGTTAGTGATTGATTATCATCCGGGGAAAGCGAATGTAGTCACGGATGCTCTGAGTAGAAAATCTTTGTTTGATTTAAGAGCAATGAATACACAATTGACATTATCTGATAATGGTTCAATTTTAGCTGAGTTAAAAGCTAAACCGGTATTTCTCCAACAAATTTGCGAGGCTCAGAAATGTGATAATGAATTGCAAGCTAAAAGAGTACTGTGCGAGTCGACCACTGATTTAGAGTATCAAATCTGATCCGATCATTGTTTGTTGTTCCGTGGTAGAATTTTTGTGCCGAGGAATCTTGAGCTTGTACAGAAAATTTTACACGAAGCACACATTGGTTGCTTATCTGTTCATCCGGGGAGTACTAAGATGTATAATGATTTGAAACAGATGTACTGGTGGTTGGGCATGAAACAAGACATCTCAGAATTTGTGTCGAGATGCTTGGTTTTTCAATAGGTTAAAGCCGAACATCAAGTACCTTCGGGACTACTACAGTTAGTGATGATACCTGAGTGGAAATAGGATAGAGTTATGATAGATTTTGTAGTGGGGTTACCCCTATCTCCGAAAAAGAAAGATGATATTTGGGTTGTTGTTGATCGTTTAACGAAATCTACACATTTCATTTCGGTACGTACAATTTTTTTCACTTGATAGATTAGCTGAATTGTACATCTCTAAGATTGTCAGATCGCACGGGGTGCCAGTTTCAATTATTTTGGATAGAGATTCGCGGTTTACTCCACGATTTTGGAAGAAATTGCAAGAGGATTTGGGTACACGGTTTCATTTTAGTACTGCATTTCATCCGTAAACCGATGGTCAATCCGAGAGAGTGATCCAGATTCTAGAAGATATGCTTCATTGCTGTGTTTTAGAGTTTGAAGGCAATTGGGAAAAACATATACCATTGGTTGAATTTGTGTATAATAATAGTTATCAATCGAGCACACAGATGGCATCGTATAAAGCTTTATATGGTCGTAAATTCTGAACTCTATTGTACTGGACCGAGCTTAGTGAGAAAAAGATTCACGGGATTGATTTTATAAGAGAAACCGAAGAGAAAGTGAAAGTAATTCATTACAATTTGAAAGAGCTTCAGATCAACAGAAATCATATGTGGATTTGAAACGTAAAGATATTGAATTTCAAATCGGCGACAGAGTATTTCTAAAAGTATCACCGTGGAACAAAATTCTTCGATTTGGTCGCAAAGGAAAGTTGAGTCTGCGATTTATCGGACCATACAAGATTATCGAGAAAATTGGGCCAGTAGCTTATCAACTTGAGTTACGGTCAGAGCTAGAAAAGATCCATAATGTATTTCACGTATCCATGTTACGACGATACCGATTAGATCCTTCAAACATAATTTCTCTGGTAGAGGTTGAGATTCAGCCCGATATGTCGTATAGCGAAGAACCGATCAAAATTTTGGCCCAAGAGATTAAAGAGTTAAGAAACAAAAGCATAGCTCTAGTAAAGGTTCTTTGGCAACGTCACGGTTTTGAAGAGGCTACGTGGGATTCCGAAGAAGCTATGAGGAAACAGTACCCTAACCTATTTTCTGGTAAGATTTTCGGGGATGAAAATTCCTAAGGGGGAGAGTTGTAACAGCCTGTTTTCAGTGAAATCAGAATAGTGGTTTTAGGACCACAAATCCGAGGTTGAAATATTTATTTTATTATTACTTTAGTGTCTACAGCATGTTAGTAGTGTCATATAAAAATTTCGTTAATAAATTTTAACGTTTGTATGCTTAATTCGATAAAAAGGATTAAATCGTAAAAGGTGAAAAAGTTACATTCTATAAGCTAAAAGGGTCAAATGGCTATGCTATTAAATGGTTGAAGGATTTATGTTGTTATTAGACCATAACTATTTTGAGTGGACAAATATGGACAATTATTTAAGTGAATTAAAGGCTAGTAATAAAGGTTATATAGGTAATTTAGTAAATAAAATCTAAATTAATTAAAACAAAGCCAATTTTCTTCTTCTTTCATCTTCTTGCTGAAAATTGAAGAAGAAAAAGCCATCGAAGAAGCCTTACCATTCGGCCAACCTTTCAAAGCTTGCATGGTATGATTTTTCGTCCCGTTTTTAGTGGTTTCTATGTTTTTGAAGTTGTTGTACCTTAATCTAGTTAGCCCAGGGACTAATTTACGAAACTATTAAAGTATTAGGGTTTTACCATTGATGAATGTGTATGTTTTTTGATGTTTGATGATAGAAAATGAGTGGTTGTTGTTAGATAAACAAGTTTTGTAAAGTGATTTTGGTTGAAATTGTCAATTAGGGATTTATTTGTAAAATGTGAAAATTATGTGGTGAAATATGTGAATTAATGAAATGTGTAGGCTGCTATAAGCTTGTATGAAATTTGGCTAGCTTAGTATGTGGATGGAATTGCATGAATTTCGATTTACGGGCTTAAGGACTAAACTGTAAAGAAGTTAAAGTTTAGGGGTAAAAGTGTAAATTTGCAAAAATATGTAATTTGGGCTAAATTGAATAGGATGAATACTAAATGAATTGAATTTGATTATTTAGATCAAGTTAAGCCTCGTACGGATCTAGATCGAGGGAAAGATAATTGATCCTATTTCTTTATTTTTGTGATTGAGGTAAGTTCGTATGTTAATACGCATTAAAGTAATTGTGTTTTAAATACTTTATTTTTGCATTCTTGATGAATACGACTTCACGGAAATATTCGATGAAGATTTGCCGATGTATGAAATCCCAGTTGAACATTGGGAATAGATAGGATACAAATGACATGTCTTTAGGGTTACCGTGTTTTGGGTGCTGGTCCTGTACGTTCTACCGGTGGCTGAGTTTTTCGGCATGTGTTGCGGTTACTCGTCAGCTTGTGTGAGCAGCACCGTGTAGCTGTGACTTGACCGTCAGCTTGTGTGAGCAGACCCAGTGATAGCTCGAGACTGAGCATTTATATGAGATATGAAATTGAGATGGTTTTGACCATGTTTTGGCACTTAGTGTGCGAGATCCCCGAGTATCTGATAACGAGGCTAAAATACAATATTTACCACCACCACCACAATTACCAGTAAATCCACCAATGGATCGAGAAGAGTAAACTTTGAGAGACTATGAGCTACCTAATTTGGATATGGAACAAGGTAGTATTGCTAGGCCAGTCATCACGACAAATATTTTCGAGAACAAACCGACAATGATCCAGATGATTCGAAACAATCTGTATTTTAGAGGAACCATGACGGAAGACCCAAATCAACACTTAAAATGGTTTATCCAACTTTGTGATATATTTAAATTCAACAGGTCACCGATGACGCTATTCATTTTTTGTTGTTCCCCTTCTCATTAATCGATAATGTTTTTTCTTGGTTAGACTCATAGGCACCACGATCTATCACGACATGGAATGAACTTGCAAAAAAGTTTCTAAACAAGTTCTTTCCTATTAGCTAAATGGTCTAACCAAGGAGGGAGATTGCTACATTCAAGAAATTAGAAGGGGAAAGCTTTCACGAAGCTTCGGAACATTTTAAGATGATGATCCAAAGATGTCCACATCATGGTTTACTTGAAAGGTTGAGGTTGTATGTGTTCTATAACGGGTTGGATACAAATGCATGATCAGAACTAGATGGAGCTGCAAGAGGAGCCTTGATAAACAGAACAGACAAGGATGTGTATGATCTTATAGAAAACATGGTGATAAATTCCTTCCAGTGGCCTAAAAAAAGGTTTACTTACGCTCAGAGACCATTCGCAATAAAAGTTGTCAAGGAAGATGACAAGTATCAACAAATTTTGGACAGACTCAACCGAATAGAGTCCACATCCAATATGTTTTCAATGTTTTGAGGACATAAACCTCTTAGCTATTATTTTGATAGGCCAGTCGAGAACATGAATTATATTGGGAATAGGGGTAAACTCTTATTCGAACACTTACAACCCCAACTAGAGAGATCACTTAAACTTGAGATGGGGTAGAAACCGGGGAGGAGGTAATAATTCTAAACCCGTTAAAAATACTACTGACCAACCTCCGTATTTGTAAAAGCCTTAAGAAAGGGCCAACCTAAATGACCATAATGTATGTGGTCAACACATGGAACGAATTGAGGGAGAGATGCAGTCAATAAGGACAGAAGTGACATAGGTTCAGTCTGAGTGCAGCAAAACCACTAAAACATTGACTAAACTTGAAGATCAAATGAGTCAATTGATGAGTATGATCGGAGATATCAAAAGGCAAATTGGCACCAGAATCCCCAGTAATACCAATAATTGTAAGAACCTATTTTTATGTGGTGTTGGAAACGATGGTTTCGGGGCCACAAATCCGATGAGTGAGTTCATAAATATTAGTATTTAATATTTATGAGTCAAGTATAGAATTACGTCTAAATTTGATTTAATGATTTTTTGTTAATTGAATGAATAACCAGGTTCAAGTGGTATGTCTTAAAAGTCAAGTGGTTTTAGAAAATGAGGTATTGGGACCTTGTTTCTATAAACTGAGCTTGTAAATATTTTTTTAAATATTTACGGAGTGTTATTAAGGTCATATTAAAATATGGTTAAGAAATTTTAATGTTTAGATAGTTAATCAAGTAAAAAGGTCTAAATAGTATAAGTTGCAAAAATTAGTTACTATTAGTTTAATTCTACTAAATGGCTATGAAGCTATGAATTGAAGGTTTTATATTGTAACTATACCTATTTAGGTGGTGGTGGACGGTTGGTGGGTTTTAATTAGGAAAATTTTGGATGTTTTAAAGGTTAAACTTGAAAATTCATAAATAAAACAAAAATTAAAATAAACCAAAATATGTTATCATCTTCAAAAGGTCATCACAACCGAAAATAAGAAGAAAACACACCATCTTTGTGAGTTGGAGGTTCAACCAAGTTTGATAAGATGCATGGTATGTGATTTTGATCCCGTTTTTAATTATTTTTAAGTTTCTGAACTCGTAATAGCTTAATCTAGCTAATCTGGGGGTCAATTTGTAAAATGTTTAAATGTTATAGATTATGACATGGATGAATTTGGTATGTTTTCGAAATTTTATGGTATATTGTTAAGCTTGGTTGTCAAATAGGTATATTTTGTTAAGTAATTTTTAATGATTTTAAAGTTTAGGGGCTTAATTGTAAAAACGGTAAAATTTAAGGAAAATATCATGAATTGATGATAAATATGGGGTACTATGAGATAAGGTAAAAATTAGCTAACATGAATTTTAGCTAAAAATGGTAAATTTGCAAGTTTTAAGTTTAGGGACAAAATTGTATAAAATTTAAAATGTTGCGGGTAATTTACCATTAATTAGGATTATAAGTTAAATAATTATTTTATGTTATTTGAATTGTTTAATTGAGTGAAAAAAATTATTATTTAGATCACAAAACGAGTCAAATGAATCTAAACTGAGGAAAAGCTATACGTCGGATTAGTCGTCGACTTCATTTTTACAACTGTATTTGTCGAGATAAGTTCATATAAGGATTGAAATCATTATTTTTCGTTTGGGATGAATGCAAATAGATATTTATGCTATGTTTAAATTAAATTGATAAAGGTGTGATAAATTATTATAGATTGCCTCTTTAAATATTTACTTTGATTAAGGTAAGTTCCTAGTGAGTTGTTATGAAATGTAAGTTAATATTGATTACACTATTGTTTCTACTTAGTTGCTAGTATATATGTGAAATTTTATTGGTTATTTACATATATATTGGAATATTGCAAATTAGTAAATTTGAAGTCGAGAAATTGGTAGTAGTATTTCTTGAGGTTGTATATTAAAGATATGAAAGTAATGAAATTATGGTATATGTACAAAAAGGATGAAGTACCTCTAAATGATGGAAATGTATTTGAGTAATGAATTTAAGTGTGATGCTCGATTGAACATAGTAATTGCGTAGGATACGATTGGCATGGTAATAGGGTTAGTATGCGTGCTTGTATGAGATTTGCACTTCGGTGCCCTTGATTGCACATTTGTGCCTCTGCCTGCACTTTGGTGCCTCTGTTATGCAATACTTAGTTTATCGGGATAAACGTTAATGAAATTTATGGTTTACTTATCTGTTTAAATGTTGATGCATTTACAAGATATTAGAAAGTGTTAAATGTTCAATGAACTATTTGTTTACATGTGAGTACTTTTATATTGATGAAATAAATGGAATTACAATCTATTTATGTGCTTATATATTATGACATATTTATAGTATTGGTAAATGAAAGATATTATAATGAGTTTCTTAGTTACATATATGGATTGTTACTTTGAGTAAATGTGATTTATGGTATGAAAATTCCTTTAAAATTGAGGTTATTTTGATGTATTTGGATTGAAAAGGTAACATTTGAATTATGTGGATGAATGGTTTATATAGTGAAATTCTTTTCATGATATGAGCGGGTAATTAAAGCTTTATAGAGTATAAGACTATATAAAATGATCTATGATTTAAAATAAGGATATGGAATATATGATAAGTATAGTTAAAAGAAAATGAATGCATAAGGTAGTCATATGATAGATGAATGGTGAAATTGAAATTCTTGATATGTTATATGCCTTGATTGGGTTGGATTTATATGTGAATTGCTTCACCTACTAACCTTGTGAGGTACGGTATATAGGAAAAGGAAATTTGGTCTATGACTAAATGGAATTACTCATGGTTGCTTAATTTAATACAATTGGTAAGTTTAAGTTCCTTTATATGATCTTACTAAGCACTAGATGCTTATATAGTTGTTTTCTTTGTTTTATAAATCACCGGAAAGCTCGAATGATTGGAATCTTCGTTGGAGCACGATCACACTATCAATCAATACTTTGGTAGCTTTTGAATATATTGAAATGGTTATAAGTGACATGAATAGGGTTGTATGTCTATTGGGTATGTATTGGAGTGTGCCAAGCCTTGGTGTACCTTAATGCTTTTGTTGATGGTTTGTATATGAAGTGTATTTCTAAGATGTTAATGGTTGTGCTTGGCCTTTTGAAATTAGGAAGGTAATGGTTCATTGAAATGTTTTTAGATGTGGGTATTTGGTATATTTGAAGTATGTTAAATGATTGAACTTATGATGTTAAATTGATTTATGATAACTATTTGAAATGTGGTGCCTTTGAATGACATATTGGTTACAACATATAGGTTGGTTGAATTTGTATGTTATGTATTTTTTTTAAGGTGTCTTTTGGTCATATGAATGTGTATATGAAAGGTTTATTTTGGTATTCAAGTATAGGTTTTGAAATGGCTTGGTTTAAGGGATAAATTTGGAGCACACAACCTGGGACACAGGCTGTCACATGGCACATGGCCACCTCACACGGCCGTGTGTCATTTATATTTTAAGTGCATGTTTCACACGGACTGAGACACAGCCTATGACACAGTCGTGTGTCTCAAAAAAAATTGTCACACGGTTTAGCACAGGACTCTAGTTCAATTACACACATGGGCGGACACATGGGCTGGAACATAGCCCTGTGTCCCTACTTCGAATGTCCACACGGTCTGACCCATGTCACACGGTCGTGTGACCCCTGCTTTCTCAATTTGTCAGGTTTTCCCTAAAATTTTCTGATTTATTCAAAAAATGATCGCCGATCGTTTTTAATTTTTTTAGGGCCCCGAAAGCTCAATTTAAGGCCTAAATGTGTATGCTTGCTATAATTGAAATGAGTTATTAAAAAATTATACTTAAGTTGAATTATTGTTCTGTTTTGAAGTTTAAGGTTTTTTTTTATAGTAATGCTCCGTAGCCATAATTCGGTGACGGAGATAGATTAGGGGTGTTACAATAATAATCCTTGGAGGGAAGGGAAGGAGCATGTGAAAGCAATTGCGCTCTGCTCGCGTAAAGTACTGAGGATCCCAGAGAACCCAATTCTGGAGTAAAACAAGGGAGATACTGATGATCTTCAAGAGGAAGACCCTTAAAATGTTGATGCTGAACTTGAAGTAGAGAAGGTAGCCGAGTTGACAGTTGAGCTAGAAGTTGAGCTGAATAGAGAACCCACACTAACTAAGGTGCCATTCTCCTCACAGTTAGAAGATAAGTGGGAATTGGATGAAGAAGGATTTGTAAGTTTTCTAAACTTATTCAAATCGCTAAATGTTAACTTGCCTTTAATTGAATTAATTGAAAAATTTCCTAAATACACAAAATATTTAAAAGAAATCATGTCTAGGCTTAGGAAAATTAAAATAGGAGAGCAAGTTAACATAGACGCATCATGTAGTGTAATAATTTCTAAACAGATTCCCCTAAAGCTAAAAGACCCAATTTCGATAGAGATAGGGGATATTGACTTTAGTAAGGCTTTGTGTAATCTAGGAGCCAGTATTAATTTAATGCCCTTTATCAATAAATGAAAAACTCAGGTTAGGGGAAATTAAGAATACGCATATTACACTACAATTAGTTTATAGGTCTTCGGTACAGCCGAAAGGATTACTTGAGGATGTGTTGGTTAAGGTCCGTGAAATCCCTATTCTATTAGGTAGGCCATTTTTAGCTACGTTAAGGTCCACCATTTACCTGGAAAATAACAAGCTAGTCATAAAAATCAATGCTGAGACCGAAATGTAACACCCCTAACCCATCTTCATCACTGAATTAAGGTTACAGAGTATTATGGCACATATCAAAACAATTTACATTATTAAATCATTCATTTATTAATTTAAATAACAAAATTCGAATCTAAATTTCATTCATAGCTGTAACGCGTAAGTTTGTGCAAGTGTACACAGTCGTTATCAAGTAATAAGTAATTATCGAGTTATTATCTCCACAGGGATTGTATTTGTGCTAAGTCACTTAATTTGTAAAATTATATTAACAATTTAGTAAATAAAAACACAATATAGTTGAGAAGTGGTGATTAAAATATATTAAACTAAATGCAATTATCCCTAATGCAAATTATCCTAAGTATGCAAACTATATGAATGAAATAGATTTTAGTAAAATTAAACACAATTTGCAACAATTATAACATAAATAAACTAGGACAATTACTTTAATTAAACTCAATTTATTATCAACATGCTTAATAACATTTGGAAAAATATTCCATGGTAACTCGATCTTTCATGAGTTTGGAAACCACATTAGGTCTTTTCAGAATCCTTTACTTAGTAAAAATGCATTTTACTGATCCTTATTTACTAAGGGTTTCTTAGCATTCGTGTGAGGTAACAGGGACGTGTCAGGTTTGAAATAGTTTAATCACACAAATCTAAAAACTATGCAGATAGCAGAGCTTGGTTAGAGTTGTCATGCAACCTACAATTTAATCGGGTCAGGATCTAAATTGAGCATGCACATTTCAATTATGTGTCCATTAGCCATCGTCTGGTTAGGATCACTCAGCTAATTCAGGTGCATTTCAATCACGTAAGAACGAAATACAGACTTTATTTTAATTGAAAACATGATCGATTGAGGCACAAACATTATAAGCATGAATCAAATAAATATTATTTAATCAAAGCAATCATCCTAGCTTAAATAAAATTAAGCTAACATTGTTGTAAACAAGAACAAAGAGCACATAGCAAACATCTTTAGATTAAATTAAAGAAAAGGAGGATTAAACCCAATTCAGAGTGGCTGTCACCCAAGACTCTGACTGACGAGGCTCCTTCGTTCATTTGCTTTGCTCCTTTACTGATGGCTCTCCAAGGTGGCCCACCAAGGGTTCTTTAAGAGGCTTAATTGCTAAAATCTCTATGAAGAGACGATGCTAGGTGTGGGAATGGAAAAGGCTAAGAGAATTTTGAGAGAAGAGAGAATGATGAATGATGAGAATGAATGAGGAATGATTGAGGGATGCTTGAGGGATGATGAATGAGGGAATGAGAGGGCCTTATTTTTAGGTGAGGAGAGGAGGATAGTTTGCTAAAAATAGTGGATGTTAACCTCTTCAAATCTCCTCAAATTGTGGCCGGCCATGCTTAGTGGCTTTTGACTTGATTTTTGTTTGATTTTTAAGCAATTTTGGATGCTACACAACTCAGGACTGAGACTCGGTCCATTGTAAATCTTCGGGCAAATCTCTAATTTCTTCAACACTGCAAGGACCTTGTGTAATTAAACCAAAGAAATGGTTTAAATGGACAGCCATGTGTAGCCGAATATTGGGTTGACTTGGCCTGCTATTTGGACGGTTTTGTAATCCATCAAGATTATCAGACCTGTCCTGAATAAATCAACAAGTTAAAGGACCAAGGAATAAAATTTATCAATTTAATTAATTAATTAAAACCCAAATTATTAATGAATTATTTAAAAATGAATTATTAAATATAATTTTATATTTTATTATTTAATTTAATCATGCATGACCCACTTTATGTCTTAAAAAATATAATGTATTCAAATTAATATAAAATAAGCCATTTATTGCATGAAAACTATATAATAAAGCATAAAATCACATTTTAATAATTTCTATGTCTTAATTTCATATTTTCACATATTTCATTAATTTATTAAACAATTACTTAGTTTTAACAATGGCTTTAAGTAAAAAGGTGATAAATTACATAGGAAAATTCCTATATATTTTTCCATTTACACACCCCCAAACTTAAATCATTGCTCGTCCCGAGTAATGTTTATGCACAACAAAAGGTCTTGCTAAGGCAAAATTGCTAATTGTGTAAGCAACATCAATCTTTGTCCCATAATCATGCATTAGTAACTTCATGCTCATCAATCTTCTTTATTAACAAGTAATTCATATACAAACATTCCTTAAGATTATACTAAGCTTCAAAATATGCCAACATGAAATATAGTTTGCATGTATGTCACAGCCATAGATAACATTCTTCATTCAACATAATTTCCTATCAATCAAGCAAACAATCACAAGGATTATTTATGATCTTCATATGTTGAACTTAGGACTTCCTCTCCACTAATATAGGTGACATAATCATCAAATCAACAGGTCTTTATAAGGTTGTAATAGGGCTCGGTTAAAGGTAGGGATTTTAAGAGATGGGACATTTCGGTTTTAAAAATCTTAACCTTTAACTTTGTATTGGCTTTCTCGTAATACAACCTTTTTCTTTAAGTAAACCTTTGGAGCACCCCCAAACTTATTTTGAACTCAAGCTCATGCATTTTTCCTTCTTTTTTTTTTTTGAGACTGAGAAAACTTTTCTTCGCTCTTCTTTTTTTTTTGTTTTTTAAGCATGAGCACATACATCTTTTTGAAAATTTCCTCAAATGTTGATTACCAATACAACTTTAGTTAAGATGGGTGCACAAAATTAGGATAACTTAAAAAGATGGTAATTGGCTTATAATGTGGGTTCATTGCAATAAATAGGCCTTTAAGCTCAAAATTACAGTTTCAAGGGTCTAATATCATAGGGTTGGCTTGCAATGGCTCAAACGGTCCAAAGAAATAGTTCCTATATCATTTTAGATTTTTATGTCCCCTAGAATTTTGCCTCAAGAAAGTTACTAAGTCAATTCTAAAGATATAAACCTTCATGCATGTCTAATCTCAAAAGAAACTAACTTTTCATGGCAAACATTACTAAAGCTAAGATCATACAAGCATTCCATTCTTCATGATAACATACTTTCACTCAGATAAAATCATCATTCATACTTGCATACAAAGTATCTCATTAACAAAAAATATCTTTGAACATTCATTTATTAAAACATACTTATGAAAGAAATGATTGAAACATACTTGAAAACAAATTAAAAGTTTGAGCAATTTATTTACCTTACCCCCTTTAAAAAGAAGCAATGTCCTCATTGCAAGAACAAAGTAATGAATGAAAACTAAACCCCATGTAGGGTTGTAAAGAAGAGAGGTGAGTCATTAAGACTGCTTAAATACCAAGTCTTCCCTAATAACCCAATCCTAGACATGTTCATTCCCATTACCACATCACTTAGTCTTATTCTTTCTAAAGAAGTGTTCAGTTTGTTCATGCTTGCTATGTTTTATTCTGTAGAAATTAAATCCTAATTACGAAAGAAATAAATTCCTAAGGACCTAAAAATAATTAAATAAATAACAAGACAAGAATCCCCCCTTTTATTTTTCTGACTCATTCCCCTTGTCTTCTTTAGCTCCATCTCTGCTTGCATCGTCAGTATCTTCCGTCTATGTCTCAAAGATAACATCTGGGAACTCAGGAAAAAAAGTATTAGAGATATTCTTCAAAGTATTTCGAATTGAGTCATCTCTAATTTTTGCATATTTCCAGTAAGTTTGTTGTTGGTTATGCATGAACTTGCACATATCCATCAAAATTGACAACTCCAATTTCCTTGAAGTACTTGCAGAAGTCAGCATGGGAGTTGTATATTCAGGTTCAACACTTAGCTTGACTGGTTCTTCTTACGGCTCAACCCTTGGTTCGGGAATGTTCGGTTCCTTATCGATTCTTCCTCTTGATTAATACGTAAATGAATTAACTTGATTTGATTCCATCTGTTTACTCCTCGGTATCTGGCTCATTGGCTCTTCTTGCTCGCCTTGATTCAGCTCATGCACCCTCTCTACTAATCTTTCAAGATCATAATTTGTAATGCATCCTTGAACATATCACCCCTTCAGATTTGCTTGTGTTTTAACACGGGCCATTAAGCAAAGTGAAGTGATTAATGGTGGGAAATAAGCACTTCCTGCCTTCTTTTTAGCACAATCGTGAATCTCCTTGAGGATAATTTTCCCAACATTAATGGACTTTTCTGTTAAAATTGCATATAACAAAAGCATCCGTTCCATCGAGATGGTGGAACTATGTGAGATAGACATAAAACTATAGCGAACGAAATAAAACCATGCCTTTGCTACTGGTTTTAAGTATTCTCTTCGACAAGAATGGCTCCCATACTTTCTTATAATCCATTGGGTTCCTGGATTTGTCACAACATCAAGCACTTGTTGAAGAAAATCCCAATTGATATTGTTCATCATAGGGTAGTACTCATCTTCTTCAATATCAGGTAAATTAAACAAATCATTGATGGACTTACAAGTATGAGGTACCTTTTTCTTTCGAACGATGACTTCAGTAGCATCTTGCGTAGTAAAACTAGCATAGAATTCTCGAACTAGTTCATCATCGAGAAGTGAACGAGCATCACAAAATCGTTCCCACTTGAGAGCATTGATTTTCTTTCTAATCGGTCTAGGAACAACCATCAAATCATTACTCTTCAAGTCAAAACCTTTTTCTAGCATCATTGGTTGATGCTTGAAGATTGAATCAAATCTCTCTTTCACTTCTTCATCGATCAAAATCGGGTTTTTAGGAGTAGCCTTTGAAGATCTGGTTCTTTTGCAAGACAAGGTATCTTTTCCTGAAAATTCGGCAAAGTTTCTGCACAAGAGAGAAAAGGGAAATCGGCAAAGTGGGTAGAACTTGCTACGACAAAAATCTTGTGACGGCAAGGATAGTACGGCAGCGACGACGACGTGCGTTAGCAACTGCGGGGTAAGACGGCGACAACAGTGTGCGACAGCAATGGCGGTGCTTCAGCAATCTCTTTTCGGCGACAATAGGGAATTTCGGCAGAAAGGGAAGAGAACTAGGGTTTCTTTCGGGATTTGAGGCTGACGGCACAAAAGGGAGATTTAGGGATTTTTAGGGTGTAAGCAAATTACTTTGAGGGATATGAAAATTAATAGAATGGAGAAGGGTTTATATAGGGAAAAATTAGGGCAACATGTAGCAAAAATTTAGCTACATTAGGGTTACTTGGGCGGCAAGCAATGGGTGTGACGGCAAGGCATGGATTTTTCCCTCCTTTTTGATGTCTTGGGCCTCAAACTCAGACTGTATCTTACTAAAAGAAATGATTAGTACTTGGGTCAAATTTGACCCCCTTTATTAACATAAAAATTTAAAATTTAAACAGAACAAATGAAACTTAAAAATTTTAAATCTTAATTAGAAAATTTCTTCTTAACAAATTACATTAAATTAATTCCCAGGAAAGGTTGGAGGGGTCACAGCGGTCCCGTTTAAGTTCCAATCTCCTTAGACAGAATTAATTAAATGTAATAAGTTAAGAAAATAAGTTCTAATTATTTATTTATTTACAAAATGAGTTCATGAAAAATTAAGGGTCTGTTAATTTGAACGAGGATTCAACTCGCTCAACTTCACCATCCCAGTAGTGTTTGAGACGTTGACCATTAAATTTAAACGTACCTCTGTAATTGTTGTATAATTTAATAGCTCCTTAAGAATAAACTCGGTAGATGGTATAAGGTCCGTTCCATCGAGATTTAAGCTTCCCAAAAAATAACTTCAACCTTGAATTAAACAACAAAACCTTCTGACCTTCTTTAAACTCGCGAGGTTGTATATGATTATTATGCCATCTCTTTGATCTTTCTTTACACATTTTGGCATTCTCATAGGAAAACAACCTCAGCTCTTCCAAATCATCAAGTTGTAACATCCTTCTCTCACCGGCTTGCTTAAGATCAAAGTTCAATTGCTTCAAAGCCCAGTGAGCTTTATTCTCCAACTCTAATGGCAAATGACATGCCTTTCCAAAGACTAACCGATAAGGAGTCATTCCTAATGGAGTCTTAAATGATGTTCGATAGGCCCATAATGCATCATCGAGCCTTCGAGACCAATCTTTTATGCTAGGGCATACTACCTTTTCAATGATACCTTTGATTTCGCGATTCACTCTTTCAACTTGCCCATTAGACTGGGGGTGATAGGCAGTAGCAATCTTGTGCTTCACATCATATTTGTCAAGCAACCACTTAAGCCATTTGTTCACAAAGTGAGAACCTTCATCACTAATAATAGCTCTTGGTGTCCCAAATCATGTAAACACGTGCTTATGTAAGAATCGCATGACTACCTTAGCATCATTTGTAGGGTATGCTTCAGCTTTAACCCACTTGGATACATAGCCCACAGCAACTAAGATGTATTTGTTCCCATACGAAAAATGAAATGAGCCTAAGAAGTCAATGCCCCATACGTCAAACAATTCAATCTCCAAAATGTTTGTCAAGGGCATCTCATTCCTCCTTGATATATTTCCAGTCCTTTGGCATTTATCACAGTTCTTCACATAAGCATAAGCATCTTTAAATAGTGTAGGCCAAAAGAAACCTGCTTGCAAAATCTTTGCTGCAGCACGTGAACCACCAAAGTGTCCCCCACTTGGAGATGAATGGCAATAATACAAGATCTCAGCAATCTCGCTTTCAACTACACACTTTCGGATTATATTATCTGCACACTCAAATAAGTGTTCATCTGGGAAATTCTCGTTGATAGGCACACATGATCGAGTTACCTCATCTTGCAGTAACCTCGATAGATGATCAGCTATTTGATTTTCGACACCTTTTCTGTCTTAGATCTCAAGGTCAAATTCTTAGAGTAAAAGTATCCAACGAATTAGCCTCGGTTTTGCATCTTTCTTCGTGAGCAAGTATTTAATGGCCGCATGGTCAATAAATACTGTAACTTTGGTATCTATAAGATATGAGCGGAATTTTTCAAAAGTAAAAACTATAGCGAATAGTTCCTTTTCGGTTACCGTATAATTGAGTTGGGCTCCCGTGAAAGTTCTACTTGTATAGTAAATAGGGTGAAACACTTTGTTTCTTCTTTGACCCATCAAAGCTCCAACAGCATAGTCACTTGCATCGCACATCAACTCAAAAGGTGAGTTCCAATCAGGTGTAACGGTTATTGGGGCTGAGATTAACCACTTCTTTAGATCTTCAAAAGCTTCAAAACATGCTTTGTTGAAATCAAACACTGTATCTTTCTCTAACAACAAAAACAACGGTTTAGAAATTTTCGAGAAATATTTGATAAACCTTCGGTAAAAACTGGCATGGCCTGAGAAACTTCTGACTCATTTCACATTCATTGGGGCCGGTAATCTTTCAATTACGTCCACCTTTGCTTTATCGACTTCAATTGTAACACCCCTTACCCGTATTCAACGCCGAAACCGGGTACGAGGCATTACCAGACTTAAAATCTTTATCATGTAATATTGGGCTATAAACTTTAACTCAAACTTAAAACCTTTCATTCATATTCACAACGTCTTTGTTCTGGGTCTACAAGACCCGAAACATACATATAGGATGGTTCAGGATTGAACGGGAAACTTACGAACACTTAGAAAGTTTTTGCTTAAGACAGGGCCACACGCCCGTGTAAAGAGGGACACGCCCGTGTGGGCTGGCCGTGTAGTCACGCATGCCCATGTCCCTAGCCCGTGTGGATTTTATTTTTCATTTCGAACCTATAGGGGTTTTTGCACGGCCAGGCACACGCCCGTGTTTATGGCCCGTGTCCCTTACACGACCATGACACACCAATGTCTTAGCCCGTGTGTGAAAACCTTAGTATTCTGTTTATGGCGTCAACAAACCTCTAGGATCACACGGCCTAGTCACACGCCCGTGTGCTGGCCCGTGTGACGAACTAAATTTTTCGCAAATTAAATACAGGGGACACACGGCCTTTCAGCACGCCCTCAGGGCTGGCCGTGTGTCACACGCGACCTAGACACACGCCCGTGTGTCTACCTGTGTGGACAATTATAAGGCTATTTACCAAGCCAATTGCCACCCTGAAAAAAAACACTCACACTTATACCATTTCAAGCAACACATACATAACAATAATGCATTATTGATATTCACTAACTCATCATGCATCAACTTCACACACTACTCATTCAATCGTACAAGCTTGCACTTCATGAATTTCATCATCATTGAATAGATATAACTTAACTAGTATTGGCCGATTCCAATGGCCATTTACAAAATGAATCAAGTAACATTAATAGCAAACACCTTGGCCAACCAATATGACATAACAAAATGACCAAGTACCTGAACATGCCATACTCAAAATAATCAACTTTACTATACCAAAAGAATAGCTTGATAGTGTGAACTGAACTCCGACGTTCTACAATCCTCGAGCTAGCTTGGCGATACTAAAAGAAAAGGGAAAAGAGAGGGGTAAGCATAAAGCTTAGTAAGTTTGCATGTAATATATATAGCAACATAAAATCTTGTAATACATTCATACTTTACTTTAAGTAACAACACAAGTTCTCAAGCACATTGATGTATCTTACTCATGCTTACTCTTATCAATCTCATAACACATATCGAACTCATTTCTCATGAGGTTCTTATATACAATTGTTTCACTTCATCACGTAACTTTAGCACTTTTACATCTTGAACATAAACTTAGCTCTTTATCCCGTTGAACCACTTGGAATATCGAAGGATACTCAAACTCGTCAAACACTTAATACGATGCCAATGCCATATCCCAGATATGGTCTTACATGGGATCACATCTCGATGCCGATGCCATATCCCAGATATGGTCTTATACAGGATCTCATATCGATGTCAATGCCATATCCCAGATATGGTCTTATACGAGATCGTATATCGATGCCATGTCCCAGACATGGTCTTACACGAAATCTCTATCCGATGCCGATGCCATATCCCAGATATGGTCTTATACGGGATCTCCTTCCGGTGCCGAGGCCATGTCCCAGACATGGTCTTATACGGGACCTCATTAATCTCATATAGTGACAATGGTATCCTTTCCATTCCTAAGGTTCAACCGGGACTTCAACTTAATAAAATTTCATCATACTTTCATCGGGACATCATTAACTAATTTCATAAAAATATTATACATTTCTCATGATATCAAGCATTTTAAAACATAACAACATTATGTTGACTTATTACACACAAACTTACCTCGGTACCAAAATATGTACAGTTATTCGATTTAGTCCACCACCTTGTTCTTTCCTCGGTTTCGATCCGAACTTCATGTTTCTTGATCTATAATAACAATTTCACTTATTTAATGATCACATTGACTAAAATAACCCATGAATCAAACTTTGGAAAAATTATGATTTTGCCCATAAACTTTTGTATATTTACAAAATGGTCCCTAGGCTCGTATAATGAAAAGTACTCATTTCTTTGGTTACCCAAGCCTAGCTGAATATTTATTGAGCTTATAACAGCTCACACTTTCCTTCAAAACTGATTTTTACTACACATTTTATTACTTTTACATCTAGGTCCTTTTTATGAATTTTCCATGAAAATCACTTAGAAAAAGATGTTTATCATACATCAAACTTTCATATTCCTCCATCAAACATCAAAATACATGCATGTCATGCATGGGTAAATTTTTAAACATGAACCCTAGCTCAAAATATAGCTAGAAATAGCTAAATCGAGCTACGAGGATCTCAAAAATACGAAGAGCATTAAAAACGGGGCTAGGAGGTACTTACAGTCAAGCTTGAAAGTTGAAGAAACCCTAGCTATGGTGTCCTTGAGAATTTCAGCTAGCACGGAGAAGATGGACATGAATTTTGACTTCTTTTTCCCTTTTAATTAAATTATTAACCAAATGACCAAATTGCCCTTAAGGCCCCTTTCTTGAGATTTTTCCTTCCCATGTCTATTTTTGTCCATCATAAGTTATAATGGTCTAATTGCTAAATAAGGACCTTTAATAAATTTTCTATTGCTTTCTCATACTTGAATCTTCTAGAATCTCATATTTTTCAATCTTTGCAATTTAGTCCTAATGAATAAATTGATCACTAAATTATAAAATTTCTTCATGAAATTTTCACATAATCATGCAAACATGTTATAGACCTCATAAAAACCATAAAACACATATTTCTACCTTTGATTTGTGGTTTTGCAACCACTATTCTGACTAGGCCCTAAATCGGGCTGTTACAATTCTCCCCCTTAGGGATTTTCGTCCCCAAAAATCTTACCGGTAAAAAGGTTGGGATATTGGTTTCTTATAGCCTCCTCAGGCTCCCATGTAGCCTCTTCTACCCCATGTCTTTGCCATAGTACTTTCACAAGGGCAATACTATTATTTCTTAACTGTTTGACTTCTCAAGCCAAAATCTTAACCGGCTCTTCACCATAAGTCATGTCCGGTTGAATTTCTACCTCTGTTGGTACAATCACATGTGAAGGGTCTGATCAGTAGCGACGTAACATAGACACGTGAAACACATCATGAATCTTTTCCAACTCAGATGGCAATGCCAAACGATAGGCTACCGGTCCTATCCTCTCGGTAATCTTATACTGTCCGATAAAGCGCGGACTCAACTTGCCTTTCCGGCCAAATCTGAGAACTTTCTTCCATAGTGATACTTTCAAAAATACCTTATCACCAACTTGAAACTCAATCTCTTTTCGTTTCAAATTCGCGTAGGACTTTTGTCTATCTGAGGCAGCTTTTAGACAATCACAAATCACTCTTACTTTCTCTGACTAAATCGACCCCGTGAATCTGATTCTCTCTGAGTTAAGTCTAATATAGGGGCATTCGGCACTTACGCCCATATAATGCCTCATAAGGCGCCATTTTCAAGCTCGACTGAAAACTATTATTGTAGGCAAATTCCACTAAGGGTAAGTACTTTTCCCAATTACCATGAAATTCTAAACCACAATATCGAAGCATGTCTTCAAGTATCTGTACTATCCTCTTCGAATGTCCGTCAATTTGCGGATGGAAAGCTGTACTAAAATTCAACTTTGTGCCCAAGGTTTCTTGTAACTTTTTCCAAAATCGTGATGTGAATCTCGGATATCTTGTAATGCCCCAAAAATTTAGTGACTTTAATTTTTTATGTTTAGACACAAATTGCTTGTTTGCTTTAATGGCTAAGTGATTTGTGTGTGTATGGGGGTGTGTGAGAAGCCTGGGTTCAAGTCTTGGCTTTTGCAGAATTTTTAAATTTTTCCCTTAAATGAACCTGGACACTGGCACTTAGGCTTTATTAATAATAATACGTGTTTAGTGACACAAGAAGAGCTTGTGGCCTAGTGGCAAGTGGCGTGTTGTGTAACTATGAGGTTTGAGGTTCAAATCCTGGGATAAGCAATGGAGTGTTTATTTTGTTGCTTGAGCTGGGAAGGTAGAAGAGTTGGACTGAAACACTGCTGATGAGGTGTTTGAATTGGTGTAACATTTCGAAATAGGGCCTAAACGGAACAGTGGTTGCGAAACCATGAATTCGAGATATAAAAGTTTATTACGATTAATTATTATGATTTACCGAGTGATTAAATACATGTGTTAGAGTATCGATAAGAAATTTTATTTATTGCATGCTTAAATTGCCTATTAGGACTTGTTTGCAAAAGTTGCTAAATAGGGGTTCTAATTTATAGAGTACTTGATTGAAATGGGGGTTTGAAGTAGGAGTCCTTAAATGGTAATTAGACCATTATATTTTCTATGGAAAAAAATGGACATACATAGATAAAAATAACTAAAGTTTTAATGAAGGGCATTTTAGTCATTTGGTTTTTAAAAGAAATTAAAAGGGAAAAAGATGGCAAAATGTGTTCATCTTCTTCATTAGGCCAAATTTTTCAAGGGGACACCATAGCTAGGGTTTCTTCAACTTCTCAAGCTCATAGTAAGTGCATCCAAGCCCCGTTTTTAATGTTCTTTACGTTTTTGGAGTCCCGGTAACTTGATTTAGCTTAATCTAGCAATAATTTAACCTAGGGTTCATATTTGTAAAATTACCCACAGTTGAAATGTGTTTATTTTGATGTTTTATGATAGAATATGAAGTCTGAAATTATGTTAAACAACTTTTGCTAAGCGATTTTAAGTGAAAACGAGTAAAACGGCTTAATCGGTAAAAATACCTAATGTTCATAACTACATGTTAGAGTGAGAATTTGATGTTGTCATAGAAGGAAAAAATTATCAGCATGTCATAAAACATAAGAATAAAAAGGGATAAAGTTTAATTTTTGAGCTTTGGGGAAAATGTGTAAATATGTAAAAGTTTATGGGCAAAATCATAATTTTGCCAAAGTTAGAGTTAAGGGCTGTTTTAATAAATGTGAGTATTAAATAAGCTAAATTTGTTATTATAGATCAAGAGGAACGAAATCTGGAGTTAGACCGGGGTAAGAAAAAGATAGTGGATTAAATCACTATAGTTGATCATATTTTGTTTCGAGGTAAGTTTGCGGTAAATAAATGCAATATTCTCTTACTTTACATTTAATACTATTAAATTCCAACATTTACATATTTATTCTATAAATTTATCATTTAAAGACCCGAGCATGAATTGACGGAGAAGCAATCTCAGAAAGTTCCTATTGAACCTTAGGAATGTGTAGGATACAAATGTCATGAAATTAGGGTTTAAGGAAATCATGTAAGACCATGTCAAGACATGGCATTGATAAGTTAGTATAAGGCAAAGGTCCCATGTAAGACCATGCCAAGGCATGGCATTGGTGAGTTTATAAGGAAAAGGTCCCATGTAAGACCATGCCAAGGCATGGCATTGGTGAGTTCATAAGGCAAGGATACCACGTAAGACCATGTCAAGACATGGAAATGGTAAGTTTCAAAAGGAAAGGTACCCATGTATCCTTAGTATTCCAAGTGGTTCAACAAAAAATTCAAAGAGTATACTAAAGGAAAGGTAAGACAAGTTCATGTTAAAAAGGTACAGGTAAGAATGCAAAGTTTAAGTATATTGAGTTAAAAGTTTAAATGATCTTGATAAGAAAAGAATAAGATAATTCATTAAGAATGTTGTTATTTATTTACATGTAAACTTACTAAGCTTTATGCTTACTCCCATTCCTTTCTCTCTTTTTATAGTATTACAAGCCAACTCGGGGAACGCAAGGACGTTAAAAATCGTTACACACTATCAAAGGATTATATTGGTATTTTGTGACTCGAACGTTTTAAGTTATGGCATGTATAGGGACTTAGCCATTTTGTGTGTATGTCCTTATGATATGGCTTAAGATTGGCTTGTAAATGCTTGATAATGATTAGCTATTAAAATGGCTAATTAAGAGCATGTTGTGGATGTTATGTAATGCCTAGTTGATAGTTATTATAAAGAAATTATGTAATTATATGCAGGGGAACAGTTTGGACAGCAGCAGTGACGTGATTTTGAAAAATCACCAAGGATAGTAGAAATGGACTTAGGGTGTGTATGAGATATATAATTAAATCTTATTGAGTCTATTTTTATATGAAAGAAACGGTGTAGGAAAAAGAATTGTATATTAGGAGATAATTGATTTTTAGTGGAGAGTGGTCAGAACTGTCGAACAGTGTAACAGGGGAGACTTTAACTAATAAAATGTACTAATTGGCCACACCAAAAATTCTGAAAACATTATAGTAAGAATATATATGAGTCTAGTTTCAGGGAAAATTTACGGATCTAAATTTTGAGTTTCGTAACTCGAGTTATAGTCAATTTAGAACATGATGCAGATGGTCAGTTTCAATTTTTATGCCCCGAACTAGTAAGTTAAGTCTAGTAATGCCTCGTGCTCGACTCCAGCAACGGTCTCGGGTAAGGAGTGTTATATTTATTGGTATCAGAGTGAGAATTTAGTCGGTTCTCGGAATATTCAGTATGTGCAAGAGTCTAACTATTCATGCCATACTTATATTTTGATAGTGTGACGACTCCTGACGATTTTAAAATGTTTTTCCTTTATAGTTATAGATCCCGAACGAGCTGGTGCAGATGATGTAAAGAGTAATACACCCGCTCCCGCTGAAGGGACGGTGCACCAGATAGTAGTGAAAGGCCCGTTACAGTTAGTCAGGGAGGAGGGGCTCGAGAAGCCTTCTTCCAAGCTATGAATGAATGGTTTGCTGAGTTCGTTCGTACGAACCCGACCGTTAGACCTCCACCCCCTCATGATCCTAACACTACCCTTGTAGCTTACCCAGTCACAGATACAGTTAGAAGAGAGAAGCCACCCGTTGACAAGATTAGAAAATAAGGGGCTGAGGAGTTTCGGGCTACCAAAGATGATGATGCAAAAAAAGCTGAATTTTGGCTCGAGAATACTATCAGAGTCTTTGATAAGTTATCCTGCAAACCGGAAGAGTGTATTAAATGTGTAGTGTCACTTCTTAGAGATTCCGCCTACCAGTGGTGGAAGACACTTGTGTCAGTAGTACCGAAAGAAAGAGTTACTTGGGATTTCTTTCAAGAGGATTTCCGTAAGAAATACATCAGTCAGATGTTTATTGACCAAAAAAGAAAAGAGTTCCTTGAGTTAAAATAGGGTAAGATGACTGTGATCGGTTATGAACGTGAATTTGTCAGACTCAGCAATTATGCTTGAGAGTGTGTGTCTACAGAGGCTATCATGTGCAAAAGATTTGAGGATGGGGTCAATGATGATATTCGACTGTCAGTTGGTGTTCTTGAGATAAAAGAGTTTGTTGTCTTAGTTGACCGAGCCTGTAAGGCAGAGGAGTTGTTAAAAAGAAAGGGTAAAGCTGAAATTGAGATGCAAGATACGAAGAAAAGACAGATGAGCAAGTCATTTCAGTCTACATCCAAGAGGCCTAGAGAGTTTTCTACGAGATCTAATTTTTTAGCTGGGTATTCTAGCCGAAACAGAGGTGGAAGATTTATGGATCCAAAAGCTAAAACCACTTCGATTGCAAGTGTTGGCAGTATTCAGCCTGATAGACCCGAGTGTCCTCAATGTGGTCGACGTCACCCAGGTCAATGTCGAGCAACTGAGACTGGATGTTTCCGATGTGATGCACCGGATCATTTCATTCGGGAGTGTCCCGAGATGATTAAAAGAGAAGTAATACAGAGTGCAAGATCAGGCAATGCCCCCGTTAGAGGCAGATCTCAAAGAAATCTTGGAATAGGGGTAGGTAGAGGTACATTTAGAGATACAACAATGAGATCAAATGTTAGAGCACCCGGAAGGACTTATGCTATCCGTGCTCGTGAAGAGGCATCCTCCCCCGACGTAATTACGGGTACATTTTCTCTTCATGGTGTTAATGTTATTGCTTTGATTGATCCGGGTTCAACCCATTCCTATGTTTGTATGAAGTTGATGCCTAGTATGAACATGCCCATAGAGTTTACGGAATTTTTGATTAAAGTATCGAATCCATTAGGTCAATATGTGTTAGTAAACAAAGTATGTAAAAATTGCCCTTTGATGATTAGAGGTTACTGTTTTCCGGCCGATCTCATGCTATTTCCATTTGATGAGTTTGATGTGATTCTTGGTATGGATTGGTTAACAGTACATAATGTGATAATGAATTGTGGAAAGAAATTCATTGAGTTGAAATGTAAAAATGGTGAAATCCTTTGGGTTAATTCAGATGAGTCAGATAGTTCAATTACGATGATTTCAGTTATGTCTGCTCAAAAATGTTTGAGGAAAGGACGTGAAGCTTATCTTGCTTTTGTGTTGAATACTAAAGATCCAGAGCTGAAAATTGAATCAGTGCCTGTGGTAAATGAGTTTCCTGATGTGTTTCCAGAAGAACTACCAGGTTTGCCACCTATTAGAGAAGTTGAGTTTGGTATTGAATTTATTCCAGGTACCACACCTATTTTTATTGCTCCTTATAAAATGGCTTCGATAGAATTGAAAGAGTTGAAAGCTCAGCTACAGGAATTAACTTATAAAGGCTTTTTAAGACCTAGTTGTTCACCATGGGGTGCACCAGTGTTATTTGTGAAAAAGAAGGACGGTTCCATGAGATTGTGCATAGACTATCTAAGACTTAACAAGGTAACCATCAAGAACAAATATCCACTTTGCCTAGAATAGATGATTTGTTTGATCAATTGAAGGAGCCCACTGTGTTCTCTAAGATAGATTTGAGATCCGGATACTATCAGTTGCGAGTTAAAGAGTCAGATGTTCCGAAGACTACTTTCCAAACTAGGTATGGTCACTATGAGTTTCTTGTGATGCCATTTGGCTTAACTAATGCTCTCGCCATTTTCATGGATTTAATGAACCGAATTTTCAGACCTTACTTGGACAAGTTTATAGTTGTGTTCATTGATGACATCTTGATTTATTCTCATGATGAGACCGAGCATGCAGAGCATTTGAGAAACGCTTTTTCTGATTTTGAGAGATAATCGACTTTATGCCAAGTTCAAAGAAAAGTGAGTTCAGTTACGGGAAGTTTGTTTTCTTGGACATACTGTCTCAGGTGAAGGTATTAGAGTTGATCCAAGTAAGATTTCAGCCATTGTTGATTGGAAGCCTCCCAGGAATGTATCAGAGGTTAGAAGTTTTCTTGGTCTTCTTTGGTTATTATAGGCAATTTGTAGAGGATTTTCTATGATAGCTACTCCATTGACAAGATTGCTATAGAAAGCTGTTAAGTTTGAATGGACTGAGAAGTGTCAGCAGAGTTCCGACAAGTTAAAGGCATTGTTGATCAAGCTCTGTCTTAGTACAACGAGCAAGGTAAAGAGTTTGTGATTTCTGATGATGCATCCTTGAATGGACTAGGCTGTGTACTTATGAAGGAATGAAGGGTAATTGCTTATGCCTCTAGGCGATTAAAGCCACATGAGAAAAATTATCCGACACATGATTTAGAGCTAGCTGCTATTTTATTTGCATTGAAATTCTGGAGACATCACTTGTATGGTGAGAAATGTCGAATATTCACTGATCATAAAAGTTTGAAATACTTGATGACTCAGAAAGATCTGAACTTGAGGCAAAGAAGATGGCTAGAGTTGATTAAAGATTATAAGCTAGTGATCGATTATCACCCGGGTAAGGCAAATGTTGTTGCTGATGCTTTGAGCAGAAAATCTTTATTTGCATTAAGAGCTTTGCACACTAGTTTGGCCTTATTAGATGATGGTTCTATCTTAGCTGAGTTGAGAGCTAAACCGATGTTTCTTGAAGAAATTTGTGAAGCACAGAAGGATGACAGTGAGTTGCAAGCTAAAAGAGTTCAGTGTGAGTCAGGTGTAGAGTCTGAATTTTAGATCGATTCTGACAGTTGTTTGATGTTCAGAGATAGGGTATGTGTACCAAAGAATGATGAGCTTATTTGAAAGGTCTTACAGGAAGCACATAGCAGTTCTTGGTCTATTCACCCAGGTAGTACAAAGATGTATAATGATTTGAAAAAAATGTATTGGTGGAAAGGAAAGAAAAGAGATATTTCAGGGTTTGTTTCTAGATGCTTGATCTGTCAGCAGGTAAAAGCCAAACATCAGGTACCTTCAGGTTTATTGCAGCCTGTATTAGTTCCCGAGTTGAAATGGGACCGAGTTACTATGGATTGTGTGACAGGATTGCCTTTGACACCGAGAAAGAAAGATGCAGTATGGGTTGTGATTGATAAGTTAATGAAGTCGGCTCATGTTATTCGAGTCCGTATGGATTATTCACTTGACAAGTTGGCTGAGTTGTATATTTCAGAGATAGTCAGACTACATGGAGTACCGTTATTGATTATCTCAGATAGAGATCTGAGATTTACTTCACGATTTTGGAAGAAATTGCAGGAAGCTTTAGGTACAAAGATGAGTTTTAGTACAGCTTTCCATCCTCAGCCTGATGGTCAGTCAGAGAGAGTTATTCAGGTACTTGAAGATATGCTTAGATGTTGTGTAATTTCAAGGTAGTTGGGAGAAATATTTGCCGTTAATAGAGTTTGCCTATAATAATAGTTATCAATCAAGTTTGAAGATGGCACCTTATGAAGCTTTGTATGGACGTAAATGTCGTACACCTTTGTATTGGACAGAGCTTAAGGAAAATCAGATTTACGGGGTTGATCTAGTCAAAGAAATAGAAGAGAAAGTAAAAGTCATCAGAGATTGCTTGAAAGCAGCTTCAGATAGACAGAAATCCTATGCAGATTTTAAAAGAAAAGAAATTGAGTTTCAAGTTGGTGATAGGGTATTCTTGAAAGTATCCCCGTGGAAGAAAGTTCTCAGATTTGGCAAGAAAGGCAAACTAAGTCCATGTTTTATTGGACCGTTTGAGGTTATTGAGAGAGTTGGGCCATTGGCATATTGATTGCCTTTGCTGACTGAGTTAGAGAAGATTCATGATGTGTTTCATGTGTCTATGCTACGTCGTTATCGTTCAGATCCGTCGCATGTTATTTCACAGACTGAGGTTGAGATTCAGCCAGATATGACTTACGGTGAGGAACCAGTAAAAATCCTAGCTCGAGAGGTTAAGCAATTAAGAAACAAAAGTATTGCACTTGTGAAAGTATTATGGAATAGGCATGGGATAGACGAGGCTACATGGGAGCCCAAAGAGACTATGCGAAAACAGTACCCAAATCTCTTCACAGGTAAGATTTTCGGGGACGAAAATCCCTAATGGGGGGAGAAATGTAACATACTGAAATAGGGCCTAAACGGAACAATGGTTGCAAAACCACGAATCCGAGATACAAAAGTTTATTACGATTAATTATTATGATTGACCGAGTGATTAAATACATGTGTTAGAGTATCGATAAGAAATTTTATTGATTGCATGCTTAAATTACCTATTAGGACTTGTTTGCAAAAGTTGCTAAATAGGGGTTCTAATTTATAGAGCACTTGATTGAAATGGGGGTTTGAAGTAGGAGTCCTTAAATGGTAATTAGACCATTATATTTTCAATGGACGAAAATGGACATACATAGATAAAAATAACTAAAGTTTTAATGAAGGGCATTTTAGTCATTTTGTATTTAAAAGAAATTAAAAGGGAAAAAGATGGCAAAATGTGTTCATCTTCTTCATTAGGCTGAATTTTTCAAGGGGACACCATAGCTAGGGTTTCTTCAACTTCTCAAGCTCATAGTAAGTGCATGCAAGCCCCATTTTTAATGTTCTTTACGTTTTTGGAGTCCCGGTAACTTGATTTAGCTTAATCTAGCAATAATTTAACCTAGGGTTCATATTTGGAAAATTACCCATAGGTGAAATGTGTTTATTTTGATGTTTTATGATAGAATTTGAAGTCTGAAATTATGTTAAACAACTTTTTCTAAGCGATTTTAAGTGAAAACGAGTAAAACGGCTTAATCGGTAAAAATACCTAATGTTCATAAGTACATGATAGAGTGAGAATTTGATGTTGTCATAGAAGGGAAAAAATGATCAGCATGTCATAAAACATAAGAACAAGGGATAAAGTTCAATTTCCGAGCTTTGGGGAAAATGTGTAAATATGTAAAAGTTTAGGGGCAAAATTGTAATTTTTTCCAAAGTTAGAGTTAAGGGCTGTTTTAATAAATGTGAGTATTAAATAAGCTAAATTTGTTATTATAGATCAAGAGGAACGAAATCTGGAGTTAGACCGGGGAAAGAAAAAGATAGTGGATTAAATCACTATAGTTGATCGTATTTTGTTTCGAGGTAAGTTTGCGGTAAATAAATGCAATATTCTATTACTTTACATTTAATACTATTAAATTCCAGCATTTACATATTTATTCTGTAAATTTATCATTTAAAGACCCGAGCATGAATTGACAGAGAAGCAATCTCAGAAAGTTCCGGTTGAACCTTAGGAATGTGTAGGATACAAATGTCATGAAATTAGGGTTTAAGGAAATCATGTAAGACCATGTCAAGACATGGCATTGATAAGTTAGTATAAGGGAAAGGTCCCATGTAAGACCATGCCAAGGCATGGCATTGGTGAGTTTATAAGGCAAAGGTCCCATGTAAGACCATGCCAAGGCATGGCATTGGTGAGTTCATAAGGCACGGAAACCACGTAAGACCATGTCAAGACATGGCAATGGTAAGTTTCAAAAGGAAAGGTACCCGTGTATCCTTAGTATTCCAAGTGGTTCAATGGAAAATTCATAGAGTATAACAAAGGAAAGGTAAGACAAGTTCATGTTAAAAAGGTACAAGTAAGAATGCAAAGTTTAAGTATATTGAGTTAAAAGTTTAAATGATCTTGATAAGAAAAGAATAAGATAATTCATTAAGAATGTTGTTATTTATTTACATGTAAACTTACTAAGCTTTATGCTTACTCCCATTCCTTTCTCTCTTTTTAGAGTATTACAAGCCAACTCGAGGATCGCAAGGACGTCGGAAATCGTTACACACTATCAAAGGATTATATTGGTATTTTGTGACTCGAACGTTTTAAGTTATGGCATGTATAGGGACTTAGCCATTTTGTGTGTATGTCCTTATGATATGGCTTAATATTGGCTTGTAAATGCTTGATAATGATTAGCTATTAAAATGGCTAATTAAGAGCATGTTTTGGATGTTATGTAATGCCTAGTTGATAGTTATTATAAAGAAATTATGTAATTATATGCAGGGGAACAGTTTGGACAGCAGCAGTGACGTGATTTTGAAAAATCACCAAGGATAGTAGAAATGGAATTAGGGTGTGTATAAGATATAAAATTAAATATTATTGAGTCAATTTTTATATGAAAGAAACGGTGTAGGAAAAAGAATTGTATATTAGGAGATAATTGATTTTTAGTGGAGAGTGGTCAGAACTGTCGAACAGTGTAACTGGGAAGACTTTAACTAATAAACTGTACTAATTGGCCACACCAAAAATTCTGGAAAAATTATAGTAAGAATATATATGAGCCTAGTTTTAGGGAAAATTTACAGATCTAAATTTTGAGTTTCGTAACTCGATTTATAGTCAATTTAGTGAACATGACGCAGATGGACAGCTTCAATTTTTATGCCCCGAACTAGTAAGTTAAGTCTAGTAATGCCTCGTGCTCGACTCCGGCAACGGTCTCGGGTAAGGAGTGTTACAATTGGTCATGGAGAGATTGTAGGAGAAAATTTTGGAGAGAATCAAGGAACTGGATGTGTGTGGGAGTGTTGTGCCGAATTGGTATAGGAAGCCTAGGAATTTCGGCTGAGGGGTTTTTCCCTCATATTTGATCAGTTTGTCACCGATTTTGGACTTCTAATTCCTGCTTTCTTTCTTTTCTCTCTAAGTGTTGAAATAGCAACTTACCACTCGTGTATTTTTTTTTTCAGTTTTGCACTTTTTCTTCAAGCTCCTTGTTGGCCGAATCTCTGCTTCCCTCTCCCTCTCCCAAGTTGAGCCGAATACATTTCCTCTCCCCCTTCATTCATATTTTTTTCCGGCTTCCTATTGGCTTGTGAACCGAATATTTTTCTTTTCTCTTAATTAGTTCTATGGTGACCAAATTCTCTGCTTTATTTCCCTCTCTGTTTCAGTTCTGCAAGTATTCCTGAAATCGGTAGGTGTTCATATTCTTCACTTTTTGTTTAAAACTGTTCTCTCCTATTCCCCTTTTCTCTAAAAGCCGAATGTTTATGATACTCATGGTCTTTGATTGGGATCCCTTCCTCTTAGTGTGGTGATCGTTGGGTTTTAGGTATTCTCGAGGAGTGGATAAGTGCAGAAGTTACTCAAGTCGTCAAACCCTGCCTTCCATTTAAGGTAAATACATTACCTTACCTTTTGAATAGGTCGAATATCTTTATATATTTTTGTAAGACCAATACTCATGGATTTAAGCCACAATTATGATTGGTCCCATCTGTTAAAATCTTTTGTTATCGCAGTTTATCGGCAAGAAAAGTGTGATCGGTTTTAGCCCGCGAGCTAAAAGGAACAGGTCGTAGTTCGTTCAATCAAGGTAAGGTAGTAAGTGCCTTTTTTGGAACAGATGTGATAAGAGGGTGTTTTACCCTAACATATTAAGGACTAACATTGGATCTCGATGTTTTAGGTTGGGTGCTCGTAAATCTTGGAACGACTCCGTAAAAAGGTGTGTAATCACACTATCTCCGCTAAGAATCGGTAAAAGCCGAAAAGCCAAGACTTCGGCATTTAGGGCCTCACGAGCGTGCGATCGCTCTTGTGGAAAAACCGAACCCACAATCGAGGGTGGTAGATTGAAGAGGCCACTACTAGTGTTCTCGTGCACTTGGGCCGTATTGGGCCTCGTTGGGCCGAAATGGGCTGTGTGGGCCCAATGGGCTCGTGGGCCCCACACGGATAAAATTTACGAAATGTGGCAGAAACTGGATTGGGCTATGTAGATCACATAGCCGTGATTGAATTTGGGCCATATGGGAAACACGAGCGTGTGGGCCCATTTGGGCCGAATATTGGGCTTTGAGCCCATTTACACTGTTTCAACCAAATGGATTATCTGTGTCGCTCGAGGCAACTGTAGACCGTCGAAAAGTTCATTAACTATACCGAGACCCCTAATGAGTAAAATGACTGAAATACCCCTAATGAGTAAAATGACTGAAATATCCCTAGCGAGTAAAATGACCAAAATACCCCTAAAGGATAAAATTACCAGTTTACCCCTAATGCATGAAAATGACTATTTTACCCCTAGAGATAGATTGACAGATGGAAATATGTACTGTATGACTGTACTGAGTAGGAAATGTTGCATACACGAAATATTAATGACATGGCATACTGCATGGGGTTGGGATTCTGTTATGGAGGAAGTATTGTTACTGGTGGCTCTGCCACACATACTGATACTGGTGGCTCTGCCACAATTATTGTTACTGGTGGCTTTGCCACATATACTGTACTGGCAGCTCTGCTGCGTTATTACTACTGGCAGCTATGCTGCAATTTTGGTATGAGGGCTGGGTGAGTCGACCTTGTCCCCACATGGTGTGTTGGGTTGGTACGGGTGGTGTGCTGGCTGTGTAACATCCGAGAATTAGGGGCTTTGCAGTTGCTATGTTTCTGTGTGTGTTTGGTATGCTTTGTCTGTGTTTGGGTGTGTTTGGGGGCCCGGGAAGGCTCGAAAGTAAGCTGGAGTCTTGGAGAAAATTTTATATTTTGGGCAATTTAAAGGAAAGCTAGCTGGGACAGGCTTTAAGGATCATTGCTAGTGTTTGTTGACATAAGAAGTGAAGTGGTAAAGTGGCAAGGAAACGCCACTTGGGTTGCAGAGAAGTGGCGTCACAAGGGGAGCAATAGGGGGAAGAGGTTCGAGTCGCATCAACAGCATTCAAGAGCTTTAATTTTTGCGCTGTGGAGGCTAAGGTGGTGGTTTTAGCAAGGGATCTCCAGGGTGGTTGGTGGAATAAGTCAAATGTTTTGAATGTGAGGTCATGAGGAAGTAGTGGGGTTGAATGAGTCAAACCGATTCAAATGGTGGGAGGAGAGTGAATGTAGGAGATGATCAAGGGATTTGGTGGCTTGTTGGGGGGTTGTTGACCGAATGTGGTATGGTGGAAGATGGGTTTTCAGTTTTGGGGGGGCTATGAGAAGTGAGTGTGCCGAAAGTCCTTTGAGTCTTAGGCTTTTCTTTCTTCTCTTTGTTCAAATGCCATTTTGAGTGGGGTATTAGCAAATCAAGCTTACAAGTCTTTTCTTCTCTTTTGCATTTGCGAACACTTGTTTTCTTCTCTCATTTACCAAAACTGAAACCATCTTTTGGACTCTCACTTTTGTATTCATTCACTTGTCAATCAAAAGCCGAAACACCTACTTGCTCATATCTCTTCTTCTTGCTTCTTCATAGCCGAATCTTCATCTCACTTCTTGGTGATTCAACCTTCTCCTCTATTTCTTCTTCTAAAAGCTGAAACCCATCCCTCACTCATTCTCTTTGAGTTTTGTTTATACTCTTCACTATAGCTGAATCTCCCTTGTACGTTTGGTTCTCTTCACACGTTCTGGTTTCTTTGGATTGCCGTCGCTTATTCTAACCTTCTCAAATCAGTTTCTCCTTGTTTGGTGGTAAGTTTTCTTCTTCTCTTTATTTCGGTTTTTTCCTTCTCTTGCTGGTTGTTAAACCGAAGGTGTTAACTTAGTACTTTGGTGCTTTGGCCGTATGTAAGGGGCCTCGTCTTTGTATTCTTTTTTGCATTTGGCCGGCGTTTGGAGGATCTTTGGGGGGTAATTGGTTTTAGTCGACCAAGGTAGGGGGTTCTTACCAACTTGTTTGGCCGTAAGGCCACTCCTTGTAATCTATTGTGAAGGACTGATTCTAATATGGTGATTGTGTAGGGACTCAATCGATTTCTTAATCCAAGTCTAGTAGCTTTCGGTTTCTGTCGACCTAGGTAAGAAACTTCTTCATTGTAAGCACCTATTCTCTCTTCCATCTTCTTCAATGACTTAACCTAGTTTCCTGATCAAAGCTCTCTTCATGGATGCAAGTGCTGGTCAATCAAAAGGAGGTTGCGAACCCCTAGTCTCGGTCCCAAGGTTTAAAAAACGTGCAGTATCGGCAGTGCGGGACTTCCCGCTGGGTTGTGGTAGGGAATCGACATCTGCTTGGGATAGGCAGATTGCGAGTGATAGCCAATCTAAGGAAGGGAGTAGACTCTTAGTCCCTGCCCCTAGGTTTAAAGGACGTGCAGTGTCAGCCGTTCGGGATTTTCCACCGGGTGTTGGACCGACTTCGGATCTGAATAGACAGATTGCAGTTGTTCCCTCTTCTGAGAGTGTCGATAGTATTGAGAGTTTAGTTCTCCTCGTATATAGGTGTGTAATTCTCACACCTTTTCCTGTTGTTTTTGTTAATATGTATCTGTATTACTAAATGCTGAAACTTCGGTATTGGCTATCATGGAGGGTAAAAAGAAGACATCAGGTTAGTGACTTCTGATTATGATATATAAGCGATTATGTTGACATGATCATGTATGTACTTTGAACATTTTGTATATATTGATATCTGCTGCATCCATACATCATGATTTTATGTTGCATGGGGATGGGAATATGCTATTAATGGAAGGGGAAATGTATCTGGTGACTATGTCACAATATCTGGTGGCTCTACCACACTGCATTCAGTGGCCATGCCACATAATCTAGTGACTCTATCACAACTATGACGATGAGCAGCTAACTGCAGCGTGACTGCCATCGATGGTGTGTAGCGGTGAGGGTCGATTGTAGAAATCCCTATTGGTGTGTTTGGCAGGAAAGGGTGGTGTGTAGCGGATGGATAACTAGGTTGGGTTGGGATTTGCATCATATTGCACTTATATCTGATTATATGCTATACTCTGCTAAAAGGGCTAAGGCCCAGTCTATTTCTATGCGGGCTTCGCCCAAAATGATTTGTAAGGGCTAAGGCCCAGTTGGCAAAAGAATGGGCTCAGACCTAGTAATGGTGTATGTAGAGTAATTGCACACTGAGTCTACTTGACTCACCCCCACTGCTTAAATTTTTGCAGGTAATTCCTAGTTCAGCGGACATGGGCTGGGATCGACTCTGAGGTGGCCATGCACTTTATGCTTAGTAAAACTTTCCTTTTCTTTTCCTTAGACTTAATTACTTGAAATTGGGATTTTGATTTGTAATAAGGCCACTACACTATTAATTTGGTTTAATTTTGATTTAAACTTTAGACATTTTGAATACAAAATAATCGATAAGATGTTTTACTGAATGCAAATAACAGTTTTTCTCATAACCTATGTAACAATTTTATAAACAGGTTTTTATGACAAACTACTAGTTTAATCTGATGTAAAAAATATGTGTTTTCAAACGTCACCTAAACACAAAGATTGGGCTAATTAAAAAGTTTCGATAAATGATTATTGAGTTTTCAAGCTAACTACTAAACTGGGAGTTTTCAAAAGGGACTTGAAACTTATCTGAGGTTCGCAAAGTTCATAAATTCTTCACATGTGACATTTCAGATCCGGTCATGGTGTTTGGGCTGGGTTTGGGGTGTTACATTTTATGGTATCTGAGCCTGGTTGCAAAACTCGGCTGTGGGGGTTTTGGGTTCAAAAATGTTTTCCAAAAGTTTTGTTTTGAAAATAGATGCACATGTCTTATTCTAAGTATGGCACCCGAGTCTCCAGCACCAAGTCCGTAAGGTAAGTCTTCTGACTGTTCGGTGATTTGCATGAAGTGAATATATGTTATGTGAATATATTATGCTGTGGATGCTTGAATTAGGAAACTCAACTTTAGAGACTGAAACCTTTTAGGTATACGTTGTGTGTTGCGACAAACCACTTCTAAACTCTATTTCATAAGACTATCTGGTAATAAACAGTGAAAGAAATGCTAATTCATAAAATTTGCGTATACAAACTAAGACAAGTTAGTGGACATAAGTGCTAGAGGACGAGGACGGGGGGCACGCGGCCGTGGTAGAGGCCGAGAGGTGGAGGTTGAGTTCTTAGAAGCTGGACATGAGCTGGAGGGCGAAGTGCCGCATCTCCTGTGGCAGAAGCGGGACATCAGGATCGAACAGGTAAGGACGATGCTTTATCCCAAGCGATGTTGCGTGTTCTGGAGCGAGTTACCGGGACAAACACTGGATCGGTAGTTCAGAAGTCTATTCCTGAGCGACTTCGAGCTAATAGGGCAGAGGTATTCAGGGGTATTTCTGGTGTGGCCCCAAACGTAGCGGAATATTGGTTGGAGGCAGTAGAACGGATTATGGATGATCTGGACTGTACAGTTGAGGAGAAATTGAAAGGAGCAGTGTCTCTTCTCCGGGACGAGGCATATCAATGGTGGCTCACGGTAAGAGAGGGTACTCCAGCGGATCGTATTGACTGGGATTTCTTTAAAACTGCATTTCAAAGGAAATACGTTGGGGCAAGTTATGTAGACGCTCAGAGAAAAGCATTTCTAAATCTGGTTCAAGGGGGTAAATCGGTAGCTGAGTACGAGGCAGAATTTTTGCGATTGAGCCGTTATGCCTGAGGGATAGTTGTGACTGACTATGAACATTGCGTACGATTCGAAGATGGGTTACGAGACAAGCTGTGAGTACTGATAGCTCTGCAGCGGGAGAGAGATTTTGCCACCCTGATTGAAAAAGCTAAAATAGCTTAAGAGGTGAAGCGGACTGAGACTCAAAACAGGGAGAAAGATAGGGGTAAAAATAAGAGAAGCTTTGGGTCGTCAGGGTCATCGGGAGGTTTCCAAAAGAGGCCTAGGTTTGATGGGTTAGCTCGGGTTATGAGGCCTGTGGTGATGGGGCAATTTCGATCATGTGCTCTGTGTGGGAAAATGCATTTTGGTGAGTGTAAGAGGAGAACCGGTGGATGCTTCAGGTGTGGATCTGTGGATCATATGGTTAAAGATTGTCCACAAGTGGATCAGGTACGGCCAGTTGGACAGGGTTTTGATCAGTTCAGAAGGGGTGGCTAGCAACCGCCGAGAGGTAGGGCCCAGCTATTGGAGGAAATGGCTTGGGTCGGGGTCGTGGAACACCCGGCATGGGTGTCGGTAATACAGAAGCAAGACAGTCGGGTCTAGTCTATGCAGCACGATGGCGAGAAGAGGGCGACACACCAGACGTTATAACCGGTACATTTCTTATTGTTGATAAACCGTTTATTGCTTTAATTGATATTGGATCGACCCATTCATATGTTGCCTATACCGTATCTAAGACCTTGAATTTAGAGCCTGAAATTGCTGCTAGAGAAATGACTGTGGTTAGCCCACTAGGACAATCGGTAGTAGTGAACAAATTATTTAGGGATGTGCCTTTAGAGATTCAAGGAGTAGTATTTCCGGCAGACTTGGTGGAGTTGCCATTTGGAGAGTTTGATCTTATCTTAGGCATGGATTGGCTGGTGAAGCATTGTGCAAATCTAGATTGCACTGATAAGCGAATGGTGTTGAGAATTGTGGAGGTCAAGGAAGTAATTGTGATAGGGGAAAGAAAGAATTATTTGTCGAATGTGGTTTCTGCACTAAAGGCTGTTAAGATGGTACGAAAAGGATGCAAGGCGTTCCTAGCTTTCATCAGTGCATTGGATGCAAAGGTGGTGACTGCAAAGGAGGTTAGAACAGTGAAGGAATTCGTGGATGTCTTTTCGGAAGAGCTTCCGGGATTGCCTCCAGATCGTGAGGTAGAGTTTGGAATTGAACTACTCCCTGGTACGGCTCCGGTGTCCATCGCCCCATATAGGATGGCACCAAAAGAGTTGGTAGAACTTAAAGCTCAGATCCAGGAGCTGTTGGATCGTGGGTTCATTCGACCAAGTGTATCTCCGTGGGGAGTGCCGGTGTTGTTCGTGAAAAAGAAGGATGGGTCAATGTGTATGTGCATCGACTATCGCCAGCTGAACAAGTTGACAATTAAGAATAAGTACCCGTTGCCAAGAATTGATGATCTATTCGATCAGTTAAGGGGAGCAGCGGTGTTTTCAAAGATAGATCTGAGATCTGGGTACCATCAGCTCAAGGTCAAGGAGGCGGATATTCATAAGACGGCGTTTCGAACTCGTTATGGTCACTATGAGTTTTTAGTGATGTCGTTCGGGTTGACGAATGAACCAGTTGTGTTTATGGATATGATGAACCGGGTATTCCAACCCTATCTGGACTGATTTGTCGTGGTGTTTATAGACGACATCCTGGTATATTCCAGGACAGAAGAAGAGCATGACTCGCATCTTCGGGTGGTTCTGCAGATTCTGAGGGAGAGGCAGTTGTACGCCAAGTTCAGTAAGTGTGAATTTTGGTTGAAAGAAGTTACCTTTTTGGGTCATGTTGTATCTGCTGAGGGGATTAGGTTGATCCCCAGAAAATTGAAGTCGTGTTGGATTGGAAACCGCCTAAGTCGTGGCGAAATTCGAGTTTTCTTGGTTTAGTGGGTACTACTGAGAAGGTTTGTTGAGGGATTCTCGTTAATAGCTGCACCGTTAACCAAGTTGTTACGGAAAGGGGTACCATTTGTCTGGTCGGATAAGCAACAGGAAAGTTTTGAGAAGTTAAAGAGAATCTTGACTCAGGCTCCAGTGTTGATTCAGCCTGAGGCCGGGAAGGAGTTTATCGTCTACTGTGATGCGTCGCACACAGGGTTAGGGTGTGTGTTAATGCAAGATGGGAAGGTAGTTGCATATGCGTCTCGGCAGTTAAGACCGCATGGGATGAATTATCCCACGCATGATCTGGAGATAGCTGCGGTAGTGTACGCTCTGAAGATCTGGAGACACTACCTGTATGGGGAGAAGTCCATTATCTACACCGACCACAAGAGTTTAAAATATCTCCTTACCCAGAAGGAGTTGAATTTGAGGCAGCGGAGGTGGATTGAGCTGTTAAAGGATTACGACTGCTCGATCGAGTATCATCCGGGAAAAGCTAACATGGTGGCGGATGCGTTAAGTCGGAAAGTGATAACGGATTTAAGGGCAATGTTTGCTCACCTCAGCTTGTACGATGATGGAAGTTTATTAGCTGAACTTCAAGTAAAGCCGACGTGGGTAAGCCAGATTAAAGAGAAACAGTTATCGGATGATGTATTAAGTGCTCGACTTCAGCAAGTCCAGAAAGGTGGGGTAGAAGACTATAGTTTGAACAGTGATGGGATATTGTGCTTCTGTGAGAGGGTCTGCATGCCAAAGGATGTTGAGTTGAGGCAGATGATCCTTCAGGAGGCGCATAGTAGCCCTTACGCTATGCACCTAGTGGAAGTAAGATGTATCGAGATCTGCGTGAACAGTTTTGGTGGCCTGGGTTGAAGCGAGAAATCACCGAGTTTGTGGGTAAATGTCTGACGTGTCAGCAGGTGAAAGCAGAACATCAGTTGCCTTCGAGGTTACTACAGCCGATGAAGATTCCACAGTGGAAGTGGGAGAGGATAGCGATGGACTTTGTTAGTGGGCTACCTCTTACGCCTACTAAGAAAGATTCGGTATGGGTGATTGTTGACCGGTTAACAAAGTCTGCTCATTCCATACCAGTTCGCACCGACTATACATTGCAGAAGCTGGCTAAGTTGTATGTGGCAGAGATTGTGAGGTTGCATGGGGTACCAGTGTCTATCATATCGGACAGAGACCCTAGGTTTACGTCACGATTCTGAAAGGCACTGCATCAGGCTTTGGATACAAGATTGGATTTCAGCTAGGCATTTCATCCACAGACTGATGGTCATTCTGAGGGGATAATTCAGATCTTGGAAGACATGTTGAGAGGCTGTGTTATTGACTTCAGGGGTAGTTGGGAAGATTTTCTACCAGTCGCAGAATTCGCATACAACAATAGTTACCAGTCTAGCATCCAGATGGCACCCTACGAAGCGCTATATGGTCGTAAGTGTCGTACCCCTACCTGCTGGACAGAGTTAGCTGAGCGACAATTGTTGGGTCCGGAATTGGTTTCGGAAATAGAGGAAAAAGTTAAGTTAATTCGAACTCGGTTGAAGGAAGCTTCCGACAGGCAGAAACCGTGTGCAGATCTGAAGCGCAAGGAAATAGAATTTGCGGTTGGTGATTGGGTTTTCCTGAAGGTTTCACCTTGGAAGAAGGTTCTGAGATTTGGACGGAAGGGCAAGTTAAGCCCCAGATTTATCGGGCCTTATCGAGTGTTGAAACGTGTGGGACCAATGGCGTATCAGCTCGAGTTACCTTCGGAATTGAAACATATACATGATGTGTTCCATGTCTCGATGTTGAGGCGCTATCGTTTGGATCCGTCTCACATTGTGCCAGTGGAGGAGATTGAGGTAAGACCAGACCTGTCTTTCGAAGAGGAACCAGTGCAGATATTGGACCGAGATGTTAAGGTATTAAGAAGAAAGTTAGTCCCGTTAGTCAAAGTGTTATGGCGAAATCACGGTGCAGAGGAAGCCACGTGGGAGCCGGAAGATGTGATGCTTCAGCAATACCCTCACCTCTTTTGACCAGGTAAATTTCGAGGCCGAAATTTCTTTAAGGGGGTAGAATTGTAACATCCGGGAATTAGGGGCTTTGCAGTTGCTATGTTTCTGTGTGTGTTTGGTATGCTTTGTCTGTGTTTGGGTGTGTTTAGGGGCCCGGGAAGGCTCGAAAGTAAGCTGGAGTCTTGGAGAAAATTTTATATTTTGGGCAATTTAGAGGAAAGCTAGCTGGGACAGGCTTTAAGGATCATTGCTAGTGTTTGTTGACACAAGAAGTGAAGTGGTAAAGTGGCAAGGAGACGCCACTTGGGTTGCAGAGAAGTGGCGTCACAAGGGGAGCAACAGGGGGAAGAGGTTCGAGTCGCATCAACAGCATTCAGGAGCTTTAATTTTTGCGCTGTGGAGGCTAAGGTGGTGGTTTCGGCAAGGGCTCTCCAGGGTGGTTGGTGGAATAAGTCAAATGTTTTGAATGTGAGGTCATGAGGAAGTAGTGGGGTTGAATGAGTCAAACCGATTCAAATGGTGGGAGGAGAGTGAATGTAGGAGATGATCAAGGGATTTGGTGGCTTGTTGGGGGGTTGTTGACCGAATGTGGTATGGTGGAAGAGGGGTTTTCGGTTTTGGGGGGGCTAGGAGAATTGAGTGTGCCGAAAGTCCTTTGAGTCTTAGGCTTTTCTTTCTTCTCTTTGTTCAAATGCCATTTTGAGTGGGGTATTAGCAAATCAAGCTTACAAGTCTTTTCTTCTCTTTTGCATTTGTGAACACTTGTTTTCTTCTCTCATTTACCAAAACCGAAACCATCTTTTGGACTCTCACTTTTGCATTCATTCCCTTGTCAATCAAAAGCCGAAACACCTACTTGCTCATATTTCTTCTTCTTGTTTCTTCATAGCCGAAGCTTCATCTCACTTCTTGGTGATTCAACCTTCTCCTCTATTTCTTCTTCTAAAAGCCGAAACCCATCCCTCACTCATTCTCTTTGAGTTTTGTTTATACTCTTCACTATAGCCGAATGTCCCTTGTGCGTTTGGTTCTCTTCGCACGTTCTGGTTTCTTTGGATTGTCGTCGCTTATTCTAACATTCTCAAATCGGTTTCTCCTTGTTTGGTGGTAAGTGTTCTTCTTCTCTTTGTTTCGGTTTTTTCCTTCTCTTGCTAGTTGTTAAACCGAAGGTTTTAACTTAGTACTTTGGTGCTTTGGCCGTATGTAGGGGGCCTCGTCTTCGTATTCTTTTCTGCATCTGGCCGGCGTTTGGAGGATCTTTGGGGGGTAATTGGTTTTAGTCGACCAAGGTAGGGGGGTTCTTACCAACTTGTTTGGTCGTAAGGCCACTTTTTGTAATCTATTGTGAAGGACCGATTCTAATATGGAGATTGTGTAGGGACTCAATCGATTTCTTAATCCAAGTCTAGTAGCTTTCGGTTTCTGTCGACCTAGGTAAGAAACTTCTTTGTTGTAAGCACCTATTCTCACTTTCATCTTCATCAATGACTTAACCTAGTTTCCTGATCAAAGCTCTCTTCATGGATGCAAGTGCCACCAATCAAAGGAGGAGCGAACCCTAGTCTCGGTCCTTAAGTTTAAAAGCGTGCAAGATGTCGGCGGTCAGGCGAGACTTCCCACCGGGTTGTGGTAGGGAACCGACATCTACTTGGGAAAGGCAGATTGCGAGTGATAGCCAATCTAAGGAAGGGAGTAGACTCTTAGTCCCTGCCCCTAGGTTTAAACGACGTGAAGTGTCAGTCGTTCGGGATTTTCCACTAGGTTGTGGACCGGCTTCGGATCTGAATAGACAGATTGCAGTTGTTCCCTCTTCTGAGAGTGTCAATAGTATTGAGAGTTTAGTTCTCCTCGTATACAGGTGTGTAATTCTCACACCTTTGCCTGTTGTTTTTGTTAATATGTATCTGTATTACTAAATGCCGAAACTTCGGTATTGGCTATCATGGAGGGTAAAAACAAGACATCAGGTTAGTGACTTCTGATTATGATATATAAGCGATTATGTTGACATGATCATGTATGTACTTTGAACATTTTGTATATATCGATATCTGCTGCATCCATACATCATGATTTTATGTTGCATGGGGATGGGCATATGCTATTAATGGAAGGGGAAGTGTATCTGGTGACTATGTCATAATATCGGTGGCTCGCCACACTGCATTCGTGGCCATGCCACATGTCTGCAGTGACTCTATCACAGCTATGACGATGAGCAGCTAACTGCAGCATGACTTCCATCGATGGTGTGTAGCGGTGAGGGTCGATTGTAGAAATCCCCATTGGTGTGTTTGGCAGGAAAGGGTGGTGTGTAGCGGATGGATAACTAGGTTGGGTTGGGATTTGCATCATATTGCACTTATATATGATTATATGCTATACTCTGCTAAAAGGGCTAAGGCCCAGTCTGTTTCTGTGCGGGGTTCGCCCAAAATGATTTGTAAGGGCTAAGGCCCAGTTGGCAAAAGAATGGGCTCGGGCCTAGTAATGGTGTATGTAGAGTAATTGCACACTGAGTCTGCTTGACTCACCCCCACTGCTTAAATTTTTGCAGGTAATTCCTAGTTCAGCGGACATGGGCTGGGATCGACTCTGAGGTAGCCATGCACTTTATGCTTAGTAAAACTTTGCTTTTCTTTTCCTTAGACTTAATTACTTAAAATTGGGATTTTGATTTGTAATAAGGCCACTACACTATTAATTTGGTTTAATTTTAATTTAAACTTTAGACATTTTGAATACAAAATAATAGATAAGATGTTTTACTGAACGCAAATAAAAGTTTTTCTCATAACCTAAGTAACAATTTTATAAACAGGTTTTACGACAAACTACTAGTTTAATCTGATGTAACAAATATGTGTTTTCAAACGTCACCTAAACACAAAGATTGGGCTAATTAAAAAGTTTCGATAAATGATTATTGAGTTTTCAAGCTAACTGCTAAACTGGGAGTTTTCAAAAGGGACTTGAAACTTATCTGAGGTTCGCAAAGTTCATAAATTCTTCCCATGTGACATTTCAGATCCGGTCGTGGTGTTTGGGCCGGGTTTGGGGTGTTACAGGCTGGATTGGGGTGGGTTTGCATACTTGCACCATACTGATATTGTATCGGGCTTAGGCCCACATCTTTATCTTGTATTGGGTTAAGGCTCACCTTTGCTTGCATCAGCATCGAGCAGGGCTCGTGCCCGAACTATTACCGCACGTACTCATCGATTGAGAGATAGGGGATTACACACTAAGCTCTCGTAACTCACCCTTTTCTTTTAACTGTACAGGTAATCCCCAAACTTAGTGGATTTGGAGCTTCGTGGGACTCGGAGGGGGCCACACGATCGAGGATGTTTGTTTAAACGTAATCATTTAATTATTTTATTTTGGGTGGATATTTTTGTAATAAGGCCTCTGGTGATTTTTAATTTATTTTAATTGGGGTTTTTAATTTCTTATTTTGAACTACCAAACGGACACAAACAAGTTTTCACAACTAATAATTGTTTTACAAGGAAAACACATATTTTCAACTTCATGATAACTGATAATAGAGTAGCTTCCGTGAATTTTAAACCAACAGTAACAAACATGGTAACCGTTTTACTAGATATTGGTTTTCATAACTTACCAATTGTTTTCCCAAGAAACAAGAACTAAATGGATTTTTACTCGGACGATTTCTCCTATCAACCTCGATTTCGAAAAACCCTTCGATGTGACACACTAAATTCGGCCGTAACGCCTAGGTCGGGTTTGGGGTGTTACATCTCTATCCGTAATAATCGACACTGGTACTCCGTGAAGTCTCACAATTTCTGACACATACAAATCCGCCAACTTATCAAGTGAATAGTTAATGCGTACCTGTATAAAATGGGCTGACTTTGTAAGTCTATCAACCACAACCCATACGGCATCCTTCTTTTTCGATGTCAAAGGCAAACGCGTCACAAAGTCCATAGTAATACGGTCCCATTTCTACTCGGGAACCATTATAGGCTGAAGTAGACCCGAAGGTACTTGGTGCTTAGCTTTTACTTGCTGACAAGTCAAGCATCTCGATACGAACTCAGAAATATCTTTCTTCATACTCGGCCACCAATACCATTTCTTCAAATCATTATACATCTTTGTCTTTGCTGGATGTCTGAGATAAACATCCACTATGTGCTTCGTGCAAAATTTTCTGAATAAGCTCATCATCTTTGGGTACACAGACCCTATCTCGAAATATCAAACACCCTTCGAAATTAATCCGAAAGTCTGACTCAACGCCCAACTCACAGTGAACTTTCCTGGCCTGTAAATCGCCGTCGCCTTTCTGAGCTTCACAAGTCTCTTGTAGAAACATCGGTCTAGCTCTCAACTCGACTAGAATAGAACCATCATTTGACAAAGCCATCCGTGTATTCATGGTTCTCAATGCAAACAGGGATTTTCTACTCAAGGCATCAGCAACCACGTTCGCCTTTCCCGGATGGTAGTCAATCACTAGCTCATAATCCTTTATCAACTCTAGCCCCTTCTTTGTCTTAAATTCAATTCCTTTTGAGTCATCAAGTACTTTAGGCTCGTATGATCAGTAAATATTCGACATTTCTCACCATACAAATGGTGTCTCCATATCTTCAATGCAAACACAATAGCGGCTAATTATAAATCATGGGTCGGGTAGTTTTTCTCGTGCGGCTTTAACTGTCTAGAGCCATAAGCTATCACCTTGACCTCTTGCATGAGTACACAACCCAATCCATTTAAAGATGCATCACTATAGACCACAAATTCTTTTCTTGGTTCGGGTTGTACTAAAACTGAAGTCTCAGTCAATGATGCCTTTAATTTCCCAAAACTCTGTTGACACTTTTCTGTCCACTCAAACTTCACATCTTTTTGTAGTAGCCTCGTCGTCAGAGTAGCTACCATGGAAAATCCCTTGACAAACCGTCTGTAATAACCAGCTAGGCCCAGAAAACTTCTAACCTCAGATACGTTCCTTGGCGGCTTCCAATCCACAATTGTTGAAATCTTACTCGGGTCAACTCTAATTCCATCTCCCGAAACAATGTGCCCCAAAAACCAGACTTCTTTAAGCCAAAATTCACTTTTACTAAACTTGGCATATAACTGATTATCTTGTAAAATTTGTAAGACTATCCTCAAATGCTCAGCATGCTCGCTCTCATTTCGAGAGTAAATCAGTATATCATCAATAAAGACCACAACAAATTTATCCAAATATGGCCGAAGGATGCGGTTCATCAAATCCATAAACATAGCAGGGGCATTTGTTAAACCGAAAGGCATGACTAAAAATTCATAATGACCATACTGTGTTCGAAATGCAGTTTTCGGCACATCTGAGTCTTTGACTCTCAACTGATAATATTCAGACCTCAAGTCTACCTTGGAAAACACACAGTGGCTCCCTTCAATTGGTCAAACAAATCATCGATCCTTGGTAAGGGGTACTTGTTCTTGATGGTTACCTTATTAAGTTTTCGATAATCTATACATAACCTCATGGAACAATCTTTCTTTTTCACAAATAATACGGGAGCACCCCACGGAGAATAGCTCGGTCTTGTGAAACCTTTATCCGTCAACTCTTGCAACTGTGCCTTCAATTCTTTCAACTCGGTTGAAGCCATCCTATACGGAGCAATTGAAATAGGGCCAGTCCCAGGGACTAACTCAATACCAAATTCAATCTCTCTCACTGGAGGTAACCCTGGCAATTCTTCCAGAAATACATCTGGATACTCACATACTATGGGCACTAATTCAATTCTTAACTCAGTCTCTTTGGCATTCATCACAAAGGCAAGATAAGCTTCATATCCCTTTCTTACATATTTTTGGGCAGACATATGAGAAATCACTACAAGCAATTTGTCTTGTTCATCTGATTCAACATGAAGAATATCCCCATTCTCACATTTTAACTCAATAAATTTCCTTCCACAATTTATTATCACATCATGAGTAGTTAACCAATCCATACCAAGAATTACATCGAATTCATCAAATGGTAATAGCATGAGATTTTCCGGAAAATAATGACCTCTAATCATTAAAGGGCAATCTTTGCATACTTTATCAACTAACACACATTTGCCTAGGGGATTTGACACCTTTATCACAAATTCTGTAGACTCTACAGACATGTTCATACTAGATACTAATTTCATGCAAACATATGAGTGGGTAGATCCTAGGTCGATTAGAGCAACAACATGAGTATCATAGAGAGAAAATGTACCCGTGATCACATCAGGGGATGACGCCTCTTCGCGAGCGTGAATGGCGTAAGTCCTCGCAGGCGCTCTACCCTCAGATCTTGCAGTCTGCTCTCTAGGTGTATTCTTACTACTCGTTCCACTTCCCAGATTTCTCTGTGACCTTCCTCTAGCAGTACTTCCCGATCTTGCACTCTGAGATTTCTCTTTCTCACCCATCTCGGGGCATTCTCTAATAAAATGATCTGGGGATCCACACTTGAAACAAGCTCCCTCATTTGCTCGACACTCATCGAGATGACGTCTGCCACACCATGGACATTCTGGTCTACTTGGTCGAGCATTACCAACACTAGCAACCGAAGTGGTCTGAGCTTTAGACCCCGAGTACTGTTTACCCTTACTTCTATTTGAAAACCCAGCTAAAGTGGTTGATCGAGTAGTAAACTCTCTTGATTTCTTGGATGAGGATTGAAATGACTTACCCAATTGTCTCTTCCTCGAGTCACGAGACTCAATTTTAGCCTTTCTTTTCTCTTTGGCCAACTCCTCGGCCTTGCAAGCTCTGTCTACTAACATGTCAAATTCCTTCAGTTCTAGGACACCTACATACAATCATATATCCTCATTTAATCCATCCTCAAACCTTTTGCACATGATGGCCTCGATGGATACGCACTCCTGGGCGTATTTACTAAGCCTTACGAGCTCACGTTCATATTCAGTCACTGTCATTCTACCTTGTTGTAACTCTAGAAATTCCTTTCTTTTCTGATCAATAAACCTTTGGCTAATGTACTTCTTTCGGAACTCTTCTTGGAAAAATTCCCAATTAACTTTCTCCCTTGGTACAACCGACGCAAGGGTGTTCCACCACTGGTAAGCAGAATCTCTTAAAAGAGACACGACACACTTCATACACTCTTCGAGTCTGCAAGATAGTTCATAAAATACCCTGATGGTATTTTCAAGCCAGAACTCTGCTCTTTCCAGATCATCATCTTTATTAGCTCGAAACTCTTCAGCTCATTGTTCCTGGATTCTATCAACAGGGGACTTTTCCCTTCTTACCACTTCTACAACTTGGGGAGCTACAGGGGTAGGCTGAGGGATAGATGGGGGAGGAGGGGGTTGCGCATTCGGGTTCGTTCGAATGAACTCCGTTTACCAAGTATTCATCATATGGAGAAAGGCTTCCCTAGCCTCTTCTCCTCCTCTCTGACTCACAGTCGTTGGTCTATTCTCATTTTCAGTCGGTACTGTCCCTTGGGCAGAAGCTGGTGCGTTACTTTCTACATCATCCGCCACTGCTCTTTTGGGATCCATTTACTATATGAAAACATAATTTAAGCTGTCAGGAGTCGTCACACTATCATTATATAAATACTCATACGAATGGCATGTATAGCTAGACTCGTGCTTATGCTACAATAGTCTGAGAATCAACTAAATCGTAGCTCTGATACCACTAAATGTAACACCCCTTACCCGTATTCAACGCTAAAACCGGGTACGAGGCATTACCAGACTTAACATCTTTATCATGTAATATTGGGCAATAAACTTTAACTCAAACTTAAAACCTTTCATTCATATTCACAATGTCCTTGTTATGGGTCTACGAGACCCAAAACATATCTATAGGATGGTATAGGATTAAACCGAAAACTTATGAACACTTAGAAAGTTTTTGCTTAAAACAGAGTCACACGCCCGTGTAAAGAGGGACACACCCGTATGGGCAGGCTGTGTACTCACACATGCCCATGTCCCTAGCCCGTGTGGATTTTATTTTTCATTTCGAACCTACAGAGGTTTTCACATGGCCTAGCACACGCCCGTGTCTATGGCCCGTGTCCCTCACACGGCCATGACATGCCCGTGTCTTAGCCCGTGTGTGAAAACCTTAGTATTCTGTTTATGACGTCAGCAAACCTCTAGGATCACACGGCCTAGTCACACACCCGTGTGCTGGCCCGTGTGACGAACTAAATTTTTTGCAAATTAGATACAGGGGGCACACGGCCTTTCAACACGCCCTCAGGGCTGGCCGTGTGTCACACACGGCCTAGACACACGCCCGTGTGTCTACCCGTGTGGACAATTATAAGGCTATTTACCAGACCAATTGCCACCCTGAAAAAAACACTCACACTTATACCATTTCAAGCAATACATACATAACAATAATGTATTATTGATAGTGACTAACTCATCATGCATCAACTTCACACACTACTCATTCAATCGCACAAGCTTGCACTTCATGAATTTCATCATCAATGAATAGATATAACTTAACTAGTATTGACCGATTCCAATGGCCATTTACAAAATGAACCAAGTAACATTAATAGCCAACACCTTGGCCAACCAATATGATATAACAAAATGACCAAGTACCTATACATGCCATACTCAAAATAATCAACTTTACTATACCAAAAGAATAGCTTGATAGTGTGAAGTGAACTCCGACGTTCTACGATCCCCGAGCTAGCTTGGCGATACTACAAGGAAAGGGAAAAGAGAAGGGTAAGCATAAAGCTTAGTAAGTTTGCATGCAATATATATAGCAACATAAAATCTTGTAATACATTCATACTTTACTTTAAGTAACAACACAAGTTCTCAAGCAAATTGATGTATCTTACTCATGCTTACTCTTACCAATCTCATAACAAATATCGAACTCATTTCTCGTGAGGTTCTTATATACACCTTTTCACTTCATCACGTAACTTTAGCACTTTTACATCTTGAACATAAACTTAGCTCTTTATCCCGTTGAACCACTTGGAATATTGAAGCATACTCGAACTCATCATACACTTAATACGATGCCAATGCCATATCCCAGATATGGTCTTACATGGGATCACATCTTGATGCCGATGCCATATCCTAAATATGGTCTTATACGGGATCTCATATCGATGTCGATGCCATATCCCAGATATGGTCTTATACGAGATCGTATATCGATGCCATGTCCCAGACATGGTCTTACACGAAATCTCTACCCGATGCCGATGCCATATCCCAGATATGGTCTTATACGGGATCTCCTTCCTGTGCCAAGGCCATGTCCTAGACATGGTCTTATACGGGACCTCCTTAATCTCATTAGTGACAATGGTATCCTTTCCATTCCTAAGGTTTAACCGGGACTTCAACTTAATAAAATTTCATCATACTCTCATCGGGACTTCACTAACTAATTTCATAAAAACATTATACATTTCTCATGATATCAAGCATTTTTAAAACATAACAACATTATGCTGACTTATTACACACAAACTTACCTCGGTACCAAAATATGTACAGTTCTTCGATTTAGTCCACCACCTTGTTCTTTCCTCAGTTTCAAACGGATCTTCGTGTTTCTTGATCTATAATAACAATTTCACTTATTTAATGATCGCATTGACTAAAATAACCCATGAATCATACTTTGGAAAAATTATGATTTTGCCCCTAAACTTTCGCATATTTACAAAATGGTCCCTAGGCTCATATAATGAAAAGTACTCATTTCTTTGGTTACCCAAGCCTAGCCGAATATTTATTGAGCTTATAACAGTTCACACTTTCCTTCAAAACTGATTTTTACTACACATTTTATCACTTTTACATCTAGGTCCTTTTTATGAATTTTCCATGAAAATCACTTAGAGAAAGATGTTTATCATACATCAAACATTCATATTCCTCCATTAAACATCAAAATACATGCATGTCATGCATGGGTAAATTTTTAAACATGAACCCTAGCTCAAAATATTGCTAGAAATAGCTAAATCGAGCTACGAGGATCTAAAAAATACGAAGAGCATTAAAAATGGGGCTAAGAGGTACTTACAATCAAGCTTGAAAGTTGAAGAAACCCTAGCTATGGTGTCCTTGAGAATTTCAGCTAGCATGGAGAAGATGGACATGAATTTTGACTTCTTTTTCCCTTTTAATTAACTTATTAACCAAATGACCAAATTTCCCTTAAGGCCCCTTTCTTGAGATTTTTCCTTCCCATGTCTATTTTTGTCCATCATAAGCTATAATGGTATAATTGCTAAATAAGGTCCTCTAATAAATTTTCTATTGCTTTCTCATTCTTGAATCTTCTAGAATCTCATATTTTTCAATCTTTGCAATTTACTCCTAATGAATAAATTGATCACTAAATTATAAAATTTCTTCATAAAATTTTCACATAATCATGCAAACATGTTATAGACCTCATAAAAACCATAAAACACATATTTCTACCTCGAATTTGTGGTTTCGCAACCACTATTCTGACTAGGGCCTAAATCGGGCTGTTACATTACTTTTGTTCTTTGAGATCTTATAACCTAAGACAATCCCTTCCTTGACCATAAAATGGAATTTTTCCCAATTAAGGACAAGATTCATCTCTTCGCATCTCTTCAGTACCTTAGCCAAATTACTCAAACAGATATCATAAGTGTTACAAAAAATAGAAAAATCATCCATGAAATCATCAACAAAATTTTCAACCATATCAGTAAATATTGCCATCATGCATCGTTGAAAAGTTACAGGTGCATTGCATAAACCAAAAGGCATTCGCCTAAAAGCAAACGTACCGTATGGACAAGTAAAGGTTGTTTTATGTTGGTCCTCTAGGGCTACAACTATTTGGTTATATCCCGAATAGCCATCTAAAAAACAATAGAATTCATTACCTGCTAGTCGATCTAACATCTGATCCATAAAGGGCAACAGAAAATGGTCCTTCCGAGTGGCTTTGTTCAACTTTCTGTAATCAATACAGATTCTCCAACCGGTAACAGTTCTCATTGGAATTAACTAGTTACGCTCATTTTCAACAATTGTGATTCCACCTTTCTTCGGCACACACTATATTGGACTTACCCACGAACTATCTGAAATAGGATAGATGATTCCTGTTGTAACAGTCCGAATTTGACCCTAATCGGAACAGTGGTTTTGGGACCACGAATCCGAGTCTAAAAATTTTTTAAATATTATTTTTTGTGTTTATTATATGTGAATTAAAGTGTGTGAAAGTTTCGTAGAGAAATTTTACTATTTGCATGCTTAATTAAATAAAAAAGGCTTAATCGCGTAAATTATAAACTTGATAGTTTAAAGTGTGAGGACTAAGTTAAGGTTGTTTTTCTAATTGGGAGCATTTAAAATGTAAATTACCCAAATTAAAGGGTAGTGGACGGCAATGACTAATGTTATACAATTATATTATATGTTTATTTCATTTATTAAATAGCTAAAGTTATATTTTATTTATTTTATAAGTTATGTTTATAATATAATAAAAGAAACATAAAAAAATGGTCTCATTTTCATTGTTCTTGCCGAAACCATAAAAGAAAAAAAGAAAGAAAACTTTGGCTAGTATTTGGCTCCTACAAGCTTAAATTCAAGGTTAGATTTTAATCGGTTTTCGATAATTTTTACGTTTTTGTAATCGTTGCTTCGAGAGCTTTAAAACCCATGTCTTAATTTCATGAATGGATGATGTTTGTGTAAAATTCCATGGATACTATGTTGAGTTTCATGATGTTTTATGGTGTTAAATGATAGATATATAGTTGACGAACAAACTTTGTTCTTGAATTTTTGATGAATTTGGCTAAATAGGGCTAAATTGAGAAAATAAATTTTTTAAGGGTTAAAATGAAAAATAAATGAAATGTAGGGACTTGTATGACCATGGGAAGATTCGGCCCTTAGGGATTGAATTCAAATTATGTGTATTTTGTGTTTTGTGCAATAGGGACTAAATGGTAAAAGTTACAAATGTCGAGGGTAAAATGGTAATTTGCCTATTTATGTGTTTTGGGACTAAATTGAGATGAAATGTGCTTGAATGAGCTTAATTTGATTATGTTTAGATCAAGAACAAAAAAACAGACTTGGATGGGAAAGGCGAAAGTTATCGAATAGCCAGGTTCTTGTCGTCCGACGATATTCGAGGTAAGTCTTTAAGCAAGTTAATACTGTAAATATTGTTTCGTAACCTAGTTATATGCTGAATTTTGAATTATTGGATTGAAATGTAGACATAAAGAATGTGACATATTAAATTTATCAATGAAAGGTAGTTAAATTAAATTGAATTCATTATGTGAAAGTAATATGAATTATATGTTATATATGTGATTTTAATAAAATGTAATGTATGCGAGATGGTGGAATAATGTCAATTCGGGCTTTGAGCCCAGCAGGCCTTGTCGGTGAATTATATTGGGCTTATTGCCTAGCGAGAGCCTTGTCTTGGAGGTGAATTATATCGGGCTTATTGCCTATGAGGCCTTGTGCTTAGAGTGAATTATATTGGGCTTATTGCCTAGCGAGGCCTTGTGCCGATGAATTATATAGGGCTTATTGCCTAGCAGGCTAAAAGCCGGTGTTTAAATTTCAGACCTCGCGTCTAGCAGGCCTAGTGCCGGTGTGTGATTCAGGCTGACGCCTAGCAGGTTCTAAACCGGTGATGAAATTTCAAATTTGCAAGACATAAACTTTTCTAGCTAAGTAATCATCGAGGAAGTAAGTTGATATTACAAGTTATATATGTATGTTCGGCCATACAGGTAAGTGCCTACAAGTTATTAAATTGATCTTCTATATTAGATCAATAAGGTAAGTATATATATGTGTTGAATTGTCTTAACATAAATGATAATAATTGATCCTGTATATTCGGCTTTATACTTATGTTTATGTAACCATGTTGGGATTACCTTGATGCCATGTATACGAATGAATGAAATGTCAAATGAATATATATAGATATGTGATTATGTGTTCTTGTATATGAAATTACTAAGTGTAAGTATATACTTACTTGTGTATATGTGATCCTATTGAATTAAATGTATCGAAAGTATTAGTAGTTGGAGAAGTGCTATTAATTTATATTTGAATTATATGATGAGCTAATAAATTGAAGATTAAAGATAAAATAATTACAATGATTGAGCTAAAAGAGGTATTTGTATTCGGCATTAGTAGACCAATAAGTGTTAAGCTTATATTTTATGGTATGATGTATGTTATTGAAAATGATTGAATGAACATTTGATTGAATACATTTTCTTAAGACTTACTAAGCTAGTAAGCTTACTCTGTGTGTGTTCATTGTTTTGTATTATAGATTTAGACCAAGCTACGGGCTTAGGGGATCGTCAGCAAAGTCATCCACATTATCAATCTATTTTGGTACTTTTGAGTTTGGTTTTGAACTAAAGGCATGTATAGACTAGACTATGTTTTGAATTAATACACTTTGTCATTGTATATGTTATGGCCATGCGAAAATGGCCAAATATGATGTTTAAAGCTAATTATAGTCTGTCATGGCATGCAAATGAGATGTGTTTATCATGTTTTGTTATAGTACGTGTTTAGTTATGTTTGATGGTGATTGATACTCATTTTAGTAAAATGCTAATGACATATGCGAATGATAAATGGGATATGTTTGTTTTATATGAAAATTTTTGGCATGAAGTAGTGTATGTGGCTTAAGGTTATTATATTAAAAAGTCTAAAATGATAGGTATATGTCGAATAGGTATTTAGGTGGTTTGATGATGTGATTCGGTAGGAATGATAAAACATGCAAAAGTTGATATGATCTATATAAGTTATATTAACCGTTTGTGTATGAAGTTTTATGCTATGTATTTAAATTGACATATTCGCAATTGGTTCAAATATGCGCATATACATTTAGTTTAAGCTTTGGTATTTCGAGCAAGAAAGGATATATATATATTTTGTTTTAGTTGAATGTGAGTTTGTTATTATTGTAACATCCCAAAAACGGGGCTATTTGGAAATAAATTATTTTTCTTATGTATGAACTGCTGTGCCATTATTTATGGAATAATAATGATCAATTTAAGGCTTTGTGTTGGCTCGTTTTGGTGGAAATTTTAGTTTTTAACTGTTTAAAAGAAGGAGCCTTAGTAAGTGGGTGTTATAAGAATAAATGTGGGTAATTTAACACTAAAAGCCCTTGGTAAAGTGGCAAAAGAAGCCCACTTAAGAGCTACATGTGACGCCACCAAGGAGCGAGGGAGAGCTTGTGTTCGAGTCACAAAATCCTCTTCTTTTGTTTTTATTTGGACGGCACAAAGGGGAGAGTTTTCTCCTTCAAACTCTTTTATTAGGTGTAATTATTAAAGGATAATAGGAGAGTTTTATGTGCTTAATAATAGTAATAATGAGAAGATATTCAAGGATAATGGATGGAATATTAGGAGATTATTTTTTATTAATTCAAAGTTATTTGAATTAAATCAAATGAATGGCCAAGAGGAAAATTAGGAGTTGGCTAGGAGTTGAACTCCTTGTTGCCAAGGTTGGACGGCAAGCTTGAAGAGGGGGGGGCGAATGCTTATAAAAACCCCACCCTAGCTCATTGTTTTGGTTTTTTTTCCATTCTTGCTAGTTGCCGAAAAACCCTAACCCCTCTCCCCTGTGCTCTTTTATTTTCTTTGTTCTCTCAAGCTCTTTAGTCGAAACTTCTTTCCTCCCCTATTAACTCTCTCTGGCCGAATATACCATTGGAAGTGCCGATTTCTTCATTTGTCTTCCTTTCTTTTTTTTCTTTCTGATAGCCGAATTTCCCCTCTTCATATTCCAAGATTTGGCCGAATAGCAAGCAGGAATAATCTCCTCTAGACTCTCCTTCAATCGGTTCATGAGGTGGTAAGTGATCTTGGCGAATGTCCATCTCCCTTTCTCTTTTTATGTCGATTTCTTTTACAAGGAGGTGCCGACTTCGGCAATGGCTTCTAAACGGTTAGTAACCGATTTCTTATAGGTATTCAGGGGAAGTAAAACGATGACTCACGGCTGATCTCTAGTGTTCAATTTGGTAAGTGGTGGTAAGATCAATCTCCTTATTCTAGCAATTTGTTTAAAAGCCGAAGGTTATTGGTTTACTTGCTAATCAATGATGGTGATTTGAGCGGATTCGAGTATCAAGTACGGTTGATAATAGCAAAGAGTGTTAAGGTAAGATCTCGGGTTCATAAGGAACCCCTCCTAATATTTTGGTTTTGGCCGAATGGCCTAGGATACTAACCCTTATGAATGGCCGAATATAGAGGCAAGGACATTAAGTGTGGCCGACTTCTTCATTTGGGATTTAGATTATTCGGGGTGTGTGTGTGTACATACACACTTATAATAGTTAATAAAGTGTATTAAGTGTATGTTATGTGTAAATCTGCTCTATGTAGATATGGCAGTAGTGCCTTAATGGTACCAGCAAGGATCCTGGTAAGTCTCTATTTGTAAGAGATTGATAATAATGCTTTTGGGAAGCATGGATTATTTGATACATGTGACATATGTATGTTACGTTATTAAGCGCTTGACATGGGTTGATGAGAGGAGGGGCGGTGATATCGTCTTTGACGAGCACCGGTGTTTTGGTAACACACTGTGACTATATGTCACGTGAGGTTTGGTACCTCCAGAGGTTTGGTACCTCATAGCGACTTGTCCCCGTGGTTAACACCACCGTGGGTTGGCCCCACTTGAGATATGGGATAAATCGCCGGTGATTTGGTATCACACGATGGGTTGGCCCCATCACCCGATTTGTGTCTCACGGACACCGGTGCTTTGGTAGCACATTGTGACTATACGTCACCAGTGGTTTGGCACCACCAGTGTTTTGGTAACACATCGTGACTACGGTCACCAGTGGTTTGGTACCACATGGGGTAGACAAAGGTGTTTGGTTGGCTAGGTTGGGTACACGATACTTTGCATAATTAACTGTTATATGTTGTGTATGAAATGTTGTATTAACCGGGGGAAGGGTTACATACTGAGTCTTGGTGACTCACCTTCTCCTTTAACATTTTTCAGGTGACTCGTAGATGGCGGTGGAGGAGCCGGTTGGACTCGAGGTGGCCATGCAGTGGATTTAAATTTATAGAATTTTATATTTGCTTATTTTTACTTTGGTTGTAATAAGGCCTCCATAAACTATGGTTGTGTTTTTTTTATGTTGGATATTTACTTAAAACTATATCATTAAATTGAACTAAAATCACATGTTTTCTTAAGTTAACACGAAAAAGTTTAATCGTGCCATCGGACACACATGAAACTGGTATAACGATCGGACTTAATTAAAATTCCAAATTAAATCTAAGGGTAGCTTTGACAAGACAACCGAAAACGAGGAGTTTTCAATGGAAATTAATTGTTTTTTTTCGAAATGGTGTTCACGAGGTTTTACTCCGTAACAAATCAAATTCGGTCGTAGTGTTTGGGCCGGGTTTGGGTTGTTACAGAATTGGTATCAGAGCCCAGTTCAAAGCTCAGCTGTGGGGGCCCAAGGCCCAAAAATGTTTTAATAGGCCTTTCGAATTGTTTTTGGGTTTTAAGCAGCATGGCCCGAGTCTCCGGCACCGATCCGCCCAGGTAAGTACATCTAAACCTTTTTGTGAAATATATTCTGTAGAAGGGTAGGAAGCATGGAACGTAGATAGACTTATAGGACTTGGACCCTAAGGCTAGATTACTCAAACACAATGAAGCATAAGACTTAAAGAACTAAACCAACCTATGACTTAGTCAATGAGCTAGGTGTGGTAACCCACATGACGCATGTCTAGGATTGGATCAGGAAGAGCTTGGTATTAAGCGGTCCTCGTGACTCACCTCCTCTTCGCAGTATCCTACCAGTGCGTAGCTTCAGGCTCACCCTAACTCGAGAAGGCTCGGTGGTGTGGTAACCTCTGTGCGCATGTCTAGAAAGGTTCGGTGAGAGCTTGGTATTTAAGCGATCCTCGTGACTCACCTCCTCTTCACTTGAATTTCGCACAGTGCGTAGCTTTGGTTCACCCCGACTGTGAAGGCTCGGTCATAGGCTAAAAACAATGATTAAAACCCGAGAAGGAATTAGCCTTGTTTTTGAAATGGAATGAATAACTGACCCTAGTGTTTTCAAAACTTGTCCAATAACCCTTTTGAACCCTAGAACACTACGTATACAATGTTTTCTCGGAAAACTTGACTTGTGAAAAATTACAGAAATACCCTTAGGAGTAAAATTACCAAAATGCCCCTGACCCATAAAATATTAACTCAATGGTTTTGCCCCAAAATTCCAATGATTTTATAAAACATTCAATAACTTAGCTGTGGAAATCATCAAGAAAATTTTTGGGTTACGGAAAATTACGAAAATACCCTCTGTAGGGGAAAAAGACGAAAATACCCCTGGGTTAGAAATGGGCAGAAATGTCCGATGAGTGAATAGGTATGGAAAGTGTTAAGGAATGGATGCATGAACTTCTTTGTGTGAACTAGGATAGGAAAGCAAACGTTGTTTGCTCGAAAGAATCTACGATTAAATCTTATCCATAAAATTTCTTCATGAGTAACAAAGTGAAACAAATGCTAACGCATAAAATTTTCTTAATCAGATTAAAAGCGCGGTAGATAGAATGAGTTCTAGAGGACGTGGGCGCCGTGGACGTGGTAGGGGTAGGATGACGGTGTGCGAACCCGTCAGTCGGGACAAGGTTCGGAAAATGAGGTACCCTCGCCACCACCACCTCCTACTTTTTAGAGATGAGAGCGGGAGCGGGGCGGTGGCGAGTCAGATCGCAAGTTTGTGTTGCGAGTCTTGGAGATGGTGGTGGGGTGGTGGAAATGTTGGAGCTCGGAAATCGTGTCCCGAGCGACTCCGATCTAACTGGAGCGGAGGTATTCCGAGGTGTGTCGAGGAGTGGCACCAGTGCTGTGGAATATTGGCTAGAGTCAACCGAAAGAATCATGGATGACCTTGACCCGACCGAGGAAGAGAAGTCGAAAGGCGATGTCGCTTCTAAAGGATGAAGCGTATCGGTGGTGGCTTACTACGGTTCGAGATGGGGCTACTACCGATGATTTGACTTGGGAGTACTTGAACCGCCATCGAGAGAAAAAGTATGTGGGCATTAGCTACACCGCTGTGGCAGAGAAAGGCTTTTTCGGGATTAGTTCAAGGAACTAAGTGCGTGTCGGAATATGAGGCGGAATTTCTAAGGGTGAGTAGATATCACGAGAGGCATTGTGGCTCACGAACATGAGCGCCGTGGTCCGCTTTTGAGGACGGACTCCGAGATGATTTAAGGTTACTGATTGCCCCACAGCAGGTTCGTGAGTTCTCATCCCTAGTGGAGAAGGCTAAGGTAGCCGAAGGAATCAAGGAGGCTGTGAGGCAGAACTATAGTAAGAACAATCAGAAGAGAAGTTTTGGGTCAGCTGGATCAAGCGGAAGTGCTCAGAAAAAGGCTAGGCCAAGTGGGCCCAATCAGGCAGCAAGGCCCACGACTGCTAATCAAAGGCCGACTCAGTGTAATCGTTGTGGAAAGACCCATTGGGGAGGTTGTTGGACTGGTGACAAAGGATGTTTTGAGTGTGGGTCTTTGGAGCATCGCGTCAGAGATTGTCCCCAAAAACTAGCTAAGAAGCGACGTAAGGCGCGAACCGTGCTCGAGGATAGAAATGTAGGACCACAGAGGGTCGTGGTAATGGTAGAGGAAACAACGGTCCTAACCGAGGTCGTGGAACTCAAGGCGAGGTTCGGGCAACACACAGAGGCTAGGCAACCTGGCTTAGTTTACGCAGCAAGGTGTCGCGAAGAAGGTGACGCACCGGATGTCATAACCGCACGTTTCTAATTTTCGGTTTTCCTTATGTTGCATTGATTGATGTGGGCTCGACGCACTCGCATACATTGCTTGTAGTGTGGTAGGAACTATGGACCTAAACTCAAAGCGCTTCTAGGGAGATGAGCGTAGTTAGCCCCTTAGGTCACTCCGTAGTCGTAGATAGACTTTATAGAGGAGTACCCCTAGAACTTCAAGGGGTAGTATTTGTAGCTGATCTAATGGAACTACCGTTTGGGGAGTTCGATTTGATCCTTGGTATGGATTGGTTGGCTAAGTACCAAGCGAGTTTGGATTGCGCTAAAGCGCATGGTCCTTAAGACGGTGAAGGTGATGAAGTGGTTATGATAGGAGATCGAAGGAATTATCTATCCAATGTAGTGATTTGCCTTGAAGGCTGAAAAGATGGTCAAGAAGGGTTGTGAGGCGTATTTGGTTCAAATCTGTGCTTTGGAAGCTAAGGGATTGGTAATTGAAAAGGTCCGAACGGTTGGGGAATTTGTTGATGTGTTCCCGAGAAGAACTTCCGGTTTGCCTCCGGATCGAGAAGTCGAATTCGGTATAGACTTGCTACACAGAGCGGCACCGTGTCCATAGCACCATACCGAATGGCACCAAAGGAATTGGTGGAGCTAAAGGCTCAAATTCAGGAGCTCTTGGATAGAGGGTTTATACGACCAAGTATATCTCCGTGGGGGCGCGCTGTGTTGTTTGTCAAGAAGAAGGACGGTTCTATGCGGATGTGCATCGACTCACCGCCGATTAAATAAGTTAACGATCAAGAACAAGTATCCGTTGCCTCGGATTGACGACTTGTTTGATCAAGCGAAGGGTGCCTCGGTGTTTTGAAGATAGACCTTAGGTCGTTATCACCAATTGAGGGTGAAGGAGGTCGATGTTCCCAAAGCGGCATTTCGAACTCGGTATGGGCATTTCGAGTTCTTGGTGATGCCATTCGGGTTGACTAATGCGCCGGCGGCATTCATGGACTTGATGAATAGAGTATTCCAAAGAAGACTTGGACCAGTTCGGTCGTCGTGGTGTTTATAGACGACATATTGGTTTATTCAAAGACGTAAGAGGAGCATGACAAGCATTTACGGATAGTTACGCAAGTATTGAGGGGGAAGCGCTTATATGCCAAATTCAAGTAAGTGTGAATTTTGGCTTAGGAGGTAGCTTTCTTAGGTCATGTAGTGTCGGTGAAGGAATTAGGGTAGACCCTCGCAAGATTGAAGCGATATTGGATTGGAAACCACCTAGGACGGTGGGTGAAATACGAAGTTTTCGGGTTTAGCAGGATACTATCGGAGATTCGTGGAAGGATTCTCTCTAATAGCGGCGTTGTTAACTAAGTTGCTAAGGAAAGGTGTCCCATTTGTATGGACGGAGAAGCAAGCAAGAAAGCTTTGATAAGTTAAGGAAGATTTTGACGGAGCTCCGGTTTTAGTGCAACTGAAGCGGGAAAGTTATTCACGATTTATTGTGATGCATCTCACACCGGCTTGGGATGTGTGTTGATGCGAGGATGGGAAGGTGGTAGCCTATGCATCCCGTCAATTAAGATCGCATGAGGTTAACTACCCAACTCACGACTTAGAGTTAGCAATGGTCGTCTTTGCAATCGAAGATATGGAGACATTACCCGTATGGAGAGAAGTCGATGGTCTACACGGATCACAAAAGCTTGAGGTATCTTCCGACTCGAAGGATCTCGAACCGAGGCGTCGATGGATTGAACTACTAAAGGACTATGATTGTTCAATCGAGTACCATCCGAGCAAGGCTAACGTAGTAGCCGACGCGTTGAGCGGAGAAGCGTAATGAACTTAAGAGCAATGTTTGCTCGGTTAAGTCTGTATGATGATGGGAGTCTTTTGGCGGAACTTCAAGTAAAGCCGACTTGGATTAAGGAGGTTAAGGAAAAGCGGTTAGTGGATGAGGGCTTGAGCTCTAAGAGGTACAAGTTCAAGACGGTGGTTTGGAGGGGTACGATCTGTCTAGTGATGGGCGCTTTGTTTTCAGGACGAGTATGTATGCCAAAGGATCCGAATTAAGGCGAAAATTCTCCAAGATGCACATAGCAGCCCATACGCTATGCATCTGGAGGAAGCAAAATGTATGGAGACTTGCGGAAAGCAGATTACGGTGGTGCAGGTTGAAGCATGAGATAACGGAGTTCGTAGAGAGAAGTGTCGGCGTGTCGGCCAGGTTAAGGTGAACATCGGTCACCATCGGGACTACTTCAACCGATAAAGATCCTCAATGGAAATGGGAGAGGATCACCATGGATTTTGTTAGTGGGCTACCCTTACGCCCACCAAGAAGGATGCGATTTGGGTAATTGTGGATCGCCTAACTAAATCAGCTCACTTCATGCTTAGGTGAGAATGGATTACTCACTCCGAAGTTAGCGAAGCTGTATGTGGGTGAAATAGTGAGGTTGCATGGCGTGCGATGTGTCGATTATCTCGGATAGGGACCCCGATTCACGTCAAGGTTTTGGAAAGCGTTGCATCAAGCTTTGGGTACACGGTTAGATTCGAAGACGGCTTTCCATCCACGATCGACGGACTGATCGGAAAGGGTGATCTGATTTTAGAAGACATGTTAAGAGGTCGTGTGTCTTGGATTTTAGTGGTAGTTGGGAGGAGTACCTACCATTAGCGGAATTCGCCTATAACAATAGTTATCAAAGTAGTATTCAAATGGCTCCACACGAGGCCCTATATGGACGAAAGTGTCGTACTCCTACATGTTGGGCGGAGTTGGGAGAAAGACAAGTTAGGTCCAGGCTCGTAGCAGGAGACAGAAAACAAAGTCAAGGTGATTGGTCTCGTCTCAAGGAAGCATCGGATAGGCGAAGTCTTATGCCGATCTCAAGCGCAAGGAAGTGGAGTATCTTTGTGGGAGACAAAGTCTTTACGAAAGTGTCGCCTTGGAAAAAGGTGTTGAGATTTGGACGAAAAGGAAGCCGAGCCCAAGGTTCATTGGCCCATATACTGATTGTAAAGCGAGTGGGACCGGTAGCTTATCGGCTAGAGTTGCCGCGTGAAGCGAGTCGATTCATGGCGTATTCCATGTATCAATCTTTGAGACGGTATCGGTCGATCCTTCGCACGTTGTGCCGATGCGAGAGAGATCGAGGTGAACTCGGATCTATCTTTTGAGGAAGAACAGGTTCAGATTGTAGATCGAGATGTGAAAGTTCTACGAGGAAGGCGGTGCCTTTAGTAAAAGTGTTATGGCGGAACCACTGAGTGGAAGAAGCTACGTGGGAGCCCGAGGAGGTGATGCGGCAATACCCCCATCTCTTTTGATCAAGGAATTTCGAGGAGATGAAATTTATTCTAAGGGGGTAGAAGCTGTAACATCCCAAAAGCGGGGCTATTTGGAAATAAATTATTTTTCTTATGTATGAGCTATTTGTGCCATTATTTATGGAATAATAATGATCAATTTAAGGCTTTGTGTTGGCTCGATTTGGTAGGAAATTTTAGTTTTTAAGCTGTTAAAAAGAGGAGCCTTAGTAAGTGGGTGTTATAAGAATAAATGTGGGTAATTTAACACTAAAAAGCCCTTGGTAAAGTGGCAAAAGAAGCCCACTTAAGAGCTACATGTGGCGCCACCAAGGAGCGAGGAGAGCTTGTGTTCGAGTCACAAAATCCTCTTCTTTTTGTTTTTATTTGGACGGCACAAGGGGGAGAGTTTTCTCCCTTCAAACTCTTTTATTAGGTGTAATTATTAAAGGATAATAGGAGAGTTTATGTGCTTAATAATAGTAATAATGAGAAGATATTCAAGGATAATGGATGGAATATTAGGAGATTATTTTTTATTAATTCAAAGTTATTTGAATTAAATCAAATGAATGGCCAAGAGGAAAATTAGGAGTTGGCTAGGAGTTGAACTCCTTGTTGCCAAGGTTGGATGGCAAGCTTGAAGAGGGGGCGAATGCTTATAAAAACCCCACCCTAGCTCATTGTTTTGGTTTTTTCCATTCTTGCTAGTTGCTTAGAAAACCCTAACCCCTCTCCCCTGTGCTCTTTTATTTTCTTTGTTCTCTCAAGCTCTTTAAATGAAACTTCTTTCCTCCCCTATTAACTCTCTCTGCGCGAATATACCATTGGAAGTGCCGATTTCTTCATTTGTCTTCCTTTCTTTTTTCTTTTCGATAGCCGAATTTCCCCTCTTCATATTCCAAGATTTGGCCGAATAGCAAGGGAATAATCTCCTCTAGACTCTCCTTCAATCGGTTCATGAGGTGGTAAGTGATCTTGGCCGAATGTCCATCTCCCCTTTTCTTTTTATGTCGATTTCTTTTACAAGGAGAGGTGCCGATTTGGCAATGGCTTCTAAACGGTTAGTAACCGATTTCTTATAGGTATTCAGGAAGTAAAACAATCGACTCACGACCTGATCTCTAGTGTTCAATTTCGGTAAGTGGTGGTAAGATCAATCTCCTTATTCTAGCAATTTGTTTAAAAGCCGAAGGTTATTGGTTTACTTGCTAATCAATGATGGTGACGAGCGATTCGAGTATCAAGTCTGGTTGATAATAGCAAAGAGTGTTAAGGTAAGATCTCGGGTTCATAAGGAACCCCTCCTAATATTTTGGTTTTGGCCGAATGGCTAGGATACTAACCCTTATGAATGGCCGAATATAGAGGCAAGGACATTAAGTGTGGCCGACTTCTTCATTTGGGATTTAGATTATTCGGGGTGACAGTGTGTACATACACACTTATAATAGTTAATAAAGTGTATTAAGTGTATGTTATGTGTAAATCGCTCTATGTAGATATGGCGAGTAGTGCCTTAATGGTACAAACAAGGATCTGGTAAGTCTCTATTTGTAAGAGATTGATAATAATGCTTTTGGGAAGCATGGATTATTTGATACATGTGACATATGTATGTTCTGTTATTAACCGCTTGACATGGGTTGATGAGAGGAGGGGCGGTGATATCGTCTTTGACGAGCACCGGTGTTTTGGTAACACACTTTGTGACTATATGTCACCGAGAGGTTTGGTACCTCCGGAGGTTTGGTACCTCATAGCGACTTGTCCACGTGGTTAACACCACCGTGGGTTGGCCCCACTTGAGATATGGGATAAATGCGCGGTGATTTGGTATCACACGATGGGTTGGCCCCATCACCCGATTTGTGTCTACGGACACGGTGCTTTGGTAGCACATTGTGACTATACGTCACGGTGGTTTGGCACCACCGGTGTTTTGGTAACACATCGTGACTACGGTCACCACGGTGGTTTGGTACCACATGGGGTAGACAAAGGTGTTTGGTTGGCTAGGTTGGGTACACGATACTTTGCATAATTAACTGTTATATGTTGTGTATGAAATGTTGTATTAACCGGGGGAAGGGTTACATACTGAGTCTTGGTGACTCACCTTCTCCTTTAACATTTTTCAGGTGACTCGTAGATGGCGGTGGAGGAGCCGGTTGGACTCGAGGTGGCCATGCAGTGGATTTAAATTTATAGAATTTTATATTTGCTTATTTTTACTTTGGTTGTAATAAGGCCTCCATAAACTATGGTTGTGTTTTTTTTTATGTTGGATATTTACTTAAAACTATATCATTAAATTGAACTAAAATCACATGTTTTCTTAAGTTAACACGAAAAAGTTTAATCGTGCCATCGGACACACATGAAACTGGTATAACGATCGGACTTAATTAAAATTCCAAATTAAATCTAAGGGTAGCTTTGACAAGACAACCGAAAACGAGGAGTTTTCAATGGAAATTAATTGTTTTTTTCGAAATGGTGTTCACGAGGTTTTACTCCGTAACAAATCAAATTCGGTCGTAGTGTTTGGGCCGGGTTTGGGTTGTTACAATTATGGATGTATTAATCTTAGAGTTGTTAAAAATAAAAATATATATATATGCAGATGTACGAAATTGGCTTAAATGGATTGGAATAAATTATTAATGTTTAAGTTTGCGATGGTGGTACAAACTTGAAATGCATTTGTCCATGTTTTTAATAACAGTAAATAAATGATACGATTTGTGCTAAGCATAGTAATGTCTGTAACCTTAATCCGGCAACGGACACGGGTTAAGGGTGTTACATTTGATTGGTATCAGAGCTTACAGTTTAGTCGATTCTAGGACTACCGTAGCGCGTGTGAGTCTAGCTATACATGCCTTAATTTTAAAATACGATAGTGTGGTGACTTCTGACATTTAAATTGTGTTTTATATAGTAAATGGATCCTGACAGAGCCGTAGCTAATGATGTAGAGATCGTAGCGCCTGATCTCGCACATGGGTCATACCTGGTAGACTCTCGACCTATCTCGGGTAGCCATGAGGGGAGGCTAAGCAAGCCTTCTACCGGATGATGAATGAATGGTTTACCTAATTTATTCGGACTAATCCCATTGTACAACAACCTCCACCTCGAATAATCCAACTCGATACTGCAAAGCACCTCCGATGATAGATCCGATGAGATCTAGCAGCCTCCGTTGATAAAATCGGGAAACACGGGCGGAAGAATTTAAAGCTAATGATGATGACGACGAAAAACGAGTGAGATGTGGCTTGATAATACTATCCATGTGCTTGATGAATATCATGTACTCTGCACGAATGCTTGAAGTGTGCTATATCCTTATTACGGGACACCGCATATCACTGGTGGAATACACTAGTATTGGTGGTTCCAAAAGAGAAAGTGACTTGGGATTTCTTTCGGACCGAGTTAAAGTAAGAAATATATCAGTCAGAGATTCATTGATCGAAAGGAAAAGAATTTCGGAATTGAAACAGTGGTCGAATGACGGTGGATCGAGTATGAACAGAAATTTGTCTGACTGAGCCGATATGCCCGTGAATGTGTGTCAATGAAGCCATTATGTGTAAAAGATTTGAAGATGGTCTCGAATGAAGATATTAAGTTGCTAGTCGGCACACTCGAGATTAAAGAGTTCGTGGTACTTGTCGAACGAGCTTGCAAAGTCAAGAGCTTGGGAAAGAGAAAAGAAAGGTGAAATGGAAGCTAGAGACATTCGTAAAAGATCATCGAGTAAGACATTTCATTCGGTATCCAAGAAGTTCAAAGATGAATCGAGTCGACATAGAGCTACTTCGAGACTTATCTACGAGCGATATCGACCACTGTGGGTTCTCGAACTACGCCGATGGCGGTGTTGGTAATGTCCAAATAGAATCGGGTTGAATGCGTGCATTGTGGTAAATGGCATTGAGGAGTTGTAGATTTCGTGATCGGTCCCGCTTTAAATGTGGATCGTCGGATCATTTTATTCGAGAGTGCCCGATGCTAGCCGAGCAAAATATGACTCAAAATACAAGACCGAGTAATGTATCGGTCATGAGCGGACTACCTAGGCATTCGGGAAATGTAAGTGGCGATGAAAGGAACCAAAGACACTGCAGTTCGATTAGAGGCTCGTGCACCTGCTAGAGCATATGCTGTACGTGCGAGAGAGGATGCTTCTTCCCCAGATGTTATCACCGGTACTTTCACTCTTTATGATACTACTGTGATTGCATTGATTGATCCGTGTAACACCCCAAACCCGGTCAAAACGCTACGACCGAATCTGGCATGTCACATGGGAGAAAACATTTTTGAAAACCGAGTTATTGTCTTGAAGAGGAAAGGAAGCCTTGGAATTTATAGAAACAGAGTTTGTATTGAGTGACTAGTTGAACCATTTTGAGATTTAGTTTGAAAAGCTGAGTTGTCTTGTTATCAATACTCGATTGCTAATTACCCAATTGTAAAATCTCAAAAATCACGCGATTATTTAAGTTTTGAAAACATCCCTTTCATAATCTTTTAGGCATGCCTTAACGATCAAAGCAAAATTAAGAGAATTAACAAAGTAAATAATTCCAAGTTAAAATTTAGATGGCCTTATTACATTACCCAAAATCTAACTTAAAGTAAAATAAATTCGAAATAACTGAAATAAAAACCGAAATATCTTGCATGGCCACCTGGAGTCCACCTCGGCTCTATATCCGCGATCTAAGGATTACCTGCAAAAATAACGGAAGGGGTGAGTCGCTAAGACAAAGTGGGTAAATCCCCGTCCAATCGAACTTAGACTCTCCCACAGATTCATATGCAAAATATGTATGTCATGCAACCCAACCAACCTAGATATCCATCCGCATCTCCCGTGTCTACCCAACATTTGTGGCACCTAGCCACTGGTGGTACCCTAACCACTTTGGTGACAAAAGTCACAATAATAGTATGTGGGGCCAACCCACTTGTGGTACCTAACCACTTGGTGACAATCCCTAATATCAATACGTGGGCCAACCCATCGTGGTACCAAACCACCGGGACGAGTCACGAAATATATGTGGTACCTAACCACCGGTGGTTCCAAACCTTTGAGACTTAGTCACAAAATTATAATATGTGGGGTCAACCCACTTGTGGTACCTAACCACGGTGTGGTGATCACAAAGATCATGTTTCCTTCCTCTTCATCTCATATCCCAAACTCATGTACAACAAATAATATGATATGATCATGCTTAACGATTTGTTGACATGGCACATTCAGGTTTTAACGTATGCATTTATTGATAGCATAACATAATAGACTTACTCGGAATCCTCGCTTTTACCCACAAAGGTATTTTAGTGACCAAAATGTCACTTCGGCTTTCAGACATACTAGCAACTAATAAATTAACACATGAAGTGTGTGAGAGTTACCCACCTGATAACGCGTAACACAATACTTTCTACGTCGACACTATCGTTGACAGGCACTACCGCTATCTACCTACTACTCGCTCGGCTTAGGCCCACAACCTGGTGGCCAATCTCGAAGCTCACGACATCGCCGCTTCTTAAACTTAGGGGCTGGGTTTACGTGTCCAACCCCTTCCTAGAATCGCTGGCATTTGAGTCCATGGAACAGATCTTTGGTCAGAAGACCGAGTTAACACGTAGATTAAGATATGAATAGTGTAACACCCCAAACCCGGCCTAAATGTTACGACCGAATCTGGCATGTCACATGAAAGGAATGTCTAAAAGCGTGCATTCGTTAAAAGCTCATATTCTTTATAGTTGTGGTGAGAAATCGAGTTTAAGTAATTTTGAATAAGAAATGGTTTATTATCATTTTAGGAAAATCCCATATTGATCATTTAATAACAAGCAATAAACAAATTGAAAGCTGAAACCAAATAAAATACCCAAGGCCTTATTACATAACAAAAACTCAAATAAAAATAAGTCCAAATAAAAGAAACGAATTTACGAGTGAACATATGTATGGCCTCCACGAGTCCACCTCGGCTCCCAAATCCGCGATCTAATGATTACCGCAAAATTTAACTAAGGGGTGAGTCATCGAGACTCGGTGTGTAAATCCCCATCCAATGGCCCTTACACAATTTCACATGAAAATATGCATATCATGCACCCAAACCTAGCCATCCAATGCTCCTTTCTCTACCGTGTGGTACCAAACCACCTGGTGGTGCCAAACCTTTGGTGACCCAAAGTCACGATATCCATAATTGTGGTGCCAAACCACTGGTGACCCAAAGTCACGAATAATCCAATGATGGGGCCAACCCATCGTGTGATACCAAATCACTGGCGTCAATCCCGTATAATCAGCTGTGGGGCCAACCCCTTCGTGGTGCTAAGCCACTGGGACGAGACGCTATGAGGTGCCAAACCTCCGTGTCCCAAAGACACGAATGTGATACCAAATCTTTGGTGACCAAGTCACGAATCCAATAATGGGGCCAACCCATCGTGTGATACCAAATCACTTTGGCGTCAATCCCGTATAATCAATCAGCGTGGGGCCAACCCACTGTGGTGCTAAGCCACTGGGACGAGACGCTATGAGGTGCCAAACCTCTGGTGACCCAAAGTCACAATAATCAATCTGTGGTACCAAACCACTGGTGGTGCCAAACCACTGGTGTCCCAAAGACATGGATATCATATTCCCCCTCCTCTCATCATACCCATGCAATATGACATAATAATTTGTGTATGCAGTATGTCATGTATGCTAGACATATATCAAATATAAGTATAACATGAATTACCATCATAATCAGATAGACATAAAACAACATAATCACCCTAATCAACCTCTAAGGGTATAACCGTAATTTTACCTACCAAGGGCATTTTCGTAATTTACCCACCAAGGGTATATTGGTAATTTACCCACCAAGGGCATTTTCATAATTTACCCTTGGTGGTATTTCAAAGAATTTACCCACTAAGGGTATTTTAAGTAATATACCATTCAGTGGGTATTTTGGTAATTTACCCACCAAGGGTATTTCAGGTAATTCAGACTGGAATGGCCTTTCCAAAGGCCCGTTGTCGCCCGAGTGACCCAACTACCATTTCGGTCGAAATGGACTATTGGGCCTAAAACTCGATTCCGGCCCATTCGGGCCCACACGCTCGTGTGGCCCACCTAGCACAAATCTAGCCATGTATATAAGTTCCACCTAGTCTAGTTCACTATATACTACACAATCGCACAATTTACTCATAAGGGCCCACGGGCCCATTGGGCCACACTTCGCCCATCGCGCCCAAGCGACCCCAACCCACAAGAATACTACTTATGGCCTCAACTATCGCGTCGAAGCCCCACGTGCGCGCGCCGCACTCGTGTGGCTACTATTGCCGTGACCGGCATTTCGACATTTGCCGCTCTACAACTAGAGTAGAGAGAGTTACACACCGATAGGACTCGGTGTTAATCCGCGCTCCGACCACTCCCGAGCCCAAACGCCTTCTAAGGTGTGTCAACCTCCTCTGGAATGCTCTTTATATAGCTAGCTCTTCACCTTCCTTCTTTGTATCTTTCCGATGTGGGATCCCTTCGTCAGTAGAGTTTAAATTCAATGAAACTCTTCCCGTCCCAGACCATAAAATAAATACTCCCTTGCTTCTCATGAGATTCGAACCCAGGCTCCCTTGCAACATAATCCACGCTGCTAGCCACTTGGCCACAAGCTCCTCTTGTGTCTTAAACCATGCGCAACTAAATATAAATCTATAGCCAAATTCTGAGGTCCAAGTAAAAAGAAAACCAAAATGCAAAAGCCAAGACTTGAACCTTGGACCTCCTTCCTTCCTTGTGGCGTCACTCCCTTGCCTCTTAAGTGGCGTCACTTTGCCACTACACCACACACTTCTTTTGTATCATTTTCCTCTACATTTTATTCTTAAGGCCTACCTGCCAACTTCCAGGGTTTTTTTCCACCTAAAACAAAAATTTCCCCAAAGCTAATATTTGATCCCGGGACTTCATAGAAGCCCTCTAACCTTCCAAAATAACTTACCTAATAAGTCTAACTTGCATTAATGCCGTTCTCAAAAATTTTAAAACAAGGCCCATTGGGCCCAATCCTACTAGGCCCAATTTCGGGATGTTACAAATAGATTTACACGCTTAACTGAATAGATCTTCTTACCTAGATCGGTAAAAGCTGAGGCTTTAGGCTTGATTCACAAGTCAAACGAATCTCGAAAGTCTCTAAGAAGAAAGCGACACCACTTCCACCTATATTCGGCCAAGCATCCCACCATTAGGCCAATTAGCCATTTCGACTTTGGCATGAAACCCGAAAGAGTGATAACAAAATAAGAGAAATCGCCCCTTACCTTAACCCACAGATTCGTTCAACACCTAGGAAGAATCGACACCACACCACCCTAGAGAAGACTCGGCAAAGGCTAGAGTAAAAGAGAATCAGATAAAAAACTAGAAAATAGAAATAAAGATCTTCAAATGGAGGCTTAGGGGTTTCGGCTTTTAGGGAAAAATGGAATAGGGAATGGAAGTTTGAGGTTTCAATTTTGAGAATAACAAATAGAGAAGGAAAAAGATGAAAAATAGGTTTCGGCTTTTAGGGAGATTGAGAGAAAACTCAAGAGAGAATGGCTAGGAGATTCGGCTTTGGAAAAAGAAAGTATGGGGCAAAGGGTGTTCGGCTCTTACAAGAAATTGGAGATGAGAAGTGAGTTAGGGGGGTTTCGGCCGTAAGAAGAAATTGAGAGAAGAAAAAAGAAACAGAATGAAAGGAGGGTCCGGTTCTAGCAGAAAAGAGATGAAGAGAAAGTAGGAACTTCAAAATGCCAAAAATGCAAATGCCGAAAATGAGAAAAGAACTCTTACTTGGCTAGACAGAAATTCGGCACACTCTAGCCACACAAAAACCGATCCTCCCCCTACTAAGAGTTTGAAATTCGGCCAACACTACCACCCCTTACTCAATCCATTGTTTTTCTCCTTAAACCACTCCTGACCACTTATTTGAAACATTTTGAACACTCTAAGCTCCACTTTTTCCTCTCTCGCCAACCATTCAAATTATTTGACTCAGTCCACTAACCTATCCCGAGGTGTTTTGATCGATTCTGCCTCCGCTCCCTTGACGCCAAAAAGAACTTCCAAAATGAACTCCTTGCGACTCGAACTTGCTCCCTCTCCCCTCTCTCGTGGCGTCACTTACCAAGATCTTAAGTGGCGCCTCCTTGCCACTCGCCATCCCTTTTCTTGTGTCACCAACCGCAACCTAAAACCCTTAAGTCCTACTCCTATTCACTCACCCCCTAGAGTGCCCAAAATGAAAATTTTCACTAAGGCTCCTGGCCACCCCTAAGTCATTCCTAGACCATAAAGTACCCTAAACTAACATGAAAAACATCACATTCACATACAAACACGTAAAATGAAAAGGCCCTAATCTAGGATGTTACAGTTCTACCCCCCTTAAAATAATTTCGGCCTCAAATTACTCCGATCAAAAGAGTTGAGGGTATTGCTACCGCATAACATCCTCTGGCTCCCACGTAGCTTCTTCTGATCCATGGTTTCGCCACAACACCTTCACCAAAGGAACCGATTTCCTACGCAATACTTTGACGTCCCGATCCAAGATCAAGATATTGGTTCCTCCTCAAAAGATAAGTCTGGGCTTACTTCAATTTCTTCTACTGGGACAACATGAGACGGATCCGAACGATAGCGTCTAAGCATAGAAACGTGAAATATGTCATGGATCTAACTCAACTCTGAAGGTAACTTGAGCTGATAGGCTACTGGTCCCACACGCTTCAACACCCGATAAGGCCCAATAAACCTCGGGCTCAACTTGCCCTTCCGACCAAATCTTAGCACCTTCTTCCACGGCGACACCTTTAAGAAAACCTTGTCACCAACTGCAAATTCTATATCTTTCCGCTTAAGATCGCGATAGGACTTCGCACCGTCCAAGCCTCCTTCAATCGAGTTCGAATCGGCCTTAACCTTGTCTTCCGTTTCAGCAACCAACTCTGGACCTAACAACTGACGCTCACCCAACTCTGTCCAACACGTAGGTGTGCGACACTTCCGACCATATAACGCTTCATACGGCGCCATCTGAATACTCAAATGGTAGCCATTGTTATACGCAAATTCTGCCAACAGTAGAAATTCTTCCCAACTACCCCTGAAGTCTAAGACACAGCCCCTTAACATATCCTCCAGAATCTAAATTACCCTCTCCGACTGCCCATCAGACTGTGGATGAAACGCTGTACTAAAATCCAACTTTGTACCCAAAGCTTGATGCAACGCCTTCCAAAATCTTGACGTAAATCTAGGGTCTCTGTCTGAAATGATTGACACTGGCACCCCATGCAACCTTACAATCTCTGCTATATATAATCCCGCCAACTTCTGAAGAGAGTAATCCACACGCACAGGTATGAAATGAGTGGACTTTGTCAAACGGTCAACAATCACCCAAATCGAGTCCTTCTTAGAAGGCGTGATGGGTAGCCCACTGACAAAATCCATCGTAATCCTTTCCCATTTCCACTGCAAAATCTTCACCGGTTGCAACAATCCCGAAGGTAACTGATGTTCTGCCTTTACCTGCTGACACGTCAAACACTTACCCACAAATTCAGTTACCTCACGCTTCAGACCCGGCCACCAAAACTACTCTCGCAAATCCCAGTACATCTTACTACCTCCATGGTGCATAGCGTATGGACTGCTATGTGCTTCTTGAAGAATCTTCTGCCTTAACTCCACATCTTTTGGCATGCAAACCTTCCCCTGGAAACATAACTCTCCATCGCTGTTCAAGCTATACCCCTCTAATCCACCATTCTGCACTTGCAAAAAATCGAGCGCTCAAGACACCATCTGATAATTATTTCTCTTTAACCTGATTCACCCATGTCGGCTTCACTTGCTGTTCCGCTAACAGACTTCCGTCATCATACAAACTAAGGTGGGCAAACATTGCTCTTAAGTCTGATATTACCCTGCGGCTCAACGCGTCTGCCACCACGTTAGCCTTTCCCGGATGGTACTCAATCGAGCAGTCATAATCCTTCAACAACTCAATCCACCTCCGCTGTCTTAAATTCAACTCCTTCTGAGTAAGGAGGTATTTCAAACTCTTATGATCCGTGTAAACAATAGACTTCTCCCCATACAAGTAATGTCTCCAAATTTTCGTGGCAAAACCACTACTGCCCAACTCTGGATCATGAGTCGGGTAATTACTTCGTGAGGCCTCAACTGGCGAGAAGCATACGCTACTACTTTACCCTCTTGCATCAGCACACATCCTAACCCAGTATGTGACGCATCACAATAAACCGTAAACTCTTTCCCAACTTCAGGCTGAATCAATACCGGATCTTCCGTCAAAATCCTCTTTAACTTCTCAAAACTTTCTTATTGTTTGTCAGACCACACAAACGGAACCCCTTTCCTTAACAACTTGGTTAACGGTGCCACAATCAAAGAAAACCCTTCCACAAACCTTCTGTAATACCCCGCTAAACCCAAAAAACTCCGAATCTTCGCCACAGTCTTAGGTGGTTTCCAATCCAACACAGCTTCAATCTTCCGAGGGTCCACCCTAATCCCCTCAGCTGACACCACATGACCCAAAAAGGTAACCCATAAATTAAAAACGTATCAGTTATGATGTCCGGTGCGTTGCCCTCCTCTCGACGCCTAGCCGCATAGACCAACCCAGGCTGTCTTGCATCCGTATTCCCAAAACCTCTGTCCGGTGCTCCACGGCCTCGATCGAAACCATTACCCCCTCTGGATGGACCACGACCCCTCTGCGGTTGCTGACCATCTCTTCTGTATTGTGCACCTCCTTGACCCTCAGACTGTGTCCTAACTGGCCTCCGCGGACAATCCCTTATCTGATGATCCATTGACCCACACTCAAAGCACCCTCTGTTACCTGTCCAACACTGTCCCGAATGAAACTTCCCGCATCGAGCACACTATGGTGGCCACTGAGCAACAGCAGGCTTCGCTGCCTGACTCGGCTCGCCAAACTTAGCCCTTTTCTGAAAACCCCCAGCAGACCCTGATGGCCCAAAACTCCTTTTATTCCTATTTCTGTCCTGATTCTGTTTCTCAGACTGCTTTACCTCCTTAGCTATCTTGGCCTTTTCCACAAGAACGGTAAATTATCTCTCTCGCTGTGGAGCAATCAACACCCGCAGCTCATCTCTCAGCCCGTCCTCAAACCTAACACAGCACTCATGGTCCGTAGCCACAACACCCCGGGCATAACAGCTTAACCGTAAGAATTTTGCCTCATATTCGGACACCGACTTACTCCCCTGAACCAAATTCAAAAATGCCTTACGCTGCGCAACCACATAATCGACCGACGCATACTTCCTCCGATATGCCGCTTTGAAGAAATCGAGGTGATATCCTCAGCCATCGCACCGTCCCTGACCGTGAGCCGCCACTGATAGGATTCGTCCCGAAGAAGAGGCATGATCCCTTTCAACTTCTCCTCAGCCGTGAAGTCAAGATCATCCATTATGCGGTCAGTCGCCTCTAACCGATGATTCAATTTGCGTTAGGGCTACACGTAAATGCCCCTAAATACCTCCACTCCATTAGCTCGGAGTCGTTCAGACACAGATTTCTAAGGCTCCGTACCCACGCCTGCTCCAGCAACTCTCTCTAGGACCCGTAGCATCACATGAGACACCTCATCATCTTCACCCGTTTGATCCTCGAAACTCATACGACAACGGTGGCGGTGGCGGCACCTCATTCTCGACCCATGGCGGACCCTACCTGGTTCCGTCTGATAATTCTACCCCTACCATGACCACGCACATTACGCCCACATCCTCGAGTGTTCATGTCTAACGCTCACGATTTAATCTGATTTTAAGAATTTTACGAGTTAGCTTCCTTCCCACTGTTTATTACGGCACAAACTTATGAGTATATTATCAGAGTAGTTGTTCTCGCAAATGCACACAGTCCTACAGGCTTCAGTCTCTAAGGTAAATTTCTTAATACTAGCAACCACCTCACAAATGATTAAATCATACAATCAATAGTTAGAAAACTTACCGTCGCGGATCGGTGCCGGAGACTCAGGTGCCACGCTTCCCAAAATCATGTATTTCATCGAAACCATTTATTGAAAAATAATTTGGGCCTTATACCCACAGCCCGAGCTTTTGAACCTGGCTCTGATACCACAATTGTAACAGCCCAAACTCGGTCAAAACGCTACAACCGAATCTGGCATGTCACAGGGGAGAAAACATTTCTGAAAACTGAGTTATTGTCTTGAAGAGGAAAGGAAACCTTGGAATTTATAGAAACAGAGTTTGTATTGAGTGACTAGTTGAACCATTTTGAGATTTAGTTTGAAAAGCTGAGTTGTCTTGTTATCAATACTCGATTGCTAATTACCCAATTGTAAAATCTCGAAAATCACGCGATTATTTAAGTTTTGAAAACATCCCTTTCATAATCTTTTAGGCATGCCTTAACAATCAAAGCAAAATTAAGAGAATTAACAAAGTAAATAAATCCAAGTTAGAATTTAGATGGCCTTATTACATTACCCAAAATCTAACTTAAAGTAAAATAAATCCGAAATAATCGAAATAAAAATCAAATATCGTGCATGGCCACCTCGAGTCCACCTCCGCTCCATATCCGTGATCTAAGGATTACCCGCAAAAATAACGGAAGGGGTGAGTCGTCGAGACTCGATGGGTAAATCCCGTCAATCGAACTTAGACTCTCCCACGATTCATATGCAAAATATGTATGTCATGCAACCCAACCAACCTAAATATCCATCCGCATCTCCCCGTGTCTACCCAACATTTGTGGCACTCTAGCCCTTTGGTGGTACCTAACCACTTTGGTGACAAAAGTCATAATAATAGTATGTGGGGCCAACCCACTTGTGGTACCTAACCATTAGTGACAATCCCTAATATCAATACGTGGGGCCAACCCACTGTGGTACCAAACCACTGGGACGAGTCACGTAAATATATGTGGTACCTAACCACTTTGGTGGTTCCAAACCACCGAGACTTAGTCACAAAATGATAATATGTGGGGTTAACCCACTTGTGGTACCTAACCACTGGTGACAGTCTGAAAGATCATGTTTCCTTCCTCTTCATCTCATAACCCAAACTCATGTACAATAATTAATATGATATGATCATGCTTAACGATTAGTTGACATGGCACATTCGAGTTTTAACGTATGCATTTATTGATAGCGAGAACATAATAGACTTACCGGAACCTCGCTTTTACCCACAAGGGTATTTTAGTGACCAAAACGCCACTGGCTTCGGACATACTAGAAACTAATAAATTAACACATGAAGTGTGTGAGAGTTACCCACCGATAACGCGTAACACAATACTTTCTACGTCGACACTATCGTTGATGAGCACTACCGCTTATCCGCCTACTACTCGCTCGTAAGCTAGCCCACAACCCGATGGCCAATCTCGAACTCGGCGACATCGCCGCTTCTTAAACTTAGGAAATTTGGGTTTACATTTCTAACCCCCTTCCTAGAATCGGCATTTGAGTCCATGGAGCAGATCCTTGGTCAGAAGACCGAGTTAACACGTAGAGTAAGATATGAATAGATTTACACGCTTAACTGAATAGATCTTCTTACCTAGATCGATAAAAGCTGAGGCTTTAGGCTTGATTCACAAGTCAAACGAATCTCGAAAGTCTCCAAGAAGAAAGCGACACCACTTCCACCTATATTCGGCCAAGCATCCCACCATTAGGCTAATTAGACATTTCGACTTTGGCATGAAAACCCGAAAGAGTGATAACGAAATAAGAGAAATCGCCCCTTACCTTAACCCACAGATTCGTTCAACACCTAGGAAGAATCGACGCCACACCACCCTAGAGAAGACTCGGAAAAGGCTAGAGTAAAAGATAATCAGATGAAAAAACCCGAAAATAGAAATAAAGATCTTCAAATGGAGGCTTAGGGGTTTCGACTTTTAGGGAAAAATGGAATATGGAATGGAAGTTTGAGGTTTCGGTTTTGAGAATAACAAATAGAGAAGGAAAAAGATGAAAAATAGGTTTCGGCTTTTAGGGAGATTGAGAGAAAATGCAAGAGAGAATGGCTAGAAGATTCGGCTTTGGAAAAAGAAAGTATGGGGCAAGGGGTGTTCGGCTCTTGCAAGAAATTGGAGATGAGAAGAGAGTTAGGGGGGTTTCGGCCCTAAGAAGAAATTGAGAGAAGAAAAAAGAAATAGAATGAAAGGAGGGTTCGGTTCTAGCAGAAAAGAGATGAAGAAAAAGTAGGAAGTTCAAAATGCCAAAAATGCAAATGCCGAAAATGAGAAAAGAACTCCTACTTGGCTAGATAGAAATTCGGCACACTCTAGCCACACAAAAACCGATCCTCCCCCTACTAAGAGTTTGAAATTCGGCCAACACTACCACCCCTTACTCAATCCCTTGTTTTTCTCCTTAAACCACTCCTGACCACTTATTTCAAACATTTTGAACACTCAGTGCTCCACTTTTTCCTCTCTGCCAACCATTCAAATTATTTGACTCAGTCCACTCCCCTATCCTGAGGTGTTTCAATCAATTTCTGCCTCTACTCCCCTTGACGCCAAAAATAACTTCCAAAATAAACTCCTTGCGACTCAAACTTGCTCCCTCTCCCCCTCTCTGTGGCGTCACTTACCAGCATCTTTAAGTGGTGCCTCCTTGCAACTCTTCCATCGCTTTTCTTGTGTCACCAATCGCAACCTAAAACCCCTTAAGTCCTACTCCTATTTAGCTCACCCCTAGAGTGCCCAAAACGAAAATTTTCACTAAGGCTCCGGCTTACCCCTAAGTCATTCCTAGACCCTAAAGTACCGTAAACTAACATGACAAACATCACATTCACATACAAACACATAAAATACAAAGGCCTCAATTTAGGATGTTACAATCCGGGTTCGACCCATTCATATGTGTGTGAAACTTTAGTATCCAGTAAGACTCTGCCTGTTGAGTCTACTGAGTTTGTGATTCGTGTATCAAACCCCTTGGGTCAATGTGTTCTGATTGATAAAGTGTGTAAAAGTTGCCCGTTGATGATTCGAGATTCATGCTTCCCAGCTGATTTAATGTTGTTGCCTTTTGACGAGTTTGATATAATTTTGGGAATGGACTGGTTAACTTTGCACGACTGTTAATTGCAAAAGAAAAACCATTGATTTGAGATGTCAGAACGGTGAAGTTATCTGAATTGAATCTAATGACCTGAATGGGTTACCGACAGTAATATCCTCGATGTTAGCTCATAAGCATGTGAGAAAAGGGTGTGAAGCTTACTTGGCTTATGTGTTGGATAGTAAAGTTCTTGAGAAGCGATTGAATCCGTATCATTGTGTGCGAGTATCCGGATGTGTTTCTGAAGAACTACCGGGTTTACCACCTGTTCAAGAAATAGAGTTTGGTATCGAATTAGTACCGGGGACGACTTCGATTTTAATAGCTCCGTATCGGATGGCACCTACAGAATTAAAAGAGTTGAAAGCACGATTTGCAAGGGTTATGAGATAGAGGCTTTGCACGACCGAAGTTTCTCTTCTTGGGGTGCACCGGTTTTATTTGTGAAAAGAAAGAGCGGGACTATGCGAATGTGCATCGATTACATAACTGACTCAACAAGGTAACTATAAAGAATAAATATCCGTTGCTACAGATTGATGACTTGTTTGATCGGTTGAAAGGGGCTTGATGTTTTCAAGATAGATTTGAGATCGGGCTATTATCGATTATGTAGTCGAGATTTCGATGTGCCAAAGCGCTTTTGAACGAGGTACGGACATTATGAGTTTCGTTATGCCTTTTGGGCTTACTAATGCACTCTTTGTTTTTATGGATCCGATGAATCGATTTTTGAGATGATATTTGGATTGATTTTTAGTAGTGTTTATAGATGATATTCGATCTACTCCGAGAGATGAAACCGAGCATCTTGAGCATTTGAGATCAGTGCTACAAACTTTGCAGAGATATACTGATTTATGCACGCAAAGTTTAGTAAGTGTGAGTTTTGGCTGAATGAGGTCAATTTTCTGGGTTACGTTTGATTCAGCGTCAGGCATACGGGTTGATTCGAATAAAATATCGGCTATACTTGATTGGAAACCACCAAGAAATGTTTCTAAAATTTGAAGTTTTCTGGGACTTGCTGGTTACTACAGAAGATTCGTGAAAGGTTTTTCTATAATAGCCTCACCTTTGACAAAGCTATTACAGAAGGATGTCAAGTTCGAATGGACGGAAACATGTCAGAAAAGTTTCGATCAGTTGAAAGCTCTTTTGACCAAGGCTCCAGTGTTAGTTCAACCTGAACCGGGTAAACAATTTGTTGTTTATAGTGATGCATCTTTGAATGGTTTGGGTTGCATTTTAATGTAAGAAGGCAAAGTAGTAGCCTATGCTTCGAGACAGCTGAAGCCACATGAAAGAAATTATCCGACACATGATTTGGAGTTAGCAGCCATCGTATTCGCATTAAAGATTTGGCGTCATTATTTATTCGGTGAGAAATGTCATGTTTATTCGGATCCCAAGAGTTTAAAGTACTTGATGACTCAGAAAGATTTGAACTTGAGATAACGCAGATGGTTAGAGCTGTTGAAAGATTACGAATTAGTGATTGATTACCATCCGGGGAAAGCCAATGTTGTTGCGGATGCCTTAAGTCAGAAATCATTATTTGCTCTTCGTGCGTTAAACGCACATATGGTTATGTCTGATGATGGTTCGATAATAGCCGAATTGAAAGCAAGACCGTTGTATATTCAACAAATTTATGATGCTCAGAGAGTTGACAAAGATACGATGGCAAGACGCGTTCAGTGTGAAAGTAATGCAGAATCAGAGTTTTGAATTGATGAAAATGACTGTTTGAACTTCAAAGGCCGAATATGTGTTCTGAGGAATGTGGATTTGATTCAGGTGTTGTTGAATGAGGCTCATAATAGTCGATTGTCGGTTCATCCGGGTATTACAAAAATGTATAATGATTTGAAACAGTTCTATTGGTGGCCTGGTATGAAACGGGATATATCCGAATTTGTCTCGAAGTGCTTAATTTGTCAGCAAGTAAAAGCCGAACATCAGGTGCCTTTTGGGTTACTTCAGCTGATCATGATACCTGAATGGAAATGGGATAGAATTGCTATGGATTTTGTATCCGGTTTGCCTATGACACCGAGCAAGAAAGATGCAGTCTGGGTTATAGTGGATAGACTAACCAAATCAGCTCATTTTGTTCCAGTTCGTATGGACTATTCGCTCGATAAGTCGGGTTGAGTTGTATGTATCTCAAATTGTGAGATTACATGGTGTGCCAATTTCCATTGTTTGAGATGAGACCCGAGATTCACGTCGCGATTTTGGAAGAAATTGCAAGATGCTTTAGGTACCAAACTACACTTTAGCATAGCTTTTCACCCGACAGATGATGGTCATCGAACGAATCATTCGGATACTTGAGGACATGTTGAGATGTTGCATCCTCGAGTTTGAAGGTGCGTGGGAACGATACTTACCTTTGATTGAATTTGCTTATAACAACGGATTTTCAATCTAGTATCAAAATGGCACCTTACGAAGCTTTATACGGCCGCAAGTGTCGTACACCATTGTCTTCGACCGAGCTCGGTGAAAATAAGATACGGGGTTGATTTGATTAAAGAGACCGAATGTAAAGTGGCGAAGAATCCGAGATAGTCCGAAAGTTGCATCGGATCGCCAAAAGTCATACGCGGATTTGAAACGTAAAGACATTGAGTTTCAGGTCGGTGACCGGGTATTTTTGAATGTTTCTCCGTGGAAGCAAGTACTTCGATTTGGTCGAAAAGGAAAATTAAGTCTGAGGTTCATCAGATCGTATGAGATCATCGAACGTATTGGGCACGCCGCTTATAGATTAAAGTTGCCCTCTCGAACTAGAAAAGATACACAACGTATTTCATGTTTCGATGCTTCGTAGATATAGATCCGATCCGTCACATGTGGTTACCGTCTGAAATTGAAATTCGATCTGATATGACATACGAAAGCAGAACTCGATTCGTATCTTAACTCGTGAAGTGAAAGAATTGAGAAACAAGAAAATTCCATTAGTAAAAGTACTATGGAATTGACATGGAATAGAAGAGGCTACGTGGGAGCCTGAGGAGTCAATGAGGCAACAATATCCGACTTTGTTTAACGGTAAGATTTTCGGGGACGAAAATCCCTAAGGGGGGAGACTTGTAACAGTCTGAATTTGACCCTAATCGAAACAGTGGTTTCGGGACCACAAATCTGAGTCCGAAAATTTTTTAAACATTATTTTTTGTGTTTATTATATGTGAATTAAAGTGTGTGAAAGTTTCGTAGAGAAATTTGACTATTTGCATGCTTAATTAAATAAAAAGGGCTTAATCGCGTAAATTATAAACTTGATAGTTTAAAGTGTGAGGACTAAGTTAAGGTTGTTTTTCTAATTGGGAGCATTTAAAATGCAAATTACCCAATTTAAAGGGTAGTGGACGGCAATGACTAATGTTATACAATTATATTATATGTTTATTTCATTTATTAAATAGTTAAAGTTATATTTTATTTATTTTATAAGTTATGTTTATAATATAATAAAAGAAACATAAAAAATGGTCTCATTTTCATTGTTCTTGCCGAAACCATAAAAGGAAAAAAGAAAGAAAACTTTGGCTAGTATTCGGCTCCTACAAGCTTAAATTCAAGGTTAGATTTTAATCGGTTTTCGATAATTTTTACGTTTTTGTAATCGTTGCTTCGAGAGCTTTAAAACCCATGTCTTAATTTCATGAATGGATGATGTTTGTGTAAAATTCCATGGATACTATGTTGAGTTTCATGATGTTTTATGGTGTTAAATGATAGATATATAGTTGATGAACAAACTTTGTTCTTGAATTTTTGATGAATTTGGCTAAATAGGGCTAAATTGAGAAAATAATTCTTTTAGGGGTTAAAATGCAAAATAAATGAAATGTAGGGACTTGTATGACCATGGGGAAGATTCGGCCCTTAGGGATTGAATTCAAATTATGTGTATTTTGTGTTTTGTGCAATAGGGACTAAATGGTAAAAGTTGCAAATGTCAGGGGTAAAATGGTAATTTGCCTATTTATGTGTTTTGGGACTAAATTGAGATGAAATGTGCTTGAATGAGCTTAATTTGATTATGTTTAGATCAAGAACAAAGAAAAATAGACTTGGATCAGGGAAAGGCGAAAGTTATCGAATAGCCGGTTCTTGTCGTCCGACGATATTCGAGGTAAGTCTTTAAGTAAGTTAATACTGTAAATATTGTTTGTAACCTAGTTATATGCTGAATTTTGAATTATTGGATTGAAATGTAGACATAGCCGAATGTGACATATTAAATTTATTAATGAAAGGTAGTTAAATTAAATTGAATTCATTATGTGAAAGTGATATATATTATATGTTATATATGTGATTTTAATAAAATGTAATGTATGCGAGATGGTGGAATAATGCCAATTCGGGCTTTGAGCCTAGCAGAGCCTTGTTGGTGAATTATATTGGGCTTATTGCCCAGCGTGCCTTGTGCTTGGGTGAATTATATCGGGCTTATTGCCTAGCGTGCCTTGTGCCTTGGGTGAATTATATCGGGCTTATTGCCCAGCGTGCCTTGTGCCGATGAATTATATAGGGCTTATTGCCTAGCGTGCTAAAAGCCGGTGTTTAAATTCAGACCTCGCGTCTAGCGTGCCTAGTGCTTAGGTGTGTGATTCAGCCGACGCCTAGCGAGTTCTAAAGCGGTGATGAAATTTCAAATTTGCAAGACATAAACTTTTCTAGCTAAGTAATCATCGAGGAAGTAAGTTGATATTACAAGTTATATATGTATGTTCAGCCATACAGGTAAGTGCCATCAAGTTATTAAATTGATCTTCTATATTAGATCAATAAGGTAAGTATATATGTGTTGAATTGTCGAACGCAAATGATAATAATTGATCCTGTATATTCGGCTTTATACTTATGTTTATGTAACCATGTTGGGATTACCTTGATGCCATGTATATGAATGAATGAAATGTCAAATGAATATATATAAATATGTGATTATGTGTTCTTGTATATGAAATTACTAAGTGTAAGTATATACTTACTTGTGTATATGTGATCCTATTGAATTAAATGTATCGAAAGTATTAGTAGTTGGAGAAGTGCTATTAATTTATATTTGAATTATATGATGAGCTAATAAATTGAAGATTAAAGATAAAATAATTACAATGATTGAGCTAAAAGAGGTATTTGTATTCGGCATTAGTAGACCAATAAGTGTTAAGCTTTAAATTTTATGGTATGATGTATGTTATTGAAAATGATTGAATGAACATTTGATTGAATACATTTTCTTAAGACTTACTAAGCTAGTAAGCTTACTCTGTGTGTGTTCATTGTTTTGTATTATAGATTTAGACCAAGCTACGGGCTCAGGGGATCGTCAGCAAAGTCATCCACATTATCAATCTATTTTGGTACTTTTGAGTTTGGTTTTGAACTAAAGGCATGTATAGACTAGACTATGTTTTGAATTAATACACTTTGTCCTTGTATATGTTATGGCCATGCGAAAATGGCCAACTATGATGTTTAAAGCTAATTATAGTCGGTCATGGCATGCAAATGAGATGTGTTTATCATGTTTTGTTATAGTACGTGTTTAATTATGTTTGATGGTGATTGATACTCATTTTAGTAAAATGCTAATGACATATGCGAATGATAAATGGGATATGTTTGTTTTATATGAAAATTTTTGGCATGAAGTAGTGTATGTGGCTTAAGGTTATTATATTAAAAAGTCTAAAATGATAGGTATATGTCGAATAGGTATTTAGGTGGTTTGATGATGTGATTCGGTAGGAATGATAAAACATGCAAAAGTTGATATGATCTATATAAGTTATATTAATCGTTTCTGTATGAAGTTTTATGCTATGTATTTAAATTGACATATTCGCAATTGGTTCAAACATACGCATATACATTTAGTTTAAGCTTTGGTATTTCGAGCAAGAAAGGATATATATATATATATTTTGTTTTAGTTGAATGTGAGTTTGTTATTATGGATGTATTGATCTTAGATTTGTTAAAAATATATATATATATATATGCAGATGTACGAAATTGGCTTAAATGGATTGGAATAAATTATTAATGTTTAAGTTTGCGATGGTGGTACAAACTTGAAATGCTTTTGTCCATGTTTTTAATAACAGTAAATAAATGATACGATTTGTGCTAAGCATAGTAATGCCTGTAACCTTAATCCAGTAACGGACACAGGTTAAGGGTGTTACACCTGTATCTAACCATTTGATCACTTCCTTTCTCAAAACTTCTTTCATAATAGGATTGAGCCTCCTTTGCCCATCAATTTGAGCTCTTTCACCTTCTTCTAAAATGATTTTATGCATGCAAAAAGAAGGGCTTATACCTCGAATATCAGCTTTGGTCCAACCAATTGCTTTCTTAAATTTCTTTAGAACAGCAATTAGTTGCTCCTCTTGATCTTTCGTCGATTCTCATTTGAAATAATCACGAGCAAAGTAGAAACGAGTCACCTAAATAAACGTATTTCAAATGGGAAGGAAGTACCTTTAGTTAAAGTTTAGGTGGTTCTTCAATTGACAACTTGGGTTGCACAAATTCTCTGACTTCCAACTCCAATGGTTCAAACCGTGTGGATTGAATAAAATTTCTCGAATTGGCTTCCATCAAAGCCATGTTTTCTTCACCTTCTTCATCCTCCAAAGGGTCAAGATCTAAGGCTTTCTCTAATGGATCTTCTTCAAAATTGCTTTCCATAGAAACCAAGGTTTCTATCTCTTCCATAACTGAACACTCCTCTATTGGATCAGGAAATTTCATTGCTTTAAGAATGTTAAAGGTTACCTGATCGTCTTGAACTCACATGGTGAGTTCACCTTTCTGCACATCAATTAACGTTCTTCCCGTGGCTAAGAAAGGTCTCCCAAGGATGATCGGCACTTCCTTGTCTGCTTCAAAATCTAAGACAATGAAATCAGCAGGAAAAATAAATTTATCGACTCTTATCAAAACATCTTTGATCTTTCCTTCAGGATATGCTAAAGATTGATCCGCTAGCTGAATCATCACAGTTGTAGGTCTTACTTTACCTATTCCTAACATCTTGAAAATGGACTTAGGCATCAAGCTAGTACTCGCTCCTAAGTCACATAAAGCTTTACCACAGTAATATTCACCAATGTTATAGGGTATAGTAAAGCTTCCTGGGTCTTTCAATTTCGGTGGCAGTTTGTTCTGCAGGAACGCACTGCACTCCTTTGTCAAGGCAAAAGTCTCATACTCACTCAATCGTTTCTTCTTGGACAGTATATCCTTCATAAACTTCACATAATTCGGCATTTTTTCTAAAGCCTCCACCAGTGGAATATTGATGTGTAACTGCATCAAAACATCCAAAAGCTTTTTGAATTGCACCTCATGTTTCTACTTGTGTTGCTGCAATCTTTGCAGATGTGGAGGTGATGGAACTTTCGGTTGAACCGGACAACTTTTCTCAGTAGGTAAATCTGCATCCAAAGAAGATGTTAAAATATCTGAATTCACTAAGTCAGGGTTTACCTTGTCAAACTTTGCAGATTCTGATTCCTTTAATGTAGGAATTTTAACAGCTGGTTGATTCTTCTCAACGGGTTTATCTTCGACATCAATAAATCTGGGTTCCAGAATTTTACCACTTCGCAATGCCACTGCCTTGATATGTTCTTTACCCAAATTTCTTGGATTCTCAGTATCGCTCGGCAAGGTTCCTTGTGGTTTATTACGAAGCTCTGTAGCTAACTGGCCCATTTGGTTTTCCAAATTTTTCAGTGTTGCTGCTTGGCTTTGGATTAAAGCGTCATTCTTTGCCATGTACACTTTCAACAAGTTCTCCAAACTGTTTGATGCCTCAGCTTGAGGTGGTTTTGGAGCTTGCTGATTAAACCCTTAAGATTGGTTGGGTCTATGCTACAATTAGTTGTTGTTCGGTCTATTTCCTTGGTTGCTCCAAGAAAAGTTTGGATGATTGCGCAATGAAGGATTGTAGAAGTTGGACTGGGGCCCTTGTCCAATCCTATTTTGATATTGGTTCCCCACATAGCACACTGACTCAGGATTTGATGGACAATTCTCAAAAGAATGACCTTCCCCACAGTACACACAGGAAACTACTTCAAACGGACTTGGTGGCTGAGCTGCAAAATTATTAGCGCTATTAGCGGTAAACTATTTTAACATAGAGAAAATAGACGATAACTGAGCTGATAACGAAGTAAGGGCGTCAACTTCATGAACCTCGGCTAAACGTCTTCCTGAAGCTGCTCGATTTGTTGGCCATTGATAGTTATTACTCGCAATCCTCTCGATGATCTCATAAGCCTCATTATAAGACTTAGGCAAAATTGCACCATTTGCAGAAGCATCTACCATCAATCTTGTATGTGCATTGAGACTATTATAGAATGTCTCCAACTAGATACAATGAGGAATCCCATGATGAGGACACTTACGAAGTAACTCCTTGAATCGTTCCCAAGCCTCATATAAAGACTCGTCATCCAATTGTTGGAAAGTTGTGATTTCATTCCTCAACTTAGCATTTTTACTACGTGGGAAATACTTAACCAAAAATCTCTCTGCTAATTCTTGCCATGTAGATATGGAATTTGGTGGAAATGAATTGAGCCATGCTCGTGCTCGATCTTGCAACGAGTACGAAAACAACTTCAACCTCAGTGCGTCTTCAGTTACACCAGCTATCTTGAATGAATCACTCACCTCCATAAACAATCGAATGTGGAAATGTGGATCTTCCGTGGGCATACCACTAAATTGGCCCACCATTTGTAGCATTTGAAACATCACTGGTTTCTATTAAAATTGGGTTGCCTCAATATATGGCCTTCTAATTCTTGGATTTAACTCACAAAAAAGTGGCATAGCATATTGTCTGATGCATCGATCCCTATAATCGGCAATGAGGATGGGATTTCATACATGATCGGCTTCATTACCTTGGTCTTGATTCTGATTTCCAAGGTCCATCTCGACTTGTCTTTGAGCTATTCATTCACGTTTTCTTTGTCTAAAATTTCACTCAATTTCAGGGTCTACAGGGAGTAAGTCGATAATCCGATCTATGCTCATAAACACCTGAAAAGAAAATCAAAAAAATTAAAAAGAATAAGTTAGTAATACTAGGAATGAATCAAATTGAAAATAAATAGTTTCACGAAAGAAATGACTATGGAAACAGTTGATAATCCCCGGCAACGGCGCCAAAAACTTGTAACGCATTGGTTTGTGCAAGTGTACACAGTCGTTATCAAGTAATAAGTAAGTATCAAGTTATCGTCTCCACAGGGATTGTATTTGTGCTAAGTCACTTAATTTGTAAAATTATATTAACAATTTAGTAAATAAAAACACAATATAGTTGAGAAGTGGTGAGTAAATTATATTAAACTAAATGCAATGATCCCTAATGCAAATTATCCTAAGTATGCAAACTATATGAATGAAATAGATTTTAGTAAAATTAAACACAATTTTCAAAAATTATAACATAAATAAACTAGAACAATTACTTTAATTAAACTTAATTTATTATCAACATGCTTAATAACATTCAGAAAAACATTCCATGGTAACTCGATCTTTCATGAGTTTGGAAACCACATTAGGTCCTTTCGGAATCCTTTACTTAGTAAATACGCATTTTACTGATCCTTATTTACTAAGGGTTTCTTAGCATTCGTGTGAGGTAACAGGGACGTGTCAGGTTTGAAATAGTTTAATCACACAAATCTAAAAACTATGCAGATAACAGAGCTTGGTCAGAGTTGTTATGCAACCTACAATTTAATCGGGTCAAGATCTAGATTGAGCATGCATTTCAATTATGTGTCCATTAGCCGTCGTCTGGTCAGGATCACTCAGCTAATTCAGGAGCATTTCAATCACGTATGAACGAAATACAGACTTTATTTTAATTGAAAATATGATCGATTAAGGCACAAACATTATAAGCATGAATCAAATAAATATTATTTAATCAAAGCAATCATCCTAGCTTAAATAAAATTAAGCTAACATTATTGTAAACAATAACAAAGAACACATAGCAAACATCTTTAGATCAAATTAAAGAAAAGGAAGATTAAACCCAATTCAGAGTGGCTGTCACCCGAGATTCTGACTGACGACGCTCCTTCGTTCCTTTGCGAGGCTCCTTTGCTGATGGCTCTCCAAGGTGGCCGACCAAGGGTTCTTTAAGAGGCTTAATTGCTAAAATCTCTATGAAGATATGATGCTAGGCGTGGGAATGGAAAAGGCTAAGAGAATTTGGAGAGAAGAGAGAATGATGAATGATGAGAATGAATGAGGAATGATTGAGGGATGCTTGAGGGATGATGAATAAGGGAATGATAGGGTCTTATTTATAGGTGAGGAGAGGGGGATAGTTTGCTAAAAATAGTGGATGTTAACCTATTCAAATCTCCTCAAATTGTGGCCGGCCATGCTTAGTGGCTTTGGACTTGATTTTTGCTTGATTTTTAAGCAATTTTGGATGCCACACAACTCAAGACTGAGACTCGGTCAATCGTAAATCTTCAGGCAAATCTCTAATTTCTTCAACACTGCAAGGACCATGTGCAATTAAACCAAAGAAATGGTTTAAATGGACAGCCATGTGTAGTCAAATATTGGGTTGACTTGGTCTCCAATTTGGACGGTTTTGTAATCCAGCAAGATTATCAGACCTGTCCAGAATAAATCAACAAGTTAAAGGACCAAGGAATAAAATTTATCCAATTTAATTAATTAATTAAAACCCAAATTATTAATGAAATATTTTTAAATGAATTATTAAATATAATTTTACATTTTATTATTTAATTTAATCATGCATGGCCCACTTTATGTCTTAAAAAATATAATATATTCAAATTAATATAAAATAAGCCATTTATTGCATGAAAACTATATAATAAAGCATAAAATCACATTTTAATAATCTCTATGTCTTAATTTCATATTTTCACATATTTCATTAATTTATTAAACAATTACTTAGTTTTAACAATGGATTTAAGTAAAAAGGTGATAAATTACATAGGAAAAATCCTATATATTTTTCCGTTTACAATAGCATAATCACATTTACGGACCTTAAAATGAGCTTACGGGGCCCTAAAAATAGTTTGAAAACAATCAAGGACTAATTTGAATCAAAATAGAAAAATATGTAAAAACTTGAAAATTTTGGAAACAGGGGTCCCACGCCTGTGTGACAGGGCACAGACCGTGTGGCTCAGAAACATGGTCGTGTGGCCAAAAACTGTGTAAATTCAAAATATGGGTCACACGGTCGTGTACTAGCCCATGTGCTCGCTTGTGTTCAAATCGAAATAAGGTCACACGGCTGTATCGCAGACCGTGTGCCAAACAGTGTGAGTATTCAAAATAGGGTCACACGACTGTGTTTCCAGCCCATGTAATAGCCTGATGCCATGTGAAAAATCCTGCACTTAAAATCAAAATCACACACGAATGTGTGGTGTGACCGTGTGTGACAGCCTGTGTCCTGGGCCGTGTGCACCTAAAATTGCTCCCAAAACAAGTCAAAACAATACCAATTCTTTAGGTGCCAAGCCAAAACCAAATCAACTATAAACATGCTTTGAAAACACATATAATCAACCTTAAAACATACCAAAACATCACAACCTAAGTTCCTAACCAATATGCCCTCATTGGCCCTACATATAAACAACATTTATCAACCAAAACAATTCATCCATTCCAACCATCTAACTAATAATAAACATATGAAACAAGTTACCAAATAGTCATCCACAAATACCTTTAAACATACCTTAACTCCACATTACCAATATGTCAAACATACCATATATATATGTACTAACTTTGTACAAAAGTATATATACAACCAAAGTACTAAAACATTCCCAAACATTTGCAAAAATGAGCATCCTATATACAAGCCACAATTAACCACATTTCAAGACTTCAAAATATACTGATGTTAGATGATGCTAGGTGTGAGCTCCGCTGATCCAATCGACACACTCCACGTATTCAAAATCTACAGAAAATAAAAAAAATACAAGAAATACTTAGTAGGTTCATACATTTCAATTCACTAACTTACCAATCACATTTAATTGCTATTGCATATAACCATTGAAATAAAAACCTTATCACAACATGAATCAACAACTCTAAGCCAGTAATCAATAAATATACAGATACCCAGAATTAAAATCATGTTCACTTTTATAAAACCATTTAACACTGTATATTCAGTAGTTTTCCAATGGAACTTCGTAAAAGAATTCACTATACAAGTCCAGAAAACAAATAAAACTATATGAGCTAATATGATATAGAGATATATGTGTCAGGTTACTCATTCAAGCTAAACCAACGGCAACATAGAAGAAATATAGCTTGGCTAGGGCTATTTATACATGTAAGGTTACTAGTCCAGGCTAAACCATTAAAATGACAACAAATTGCCAGTCTAAGCTAAATCTTTGTCACATTTATATCTGATTCCGCAACAAATGTTGGAGCTCAATCTAGAACGAGAATCATTTAGAAACCTTGTATATGACACTTTTACTTATTCCATTGGAAATATTTTAGAAATCCAATCTTTTACTATAAGTCAGATTTTCCAATTCAACAATATATATTTTAAATTAACAACATTTAATATCAAATTGTAAATTTAGAAAGTAGAACGAACTTACTTGTCAGATGATTCAGCTATTAGGGACTAATCGACAATTTCCCCTTTTCTTCGTACGTCCTCTACTCGTTTAGTTTCTTGATCATGCAATTGAATCAAGCTTGGTCGACTAAGAACTTAAGCTATGGAGTGTTTCTTTGTTTTAGAAACGACAATGAGGAACTAAGCAAGATGATGTTTTGTTTTTTCATATTTAGTCTATGTTATAAATTTTATTTTACAATTTTTCCCTCATAAAATAATTTAAATTTCATGAATAACCACTTATAAGCCATCCACTATAATTCACTATGGTTTATTTACCATTTAAGACATCCAAATCAAGTTTCTAAAGCTATTGAGCCTATTTTACTAATAGCAACCAACTTTCTTGACTTTTACGATTTAATCCTTTTTACTTAATTAACTATCTAAACGTTAAAATTTCTTAACCAAATTTTAATACAACATTATAGAAACTCTATAAATATTAAATAATTAATAAAACACTGACTTTTTGGTTGGAATTATGGTCCTGAAACCACTACTCTCAACACCACTAAAAAATATGATGTTACAACTCTCCACCCTAAAGAAATTTTTGTCCTCGAAAATCATACCAGAGGTTCGGGTATTTTGATTTCATAGATTCTTCTATTTCCCATGTAGCTTTCTCAACTCCATGTTGATGCCACAATACTTTAACCAACGGAACACATTTATTTCTTAATTCTTTCACTTCCTGAGCTAAAATTTTAATCGATTCTTTATTATAAGTCAGATCAAGCTGCAAATCAATTTCATCCATAGACAACACATGTGACGGATCAGAACGATAGCGACGGAGCCTCGAAACATGAAATATGTTGTGAATCCTTTCCAACTCTGGTGGTAAAGCCAATTGGTACACTATAGGTCTGATTCTCTCCAAAATTTCATACGACCCTATAAACCTTGGACTAAGATTTCCCTTTTTGCCAAATTATAACACTTTCCTCCAAGGTTAGACTTTAAAAAATACTTTATCCCTAGTTTGAAATTCAATATCTTTCCATTTTAAATCAATATATGATTTCTATTGATCAGAGGCAGCCTTCAAACAGTCGTGGATAATTTTAACTTTATCTTCAGTTTCATGGATCAAATCAGTACCAATTATCATTTTTTCACTCAACTCAGACCAATACAAAGGATTTCTACATTTTCTTCCATATAGAGCTTCATACGGAACCATTTTAATACTCGTTTGATAGCTGCTATTGTAAGCAAATTCAGCTAACGGTAGAAATTTCTCCCAACTGCATTCAAACGCAATAACACAACATCTCAGCATATCTTCAAGAATCTGGATTACTCGTTCAGACTGACCATCTTTCTAGGTATGAAATTCTATACTAAAAGTCAATTTGGTGCAAAGAGCCTCATGTAGTTTACCTTAGAATCTATAGGTGAACCGCGGATCCCGATCAGAAATAATCAACAACAGCACAACATGCAATCTAGCAATCTTAGAAATATACAGTTCATCTAATCTCTCCAGTGAATAATTTGTTCTGACCGGAATAAAGTTCGTTGATTTTGTCAATCTATCAGCAACAACACAAACAACATCTTTCTTTTTCAGAGTCAAGGGTAATCCCGAAAAATAGTCTATTGTGACGTGTTCCCATTTCCATTACGGAATCATCACAGGCTGTAATAAACCAGAAAGAACTTGATACTCGATTTCACCAGTTGGCACACTAAAAAATTTAGTCACAAACTCAAATATTTCATATTTCATACCTAACCACCAATACATTTGCTTTAAATTGTTATACATTTTTGTATTACCCGGATAAATAAAATATGTATTTGGAACGGTGAAAATGTGCAAGTGTACACAATCGAAACAAGTAATAAAATGACAAGTAAATGTCGAGTTATCGTACCCACAGGGACTGTAAAAGACTTATTTATGAAAATGATTTTTTAAACACTTTGGTGAGGGAAACATATTTTGTAACATCCTAAAAATATTAGAGTATCATCTTGTTATTTGTGTTAGCTCGGATATGATTGTTATTGTGTGCTTAGTATATTTGTGTGAAGGCTTGGAAATATTAGCTAAGCTAGAATAATTTTTAGTGTGGACAATTTACTGAAGTGGATTAAGTGAGCTTGACACTTAAGTTAATTTAAGTGTTAATTAAAGCACATGAGGAGTTAGTGGCATAGTGGATAAGGAGCTTGAAAGGTTGCTTGAGGGAAGTGGTTCGAGTAGCATGGAAAGCATATTGAGGATTTTATTTTTGTACATCCTAGCATTAAGTTTCGATCAACTATACATATGGATAAGATGGACAATTTTCTTTTTTGGCAAGAAGACTTAAGGTTATGGTAAGCATGAAATAAGGGATAGAATTGCTAGATTTTGAGGATAAAATTCCTTCAACTTTGGGAATGTAGAGGATTTCAAGGCTTGGCTTAAGGAAGATGTTTTGGAAACTATTCCAAGGCCTTTAGTGCATGTATGTGGATGGCATGTGTGGCTAGAGGGTGGCCGAATGTTGATAGGAGGTTTGGGGGGATATTTGGCCAACTTTAGCAATTGTGCACCTTTTGGCATATTTTCTCTTCCTCTCCAAACAAATCCCTCTTTGGCCGAATGCACCATAAGCATTTTGTGCAATTTTACTTTTGGTTTTAGCTCTCATTTTGTTTGAACCAAATACTATCTTTATTTCTCTCATTTTTCCTTTTGAAACCGAAAACTCATTTTTACATTTTGTGCATTTTTCTTTTTAAGCAAACTAGGTGCTTGGGCGAACCTTTTTCTCCCATCTCTCTCTTTTCTTCTTTTTATATTTGCTCAACCACATTTCCTTTTTCTTTCATTTGGTAGAAACTCTTTCTTCCCCAAACTCACTTTTCTTTTCTTCCATTGTTGCTAAAACCGAATCCTCTCTCTCATTTTTTTATTCTCTTTTCTACTCACATACTTCCTTACTTTTTATACACATATCTTTCTTCTTTCATAACCATATTGCGAAACTTCCACTCCCTTTTTGTATTGTTTTGGCCGAATATCATCAAGGGTAGGCATTCATTTTGGGTTTTCTTCAATCGGTTTTGGAAAAGGGTAAGTGTTCATGACCGTTTTTCCTTCATTTCTTTCTCTTTTCTATGTCGTTTTCTTGTGGTCAAAGGCCGAACCTATGGACATTTGTTGCAAGGTTCTAACCATTTTTAGGAACCGGTTATTCTTTTAGGCTCCTCGGGACGTTGGAAGCAATCAATCTAAGCCTCGTTTCTTTGTCAATCATTTTTGGTAAGCTTTTAGGTAAGACTTGGTATTTCAAGTGATAACTCATTGGGATTTAGTGGTATGGCCGAATGGCCTTTGTTTATAATCTAAGTATTGGTCGATTGTAGGACAAGGTGATCTAGTGCGATAGATCGGACCTTCGGAAGTTAGTATTTGCATTGGTGAAAGGTGTGTATCTTACACACTTTATAACTTGGTTTATATATATATATGTGTGTGTTAAATAACTATTCAAGTTGTTAAAGCCGAAACTATGATATATTGATATGATACCTTGATGGGTATGAGCAAGGATACGGGTAAGTCTGTTTCGATATGATGTTGCTATATGTTGTTTAATATCACGATTTACGATATGTATTGGTTATATGTTCATATCAAAGTATATTGACATGATTTGTTTATCTATTGCATTGGTATGGGCAATATGAGAGGAGGGGAAGATTGATATTCGTGTCTTGGACACCGAGGTTTGGCACCTCCGGTGATTTGGTATCACATTTGTGTCTTTGGGACACGGAGGTTTGGCACCTCATAGCGACTCGTCCCTGTGGATTAACACCACCGTGGGTTGGCCCCACTTTTGAGATATGGGATTGTCGCCGGTGATTTGGTATCACACGTGGGTTGGCCCCACAACTTGATTATTCGTGACTTTGGTCACAAAGTGATTTGGTATCACATTTGTGTCTTTGGGACACGGAGGTTTGGCACCTCATAGCGACTCGTCCTCGTGGATTAACACCACCGTGGGTTGGCCCCACTTTTGAGATATGGGATTATCGCCAATGATTTGGTATCACAAGTGGGTTGGCCCCACAACTTGATTATTTGTGACTTTGGTCACCAGTGGTTTGGTACCACACGGGGTAGAAAAATGAGTTGCGGATGGCTAGGTTGGGTGCATAATATATATATTGCTTGGTTATAATTTGTGTAAGTATGTGGTATTTACAGGGGAGAGGAATATGCACTTTGAGTCTTGGTGACTCACCTTCTCCCTTACTTTTTCAAGTAATTCGTAAATTCGCGGATGAGGAGCCGGATGAACTCGAGGAGGCCATGCAATGAAATTTGGTTTTACATGAACTTCCATTTGGGTACTTGATTTTAATTTGGTTTTCATTTTTATGGGTTTGTAATAAGGCCTCTTAAATTATGTTTTTGGATTATTTATATGCTTTGGATTTGTTTTAGGAACAACTTGCAAATTACATGATTGATTTAATGATATGTGAACAAAGTTTTCTAAAATACAAAGCGCGATGGTTTTAAAACGTTACCATCGGGTAACCTAAATAAATTGATAATTTTTAACAACTTAAGTATTTTCGATAACTCAAACTATTTTACAAAACTTAAGTTTCCAAATTTCTATTAGATACGATTTTCAACCTAATTGCTTTAGTTTCTCTTTAATTTATAAATGGTTTACGAATCTAAGTGCGACTAAGTTTTAAAAATCTATTTACGGAATTGCAAAGTAAAATATCAGTTTTCAACTTAATTTTCTACGAATTTAGAATAATAAAAAAAATTTCACTAAAATTTAATTGTTAACTTGTTTTTCTTCAAAATGTTTTCCTTCGTGGCATGCCAGATTCGGTCATGGCGTATTGACCGGGTTTGGGGTGTTACAAATTAGTATCGAGCCAAGTTCAAAATCTCTTATTTGTGGGCTCGAGGCCCAAAATGTTTTAAAGTATGGTTTTAAAATGTTTTTGTTGAAAATTGTATGGTTGGAAAGGCATGGCCCCGAGTCTCCGACATCAATACGCCCTGGTAAGTACATCAAACTGTTGATTTTGATGATATGATATGATGATGTTGGCATGATCTGTATAGTAGTAGGAACTACTCTAGAGACCCAAAACTATAGGTTTGGTGTACTCATGAAACAACCTCTTATTAAAACTTTTCATAAAAGCGTGCTTTAAAGAAAGTGGAATATTGACTAATGCATAAAACTTTTAAATCGAGATAAGTCGAGACTTTAGACATGAGTACTCGTGGTCAAGGTCGTATTACTCGTGGGCGTGGTCAGGTAGGATGGGCGTGTGCGAGCCGGTGAGGTCAGTCAGGATCAGAAAATGAGGTACCACTACCCCCACCCACGGCGGTTGGAGTTGAGCATCGGGGATCAAACGGGGATGACGCAGCGATGTCTCGAGCGATCTTTGCGAGTTCTTGAGAGGGTATTTGGAATAGGTGAGGCGCGGGAATTTGAAAATCCGTGCGGCGACTCCGATCCAATGGAGCGGAGGTATTTCGAGGTGTTTGGTGTGTGGCTCGATGACGCAGAGTATTGGTTAGAGGCGACGGAGCGAATCATGGATGACTTGGATCGAGTCTTTGAGGAAAAGGCGAAAGGGATAGTGTCGCTTCTTCGGGATGAGTCATATCGGTGGTGGCTCACGGTGCGGAATAGTCTTTGCGGCGGAGGATTTCACTTGGGATTATTTTAAGGCGGCGTATCGGAAGAAATATGTTGGGTCTAGTTACATTGATGCGCAGCGTAAGGCATTTCTAAGTTTGGTTGGGAGTAAGTCCGTGATCGAATATGAGGCAAAATTTTTAAGATTGAGCCAGGTATCTTTGGAGGTATCGTGGCTTCGAACACGAGCGATGTGTCCGGTTTGAAGATGGATTGAGGACCAGTGAGATTGCTGATTGCTCCACATCGGGAGCGAGAGTTTCTTTGTGCTAGTTGAAAAGACTAAGATAATTTGAAGGGATAAAGGAATCGGTAAAGGCGGAGGTGCGACAAGAATAAACATAAGAGAGGTTTTGGATCATCCGGTCGGCCGATAATTCTCGAGAAGAGGTTAGGCGAGTGGGCGAATCAATCTGGGAGGCACATTCGCTAATCGGGGACCAAAGACATGATTGTAACCGATGTGGGAAATCTCATTGGGGCGAATGTTGGACCGGAGGAAAGGATGTTTTGAGTGTGGCTCATTTGGATCATCGTGTGAGGATTGTCCACGTAAGCTAGCCGGGAATCGATCCCGAGGTCAAGGTCGTGCTCGATTCAGAAATGAGGACCGTCACCACAGAGAGGTCGTGGTAATGGTAGAGGAGGTAATGGTGCAGTCGAGGCCGCGAGCTTCGAGGCAGAGGTGCGAAAGACGAGGCAAGACGGCTGGTTTGGTGTATGCGATAAGGCAGCGAGAGGCGGCGTGACCGGACGTTATAACCGTGCGTTCTTAATCTTTGGTGTACCATATACGGCTTTGATAGATGTGGGTTCGACACATTCGTATGTTGCTAGTAGCATAGTAGAGACTATGAATCTAGACTCTGAGACTACTTCTAGGAAGATGACAGTACTTAGCCCTCTAGGTCACTCTGTAGAAGTAAATAAGTTGTATAGGGATGTACCCCTAGAACTCCAAGGGGTAGTGTTTGTAGCTGATCTGATGGAACTGCCATTTGGGGAGTTTGATCTGATTCTTGGGATGGACTGGTTGGTCAAGCATCAAGCAAGTTTGGATTGCACTGCCAAGCGCATGGTTTTGAAGACAGCTGAGGGCAAAGAGGTGGTTATGATAGGTAATAAAGAGATTATCTATCCAACGTGGTATCTGCATTGAAAGGCGTGTGAAGTTGGTCGAGGAAGAGTGTGAGGCATTTGTGGTTCATGTGTGTGCGTTGGAGGCTAAGGAGTCTCTGTGGGGAATGTCCAGAGCGGTAAAGGAATATGTTGACGTATTTCGAGAAGAACTTAGGGATTGCCTCCGGATCGTGAAGTTAAATTTGGTATAGATACATTGCCGGAAGCTGCGCGCGGTGTCTATTGCTCCGTATAGGATGGCGCAGGAAGGAATTAGTGGAATTGAAGGCTCAGATTCAAGAATTATTGGATCGAGGTTTTATCCGACCAAGTGTTTCGCCTTGGGGAGCGCGCGGTACTTTTTGTCAAGAAGAAGGATGGTACAATGCGGATGTGTATAGACTATCGCGATTGAATAAGTCGGCGATCAAAAACAAGTATCCTTTCTGAGGATAGATGATTTGTTTGATCGACTTAAGGGGCGACAATATTCTCCAAGATTGATTTAAGGTGCGGATATCATCACTAAAGGTGAAAGAGGGTGATATCCTTAAGACGGCATTTCGCTTTTCGGTATGGCCACTACGAATTTACGGTAATGCCGTTTGGGTTGACTAACGCTACGGCGGCATTCATGGACATGATGAATCGGGTTTTCCAGTAGTTTTTGGATCAGTTTGTCGTAGTATTAATAGACGATATTTTAGTATACTCAAAGTTAGAGGAGGAGCATGATGCGCATTTGCGAGTAGTGTTGCGGATTACGAGGAAAAGCGACTTTATGCCAAATTTAGTAAGTCACGAGTTCTAGCTTAGGGAGGTGACTTTCTTGGGTCACGCATGATGCACCGGTGAGGATTAGAGTGGATCCTCGGAAGATTGAGGCGATGTTGGATTGGAAGCCGCCTAAGTCGGTGGTGTTGAGATTGAGTTTTCTAGGTCTGGCGGGGTATTACAGAAGATTTGTAGAGGATTTTCTTTGATAGCAAAGCACCTATGACTAAGTTATTGAGAAAGGAGTTCCATTTGTGTGGACTGAGAAGCGACAAGGAAGTTTCGACAAGTTGAAGAAGACTCTAAGCGAAGCTCGGTTTGATTCAACTTTGAGCGAGCAAGGAATTCACGGTTTCTTGTCTTTGCATCACATCTTTGGTTTGGGATGTGTCTTTGATGTAGGAAGGGAAGGTAGTGGCTTATGCATCTCGTGAGTTGAGACCACATGAAGTTAACTATCCGAGCGCATGACTTGGAATTAGTGCTTTGTGTTTTTGCTTTGAAGATATGGAGACACTATTTGTATGGAGAGAAGTCAATAGTCTACACGGATCATAAGAGTCTTAAGTATCTTTTGACTCAGAAGGATTTGAACTTGAGGCAGCGTAGATGGATTGAGTTGTTAAAGGACTACGACTGTTCGATTGAGTATCATCCAGGCAAGGCTAATGTGGTGGCAGACGCGTTGAGCCGTAAGGTTGTGATTGACTTAAGATCAATGTTTACTCGTCTTAGCTTATATGACGATGGGAGTCTTTTGGCTGAATTGCAAGTCAAGCCGACTTGGTTAGAGCAAATCAAGAAGCAGTTAGAGGATGATGGTTTAAATGATCGGAGGTTGCGGGTTCAGAATGGAGGTTTAGAGGATTATAGTTTGTCCAGTGATGGAGTATTATGTTTTAAAGGGAGAGCTTGTATGCCAAAGGATGTTGAGTTGAGACAAAGGATTCTTCAGGACGCACATAACAGCCCATATGCTATGCATCCTGGAGGTAGCAAGATGTATCGGGATTTAAGAGAGCGATTTTGGTGGCAGTGCAGGCGGGAGGTGGCGAGTTTGTGGGTAAATGTCTGACGTGTCAGCAAGTCAAGGCTGAACATCAGTTGCCGTCTGGATTACTTCAGCCGGTGAAGATTCCACAGTGGAAGTGGGAAAGGATCACTATGGACTTTGTCAGTGGATTACCCCTTACGCCAAGCAAGAAGGACTCAGTTTGGGTGATTGTGGATCGTCTGACTAAGTCAGCTCATTTTATTTCGGTAAGGGTGGATTATTCGCTTCAGAAGTTAGCTAAGTTGTATGTGGCGGAAATAGTGAGGTTGCACGGTGTGCCAATGTCGATCATCTCGGATAGAGATCCTAGATTTACGTCGAGGTTTTGGAGAGCGTTACATCAAGCTTTGGGTACGCGGTTGGATTTTAGTAAGGCATTTCATCCACGATCAATGAGGCGATCGTGAAAGAGTTATTCAGATTTTGGAGGATATGTTGAGAGGATGTGTTTTGGACTTGAGAGGAAGTAGGGAAGAGTTTTGCCATTTATTGAATTCGCATACAACAATAGTTACCAAGCAAGCATTAAGATGGCACCATATGAGGCGTTGTATGGTAGGAGGTGTCGCACACCTACATGCTGGGATGAGTTGGGTGAGCGTCGGATGTTAGGACGAGTTGGTTACAAAGGCGAGGATAAGGTTAAGATGATTGGGCTCGTGCGAAGGAAGCTTGAGATAGGCGAAGTCATATGCCAATCTCAAGCGGAGGGATATAGAGTTTGCCGTGGGTGACAAAGTTTTTACGAAGGTCTCGCCATGGAAGAAAGTGTTAAGATTTGGGAGAAAAGGCAAGTTAAGTCCAAGGTTTATTGGACCGTATAAGGTGTTGAGGCGAGTGGGACCAGTAGCCTATCAGCTCGAGTTTCCATCAGAGCTGAGTTAGATTCACGATGTGTTCCATGTCTCCATGCTTAGACGCTATCGTTACGATCCATCGCATGTCGTGGCGGTAGAGGAAATAGAGGTGAGTCCAGTTGACGATAGAAGAAGAACACATGCTGTGATTCTAGATTGAGATGTGAAAGTTTTGCATAGGAAGTCTGTTCCTTTAGTGAAGGTTTTATGGCGGAACCATGGCGTGGAAGAAGCTACGTGGGAACCGGAGGATGCGATGAGGCAGCAGTACCCTCAACTCTTTTGAGCAAGTAATTTCGAGGACGAAATTTTCTTAAGGGGGTAGAATTGTAACATCCTAAAAATATTAGAGTATCATCTTGTTATTTGTGTTAGCTCGGATATGATTGTTATTGTGTGCTTAGCATATTTGTGTGAAGGCTTGGAAATATTAGCTAAGCTAGAATAATTTTTAGTGTGGAAAATTTACTGAAGTGGATTAAGTGAGCTTGACACTTAAGTTAATTTAAGGGTTAATTAAAGCACATGAGGAGTTAGTGGCATAGTGGATAAGGAGCTTGAAAGGTTACTTGAGGGAAGTGGTTCGAGTAGCATGGAAAGCATATTGAGGATTTTATTTTTGTACATCCTAGCATTAAGTGTCGGTCAACTATACATATGGATAAGATGGACAATTTTCTTTTTTGGCAAGAAGACTTAAGGTTATGGTAAGCATGAAATAAGGGATAGAATTGCTAGATTTTGAGGATAAAATTCCTTCAACTTTGGGAATGTAGAGGATTTCAAGGCTTGGCTTAAGGAAGATGTTTTGGAAACTATTCCAAGGCCTTTAGTGCATGTATGTGGATGGCATGTGTGGCTAGAGGGGTGGCCGAATGTTGATAGGAGGTTTGGGGGGGATATTTGGCCAACTTCAGCAATTGTGCACCTTTTGGCATATTTTTCTCTTCCTCTCCAAACAAATCCCTCTTTGGCCGAATGCACCATAAGCATTTTGTGCAATTTTCCTTTTGGTTTTAGCTCTCATTTTGTTTGAACCAAATACTATCTTTCTTTCTCTCATTTTTCCTTTTGAAACCGAAAACTCATTTTTACATTTTGTGCATTTTTCTTTTCGGCAAACTAGGTGCTTGGCAGAACCTTTTCTCCCATCTCTCTCTTTTCTTCTTTTGATATTTGCTCAACCACATTTCCTTTTTCTTTCATTTGGCCGAACCTCTTTCTTCCCCAAACTCACTTTTCTTTTCTTCCATTGTTGCTAAAACCGAATCCTCTCTCTCATTTTTTTTATTCTCTTTTCTACTCACATACTTCCTTACTTTTTATACACATATCTTTCTTCTTTCATAACCATATTGCCGAAACTTCCCACTCCATTTTTGTATTGTTTTGGCCGAATATCATCAAGGGTAGGCATTCATTTTGGGTTTTCTTCAATCGGTTTTGGAAAAGGGTAAGTGTTCATGACCGTTTTTCCTTCATTTCTTTCTCTTTTCTATGTCGTTTTCTTGTGGTCAAAGGCCGAACCTATGGACATTTGTTGCAAGGTTCTAACCATTTTTAGGAACCGATTATTCTTTTAGGCTCCTCGGGACGTTAGAAGCAATCAATCTAAGCCTCGTTTCTTTGTCAATCGTTTTGGGTAAGCTTTTAGGTAAGACTTGGTATTTCAAGCGATAACTCATTGGGATTTAGTGGTATGGCCGAATGGCCTTTGTTTATAATCTAAGTATTGGTCGATTGTAGGACAAGGTGATCTAGTGCGATAGATCGGACCTTCGGAAGTTAGTATTTGCATTGGTGAAAGGTGTGTATCTTACACACTTTATAACTTGGTTTATATATATATATGTGTGTTAAATAACTATTCAAGTTGTTAAAGCCGAAACTATGAGATATTGATATGATACCTTGATGGGTATGAGCAAGGATACGGGTAAGTCTGTTTCGATATGATGTTGCTATATGTTGTTTAATATCACGATTTACGATATGTATTGGTTATATGTTCATATCAAAGTATATTGACATGATTTGTTTATCTATTGCATTGGTATGGGCAATATGAGAGGAGGGGGAAGATTGATATTCGTGTCTTCGGACACTAGAGGTTTGGCACCTCTAGTGATTTGGTATCACATTTGTGTCTTTGGGACACCAGAGGTTTGGCACCTCATAGCGACTCGTCCCTGTGGATTAACACCACCGTGGGTTGGCCCCACTTTTGAGATATGAGATTGTCGCCAGTGATTTGGTATCACACGTGGGTTGGCCCCACAACTTGATTATCCGTGACTTTGGTCACCAGTGATTTGGTATCACATTTGTGTCTTTGGGACACGGAGGTTTGGCACCTCATAGCGACTCGTCCACGTGGATTAACACCACCGTGGGTTGGCCCCACTTTTGAGATATGGGATTGTCGCCAGTGATTTGGTATCACAAGTGGGTTGGCCCCACAACTTGATTATTTGTGACTTTGGTCACCAGTGGTTTGGTACCACACGGGGTAGAAAAAGGAGTTAGGGATGGCTAGGTTGGGTGCATAATATATATATTGCTTGGTTATAATTTGTGTAAGTATGTGGTATTTACCCGGGAGAGGGAATATGCACTGAGTCTTGGTGACTCACCTTCTCCCTTACTTTTTCAGGTAATTCGTAAATTCGCGGATGAGGAGCCGGATGAACTCGAGGAGGCCATGCAATGAAATTTGGTTTTACATGAACTTCCATTTGGGTACTTGATTTTAATTTGGTTTTCATTTTTATGGGTTTGTAATAAGGCCTCTTAAATTATGTTTTTGGATTATTTATATGCTTTGGATTTGTTTTAGGAACAACTTGCAAATTACATGATTGATTTAATGATATGTGAACAAAGATTTCTAAAATACAAAGCGCGATGGTTTTTAAAACGTTACCATCGGGTAACCTAAATAAATTGATAATTTTTAACAACTTAAGTATTTTCGATAACTCAAACTATTTTACAAAACTTAATTTTTCCAAATTTCTATTAGATACGATTTTCAACCTAATTGCTTTAGTTTCTCTTTAATTTATAAATGGTTTTCGAATCTAAGCTGCGACTAAGTTTTAAAAATCTATTTACGGAATTGCAAAGTAAAATATCAGTTTTCAACTTAATTTTCTACAAATTTAGAATAATAATAAAAAAATTTCACTAAAATTTAATTGTTAACTTGTTTTTCTTCAAAATGTTTTCCTTCGTGGCATGCCAGATTCGGTCATGGCGTATTGACCGGGTTTGGGGTGTTACATATTTGGTTTTGAAATGATTAAAAACAAGAAAACAAAGTAAAATAAAATAAAATAAAATAGAGTTCTAATGCATGATTTCAAAAGATGATTTTAATCAAGATGATATAATTGTGTTGGATTAATTACATTTCTTAACTTAGAATCATTAAATTCATGCTTATACTTGTTACGAATAAATCACAAGAACTTTCGGTAATTTGCTAACTTATGAACATATTTACAAATCAAAAATCCATTTATCTCTTGTACATATCCCTATGTCAATTCGACCGATTAAACAGATTTATAAAAGTAAACATGTTATTGCACATACATACTTATTAAATTAAATAATCTCTCGCATATTCCTATGTCGATTCAACCGATTAATTCAACCTAATAAGCATATAAAAGACTATGTGAGGTAACAAAGTATCCTTACCTTGAAACAGTTTAATCACAAAAATCCTGCATATGTATCGCCAAATACAATGCTAATTTAATCTTCAGCTACCTTAGAATAATTAAACATGCACAGATTAAGTATTGTGTCCATTAATTACAATTTCAATGCGTTTAAATAATTATTTCTTTAGTTATCTAAACAATTAAAATGCCAAAATAACTTAAGAATGATTTTACTTAATCAAACATTTTACCGAGGCCTATAACAGCATAAATACAATTTTAATAATTTAAGATGACAAAATGCAATCAACCCAACACAAATTAAATTCAAGCTGAGCTGATTAAATTAACCATTCCAATAAAATAAATATTCATAAACATGTTTGTCAAAACAACAGTGAAAATTAAAGAGATAGGGAACAATAAGAAAATCCGGTGTTTCTCCGTGGCTTGATGATTGCTCCGTTCTTCGTCCTCCGTTGTCCTCGGCTATCAAGGTGGCTTATAAACACTATAATTGCTGCTCAATGATGGCTGAAGAAGACACCTCTTTTCCAAGAGGAGAAATCGGCACTTGAACAAAGGGAAAATGGAAAATGAAAATTTGAGAGAAAGTGAGAGAGGAAAAGAGAGAATGAGATGTGAATGAGAATTGAAGGATGATTTGAATGATCAGCCAAGGGTGGTATTTATAGCTGAATTTGGCTGATAAAAATAACAAATCCCATCAGCCAAATAGCCCTCCCTTGGCCGGCCATCTATGTGGCAAAGTTAATGGCTTCAACTTTGCTAAATATGGCATCGGGCAAATCTACAAAGCCCCTATATTTGGAGGGGGTTGAATGCAACTTTGAAAAGTCCTCAATGGCTTCTTTGCAAGCTTAATTAATCATCTAATAAGCTGATTTGGGTCAGCATATGGACGGTTTGGGCTGCCCAATTCTTTGCTCGGTTCGGTTCAATCGGTTTGGTTCAACTGATGCGGTTCAACTGGGCCTTTTTCATAATTAATTAAGATTAATTTATTTAGCCCAAATTAAATTGGGGATAAATTAAAATTAATTATATTATGATTAAATATTCATAATTGGACCGTCTTGGGCTGGAAATAAATTTGCCTTGATACTTCAAATTGCTTCTCGGGTTTATTCTTCGAGCGGTGTCTGGCGAGCCAATTTTTGCCCTTTGTGCGGATCTGTCAAAAATAGTCAAAATAAGTCAAAATTAACTATAAAATTAATTAAAATTCATCATGTTCTTATTTGTAACAACCCAAACCCGGCCCAAACACTACGACCAAATCTGAGTTATTACGAGGTAAAACCTTGTGATCGCTTTTTCGAAAAACATTTAATTTTCTATTGAAACCTCCTCGTTTCGGTTGTCTTGTTAAGCTAACCTTAGATCCAATTTGGGATTTTAATTAAGCCCAATTATTTTATCAGTTTCAAGTGTACCCGATGGCACGATTAAACTTTTTCGTGTTTACCAAAAGAGAACATGTGATTTAATTTAATTTAATGATATAGTTTAAGTCGACATCCAACATATAAAAAAAAACCGCAACTATAGTTTATGGAGGCCTTATTACAACCCAAAATAAAAATTAAACAACTTTAAAGTTACGTAAATTAAAATCCTTTGCATGGCCGCCTCGAGTCCCACCTCCTCAACCGCCATCTACGAGTCACTGAAAAATATTAAAGGAGAAGGTGAGTCACCAAGACTCAGTATGTAACCCTTCCCCCGGTTAATACAACATTTCATACACCACATATAACAGTCAATTAAGCAAAGTATCGAGTACCCAACCTAGCCAACCAAACACCTTTGTCTACCCCACGTGGTACCAAACCACTTTGGTGACGCGATCACGATGTGTTACCAAAACTTTGGTGGTGGTGCCAAACCACGGTGACATATAGTCACGATGTGCTACCAAAGCACGGTGTCCGTAGACACAAATCGGGTGATGGGGCCAACCCATCGTGTGATACCAAATCACCGCGGGCGATCCCATATCTCAAGTGGGGCCAACCCACGGTGGTGTTAACCACGGGGACAAGTCGCTATGAGGTACCAAACCTGCGGAGGTACCAAACCTCACGGTGACGTATAGTCACGAGTGTGCTACCAAAGCAACGGTGCTCGTCAAACGACGAATACACCGCCTCCACTCAATCAACCCACATAGTCATCGGTCACATATAGATTTATCATATGTATTATCACGACATGCTTCCCAAAAGCATAAAATAGCAATCATATGCACAGTACTTGCAGTTACCCCATATACCGTTATGGTATTCAAGCCATTGCTACATACATCAAGCTAGCAATCACATTACTTAGCATAATTAACAAGTTAAATGGTGTGTATGTACACACTGTCACCAACAAGGAGTCTAAATCCAGAAGAGAAGTCGGCCACACTCAAGTCTTTGCCCCTATATTCGGCCAACTCTCAAGGTTAGTGATATGGCCCATTCGGCCAAACCAAACAATTTAAAGGGGTCATACTTTGTACCCGAATCCTTACCCAATCGCCAGTACTAGCCTTAGCGTCCGATTTGCGAATCTGGTTTACAACCTTGGTTAATTAATAACACTAATAACCACGACCTTGGCTTTTAAACACCAATATAAGCCTTACCTATACTTACCAGCAGATCGAATTCTAGAGATCGGCTTTGAGTTGATCGCTACGTTCACGAGCACCTAGAGGAAATCGGTTACCACTTATTTAAAGGCCTTATAACCATTGCCGAAATCGGCACTTCCCTTTATAGAAATCGACAGGATATAGAGAGAGAAAACCATAAGTATTCGGCCAAACTCACCTTCACAATCGAGAGGAATCCAAAAGCCTCAATGCCAAAGAGGAAGTAGGGAAGAGGAGGTAGAGTTTGGCTAAAGATCGAGAAGAATGGGAGAGTGAATGTTAATAGGATTTTCGGCTTGAGAGAACTTGAAAGAGAATAGTAAAAGATGGGATGTAGGCTTGCAGAAATTTTATGAAGTAAGTCACCAAGGCATTCGGCTTTGTGTAAGGTTGAGCAAAACGAAAATAGGGTGCTAGGTATGTGCTTTATATAGGATTGGCCCCCCTTTCAAGCTTGCCGTCCAACCTTGGCAACAAGGAGTCCAACCCCTAGCCAACTCCTCTTTACCAAGGAGCCCCACTTTCGGCCATCACCTATTTTTGCTCCAAGCCACCCATTTAATTTAATTCAAATAATTTTGAATTAGCCACCTAATAATCCCTTTAAAATAAAAATATCCTTGATGCAATTATCATATCTCTTATATTATCAAAAGGTTTAAGCAAATTAAAACTAATTAAAATGCTTAAATTATCCTTTGATAATTACACCTAAAAAAAGAGTTTGAAGGGGGAAAAACTCTCCTTGTGCCGTCCAAATAAAACAAAAAAAAAGGGGATTTAGTGACTCGAACACAAGCTCTCCCTTGCTCCTTGGTGGCGTCACATGTAGCTCTTAAGTGGGCTTCTTTTGCCACTTATCCAAGGCCTATTTTGTGTTAAAAATACCCACATTTATTCTTATAACACCACTTACCAAGGCTCCCTTCTTTTTAAAAGTTAAGAACTAAAATTTTCTACCAAAATGAGACAACTCAAGGCCTTAATTTAAACTCTCTTATTCCATAAGTAATATCCCAGTAGTTCATACATAAGAAAATAATGAAATTTCAAATAACCCCGTTTTTGGGATGTTACAGTTCTACCCCCCTTAAAATAAATTTCGTCCTCGAAATTCCTTAACTAGAAAAGGTGGGGGTATTGCTGCCTCATTACATCCTCGGGTTCCCACGTAGCTTCCTCTATACCATGGTTCCGCCACAGCACCTTCACCAAGGGCACTGACTTCCTACGTAGAACTTTCTCATCTCGGTCTAAGATCTGAACTGGCTCCTCTTCAAAAGATAAATCTGGATTCACTTCGATTTCTGCTACTGGCACAACGTGCGAAGGATCTGACCGATACCGTCTCAGCATTGACACGTGAAAGACGTCATGAATCTGACTCAGTTCCGCCGGCAACTCTAGCTGATAAGCCACTGGTCCTATTCGCTTCACAACAGTATATGGCCCAATAAACCTTGGGCTTAACTTCCCTTTCCGTCCAAATCTCAACACCTTTTTCCAAGGCGACACTTTCAGAAAGACCTTGTCTCCCACAGCATACTCCATTTCCTTGCGTTTGAGATCGGCATAAGACTTCTGCCTATCCGATGCTTCCTTGAGACGAGACCGAATCACCTTGACGTGAATCTGGGATCCCTATCCGAGATAATCGACACTGGCACGCCATGCAACCTTACTATTTCACCCACATACAGCTTTGCTAGCTTCTGGAGAGAGTAATCCATTCTCACCGGCATGAAGTGAGTGACTTAGTTAGGCGATCCACAATTACCCAAATCGCATCCTTCTTAGTGGGCGTAAGGGTAGCCCACTAACAAAATCCATGGTGATCCTCTCCCATTTCCATTGAGGATCTTTATCGGTTGAAGTAGTCCCGATGGTGGTGATGTTCAGCCTTAACCTGGCACGACACGTCGGACACTTTCCTACCAACTCCGTTATCTCACGCTTCAACCACAGCCACCAAAAGCTGTTTCCGCAAATCTCCATACATTTTGCTTCCTCCGAGGTGCATAAGCGTATGGGCTGCTATGTGCATCTTGGAGAATTTTTCGCCTTAAATCTGGATCCTTTGGCATACTGACTCGTCCTTGAAAACAAAGCGCTCCTTCACTAGTCGATTGTATCCTCCCAAACCACCGTCTTGAACTTGTACCCTCTTGAACTCAAGCCTTCATCCACTAACTGCTTTCCCTTAATCTCCTCAATCCATGTCGGCTTAACTTGAAGTTCTGCCAAAAGACTCCCATCGTCATATAGACTTAACCGAGCGAACATCGCTCTTAAGTCCGTCACCACCTTCCGGCTCAATCGTCGGCTACTACATTAGCCTTACCGGATGGTATTCAATTGAAGCGATCGTAGTCCTTTAGTAGTTCAATCCATCGACGCCGTCTCGATTCGAGATCCTTCGAGTCAGAAGATACCTCAAGCTTTTGTGATCCGTGTAGACCATCGACTTCTCTCCATACAGGTAATGTCTCCATATCTTGAGCGAAGAGACGACCGCTGCTAACTCTAAGTCGTGAGTTGGGTAGTTAACCTCATGCGATCTTAATTGACGGGATGCATAGGCTACTACCTTCCCATCCTGCATCAACACACATCCCAAGCCGGTGTGAGATGCATCACAATAAACTGTGAATAACTTTCCTGCTTCAGGCTGTACCAAAACCGGAGCTTCCGTCAAAATCTTCCTTAACTTATCAAAGCTTTCTTGCTGCTTTTCCGTCCATACAAATGGGACACCCTTCCTTAGCAACTTAGTCAACGGCGCTGCTATTAGAGAGAATCCTTCCACGAATCTCAGATAGTATCTGCTAAACCTAGAAAACTTCGTATTTCATTACACCGTCCTAGGTGGTTTCCACTCCAATACTGCCTCAATCTTGCGGGGGTCTACTCTAATTCCTTCAGCTGACACTACATGACCTAAGAAAGCCACCTCCTTCAGCCAAAATTCACACTTACTGAATTTGGCATACAACTGCTTCTCCCTCAATACTTGCAGAACTATCTGTAGATGCTTGTCATGCTCCTCTTACGTCCTTGAATAAACCAATATGTCGTCTATGAATACCACGACGAACTGGTCCAATCTTCTTTGGAATACTCTGTTCATCAAGTCCATGAATGCCGCCGCGCATTAGTCAACCCAAATGGCATTACCAAGAACTCAAAATGCCCATACCGAGTTCGAAATGCCGTTTGTGAACATCGACCTCCTTTACCTTAAGTTGATGATAACTCGACCTAAGGTCTATCTTCGAGAACACCGAGGCACCTTCGAGTTGATCGAACAAGTCGTCAATCCGAGGCAACGGATACTTGTTCTTGATCGTCAACTTATTTAAGCGACGGTAGTCGATGCACATCCGCATAGACCGCGTCCTTCTTCTTGACAAACAACACAGCGCTCCCCACGGAGATATACTTGGTCGTATAAACCCCTATCCAAGAGCTCCCGAATTTGAGCCTTTAGCTCCACCAATTCCTTTGGTGCCATTCGGTATGGTGCTATGGACACGCAGTGCCGTTCGGTAGCAAGTCTATACCGATTCGACTTCCCGATCCGGAGGCAAACCGGAAGTTCTTCCGGGAACACATCAGCAAATTCCCAACCGTTCGGACCTTTTCAACTTCCAACTCCTTAGCTTCCAAAGCATAGATTTGAACCAAATACGCCTCACAACCCTTCTTGACCATCTTTTCACCTTTAAGGCGGTCACTACGTTGGATAGATAATTCCTCCTATCTCCTATCATAACCACTTCATCACCTTCCGCCGCCTTAAGAACCATGCGCTTGGTCACAAGAGATCCAACCTTGCTTGGTACTTAACCAACCAATCCATGCCAAGGATCAAATCGAACTCTCCAAATGGTAGTTCCATTAGATCGGCTACAAACACTACCCCTTGAAGTTCTAGGGGTACGCTCTATAGAGTTTATCTACGACTACGGAGTGACCTAAGGGGCTAACTACGGTCATCTCCTAGAAGCGTTTGAGTCTAGGTCCATAGTTCCTACCACATTACTAGCAATGTACGAGTGTGTCGAGCCCACATCAATCAATGCAACATAAGGAAAACCAAAAATTAAAAACGCATTCTGCGGTTATGACATCCAGGTGCGTCACCTTCTTCGCGACACCTTGTTGCATAGACTAAGCCAGCCGCCTAGCCTCTGTGTTGCCTGAACCTCGCGCCTTGAGTTCCACGACCTCGGTTGGGACCGTTGTTTCCTCTACCATTACCACGACGACCCTCGTGGTCCTACATTTCTATCTTGTGCAGTTACGCCCTCTTCAGGCGCTTCTTAGCTAGCTTTTGGGGACAATCTCGACGCGATGCTCCAAAGACCCACACTCAAAGCATCCTTTATCACCGCCCAACAACCCCCAATGGGTCTTCCCACAGCGATTGCACCGAGTCGGCCTCGATTAGCGGTTGTGGGCCTTGTCGCACTGATTGGGCCCACTTGGCCTAGCCTTTTCTCGAGTACTACCGCTTGATCCGGTGACCCAAAACTTCTCTTCCGATTGTTCTTACTATAATTCGCCTCTCACGGCCTCCTTGATTCCCTCGGCTACCTTAGCCTTCTCCACTAGGGATGAGAACTCACGAACTCTTTGTGGGGCAATCGGCAACCTTAAATCATCTCGGAGTCCATCCTCAAAGCGGACCACAGCGCTCATGTTCGAGAGCCACTATGCCTCTCGCATACCTACTTAGCCTTAAAAATTCCGCCTCATATTCCGACACGGACTTAGTTCCTTGAACTAATCCGAGAAAAGCCTTTCTCTGCTTGGCGTCGGTGTAGCTAGTGCCCACATACTTTTTCCGATAGGCGGTTCGAAATACTCCCAAGTCAAATCATGTTTGTAGCCCCATCTCGAACCGTAAGCCACCACCGATACGCTTCATCCTTTAGAAGCGACACGCCTTTCGGCTTCTCTTCTTCATCAGTCAAGGTCATCCATGATCCTCTCGATTGACTCTAGCCGTATTCACGCACTGGTGCCACTCGACACACCTCGGAATACCTCCGCTCCGTTAGATCGGAGTCGCTCGGGACAGATTTCCGAGCTCCAACATTTCCACCACCCACCACCATCTCCAAGACTCAAGAACACGACTTGCGATACCGATTCGCCACCCTGGCCCGCTCCGGCTCCTCGGCTCTAAAAGTAGGAGGTGGTGGTGGCGGTGGTACCTCATTCTCGAGCCTTGTCCCGACTGACGGGTTCGGACACCGTCATCCTACCCTACCACGCCCACGGCGCCCACGTCCTCTAGAACTCATTCTATCTACCGCGCTTTTAATCTGATTAAGAAAAATTTTATGCGTTAGCATTTGTTTCACTTTATTACTCGCGAAGAAGTTTTATGGATGAGGTTTAATCGAGAGATTCTTTCGAGCAACCAATGTTTCAGATTTCCTATCCTAGTTCACACAAAGAAGTCCATGCATCCATTCCTTAATACTTTCCATACCTATTCACTCATCGGACATTTCGCCCATTTCTAACCTGAGGGGTATTTTCGTCTTTTTCCTACAGGGTATTTTTCGTACTTTTCCAGGCCAAGATATTTTCTTGATGATTCCCAAAGCTAATTATTGAATGTTTTATAAAATAGTTGAAATTTTTAGGCAAAATCATTGAATCAATATTTTAGGGTCGGGGCATTTTGGTAATTTTACTCCTAGGGTATTTCGGTAATTTTTCACAAGTCAAGTTTTCCGAGAAAACATGGTATACCTAGTGTTCTAGGGTTTAAGAGGGTTATTGGATACGTTTTTAAAACATTAGGGCTTATTATTCCCTTCTTTTCGAAAATATGGTGATTCCCTTTTTTTGGGTTTTAATCATTGTGTTTAGCCTATGACCGAGCCCTCCGGTCGGGGTGAACCAAAAGCTACGCACAGTGCAGAATTCAAGTGAAGAGGAGGTGGGTCACGCGGACCGCTTAAATACCAAGCTCTCACCGAACCTTTCTAGACATGCGCATGTGAGGTTACCACACCACCGAGCCTTCCGAGTTAGGGTGAACCGAAGCTACGCACTGCAGGATACTGCGAAGAGGAGGTGAGTCACGAGGACCGCTTAAATACCAAGCTCTTGGGATCCAATCCTAGACATGCGTCTGGGGTTACCACACCCTACCTCATTGACTAAGTCATAGGTTGGTTTAGTTCTTTAAGTCTTATGCTTCGTTGTGTTTGAGTAATCTAACCCTAGGGTCCAAGTCCTATAAGTCTATCTACGTTCCATGCTTCCTACCCTTCTACAGAATATATTTCACACAAAGGTTTAGATGTACTTACCTAGGCGGATCGGTGCCGGAGACTCGGGCCATGCTGCTTAAAAACCCAGAAATCATACCATAAGGCCTACCAAAAACATTTTTGGGCCTTGGGCCCCACAAATGAGCTTTGAAGTGGGCTCGATACCAATTCTCAGAACAACCCAAACCCGGCCCAAACACTACGACCAAATCGAGTTATTACGAGGTAAAACCTTGTGATCGCTTTTTGAAAAACATTTAATTTTCTATTGAAACCTCCTCGTTTCGGTTGTCTTGTTAAGCTAACCTTAGATCCAATTTGGGATTTTAATTAAGCCCAATTATTTTATCAGTTTCAAGTGTACCCGATGGCACGATTAAACTTTTTCGTGTTTACCAAAAGAGAACATGTGATTTAATTTAATTTAATGATATAGTTTAAGTCGACATCCAACATATAAAAAAACCGCAACTATAGTTTATGGAGGCCTTATTACAACCCAAAATAAAAATTAAACAACTTTAAAGTTCAGTAAATTAAAATCCTTTGCATGGCGCCTCGAGTCCCACCTAGCTCCTCAACCGCCATCTACGAGTCACTGAAAAATATTAAAGGAGAAGGTGAGTCACCAAGACTCGATATGTAACCCTTCCCTAAGTTAATACAACATTTCATACACCACATATATGATACCAATTAAGCAAAGTATCGAGTACCCAACCTAGCCAACCAAACACCTTTGTCTACCCCACGTGGTACCAAAACCACTGGTGACCGCGATCCACGATGTGTTACCAAAACACTGGTGGTGCCAAACCACTGGTGACATATAGTCACGATGTGCTACCAAAGCAATGGTGTCCGTAGACACAAATCGGGTGATGGGGCCAACCCATCGTGGTGATACCAAATCACCGCGGACGATCCCATATCTCAAGTGGGGCCAACCCACGGTGGTGTTAACCACGAGTGGACAAGTCGCTATGAGGTACCAAACCTCGAGGTACCAAACCTCTGGTGACGTATAGTCACAGTGTGCTACCAAAGCACCGGTGCTCGTCAAAGACGAATACACGCCCCCTCCACTCAATCAACCCACATAGTCATCGGTCACATATAGATTTATCATATGTATTATCACAAACATGCTTCCCAAAAGCATAAAATAGCAATCATATGCACAGTACTTACAGTTACCCCATATACCGTTATGGTATTCAAGCCATTGCTACATACATCAAGCTAGCAATCACATTACTTAGCATAATTAACAAGTTAAATGGTGTGTATGTACACACTGTCACCAACAAGGAGTCTAAACCGAGAAGAGAAGTCGGCCACACTCAAGTCTTTGCCCCTATATTCGGCCAACTCTCAAGGTTAGTGATATGGCCCATTCGGCCAAACCAAACAATTTAAAAGGGTCATACTTTGTACCCGAATCCTTACCCAATCGCTTCGAGTACTAGCCTTAGCGTCCGATTTATGAACTGGTTTACAACCTTGGTTAATTAATAACACTAATAACCACGACCTTGGCTTTTAAACACCAATATAAGCCTTACCTATACTTACCCAGAGATCGAATTCTAGAGATCGGCTTTGAGTTGATGCTTTACGTTCCTCGAGCACCTAGAGGAAATCGGGTTACCACTTATTTAAAGGCCTTATAACCATTGCCGAAATCGGCACTTCCCTTTATAGAAATCGACAGTGATATAGAGAAGAGAAAACCATAAGTATTCGGCCAAACTCACCTTCACAATCGAGAGGAATCCAAAAGCCTCAATGCCAAAGAGGAAGTAGGGAAGAGGAGGTAGAGTTTCGGCTAAAGATCGAGAAGAATGGGAGAGTGAATGTTAATAGGATTTTAGGCTTGAGAGAACTTGAAAGAGAATAGTAAAAGATGGGATGTAGGCTTGCCGAAATTTTATGAAGTAAGTCACCAAGGCATTCGGCTTTGTGTAAGGTTGAGCAAAACGAAAATAGGGTGCTAGGTATGTGCTTTATATAGGATTGCCCCCTTTCAAGCTTGCCGTCCAACCTTGGCAACAAGGAGTCCAACCCCTAGCCAACTCCTCTTTACCAAGGAGCCCCACTTTCGGCCATCACCTATTTTTGCTCCAAGCCACCCATTTAATTTAATTCAAATAATTTTGAATTAGCCACCTAATAATCCCTTTAAAATAAAAATATCCTTGATGCAATTATCATATCTCTTATATTATCAAAAGGTTTAAGCAAATTAAAACTAATTAAAATGCTTAAATTATCCTTTGATAATTACACCTAAAAAGAGTTTGAAGGGGGAAAAACTCTCCTTGTGCCGTCCAAATAAAACAAAAACAAAGGGATTTCGTGACTCGAACACAAGCTCTCCCTTGCTCCTTGGTGGCGTCACATGTAGCTCTTAAGTGGGCTTCTTTTGCCACTTATCCAAGGCCTATTTTGTGTTAAAAATACCCACATTTATTCTTATAACACCACTTACCAAGGCTCCCTTCTTTTTAAAAGTTAAGAACTAAAATTTTCTACCAAAATGAGACAACTCAAGGCCTTAATTTAAACTCTCTTATTCCATAAGTAATATCCCAGTAGTTCATACATAAGAAAATAATGAAATTTCAAATAACCCCGTTTTTGGGATGTTACATTATTTTTAGCACAATTTAATTATTTTATAATATTTAATTATTTTCTGACAAGAATTCAATCGAAACCGCATAAATTTGAGTTAAAAAGGGCATGAAAAAATGTATAAAATTTCGTGTTTCCACACCCCCAAACTTAATTCATTGCTCGTCCCGAGAAATGCACAAATTTGAAAAGAATTTTCTCGGAAACACCTTTGAAAAACTCCTTCAGAACAACTTTCTTCTCAAAATTATGGATTCAATATACTTAGGCTCAAAAATAAGAAATTTGATAATTATGCTACTTAAGTATACATATCGTTCAAATTACACCCAACAACTATTATAATAGTAAAATTAGACTAAATGTTTCTTAATAAAGACATGTTAATCCCTACCAATTTGATTTTAATTCCTTATTCAAAATTAAACTGCAATCATTAAGCTTAACTGATGTCTTCATATGTTGAACAGAGCAATTTCTCTCCACTAATGTAGGTAACATTGGAATTTTGAATCAATAGGTCTTTAATAAGGTTGTAACGTGGCTGGGCTTAGGGGTAGGTAAACGATAGATAAATTTTGGCTTTAAAACCCTAGACTCAGCATAAATCGAACCCTCAGAAATTTTACCTTCAATACACCAACATGCTCTTTTGTACATCTATTTTCTTTTGAGTACATTTTTTTAGCACTTTGCTTCATGTACTACAATTTTCGAGCAATTGGTACTTCCTTTCAACTCCCCCAAACTTATTTTCAAACGATATTCTGAATAATGCCGAGTCTAGTTTTTTTGGGGCAATTTTAAATGTAATGAAGAGAAAAGTGATGGCTAAATATTGAAAAGGTCCAAATAAAATTAGGCCATATAGTCTCAAAGTTGGGTTTCAACGGATAATTTTATCAAGGTTGGCTTGAAAGGCTCAAACGGTCCAACAATAGTTGCCTAAATCATTTTCAATATTCCATGCTTCCTAGGATTTCGCCTCAAGAAATTACTAAGTCAATTCTAAAGACTTAAACTTTCATGCATGCCTAATTTTTCGTAGGGAACTAAAAATTTTATGGTACGAATTTGCATGCTTTATTAAAAATACATTCATATCATTCTTAAGCTAACATAATAACTTATTGAAATAATAGAACTTTATTAATACTGAAGTTTAGCATACTTAACAAAATTCAAATTTATTGAGCAAAATATATATCCTAATCATAATTAAAAGAAAATTTTATTCTAAGTGGAATCAATTCAAATTTTGGTCCCCTACTTAAAGTGAACAATGTCCTCATTGTTTAAAGTGAATAGATACTATACACGGTAGGATTTTTAGAAAAGAGGAGGTGAGTCAAATTGACTGCTTAAGTACCAAGCTCTCTCTAAAATCCAATCCTAGACATGTATATATCTATTGCCACACTTTAGCCTTTGGGACTTGTCAGATTTTATTCATGATCCCTATCTCTTATTTTATTATGCAAAAATGAAAATTCCTAATTCACCTAATCCTAAAATAACTTAAGAATAAAAATAAGCTAAAGTTGAAGTCCTCCCTTTTTATTTGTTTGCCGATCATTCTGAATTCGACTCATCTTTTACTCCATCAGTATTGCCTTTGCATGAATCGCCTTGCTCCCTCTTCGATGATGAAATCCATGGTTCAAATATGAAATCTGGAAACTCAGGCACAAAAATAAATGGGTCATTATAAATTTTCTTGAGGGCACTCCTCATCGAGTCATCTCTTATTTTTGCGTATCTCTAGTAGGCTTGTTGCTGCCATTGCATGTGTTGCATTAAGTCCATCAGCTTTGATAGCTCATTACGAAGATCTGGGCTAGGCGGTGGAGCTCCAAACGTTGAGGTTTCGATATCAGGTTCAGCTTCTGGTTCCATTGATTCTGCCTCAACAGGGACTTCAGTTGATTGCTCGGGTGAGATTTCTATGGGTTCATCCTCTGTTTCTTCGGGATCCTCACTCTCTTCAACTTTTTGCTGAAGAACAGAATCTCCGGCTACTCGGTAGAGGTCCCAATCGGTGATTGTGCCTTGATTATACTTTGTCTTTTTCACGTCCGCAAGGAGTTTTGCTTTTAAGCATAAAATTGTTATCGTAAAGGGGAAATAGGCCGAGCCAGAACGTCTAACGGCACAATTTCGTATTTCTCTTAGGATGATTTTGCCCACATCAATGGTCTTTCCAGTTAGAATTGAGTATAATAAGACCATTCGCTCTAATGATATTGTAGTCCCATGTGAACTAGGCATAAGGCTGAAACAAATGAAGTAGAACCATACCTTCGCAAGTGGTGTCAAATACTCTCTTTGGCACGTGTGGGTTTCTTACTTTGACACAGTCCACTTAGAACCTGGAATTGTGAGTTCCTCGAGAATTTCTTGCAAATTTTCAGACTTAATGTTGCTCAACAGAGAAGAATATTCATCGTTGTCGAAATCAGGTAATTCAAAGAATTCATTAATAGCATTTGAATTTATTGGTACCTTGATTCCGCGGACTGGAACTTCGGTCAATTCACTTAAGGTCAAGTTCGCGTAGAGTTCACGAACTAGTTCCTCATCCACACTTGGTCTCTTTTCACAAAACAATTCCCAATTGAGGGCTTCAGCAACTTGACGAATACGTGCCATAAAGTCTCTGTAGTTGCTTTCCTTCAGTGTGAAGCCTTTCTCTGGATGCATCTATTGATCTTTGAAAATACTTTCGTATCTTACTTTGGCTTCTTCACAGTGAAATTTGTTTTGTGTTTCGCCAATTTGGGCGGAGGCACGAGTTCTCTTGCGAGGCATGATTAACCTGAACATAAGATGGAAAAAATTATTTTCTTAAAAATTTAATTAATAAAAATTATTAATTCTTCAATAAATTGAAAAATTGAATAATTGAATAAAAATTAAACTTATGGGAAGAAAATTGTTCTTACCACCTTCTTCTTAAAAATTAAGAACTCCTAAAATAAAATATACTAATGAACAAAAGATGGAATTTTAAAAGGAGGGTTGAAGGCTTTTGGCTTAGGTTGGGCGGATGGGTGCATGGTAGGGGCTGCACGCAAGCAGCAGCACGCAAGGCCTTGCGGGAGGTAGGCCACGGGCGTGCGCAGGTGCGGCGCGTAGGAGCAAGACACCGCCTGGGCTGGTCGGGTGTGCGGGGAGATGGTGCGCAGCAAGCAACATGGGCTGGAGGCAGCAGGCGTGAGGCCAAGAACTCGGCAGCTGGGGCTGAAGCAGCAAACGCACGAGGCTGTGTGCGATGTGGGCGCGGCGTGTCAGTCTTCTTGGCGGTGAATGGTGTTGTGGCTAGGGGCTTGCGGCACTTTGATGAGTTGGTGATTTTGGGATTTTAGGTGTTGAATGAATGAAAAAAATAGAATAGATGGATGGATTATATAATGGAAAGAGTAGGAATTAGAGTAGAACTCTTAGAGCAATTTAATAATAAAAATATTCTAATTCTATTTCTACTTAATGTTAACAACAATTAATAATATGCATATGTAATTATCAATTGCTATTAATTTATTAAGATAAACATAAAATAAAATTAATCCTAATCCTAAGCTAAGTTGATAAAAATTAATATATAAATTATAAGAAATATAATTATATATTAAAGTTTATCAATATTTTATAAATATGATATTAAGAAAAATATTTATTCTAGATGCTTTTTTTAAAAAAAATATTTACAAAAAGAGGCACCTAGTTTTTATTATTTACAAAAATAGCAACCAAATTTTAAAAATAATTCAATTAAGTCCCTAGACTTAATGAAAATTTGAAATTGAGTTGCGATTTAAGCCTTGGGTCAAAATTGACCTTTTTATTTGGAAAACCAAAAATTTATTTTTTTCATTGAGGGGCAAATTTCTTGGAAAATTATGTAAAAATCAATTCCTAGGAAAGATTGGAGGGGTCACAAGCGGTCCCGCATAAGTTCCAATCTCCTAGACAGAATTTCTTTAAACATAATAAACCCGAAAATATACCCTAAATGATTTATTGAAAACAATAAAATCTAAAGATCAGATAAACTGAACAAGATTTGATCTTGTTCAGGTCTTTCTCCGTTGTAATGTTTCAAACGCTGAGCATTAACGTGAAAATTACCTCCCTTACCTTGGAGTTCAACAACTCTATATGGATAGACGCGATGAATCGTAAATGGACCGGACCAACGTGATTTTAACTTACCTGGGAAGAACTTCAATCTGGAATTAAATAACAAGACTTGCTAACCTGCTTCAAACTCTCGAACTCGAATATGCTTGTCATGCCAATTCTTGAGTCTTTCTTTGAGTAATTTGGCATTTTCGTATGAGAACATTCGAAATTCCTCTAGCTCGTTGAGTTGGAGCATCTGTTTCTCTTTGGCAAGCTTAGGATCCAAGTTGAGTCGTCGAAGGGCCTAGTAGGCTTTGTGCTCTAACTCCAAAGGTAAATGACAGGCTTTCCCAAAGACCAACCTGTAGGGTGACATTCCTAAAGGTGTCTTGTATGCTGTTCTGTAAGCCCATAAAGCATCATCTAGTCTGTTGGACTAATCTCGTCGGTTCGGGCAAACTACCTTCTCAAGTATGCCTTTGATCTCCTTATTTGCTAGCTCAGCTTGCCCATTTGTCTGCGGATGGTAAGCTGTAGCAACCTTATGTTTCACTCCATGTTTATCTAACAACCATTTTAACCACTTATTCACAAAATGGGTCCCTTCATCGCTGATAATAGCTCTTGGGGTTCTGAATCTTGTGAACACATGTTTCTGCAAGAACTTCACCACAACCTTAGCATCGTTCGTCGAATAAGCTTCAGCCTCGACGCACTTGGACACATAATCTATTGCTACCAATATGTACTTGTGACCAAAAGACGGAAGAAAAGGACCGAGAAAGTCAGTACCCCAAACATCGAATAATTCTACCTCAATGATATTTGTTCGAGGCATCTCATTTCTGTTGGTGACATTTCCAACCCTCTGACATCGATCACAACGCTTTACATAAGGGTATGCATTCTTGAATAGTGTTGGCCAAAAGAATCCGGCTTGCAATACTTTGGCCGCTGTACGAGTACCTCCGAAGTGTCCCTCACTCGGAGTGAATGTGATGGTATAAAATCTTGGTATTTCATCTTCTCGCCACACATCTCCGATCATCCGATCGCACACTTTTTAAACAAATATGGCTCTTCCTGAAATAGTACTTCACATCGTGAAGAAACTTTTTCCTTTTGCTCGATACATTTTATCAAGCGACATCAAACCACAAGCTAAATAGTTAGCAAAATCAGCAAACCAAGGAATATTATGGACATGATTTACCTTCAGTATGTGTTCATCTGGAAATGTTTCTTGGATCGATAAAAGTGGAGAATTTCCCTCTTGTGGTTCTAATCTGGATAAGTGATCCGGTACTTGGTTTTCTACCCCCCTTCGATCTTGGATTTCTAGATCGAACTCTTGAAGTAGAAGCACCCACCGGATCAATCTCGGCTTAGCATCTTTCTTGGCTAATAAGTACTTAATTGCAGAGTGATCCGTATAGACAATCACTTTGGTACCTACAAGATAAGATCGAAACTTGTCGAAAGCAAACACAATAGCTAGTAACTCTTTTTCTGTTACCGTATAGTTCAGTTGAGCTCCGGTTAGAGTTCAACTTGCGTAGTAGATGGGATGAAAAACTTTGTTCCTTCGCTGGCCCAAGACAGCTCCAATTGCGAAGTCACTTGCGTCACACATCAATACAAATGGCAACTCCCAGTCTAGTGTGACGATTATGGGTGCTGTGACTAATCAACTCTTCAGATCATTGAATGCTTTTAAGCATTCCTCATCAAACTTGAATATCGAGTCCTTCTCCAGTAATTTTCATAAGGGTTTAGCAACTTTGGAGAAGTCCTTGATAAATCTTCGATAAAAACTGGCGTGACCCAAAAAGCTCCTAACACCTTTTACAGATGTTGGAGGTGGGAGTTTCTCAATAACATCTACTTTTGCTTTGTCTACCTCAATTCCATGCCTCGTTATCCGATGGCCTAAAACATTTCCTTCTCGTACCATTAAATGGCACTTTTCCCAGTTGAGTACGAGATTCGTTTCTTCACATCGCCTTAGTACCTTAGCTAGATTGGCTAAGCAATCATCGTAAGTATCTCCGAATACATACGGGCAGGTGAATGTCGTTTTGTGTTGATCTTCCAGTGCTACTGTACTCTGATTATACCCTGAGTATCCATCGAGAAAACAGTAGTAATCTCGTCCTAGGAGTCTATCCAACATCTGGTCCAAAAACGGCAGAGGAAAGTGATCTTTCCTAGTCTCCTTGTTCAGCTTCCGATAATCGATGTAGATTCTCCAAACCGTAACGGTTCTAGTTGGTATCAACTCGTTGTTCTCATTCTCCACGACCGTGATACCTCCTTTCTTCGGCACGCACTGGACTGGACTCACCCATGAACTGTCTGAGATGGGGTAAATTATACCCGCATCCAACCACTTGATAATTTCCTTTTTCACTACATCTTTCATGATGGGGTTCAGTCTCAGTTGTCCATCAATCATTCCTCTCTCGCCATCTTCTAATATGATCTTGTGCATGCATACAGATGGGCTAGTACCGTGAATATTGGCTATGGTCCATCCGATAGCCTTCTTGAATTGTTTCAAAACTAAGATAAGTTTCTCTTCTTATTTAGTAGTTAATTCTGCTAAAACAATCACAGGCAGAGTAGAGGCGTTACCTAAATAAACATATTTTAAGTGTGAAGGTAATACCTTGAGTTCTAACTTAGGTGGCTCTTCAATTGATGCTTTCGGCTGAATGTAATCTCTTTTCTCTAATTCCAAAGATTCTAAACGGGATTGCAGATTAAATCCCTTTTGATTAGCTTCTAGCACAGCTAAGTATTCATCCTCCCCTTCATCGTTTGGAGGGTTAGATGTCAAAATTCGCTCCAGTGGGTCCTCAACACAGTTGAGTTCCCTCTCCACTATTAATTCCTATAAATCGGATACTGCAGAACAATCATCCATTGTGTCAGGAAATCGCATAGACTTAAAGACGTTAAATGTTACCTGATCATCCTGAACACGCATAGTCAGCTCGCCCTTTTGTACATCGATAAGGGTCCTTCCAGTTGCTAGGAATGGCCTTCCTAGGATAATTGGCACTTCTTTGTCTGCTTCAAAGTCTAGAATTAAAAAGTCAGCAGGAAAAATAAATTTATCTACACGTACCAATACGTCCTCGATTTTTCCTTCTGGATGCGCTAAGGATCTATCTGCTAGTTGAAGTGTAACCGTAGTTGGTCTAACTTCTCCTATCCCCAACTTCCTAAATATTGACATAGGCATCAAGTTGATACTTGCACCTAAGTCACATAATGCCTTATCGCAATATGTTGATCCAATGTTGCATAGTATGGTGAAACATCAAGGGTCCTTTAATTTTGGGGGAATTTTGTCCTGAAGATATGCACTGCATTCCTTCGTCAGAGCTACCGTCTCAAATTCTCCAAGTCTTCATTTCTTAGGCAAGATATCTTTCATGAACTTGACATAGTTTGGCATTTTCTCAAGTGCTTCAACCAACGGGATGTTGATTTGAAGTTGCTTGAGTACGTCAAGGAACTTCTTGAATTGAATCTCCTGCTTCAGCTTCTAAAGTCTTTGAGGGTAGGGTGTTGGTGGTTTCATTACTGGAACTTGCTTTGGTTGATTCATCTTTGGCGGCAATTCTGCACCTAACGAAGTTGTTAGTTGATCAGAATTAGCTGGTCCTGGGGTTACTTTGTCGGTTTTTGCCGATTCTGGTTCTGGTGAAACTGGGATTTCAACACTTGGTTGAACTTCTTCGGAATCTTGAGCATCAGCTGGCTCATTTCTAACTTCAATGGTGTTGGGCTCTACTATCTTTCCGCTCCTCAATGCCAACGCTTTACAATGTTCCTTCCCCGGATTTCTCAGATTCTCCGTGTCACTGGGTAGAGCACCTTATGGTCGGTTCCTGAGTTCAGTAGCAAGCTGGCCCACTTGATTTTCCAAATTCTTCAATGTAGCTGCTTGGCTCTGGATTAAGGCATCATTCTTCGCTATGTATGTCTTAAGCAAACTTTCCAAGCTATTGGATGCTTCAGCTTGAACTGGTTTCTGAACTTGTTGAGGGAAACTAGGTAGTTGGGTTGGTCTGGGTTGGGTGTAAGTGGTACTGGTTCCAGCCCCTTGGTTAGCCCATGAAAAATTCGGGTGGTTTCTCCACGATGGGTTATAAAAATTTGATTGCAACCCTTGCCTTCCTCGTTTTTGGTTCTGATTACCCATGTAGTATACAGATTCTGGGTTTGACGGACATTCTTCAAACAAATGCCCCTCCCCACAATAGACACAGGCTACATTCTCAAATTGATTCAGCGGTTGTGCTGCAAAACTATTAGACCCATTAGTAGTAAGGTTTTTAAGCATTAAAGATATTGATGATACCTGAGATGCGAGTGAAGTAAGAGCGTCTACTTCATGAATTCTAGCGACTCATCTTCCTGACGCTGCTCGACTGGTTGGCCATTAATAATTATTGCTGGCAATCCTCTCAATAATTTCATAAGCCTCATTATAAGACTTAGAAAGGAGAGCACCATTAGCAGAGGTGTCCACTACCATCCTTATGTGAGCGTTGAGACCATTATAGAATGTCTCAACTTGAATGCAATGTGGGATTCCATGATGAGGGCATTTTCGTAATAATTCTTTAAATATTTCCCATGCCTCATACAAGGACTCGTCATCCATTTGGTGGAAGGCAGTGATCTCGTTCCTCAGCTTAGCATTTTTGCTTGGCGGGAAATACTTCATGAGGAATCTCTCGGCTAACTCTTGCCATGTAGAGATGGAGTTCGGTGGCAATGAATTTAACAGCACGAGCTCGTCCCTTAACGAATATGGAAAAACTTCAATCGTAAGGTATCTTCTGTACTCGGCTAACTTGAAAGAATCGCTCACTTCCATAAATAGTCTTAAGTGAAGATGAGGGTCTTCGGTAGGCATTCCACTGAATTGGCCCACTGTCTGAAGCATTTGGAACATGACTGGCTTCAGCTCAAATTGTTGTGCCTCGATTTTGGGTCTCCTAATACCCGAATTAAGATCATTGAACACTGGCACGGCATACTGTCGTAAAGCTCTATCCCTATCATCACCAATAAGGATAGGATTCTGAGCAGGGTTTGCTCCGTTTCCTTGATTCATATTCTCGAAGTTCATCTCTTTGGTCCTTCTCTGGGTTGCTTGTCTTCTTCGTTGTCGAAAGGTTCGTTCTATTTCAGGGTCTACAAGGAGTAAGTCAATAATCTGGTCAATACTCATAAACACCTAAAATAGTCACAGAAGAAATTAAGTAAGTGAAAATTTCAATACGAAAATAAATAAACCAAAATGTAAAATAGATTCACAAATAATGGCTTTAAAAAATAGTCCCCGGCAATGGCGCCAAAAACTTGGAACGGTGAAAATGTGCAAGTGTACACAATCGCAACAAGTAATAAAGTGACAAGTAAATGTCGAGTTATTGTACCCACAGGGACTGTAAAAAACTTATTTATGAAAATGATTTTTTAAACACTTTGGTGAGGGAAAAATATTTGGTTTTGAGAAATGATTAAAAACTAGAAAACAAAGTAAAATAAAATAGAGTTCTAATGCACGATTTCAAAAGATGATTTTAATCAAGATGATATAATTGTGTTGGATTAATTACATTTCTTAACATAGAATTATTAAATTCATGCTTATACTTGTTACGAATAAATCACGGCAACTCGGTAATTTGCTAACTTATGAACATATTTACAAATCAAAAATCCATTTATCTCTTGTACATATCCCTATGCCAATTCGACCGATTAAACAGATTTATAAAAGTAAACATGTTATTGCACATACATACTTATTAAATTAAACAATCTCTCGCATATTCCTATGTCGATTCAACCGATTAATTCAACCTAATAAGCATATAAAAGACTATGTGAGGTAACAAAGTATCCCTACCTTGAAACAGTTTAATCACAAAAATCCTGCAAGTTATGCAAGGCATATGTATCGCCAAATACAATGCTAATTTAATCTTCAGCTACCTTAGAAGAATTAAACATGCACAGATTAAGTATTGTGTCCATTAATTACAATTTCAATGCGTTTAAATAATTAATTCTTTAGTTATCTAAATAATTAAAATGCCAGAATAACTTAAGCATGATTTTACTTAATCAAACATTTTACCGAGGCCTATAACAGCATAAACACAATTTTAATAATTTAAGATGACGAAATGCAATCAACCCAACACGAATTAAATTAAAGCTGAGCTGATTAAATTAACCATTCCAATAGCATAAATATTCATAAACATGTTTGTCAAAACAACAACGAAAATTAAAGAGATAGGGAACAAGAAGCAAATCCGGTGTTTCTCCATGGCTTGACTGGTTGCTCCGTTCTTCGTCCTCCGTTGTCCTCAGCTATCAAGGTGGCTTATGAACACTCTAATTGCTGTTCAATGATGGCTGAAGAAGACACCTCTTTTCCAAGAGGAGAAATCGGCACTTGAACAAAGGGAAAATGGAAAATGAAATTTTGAGAGAAAGTGAGAGAGGAAAAGAGAGAATGAGATGTGAATGAGAATTGAGGGATGATTTGAATGATCAGCCAAGGGTGGTATTTATAGCTGAATGTGGCTGCTAAAAATAGCAAATCCCATCAGCCAAAGATCCCTCCCTTGGCCGGCCATCTATGTGGCAAAGTTGATGGCTTCAACTTTGCTAAATATGGCATGGGGCAAATCTACAAAGCCACTATATTTGGAGGGGGTTGAATGCAACTTTGAAAAGTCATCAAGGGCTTCTTTGCAAGCTTAATTAATCAGATAATAAGCTGATTTGGGTCAGCATATGGACGGTTTGGGCTGCCCAATTCTTTGCTCGGTTCGGTTCAATCGGTTTGGTTCAACTGATGCGATTCAACTGGGCCTTTTTCATAATTAATTAAGATTAATTTATTTAGCCCAAATTAAATTGGGAATAAATTAAAATTAATTATATTATGATTAAATATTCATAATTGGACCGTCTTGGGCTGGAAATAAATTTGCCTTGATACTTCAAATTGCTTCTCGGGTTTATTCTTCGAGCGGTGTCTACCGAGCCAATTTTTTGCCCTTTGTGCGAATCTGTCGAAAATAGTCAAAATAAGTCAAAATTATCTATAAAATTAATTAAAATTCATCATGTTCTTATTTTTAGCATAATTTAATTATTTTATAATATTTAATTATTTTATAATATTTAATTATTTTCTGACAAGAATTTAATCGAAACCGCATAACTTTGAGTTAAAAAGGGCATGAAAAAGTGTATAAATTTTCGTGTTTCCAGTATTGCTATGAGCTTCACTCAAAATGTGTCGTTTTAATGCCATACCATTTTGAATACACAAACAACCCCTAAAATATAAATTACTATCATTACCAATATTGAATTCCATAGTCCGACCATTTCCAACCAATTCACTCTTTAATTTTGATCCAACAAAATTCGGTGTAAGTAGATTAAACTAGTTTTCACACTTAAGGACTTAATACAAGCATTTCCATTAAACTTTAGTTAGGTTTCTTTAGTTTTACTTACATTCAATAAAATGTGCAAATTGAATCTTTTATTGACCTTAAGGGCCAAATGAGGCCTAAGGGAGAGCTAACGTAATTTGTAAGTGTGTAGAAGACTATTAGAAGGCATTTTTGGATGATATTGAACGCTATGTCGCAACATGGGAAGGCTGATGTCGCAACATAGGGAACAAAATGAATAAAACTCAAGTCCACCTTTGATGTCGTGACACAAACTGAGGGTGTCGGGACATACCCCTGAGGACTACAAAGGACCATACTAGTTGCTATGTCGTGACATAGGTCCTGATGTGTCGCGACATCGACTTTGGGACAGAAATTAAACACAAAGCAATGGTGTTTTGGTCTGCACAATCAAACTTTAAGCTTGGGAACATTAACTAGCCTAGGTTTAAGGATGACAGCCACCTGAAAGCTATAAATAGGCTCATTTGGCACATGTTAAAGACACCTTTTAATTAACCTAGTTTCTTTATATTTAGTTTTTTCTTTCTTTCTTCGGTTTCTATAGTTTAGTTTATTTAGTCTTTGTTTTCTTTCAAGAGATATGAATTGTGGAATCATTCAACTCTGTGGATTTACGCTTAATATCAATACAATCAGGCTCTTTCATTTACTACATCTTTTCGATTTAATTAGCATGATTTCTTTTTACATCAATTATATATTGTTTATGAACGCCATGAGGAACTAATCCTTCCATGGGGGATTAGCGAGTGGAGCTATGATTTGTTAACTATTTTGTAGGGTTACTGAACAAATCAGTTGTTTGGGAAAGGGAGAACGTGAATGTATACGAAGTTCAGCAACTGTGAAATTTCGACTTTGAAAAGTAGAAATTGTTGTGACAAGAAATTTTCAATTAAAGGTATCTGCGTTGATCTAAATAAAATTTCAACAATTAAAAATCATAAATATCTTAATAATGGCATTGAAGTGTACGGTTTTTCCTGAAATTAAATGGATAATACAGACGATTTAATAAAGGCTTTTAATGACAACTTTACCGATAGGGAAACTGTCACAAAAAATGTTACATTTGTTTAGTCATATATATGTCTTTAAAGTTTTGATTAATTGAGAGCCAATAGATTTCTAAGTTTGATTAACCGAGGTAAGTCTATGCATAAACAATGCATTCATACTTACAATTTGTTGATGATAGCTAGTGTGTAGCTTGTTCGAGATTGATTGAGAACCTATGTGGTCCAAGTAGAATGAATGTAGTAGAATTGTGAATGGATGGTTAATTGAGTAAGTAGACATGTGAATGTGTAGTGATAATGCTAGATGGTAGGCTAAGTGCGATACCATCCTAATGCATATTGACGATGAGCTGGCTATGTGCGATGCTATCGTGAGGTATATCGTTTAGTGGGATAAGTGAGAAACCCCTATGATTACCTTTGTGGTAGGATAAGTGCGATACCACCTTATTAATCGATCGTGGTGTGCTAAGTGCGAAACCACCGAGACATTTGCTGTGTGGGTTAACTGTGTGGATTAGCCATGTGATTGCATTATTGAGTAAAATAGCTATATGGATGTATTATTAAGTTAATTAGCTGTGTGGATGAATTATTGAGAAATACTGATGTGTTGTATATTGTGTAAATGTGACATTGAATGCAGGGGTGCATTTCGATGGTTATGAGTATGTGACTCATGATGTGTTGGAAATGTGGTAAGGGATAGAAAGAGTAAGCACAGTTGTTCATTATTTTTGGTAGTATAATGCTAATTGTTGTTGAGCTTATACTATGATGCTTAATTATTTATGTGTAAACTTACTAAGCTCAAAGCTTACTCCTTTTCTTTTCCCTTGTCTTATAGAGTAAAAGTGTTGAACTGAGATAAGAGGATCAATCGGAAGATCACCCACACTATCAGCACACTCTGGTACATAAGACTCAATGTTTTGTATATGGCATGTATAGAGGCTAGACAAGTTAGTGAATTTTGTTGTAAATGGCTAAGATGTGTTGGCCTTTAGATGGATAGCTTATTTTATATAATGCCATGGTTGTTGGATATTACATTTTATGAAAAAAAGTTATAGTTGTCTATGTGAGATTGTAATTTAATTTGAGTTGATTATGGATGTGTTGTATGAGTGCATGTTGTGTAAGCTATAAGGGTGAGAAGAGCTTAGCAAATAGCTTTGTTCTTGGCCATGTGGATAGACACACGGACGTGTGTCTAGGCCATGTGTGACACACTGATCACCATGCAGGCGTGTGCTTTGGCCATGCGTCCCCTGCATGTTAGTATTTGAAGTCAGAATAGACCATGGACTAGTCACACGGGCGTGTGCCTAGGGCGTGTGGGATTAATCAGTGTTGGCCACGGGCTAGCACACGGGCGTGTGTCTAGACTCTAGGCCGTGTTAAGATAGTCAGTGTGCACCACGGGTGGTAAGCACGGGCGTGTGCCTTGGCCGTGGGGCATTGGCAGAATGCTGGGTTTTTGGGCACGGTTTGGGGACATAGGCCTGTGTGTCCATGCACGGGCGTGTCTAATCTTGCACGGGCGTGTGAGACCTGTATAAAAGAGAAAAAAATTAAGATTGGAAAAAGTTCTGGTTTAGTCTCGAGAGCCCTCGTGTGTATGAGTGAGGCCTCGTAAGTCGAGAATGAGGTTGTTGAGATGACTTCAGAGAGTAGTTACGACGAGCTTAAGTGGGGATCAAGTGGTTTGAGTTCGGTAACGCCTCGGGCCCGGTTTCGGCGTAGAACTTGGGTAAGGGGTGTTACATTTAGTGGATTGGAAACCGTCGAGGAAGGTGTCAGAAATCAGAAGTTTCTTGGAATTAGCGGGATATTACAGACGTTTCGTAAAGGGGTTCTCTGTGATTATCACCCCGATGATGAAACTATTGCATAAAGATGTTATGTTTGAATGGACTGAGACATGTCAACAGAGCTTCGAGAGACTGAAAACAATGTTGACTGAGGCACCGGTTTTGGTTCAACCAGAATCGGGGAAAGAGTTCGTGGTTTACAGTGATGCGTCGTTTAATGGTCTCGGTTGCGTGTTGATGCAAGAGGGTAAGGTAGTCGCTTACGCCTTGAGGCAGCTAAAGCCGCACGAGAAGAATTATCCGGCTCATGATTTAGAGTTGGCTGCGATTATTTTTGCGTTAAAGATTTGGCGACATTACTTGTATGGTGAGAAGTGTCGAATCTTTACGGATCACAAGAGTTTAAAGTATTTGATGGATCAGAAGGATCTAAATCTGAGACAGAGACGGTGGCTTGAGTTGTTGAAAGGCTATGAGTTAGTCATTGACTACCACCCGGGAAAAGCGAATGTGGTTGCGGATGCCCTGAGTAGGAAATCCTTGTATACTCTAAGAGTTATGAGCACGAGTTTAGCATTGTCTGACGATGGTGCTATTTTGGGAAAGTTGAGAGCTAAGCCGCTATTTGTTCAACAGATATGCGAGGCTCAGAAAAATGACAGTGAGATGCAAGCTAAGATAGCTAAGTGCGGATCAGAAAGTGATTCTGATTTTCAGGTGGATTTGAATGGTTGTCTGATGTATCGTGACAGAATTTGTGTTCCTAAAGATGAGGAGTTGATTCGAAAGGTTTTGCATGAGGCCCACAGTGTATGTTTGTCAAGACATCCGGCAAGACGAAAATGTACAACGACTTGGGAAGTTGTATTGGTGGGACGGGTATGAAAAGAGATATTTTGAGTTTGTGACAAAGTGTTTAATTTGTCAACAAGTGAAAGCTGAGCATCAAGTGCCTTTGGGATTGCTTCAGCCAGTAATGGTACCTGAATGGAAATGGGATTGGATTACCATGGACTTTGTAATGGGGTTGCCGATGACTCCGAGAAAGAGAGATGCTGTGTGAGTTGTTGTGGATAGATTGACAAAGTCGGCTCACTTTATTCCAGTACATGTTGATTATTCACTGGATAAGTTAGCTGAGTTGTATGTGGCAGAGATAGGAAATTGCATGGTGTACCTATGTTCTATTATATCGGATAGAGATCCGAGGTTTACTTTGAGATTTTGGAAGAAGTTGCAAGAGGCCATGGGTACGAGATTGAATTTCAGCACTGCGTTCCATCCGTAAACCAATGGTTAGTCTGAAAGAGTGATTCAAGTTCTTGAAGATATGCTTCGATGCTGTGTGTTTGAATTCAAAGGTAGTTGGGAGAGATATCTACCTTTGGTCGAATTCGCCTACAACAATAGTTATCAGTCGAGTATACAGATGGCACCGTATGAGGCTTTGTATGGTTGTAAGTGTCGGACTCCTATGTATTGGACCGAGCTTAGTGAGAAGCGGATCCATGGGGTCAATCTAGTGAAAGAAACTGAAGAGAAGGTGAAAGTAATCCGTAATAGTTTGAGAGCTACTTCGGACCGACAGAAGTCGTACGCGGATTTGAAAAGAAAAGAAATTGAGTTTGAAGTGGGCAACAAAGTGTTTTTGAAAGTGTCCCCGTGGAAGAAGATTATGAAATTTAGACAAAAAGGGAAATTGAGTCAAAGATTCATAGGGCCGTATGAGATTACAAACAGAATTGGGCCTGTAGCATACCGGTTGGCTTTGCCGGTAGAGTTGGAAAAGATTCATAATGTGTTCCATGTGTCGATGTTGCGACGGTATCGCTCCGATCCTTCACATGTGATTCCTTCGATGGAAATTGAGATAAGACCGGATATGTCTTATGAAGAGGAACCGATTAAGATCTTGGCTCGGGAAGTGAAACAGTATAGAAATAAGAACATAGCACTAGTGAAAGTGTTATGGCAGAAACATGGTGTGGAAGAGGCTACGTGGGAAACGGAAGAAGCTATGAGAGAGCAACATCCAAACCACTTTACTGGTAAGATTTTCGGGGGCAAAAATCTCTAAAGGGGGGAGAGTTATAACATCCCAGTTTAGGGCCTAGTCAGAATAGTGGTGCGAGACCACAAATCCGAGGGTTATAAATGAGTTATTGAGGTTTATGCCTTGTATGCATGCTAGTGTGAAAGTTTCATGAAGAAATTTTGTGAAATTATGGTTGAATTGTCCAAAAGGACTAAATTGCAAAAGTTGCAAAATGTGTGTTTCTAGAAGCTATATGTGTGAAATAGCTTTAGATTATTAATTAGAGGTCCTTAATGAGCAATTTTCCCAATTTTTAGTTTTTGGACAAAAATGGGCATGGATGAGTTAAAATAGAAAGTTTATCAAAAAGGGCATTTTAGTCATTTAACAAATAAGTGATTAAAAAGGAGAAAAGATGAAAAAATCATGCTCATCTTCTTCCCCTCATTGCTGAAAATTTGAAGGAAGCCATAGCTAGGGTTTTTCAATTTTTCAAGCTTGCTAGTAAGTGCATCTAGCCTCGTTTTTTATATTCTTTGCATTTTTTAAGTCCAGGTAGCATGAGTAAGCTATTTTTAGCTATTTGGTGAGCTATGAAGGATGTTCAAAAATGTGGTCATGTATAACATGCATGTATGTTGATATTTTATGGAAGATTATGAAAGCTTGATGTAGTAGAAACATCTTTTGTTAAGTGATTTTCCATGAAAATGCATGTAGGGACTTGATTGTGAAAATCTTAAGTTTGGTTGATAGCTTTAGTTGAATAAGTGGTTCGGCTAAGCATGAAAGACTAGAAAGTTGAATAAAAATCACTTTACGAGCCTTTGGGGCTAAAGTGTAAATATGAGAAAGTTTAGGGGCAAAATAGTAATTTTGCTAAAGTATGAGATGTGGGTCAATTTAGTCAATGTATGTATTGAATAAGCTGATTTATTCATTATAGATCAAGAAAGACGAAGCCCGGATTGAAACCGAGGCAAAAGCAAGGTGGTGGACTAAATTGCGAGTCTCAATACTTTTGAGTACCGAGGTAAGTCTATGCATAAACAATGCATTCATACTTACAATTTGTTGATGATAGCTAGTGTGTAGCTTGTTCGAGATTGATTGAGAACCTATGTGGTCCAAGTAGAATGAATGTAGTAGAATTATGAATGAATGTTTAATTGAGTAAGTAGACATGTGAATGTGTAGTGATAATGCTAGATGGTAGGCTAAGTGCGATACCATCCTAATGCATATTGACGATGAGCTGGCTATGTGCGATGCTATTGTGAGGTATATCGTTTAGTGGACTAAGTGAGAAACCCCTATGATTACCTTTGTGGTGCGATACCACCTTATTAATCGATTGTGGTGTGCTAAGTGCGAAACCATCGAGACATTTGCTGTGTGGGTTAACTGTGTGCATTAGCCATCTGATTGCATTATTGAGTAAAATAGTTGTGTGGATGTATTATTAAGTTAATTAGCCGTGTGGATGAATTATTGATAAATAATGATGTGTTGTATATTGTGTAAATGTGACATTGAATGCAGGGGTGCATTTCGATGGTTATGAGTATGTGACTCATGATGTGTTGGAAATGTGGTAAGAGATAGAAAGAGTAAGCACAGTTGTTCATTATTTTTGGTAGTATAATGCTAATTGTTGTTGAGCTTATACTATGATGCTTAATTGTTTATGTGTAAAATTACTAAGCTCAAAGCTTACTCCCTTTCTTTTCCCTTGTCTTATAGAGTAAAAGTGTTGAACCGAGATACGAGCATCAATTGGAAGATCGCCCACACTATCAGCACACTCTGGTACATGAGACTCAATGTTTTGTATATGGCATGTATAGGGGCTAGACAAGTTAGTGAATTTTGTTGTAAATGGCTAAGATGTGTTGGCCTTTAGATGGGTAGCTTATTTTGTATAATGCCATGGTTGTTGGCTATTACATTATATGAAAGAAAGTTATAGTTGTCTATGTGAGATTGCAATTCAATTTGAGTTGATTATGGATGTGTTGTATGAGTGCATGTTGTGTAAGCTATAAGGGTGAGAAGAACTTAGCAAATAGCTTTGTTCTTGGCCCTGCGGATAGACACACGGACGTGTGTCTAGGCCATGTGTGACACACAGTCAGCCCACGGGCGTGTGCTTTGGCCGTGCGTCCCCTGCATGTTAGTATTTGAAGTCAGAATAGACCATGGACTAGTCACACGGGCGTGTGCCTAGGGCGTGTGGGATTAATCAGTGTTGGCCACTGGCTAGCCACACGGGCGTGTGTCTAGACTCTAGGCCGTGTTAAGATAGTCAGTGTGCACCACGGGTGGTAAGCAAGAGCGTGTGCCTTGGCCGTGGGGCATTGGCGCGAATCGCCGGGTTTTGGGCGCAGTTTGGGGACATGGGCGTGTGTGTCCATGCACGGGCGTGTCTAATCTTTGCGAGGCGTGTGAGACCTGTATAAAAGAGAAAAAATTTAAGATTGGAAAAGTTAGGTTTAGTCTCGAGAGCCCTCGTGTGTATGAGTGAGGCCTCGTAAGTCGAGAATGAGGTTGTTGAGATGACTTCAGAGAGTAGTTACGACGAGCTTAAGTGGCGATCAAGTGGTTTGAGTTCGGTAACGCCTCGGGCCCGGTTCCGGCGTAGAACCCGGGTAAGGGGTGTTACATAAAGTATATCCTGATAAAGTTAAAGCAGTGCTTGAATTGAATTCACCCAAGAATGTCGTTGAAGTTTATAGTTTCTTGGGTTTAGCAAGTTGCTGTAGAAGGTTTGTGAAAGGGTTTGCAATGTTGGCAACACCCCTCACACGTTTATTGAAAAAAAAAAGTTTGAATGAATTGATGATTGTCACCAAAGTTTTGAAATGTTGAAAGCAGTTTTAACAGAAGCTCAGATCTTAGCCCAACCAGAATCTAGCATGGAGTATATTGTTTATACTGATGTGTAACATCCCATTTTCAGTGGTGTCAAAAACAGTAGTTCCGGTACCACAAATTTGACTTTTGAGTCTGTGAATTTTTATTATTTTATTTTATTTATGTGGGTCAAATATAGGTCTAATAAATTTTGATTTGGTTAAATTTTGCTAATTGAGCAAAAGTTAAAGTATAAGTGGTTGTCTAGAAAGTTAAGTAATTTCGAAAAATGAGGTATCGGGACCTCGTTTCTATAAACCAAGCTCGTAAATATTTAATATAAATATTTACGGAGTGATTATATATGTGTAATAAATTTTGGTCTAGAAATTTTGATGATTTGATAATTAATTAAGGAAAAAGGTCTAAATCGTAAAAACTGTAAAAGTTAATCGTAATTGAATTTTATTAGTTAAAAGATTTAATTAATAAATGTTTAAGGCTTTATGTTGCAAATTACCCCATTTTTAGTTAGTGGACTGTTAGTATATGAATTAATGGTAATTTGTAATTGACATTTTAATTAAATTAAGTTAAAATAGTAATAATAAAATGTTAAAAATTAAAAATAAGGTATTAACCATCATCATTTTACTTCTTCACCGAACTTCAAACAAAAACACCATGGTTGAATGCTCCAAGGTTCAGCCAAGCTTGTATTTATGCTAGTAAGTCCTTTTGAAGTCTGTTTTTCATAATTTTTATGTTTTTGATATCATTACAACTAGGTCCAGTTAACCCATATCTCCGCTTTTGAAACTGTTAAAGATTTTGGATTTTGCCATTAATGAATTTATGTTTTCCTTGATGTTTGATGAAAGATTTATAATCTTGGTTGTTGTTTAGGACTATTTTCATAAGGAATTTTAGTTAATTTTTAGTTAAAGGACTAAGTTGATAAAATATTAAAATTAACATGAAATTCTTGATCGCTGTGAAGTCAGAGTTTTAAAATTTATAAAGATAATGATCGAACCTGGAAACTAACTATGACAACGATTGAGGCAAGTGCACCTATCGAACAGTAGTATAGCTTAGGCAAGACCGGATTGTCGAACCCAAAGGAACTAAAAGTACTAATACTAACTTTCTTTCTATTATTTAGCCTAAAATAAGAGAAGTTGTTTATTAATCTAAATTAACTAATTACTAAGCTAAAGACGCAAAGACAAAAAGAATGAATTGGGGAAATACTTGGGAAAAACTCAGTTGATTAAGACGATACCCTTAGGAAGAATCCACCTAGACTTCACTTGTTATCTAACACCGAACTGCACGATTTATTCACTTGACTTGATCCGTAGCACTCCTAATTTATATTAAAACCTCTCTCGAGGCGAATAACGTCTAACCCTAGGTTAATTAATTGAAATCTCTTTCCCATTAATAACCCCTAAAATAGCGAAAGAATCGATCTATGGACTCCCATATTAGGTTTCACCCTAATCCGGCAAAATCTCGTCACCCTATCTCTAGGTGCGCGATCAACTCCGCTTAATTATGCTAGATCTACTCTTAAGTAGGGACTTTTGGTCCACCACCTAAGCACATCATACTTGAATTAATATCCGCGAAATATCAACACAAGAATTAAGCACACATAATTAAGAACAAATCAAGTATTTATCATATAGTTCAGCAAATGATAACAAGATTCATCTAAGTTTCATCCCCCTCAGGTATCTGAGGGTTTAGTTCATAACAATAAAAGAAAACATCTCAGAAGAAAAGATAAAATAGAACATAAGAAATCCCTAAAACCCCCTGAAGGAATTGAAGAGGAGATCCTCCGTCTTGAGTAGAATTCCGGCTTCTTGAGATGGATCAACTGGCTATCCCTGAGCGAATCCCCACAAATCTGCCCTCTCTGGCCGAGCAAGACGCCCCTAAATGATAGCTTTGGGCTCCCCTCGACAGAGGGTTTCTATCAAACTCCCCGAATAAGTTGCCCCCTAGGGTGTTTATATAGGCTTTGATATGCCTTACTTGGCCTCCAAGTATCCAAATCTGAGTGGAGTTCCTACTTGGGTGTTTAAATAGACTTTGGATTGTGTTTCTTTGCCTCCAAGTATCCAAATCGAAACAAAACTTCTCTTGGCCGCGGCAGGGACACGACCATGGCACACGCCCGTGTGAATCGTGGCCAGGCCGTGTGGACTCCATTAATGAGGCACGACCATGTGGTCTTGGGTCCAGGCCGTGTCGATTTCTTCTTTGGCCCATTTTGGTCTGTTTTGAGCCCGTTTCTCGTTCTTTTTATTCTTGGGTGCTTTCCTGAGTATAAGACATGAAAAGAAAGGATTAAGAGCACCTTTTTACATAAATCAAGGGATAAATCATCCAAAAGTATGCTAAATGTGGGAATAAAATATGTTACTATTTCGGTTTATCAAATCCCCCACACTTAAGCTTTTGCTTGTCCTCAAGCAGAATTCTCAATTTACAATTAAAATGAACTTTCTATAATTCATAATTCCTCTCAACAATGTTTTGTCATAATTCATAGATAATTTATACATGGATAATTCAATTGAAAAAGTCCTAAGGATTCAAACAATCTAACTCATAGATTTGTAGCTTGAAAATATAGGCGTCTCCCCTTATCTAAATAATTACCTTTAATTCAAAACTGACAAGGATTGACATCCTCACTAGAGATTCACTCAAATCACTCAAAGTGTTAAAGGTTTAGGAAAAAGCGCTCAAAAGTCGAACATGAAAAGTTAATCCCATAGGCTTGCATGAAAATCAAATCTCCACCACTGTAATATGAGATGATGCACAAATCAAAAGGTCTTTGTCAGGGTTGTAACGGGGCTAGGGTTAAGGTGTGGATAGAGGCTGAATTAGAAGGTTAGAATCGAGATTGAATTGATAAATTACCTAACTAGAAATAATAAACTGAATAATTACATAATGGATTGAAACTTTAAACTAATAATATGAGCTTCTTCTTCAATATTTGGAATTCAAACGTATAAGCTCACTTAATCACAAAACTAATAATGAATAATGAATATACTTTGGTTGATTTTTTTTTAGAACAAATCATAAATACATAACAAAGGATAAATTACTGAAATAAAAACATAGTTAGACTATTAATCAAATCAAATCTCGATATAAGGGAAGTCAAAAGGAATGGGGATAACAAAAACAAAGGGTTTCTGGGTTAATATTAGCGGTTATGTCAATAAAAAGGGTTGTTAGGATTAAAAGGGGTTCAATAGGGGTTAATTGTGAAGGTAGGCTTTTAATGGAGTTAGTGGGTTAAAACCTAGGTGCCTTTATCATCTTTGTATATCAAATCATAGGTGTGGTCTCGATATGTATAAACGAGGCAAGTTCTAGAATAACAAATCAATGTTGACATACTCATAATTAATAAAGTGAGCATGAAAAAGAATATATGCTCTATAAGGCTCAAAATCTCACAAAAATTATGGGTATTTTTTACATCAACCTCGTAAGTTTCAAACTTCAAAGTAATATTTAAACTCAGTTCGACAACCTAACAAATTTTTAATTTCTGAAAAATAGACTTATCATGCTTGATTCTCTAGTATTCTTAAAATTTAATTATCAATGCACAATTATCAATGACTTAATCTAAAACATATCAATAAAAATCAGAAATCATTAGAAATTTCATCCTAATTAGTAATATGAGAAAATTACTTAAAAACAAGACTAAATTCAGGATTAATGAAAAAAAGTTTGGTACGTCTAAGATTCACCCCCCCACACTTAAGATGTACATTGCCCTCAATGTACAAATATAGATAATATAAATATAATAATAAAATCATAAGATAGGGAGAAAAAGAATACTTCCTGAATTTTGGATGGATTCCTTGAGTCGGAGGTGACAGATGACTTATGTAGCAGTGAATTACTCCTAGTGATTTATTCGTTATTTTGGAGTGTACAATTGAAACTACGAAGTCATTAGTTAGATGTCTCGGGGGCGGAATTAAATAAATGTTTGTTAGTAATATTCTAAGGTTAGATAGCCAATGATAATATGAATAAAATAAAGGTATTAAGCATAAAGGCAAAAGAGTTTAAATTAGGACAAATAAAAATTTAAAACACATGAATTAGAAATAAAGAAAATAAACATAAGGAAAATAGAAGGACTCAGAGGTCCTCATCGTCAGCTGGGGCCTGTGGTGATGGTGGTGTAGAAATATGGAAGTGGTGACAAATCTGCTGGAGGGTGGCCTCGATTCCGTCAAAGCGTTGAAATTGCTGGGTACAATACTGTTCGAATCGATCAAGGCGTGTAGAAATGTCCGAGAATGAAGCTACTGTATGGGAGGGCCGCTGGCTCGGGGGTGGTGCCTCCTGTGCTGGTGGGACATCATCAGTAATGTCCTCTGGCTCCTCCTCGTCCATGGGGGGCTAATCGGTACTGAGGAGGGTCGGTCCCACGACGATATTTTATCATCCTCATGTGTAGCATCGTCTGGATGCCCTGAGGTACCATATGACCGATCAGTGTTAGAGATGAGGTCTGAGTCTCGATTTTGAGGAGTTCAAAATGTCGAGCCAACCGGGTGATGTACGGGCCCATCGAGAGAATTCCCTTCCTTGCGGCTCTGTCTGGTGTTGGATCGCACGGGCTATGAAGTATGCAAGGTCAAAAATGTGCCCGTTTGACATGCACGATAAGTAGTAGACGTCGTGTGTATTTACCACGTCGGTGCTCTCACATCGACCCGTGATAGTGTGAGCTAGAATGGCGTGGATGTACCATAGGGATGGGGGAAGGGCTGTCGCCTTGGAGCGACTGGGGTCGTAGATGCCCGTGTTGGTGGCTAAGCTGTGCCAACAACGGTGATGGGAATCTTGATGGAATGGCGGTTTAGCTCACGAGTGGGTTTTCTGATACAAACTCATCTGTATAGAGTCCGAGCGTCGTCCTGAATTGTGGTATGCTCAGTTGTCATACCGTGCCCCCTAGCTAGAATTGAATTGTGCCCGGGTCATCGTATTTTGCCATCACCGTCTGTAGGGTAAAAGTGGCGCAAAACTCTAGGGTGAGTTCTAAGTATGTTGGCTCGATGATGGAGAAAAATTGTTCCCATGGCTCAGTCATGAGAAGTGCTCGGATATCGACTGCTAGCCCGACCTGTTCCAAAGCGTCCCTGTCAATGTACCTACCGGTGCCAAGAGGTCGTGCTCGAAAAGCCTTGTACCGTTCCTCCTGGGCGTTCTGAGTAAATTGGAGGAAGGGGTGTCGTACTTCGGCAGAGGCACTGGTTGAGGATGAGCCGGGTCCCTTTCTTTTCTTAGAGGGGGCGGCAGCGGTTCTTTTTCCTCTCGATGATGACATTGTACCTGAGAATAGTAAATGTTCAAGTAAGGTTTAAATCAAGCACTTTTGTCTAGACCCGAGATATTTGAAGGCTAAATACGATAATTATAACTACGAGCAACTAATTCTATCTAATTTAAAGTAAATATCTAAAGCAAAATATAGCAATCAAAATGAGTTTGCAAGAGGGTAAAAAACACTAATAGGTGAAAAAGAAACTAGATAATCATGAAAATGTAAACAAGTTCTAAAGAAATTATTCTGAAAGAAAATAAAAAGTAAGAATAAACAAAATATTATAAACAAAATATTCTTTAAATCAAACAATCATTAAGAAAATAAAGTGATGAGGGGAACCAACAAGTTTTTAGAATATGGTAGTGTGAATCGACGGAACACGGGCGGAGCACGGTGGTGCTGTAATTTTCTGGAGGTGCACGGCGGTGGCGAGGGCGTGGGTTTCCTGCAACACGGTGGTGGCGAGGGCGTGGGTGCAGTTTGTGTATGGGTTTTGGAGAGAAGGGAAGGTTGATGGGTTTTGGGGGTTAAAATGTGGGTGGTTTTGGGTATGGTGGCCGGATTTGGGATAAAGAGGCTGAGAAAATCGATTTAGGGTTGGTTTGGGGAAGATGAGCGATTTAAGTTGCTTAAATAGAGGTGGGAGCACGGGCAAGGGCCACGCCCATGCTAAAGTTTAATTAGCCTGTGTTTTTTGTGTTTTTCAGATTTGGGCGCGTTTGTGGTGTTTGGGCACGGCCGTGGGTAAAGTGGCACACCCGTGTTCTTCTTCATACGGTTGTTCAAAACGGGCGTGTTCCGCCCGTGTTCGAAAAGTCAGTATAGTCTATGGTTGTGAAGCACGGGCGTGTTGAGCCTGTGTTTGGCAAGTCAGTATAGTCCACGGTTTCTCAGCACGAGCGTGGGGCTATTGTTGTAGCCCGTGTTGAGGATAAAAGTCACCTTTGTCGAGCACGGCTATAAGTACGCCCGTGTTTTCGTCCCATGGCTTCCACATGGCCACGTGCACGCCCGTGTGCAAGGCCGTGTGGTCTAAAACCTGCACTTTATTGGATTGATTAGTATGGGATTAAATGCTAAAAATTAAGAATCTAATGTTAGTGTGGTTAATGCTCAGGTTGCCTCCCGAGAAGCGCTCGTTTAAAGTCTTAAGCTAGACTTACCCTGTTTTCATTTTAAATAGAAGGTTCATGGAGCTGAAGCTCCTCTCTCATATCCCTAAAATCTTCACCATTATAAATTTTGAGTCGGTGACCATTTACCTTGAATGTGCCTTGAGTGGGATGAGTTACCTCGATTGTGCCATAGGGAAAAATTGTTTTGATCATGAATGGACCTGACCATCTTGATTTCAGTTTCCCAGGGAATAGTTTAAGCCTCGAGTTGTATAGCAGGACTAAGTCCCCTACTTTGAATTGTCTCGATTTCTTTAGACGAGCATCATGGCGTCGCTTTGTTGCCTCCTTGTATAATTTTGAGTTCTCGTAGGCATCAGCTCTCCATTCGTCTAGCTCGTTCATCTGTATTATTCTCTTCTCACCTGCAGTTTTAATATCGTAATTCAAAAATTTTATAGCCCAGTAAGCTTTATGTTCTAACTCAAATGGTAGATGACAACTTTTTCCGTAGACAAGTTTGTACGGGGATGTTCCTAAAGGGGTTTTAATGGATGTTCTATAGGCCCATAAAGCATCGTCTACTTTTATTGCCCAATCTTTCCTGTTGGATTCAACTATTTTCTCTAAGATCCGCTTAAGTTCTCGGTTTGCTACTTCTACCTGCCCACTGGTTTGAGGGTGATATGGGGTAGCTATCCTATAGTGTACTCCATATTTTTTAAGACCTTATCAAATTGAGTATTACAAAAATGAGTACCCCTATCACTAATGATGGCTCTAGATGTTCCGAATCGAGAAAATAGTTTCTTAAGGAACTTAACTACTACCCTGGCATCATTGGTCGGTAAAGCTTCAACTTCCACCCATTTTGACATATAATCAACTGCTATTAGGATGTACTTATTTCCGAATGAACTAGGGAATGGACCCATAAAATCAATACCCCATACATCAAATATTTCACAAGATAGCATATATGTTTGAGGCATTTCATCACGTTTAGAAACATTACCTGTTCTTTGGCATTTATAACATGAAGCGACATACATGTTGGCATCTTTGAATAGAGTGGGCCAGTAAAAACCTGATTCGAGTATTTTATGTGTTGTCTTAATGCCACTGTAGTGTCCTCCTAAAGGTCCTGGATGGCAATGTTGTAGGATTTTGCTTGCTTTTGTCTTTGTAACGCATCTTCGAATTACCTGATCTACACAAATGCAGAAAAGAAAGGGGTCCTCCCAGAAATAGTTCTTCACATCAGAAAAGAATCGCCTTTTTTGATGATGTGTTAGCTTTTTCGATAGGACGTTAGCGGCTAAATAATTCGCAATATCTGTAAACCATGGTACCTCGGAGCAGGTTATAGAAAAGAGTTGTTCCTCAGGGAATGAGTCGTTTATCTCACTTCCGTCGAGTTCTTCGAGATGTGGGTTCTCAAGCCTGGAGAGGTGATTTGCTGCAAGGTTTTCAGCTCCCTTCTTATCCTGTATTTCCAGGTCAAATTCCTGTAAAAGTAAAATCCATCTTATGAGTCGTGGTTTTGCATCATGTTTATTAAAAGATAACGAATAGCAGAGTGGTCAATGTAAACGACAACTTTAGATAATACTAGATATTGTCTGAATTTATCAAACGCAAACACCACAGCTAGTAATTCTTTTTCAGTAGTAGTATAATTTTCTTGTGCGGCTGTTAATGTCTTGCTGGCATAATAAATTGGCTGGAAGTGCTTGTCTTTTCGCTGTCCTAAAACTACACCTACTGCAAAATCACTTGCATCACACATTAGTTCAAAAGGGAGATTCCAATCAGGGGCAATTATAATTGAGGCGTTTATTAATTTCTCTTTAAGAATATTAAATGCATCTAAACATTCCTGATTAAAATTAAAAGGTACATCTTTTTCTAGCAATTTCGTTAGAGGCTTAGCTATTTTAGAAAAATCTTTAATAAATATTCTATAAAATCCTGCATGTCCTAAAAAGCTTCTAATAGCCTTAACTGAACTAGGAGGAGGTAATTTCTCTATGGTTTCGACCTTTGCTTTATCTACCTCGATTCCTTTACTAGAAATTTTATGTCCTAATGCAATTCCCTCTTGTACCATAAAGTGGCATTTTTCCCAATTTAAGACAAGATTTGTCTCCTCACATCTCATTAGAACTCGTTTTAAGTTTTTAAGGCAAAGGTGGAAAGAATTACCGAATACCGAGAAATCGTCCATAAATACCTCCATAATGTCTTCCACAAGTTCGTCAAAGATTGCCAACATGCAACGCTGAAAAGTAGCAGGAGAATTACATAATCCAAAAGGCATTCTATGATAAGCAAACGTACGATATGGACATGTGAATGTTGTCTTCTCTTGATCTTCAGGTGCTATTGGGATTTGAAAATAGCCGGAGAGTCCATCTAGGAAGCAATAGTACATATGCCCAGATAACCTTTGTAACATTTGATCAATGAAGGGCAAAGGAAAGTGATCTTTTCTAGTGGCGTCGTTCAGCTTCCTGTAATCAATGCAGACTCTCCAACTTGTAACTATTCTAGTGGGAATTAGTTCATTCTTCTCGTTGGCTACCACCGTCATGCCTCCTTTCTTTGGAACAACCTGCACAGGACTTACCCAATTGCTGTCAGAAATAGGATACATTATTCCAGCATCTAGAAGTTTAATTACCTCTACTTTCACAACTTCTTTTACGTTGGGATTCAATCGTCTTTGAGGTTGCACACATGGATTGTATTCCTCTTCCATTAAAATTTTGTACGTGCAAAACGATGGGCTTATTCCCTTAATGTCAGAGATTTTCCAAGCTATGGCTATTTTATGTTCTCTTAGTACCTGTATCAACTCCACTTTTTCCTTGGGTTCCAATTCTGAAGAGATAATTACTGGTAGCGTAGAATTATCCCCGAGGAATGCATATTCTAAGTGTTTCGGCAACTATTTTAATTCTAACTTGGGTGGCTCATCAATAGAGGGTTTTTGTTTTAGTTCGTTATTGACTTCAATGCTCTCTTTTTCCGTTTTTCTAGATGAAGATGTATTTGATTCAGCTTGTCAACTTCATCTTCTTCCCCTCTTCTTGAGTCGAGCACGGTTCCATCGTGTCGTCATGTATAATTTCCTGTAATGAGTTTTGAATGATATGATCAGTAGTATCAACAAAATAACAGGAATCATCTTGTTCTTTAGAATATCGCATGGCATCATTAATTTGAAAAATAATTTCCTCATCGCCTATTCTTAATGCAAGTTTACAGTCACCTACATCGATAATGAATTCTAGCAAAGAGCTAAAAAAAGGGCGCCCTAAAATTAAGGGAACCTCAATATCCTCATCCATGTCAAGCACAAGAAAATCAACAGGGAAAATAAATTTATCAATTTTTACCAAAACGTCCTCGATAACTCCTTTAGGATATTTAATCGATCTATCACTAATTAAATACTCATCCTAGTGGGTTTTGGTTCCCTAGATCTAGTTGTTTAAACATTTTATAAGGCATTAAATTAATACTCGCACCTAGATGGAGTTAATGCTTTCTTACTATTTAAACTACCAATTAAACAAGGAATAGTAAAACTTCCCGGTCTTTTAATTTGGTTGGTAACTTGTTTTGAAGGATGGTGAACATTCTTCATTAAGCTCCATGATTGATACTTCTTCAAGCTTCTTTTTATTCGTCAGAGTTCTTTTAAGAATTTTGTGTATGCTTAGGCATCCGTGAAATGGCTTCAACAAAGGATAAGTTAATATGTATTTGTTTAAAAGTTCAAGAAATTTACCGTATTGGGCATCTAATCGGTATTTCTTAAACTTTCTTTGGGTATGGGATTGATGGTTTACTTTCTTTGCACTTGGAGTTACATCCTCAACTCCTCATCCTTTGTTTTGTCATCTTCATGTGGTATTTTTTCTTTGGTTCGACTAACTCCTTTCCACTTCTCGTATTACCGCCTTTACCTGTTATGTTCCTTTAGAAAAAATCTCTGATTGAATTTCAGAAACTATCTTAGTAAGTTGCCCAACTGACTTAGTAATTTCCCCAACTGACTTAGTAAGTTCTCCAACTTGGTTCTCGATCCCTTTGATCGATGCTTGTTGGGTCTTAAGGGTGGTTTCAGTTTCTTGGAGACGGTTTTCTATGGATGCCATGAATCTTATCAGCATCTCTTCAAGGTTCGGCTTCTTCTCCTGTGGATAGGGCTGATTTTGGAAATTTTAAGGAGGTTGTTGTCTTTGATTTCCTTGATTTCCTTGACCTCCCCACGAAATATTTGGGTGGTTCCTCCAACCTGGGTTATAATTATTACTATATGGGTTATTACTAGATCTGAAATTGTTACCTATATAGTTCATCTATTCGCCTCTCTGTGTCGGTTGGTAGGGTGGGTACTCGAGGATTCGCCACGGTTCCACTTGCGTAAGGCGCCTTTGCATTCATTGGATGTACTGCGAAGAACACAAACTATCAAGCTTTTACTCATCATCTCTACCGTGTTGATAGCATGGTTCTTTGCATCTATGTTGAAAACTCAGTGATTTTGTTGGTTTGGTCCTTGTAACTTCGTCACCGATAGTTATTGGTGACATCTCTTCAATAAACTCGTAAGTCGATTCGGGAGTTCTATTGTTCAGGGTTCTACCGGCGGCTGAATCAATTAGTTGCCTCGTTGAGGGGTTTACACCGTTATAGAAAGTTTGGACTTGGAGCCACAAGGGTAAACCATGGTGCGGACACCTTCTCAAGAGATCCTTATATCTCTCCCATGCGTCATATAATGTCTCTAAATCCATCTGCACAAAAGAAGAGATATCATTCCGTAATTTGGACGTTTTGGCCGGTGGGAAATATTTTAATAAAAAAATTTTGGTCATTTGATCCCATGTGGTGATTAACCCTCGTGGTAACGAGTTTAACCACTGTTTGGCTCTATTTCTAAATGAAAAGGGAAATAACCGAAGCCTTATGGCATCATCAGAAACGCCATTTATTTTGAATGTATCACAGAACTCTAAAAAATTAGCTATATGAGTGTTTGGGTCTTCGTCCTGCAAACCATCAAATTGAACAAATTGTTGAATCATTTGTATAGTGTTAGGCTTTAATTCAAAATTATTAGTAGCTATAGCAGGCCTAACAATACTTGATTCTGCTCCTGTTAAATGAGGTTTAGCATAATCATACATAGTACGCGGAGCATTATTTTCTGCCACATCTTGTGGTGGTGGATTATTTCCGTCCATCCCTTCAGTAGGATTGGATCTGTCTTCTCGCTCTTCTTCTTGGTAATTTAGGGCTCGCCTAATTTCTTTGCGATTTCTACGAGCGGTAGCTTCAATATCACTGTCGTATACTAGTGGTCCTCTCGGGTTCCTTCTAGTCATAAACTAGAGGTACCTGATAGGAAAAGAAAGAAAGAAAATTTAGCAAAGTTAAAATTTAAACTTAAAAGTAAATTACATAAAATAAAATAAAAAAAAATAATGGCTAAAGTAATAAAAATAGAGCTTTCTTAATATTTTAGTTCCCTAAGAGCGGTGCCAAAAACTTGATCGTTGTGAAGTCGAGTTTTAAAATTTATAAAGATAATGATCGAACACCGAAACTAACTATGACAACGATTGAGGCAAGTGCACCTATCGAGCGAAGAGTATAGCTTAGGCAAGATCGGATTGTCGAACCCAAAGGAACTAAAAGTACTAATACTAACTTTCTTTCTATTATTTAGCCTAAAATAAGTGAAGTTGTTTATTAATCTAAATTAACTAATTACTAAGCTAAAGACGCAAAGACAAAAAGAATGAATTGGGGAAATACTTGGGAAAAACTCAGTTCATTAAGACGATACCCTTAGAAAGAATCCACCTAGACTTCACTTGTTATCTAACACTGAACCAGATGATTTATTCACTTGACTTGATCCGTAGGACTCCCTAATTTATATTAAACCCTCTCTCGAGGCGAATAACGTCTAACCCTAGGTTAATTAATTGAAATCTCTTTCCCATTAATAACCCCCTAGAATAGCAGTATATCGATCTATGGACTCCCATATTAGGTTTCACCCTAATCCGGCAAAATCTCGTCACCCTATCTCTAGGCGTGCGATCAACTCCGCTTAATTATGCTAGATCTACTCTTAAGCAGGGACTTTTGCTCCACCACCTAAGCACATCATACTTGAATTAATATCCACGAAATATCAACACAAGAATTAAGCACACATAATTAAGAACAAATCAATTATTTATCATATAGTTCAGCAAACGATAATAAGATTCATCTAAGTTTCATCCCCCTCAGGTATCTGAGGGTTTAGTTCATAACAATAAAAGAAAAAATCTTAGAAGAAAAGATAAAACAGAACATAAGAAATCCCTAAAACCCCTTGAAGGAATTGAAGAGGAGATCCTCCGTCTTGAGTAGAATTCCGGCTTCTTGAGATGGATCAACTGGCTATCCCTGAGCGAATCCCCACAAATCTACCCTCTCTGACCGAGCAAGACGCCCCTAAACGATAGCTTTGGGCTCCCCTCGACAGAGGGTTTCTGTCAAACTCCCCGAATAAGTTGCCCCCTAGGGTGTTTATATAGGCTTTGAAATGCCTTACTTGGCCTCCAAGTATCCAAATCTGAGTGGAGTTCCTACTTGGGTGTTTAAATAGACTTTGGATTGTGTTTCTTTGCCTCCAAGTATCCAAATCCGAGCAAAATTTCTCTTGGCTGTGGCAGGGACACAGCCATGGCACACGCTCGTGTGAATCGTGGCCAGGCCGTGTGGACTCCATTAATGAGGCACGGCCGTGTGGTCTTGGGTCCAGGCCGTGTTGATTTCTTCTTTGGCCCATTTTGGTCCGTTTTGAGCCCGTTTCTTGTTCTTTTTATTCTTGGGTGCTTTCCTGAGTATAAGACATGAAAAGAAAGGATTAAGAGCAACTTTTTACATAAATCAAGGGATAAATCATCCAAAAGTATGCTAAATATGGGATTAAAATATGTTACTATTTCAGTTTATCAATTCTTATGAAAATGTAATAATTATGGGCTATATAGGGATTATGGAAAATTCGGTTGTCATGATTTGAGTTTAATTATGTTAAATTTGAAGTTTCGGGTTTATAGACTAAATTGAATAAAAGTTGAAAGTTTAGGGTTAAAGTGTAAAATTTTGATAAAGGGTAAATTGCATGAATTAAAGTTTTTTAAAGTATTTGGATTGTTTAATTGAATGAAATTATCATATTTACATCAAGAATCGGATCATACAAAGAATAATTGAGATAAAGGGAAAATCATGGATTAGTCCCTACAGGTCAGCCGTTAGCATATTCTAGGTAAGTTCATCGCATTATAGAATAAAGTTATATGTTTATAAATTATTTTGTTTTCTATTTTTTTTTAAATTGAGTTATGATTGAATATTTATTAATGAAATTTAATTATGTATTGTTTATAATTGAGTGTAAAGTAAAAGTGTACTATTCGGAAGTTGAGAAATGGTTGTGAAATATGAATGATATTGTTTCGGAATGGATGAAATAAATATATGGTATGTGTACATATATTGTGGAAGTGCCTACGATTTTATTATTGTGATGGATTCAATTTAAATGCCCGTTTGAACATAGTAAACGATTAGGATACAACTAGCATGCCAATAGGGTTCAAATGCGCGCTTGTACAGGATTACCCTTTGGTGCCTCTATTTATAGTTTGGTGCCTCTGTTTGTACTTTGATGCCTCTGTTTTCACTTTGGTGCCTCTGCTTTCACTACGGTGCCTTCGATTGCACATTCGTGCCTCTATTTTCACTTTGGTGCATGTGTTATGCATCCTCTATGCTTTTGGTCTAGTGTAGTTTCCCAAGTACCCAAGTCAAGTTACTATAGTTCATCGTGCTATGTTTTAATTTATTTAAATTTTATTTACTGGCTAAATTCTATTGTATAATTATATTTATACTAAATAATAAATTTTACAATGAGATGTTCGTTTATAGATGTTGTTGGTTACATTGAGAAATTGTGGTTAATGGAATTGGTTAAGCCTTTTTGGAAAGTGTCATTTATGTTTATATATATAAGTATGAATTGTTCGTTTGGAACTACTGTATTATATGAATTATTCAATTGAATGGTTTGATAATAACGTTAAGTGACAATTGTAATGATTGTCAGGGTATAGTTATGAAAACTCCTTTAATATCAATTTATAAGTTGAGGTAAGATGATATTGAATTCATGAATCATATGGAAAAGGTATAGTTATGAAAACTCTTTTAATATCAATTTGTAAGTTAAGGTAAGGTGAAATTGAATTCATGAATAATATGGAAATGTTATGTGATGAATTAAATATTTGATGACTATGTGTTTAAAAGTTGTTTGAACAATATTGAAACGATGGGAAAGTTTATAGTTATATGTATGAAACGCACACTTTATAAATGCAATATTAGTGTCAAAGTCATGTGTTTAAAAGAAATGGAATGTGAATGTGAATTGACATGGTCAATTGGTTGATGCATTTTATATGTTGAATCTTTCCTATTGAATGACACATAATTTTGTCGTATTAAATGATTAAGAGATTATACGATTGATATGAGAAACACTCACCTAATTGTTTTAAATGTTTTGTCAGGAATTCGTATTAAATTTAGTTATATTCGTTTACTAAATTGTAAACCGAGGTAAGAGTTTTTTTTAAATACTTATAAACTTACTAAGCTTTATAAGCTTACTCTGTCTCCTTTTCTTGTTTTCTATAGCTATTGTTTTGCGAAACTGGTCGGGCGGATCAGCTTCAGAGGTCACACTATCCAACCCTTTTTTGATAGCTATTATTTTTAACTGTTTTGGTTTGTGGCATGTATGTAGGATTTGAAATGGTCAAAGTTATATTACCAGTTGAAATTTTAATTAAATATACGTGGTGATGATGTTAAATGATATGTTTCATGTTATTACTTTTGGTAGGGAAATGTTTTGTGCCATTGAAGGATGAAGTATGTTTTGGTCTTGAATTTATATTTTTGAATGGTTATGGAATAGATCATTTTGAGTTTGTGATTTATAACATGAATGTATAGAAATAAATAGGAATAAATGGTAGTTTGCCATGATTATTATGTATGAAATTAAATGTGACTGCAACTTAATTGGTAAAATTGATGGATAGATTTGTTATTTGAATTGTGGTGTCAATGAGGGCACATCGGTTAGGTACTTAGGTTGGATGTTTTTGGCATGTTTTGAGCTCGTTTAAGTGTATTTTTTAGTAGGTTTAATTTCTGGGAAAGGAGTTTCTCGTAGTCAAAGTAAATATAATTTGGTAAACTTGCAATTGAAGGCATTATTAGGGGCACACAGCCTGGGACATAGCCGTGTGCTACACACGGTCTCTTCACATGGCCGTGTGTCTCAAGTTAGTATGTACCACGGTCTAGCACATGGCCTGCGGCACGGCCATGTTTCCCTATTTCAAATACCCACACGGACGGACACACGAGCTGGGACACGTCTGTCTGTCTTAACTTCGAATGTTCACATGGTCTGGGTTATGTCATGGCCTGGCCACACTGCCATGTGACCACTGTTTTTCAAAATTTTCAAGTTTTTCCAGAATTTTCTAATTTATTTTTATTTGATCCCAATTTGCAAACTATTTTTAGGGCCATGTAGGCTCAATTTAAAGCCCATAAATGTATTTTTACCATGATTAGATTCAATTGTTATATGTTAGCAGTTATTTTGTCTAGTTGTTTTTGTGGTGAAGTTAAATGTTCTGTTTTGCTCGGTACTACTCTGTAACCCTAATTTGACAACGGAGACAGGTTAGGGGTGTTACATAATGCATCATTGAATGGATTTGGATGTGTACTTATTTAGAGAGGTAAAGTTGTGGTGTATGCATCATGCCACATTTAACTCAAGCCACATGAGAAGAATTATCTAACTCATTATATAGAGCTAACAGTAGTAATTTTGGCGTTAAATATTTGGAGACACTATCTTTACAGGGGAAAGTGTCCTGTGTTTTTAGATCATAAGAGTTTGGTGTATCTGATGACACAAAAGGATTCGAATCTATGCCAAAGATATTTCATCAAACTTCTGAAAGATTATGATCTAACTATTGAGTATTATCCTAGAAAAGCTAATGTAGTAGCAGATGCCTTAAGTTGAAAAATAGTGGTAGCATTAGCATCCCTTCGAACAAGAGTAAGTATGGTTGATGATAGGTCATTTTTGGTGGAGTTAATTATTCGACCATCCTTCCTCTCTTAGATTTTGGAAGAGTAGATGAAATATGTACAGCGTAACATTTATAAACAGCGTCTAGTATCAGGTGGAACAATAAACTTCAACTTGGGAAAAGATTGTGAACTTCGGTTTATGAAAAGAATGTATGTGCCTACTGGGAATGGTTTAAGGAAAGAATTTTTAAGAGAGGCTTATCAATGACCCTTCTCACTCCATCTAGGAAATTTCAAAAGGTATCGAGATTTGAAAAATCTATATTGGTGACCTAAAATGAAGAAAGAAATAGCAAAATACGTTTCAACTTGTTTGACTTGCCAACGAGTTAAAGGAGAGCATAAAGTTCCTTCAGGTAAGTTGTATCCTTTGGTGATACCTGAGTGGAAGTGGGATAAGATTACTATGTATTTTGTATTAGGCCTTTCCCTCAGTCCTTCGAAGAAGAATTCAGTTTGGGTGATCGTAGACCAACTCACTAGATCAGCTCATTTCCTGCCAGTACACACCACATATTCACTAGAAAAGTTAGCTGAGCTTTATGTCTATGAAATTGTATGCCTTCATGGAATTCCATCATCTATAGTTTTAGAACAAGACCAAAGATTTACATCGAAGTTTTGGAAGAAATTACAAAGATCGTTGGGAACCAAACTGTGATTCAGTACGACATTTCACCCTCAGTCAGATGGACAGTCAAAAAGAGTAAGTCAAGTCCTGGAACACATACTAAGAAATTGTGTGATTGACTTTGGGCTAAATTGCGAAAGATATCTTCCTTTGGTAGAATTTTCGTATAATAATAGTCATCATGCCAGTTTGGGTATGTCACCATTTGAAGCTCTGTATGAAAGAAGGTGCAGAACACCCACTTGTTGGTTAGAGCTCTGTGAAAGGAAATTAGTTGGTCCTGAGTTAGTTCGAGAAATAGAGGAAAAAGTTTCAATCATCCACAATCATCTAAAAGTTACCCAAGATCTCCAGAAAGCTTATGTTGATCTGAAAAGGATAGAGATCTCATTTAAAGTTGGTGACAAAGTGTTTCTAAAGGTCTCTCCTTGGAAGAAAATCATAAGGTTTGTTTAGAAGGGAAAGTTAAGCCCACGTTTTGTAGGACCGTATGGGATCTTTGAACAAGTTGGGCCAATGGCATACAAGTTGGCATTACCACCAGAGTTATCGAAGATTCATTATGTGTTCTATGTGTCTATGATAAGAAGGTATAGATCAAATCCAAACCATGTTGTGCAAATTAAAGACTTAGAAGTAGAACCAAATATATCATATGAAAAGGAGCCTATTCGCATCTTAGCAAGAGAAGTGAAAGAGCTAAGGAATAACGGAATCCCATTGGTCAAAGTGTTATGGATAAATCACAATACAAAATAAGCTATCTGGGAAAAAAAAGTTTAATGAAATAACAGTATCCTCATGTAACAGTCTGGTTTAGACCCTAGTCGGAATAGTGGTTTCGAAACCACAAATTTGAGTCAGAAAAATATTTTAATATTATTTTTCGAGTCTATAGTATGAGAATTGGTATGTGTGAAAATTTCTGTGATTTAATTTGATCATTTGTGTGCTTAATTTGAGAAAATGACTAAATTGAATAATAGGTAAAAGTGACATTCTATATGTTAATGTGCTTAATTGAGTTGGCTTTTAAATGTAATGGCCTTATGAGGCAATTAAGCCATTTTATAAGTTAGTGGATGGTAATGGACAAATATGACCTTAATGTATATAAGTTTCAAATATTAATTAAAAGGTTAATACAGTAAATAATCTAATAATATGATTATAATAAAACAAAAATATGAAAATGGTGGAGTTGTTCATCTTTTGGTGCCGAAAATAAGAAAAGAGAAAGGGTTTTAAGCTTGTATAATATTCGGCCATCAAGTTCTTTGATTCAAGGTCAGTTTTTGTTCGGTTTTTGATAATTTCTATGTTTTTTGTAATCGTTGCTTCGTGTTCTTCAAAATCCATGTCTTAATTTTGTGAATTGATGAAGATTTTGAAAAGTGCCATTGATGAAGTCATGAGCTTTGTGATGGTTGTTGATGAAATATGAAATATATGTTTTAGATTAACATGTTTTGTCTTTGGATTTTTAGTGAATTTGAGTAATTTGGACTAAATTGAGAAAATAATATTTTGAGGGACTAAAATGTGAAATAAATGAAACGTAGTGACTTGTATGATCATAGTGAACATTCGGCTAAGCATGGGTATATAGAGATTTTGTGTATTTTGTGATTTTGTGAAATAAGGACTAAAATGCCAAAATGTGAAAATGTGAGGGCTAATTTGTAAATTGCCCTAAATATGTGTACTTGGATTGAATTGAATGAATTTGTGAGTAAAATAGTTAAATTTGAATATGTATAGATCAAGAACCGAAGAAAACAGATTTAGATCGAGGAAAGTCGAAAGTAGTTGAATAGCCTTTCGTTTCTGTTCTTCCCGTACGAGGTAAGTTTATATACAAATAAATGTATTTGTGTTGATTTATGTATGTTCATATGAAATTTAATTGTGATGAATGAGATCGAGATGATATATATACATGGAGTCCGAGAAAGTATCGACAATACATCAACATTCAAGAAGTCCCGTATGAACCTAGGAATAGATAGGATTGTATATGTCATGACATAGGTGTCCGATATATGATATCGTGTAAGACCACGCCTGGGACGTTGGCGTCGATTTGAGATTTACGTGTAAGACCATGTCTGGGATATCGGCATCGTATTTGATTCGTGTAAGACCCTGTCTGGGACAGTGGCATCGATATTTGGTTACATGTAAGACCACGTCTGGGTCGTTGGCATTGTACTCTTATTCTGAGTATTTTGAGTATCCTATTTGATTCCGAATGGTTCAACGAGCAATTCCGAGAAATGAAAGACTAAGTATAATGTACAACTGAAACAGGTACGTTTGAAATGTACACTATGTATGTGTATGAAAGGTAAGTATATATATATGAACTATCCTAGGTGAATTATGTGCTTGGATCTGATGAAATAATATGTGATATATATATATGAAAATGTGCTATGATCAAAGGAGGTATTTGGTGACATAATATTGTTGGTAAGAAATGGCTATACAAATGAGCCAAGGATGAATTAAGAATTTGCAAATGATATATATAAATGAATGATCTTGAGTTTGATATGATACTTAATGTTTATACGTTAAGTTTATTTGTATCTAGCTTACTAAGCTTTTGAAAGCTTACTTTGTGTGTGTTTACTATGGTTTATAGATCGCTAAAGCTACGAAAGGCTCAGGGATCGTCGAGGATCGTCATCACACTACCCAATCTTATTTTGGTACCTTTTGAAAGTGTATATACTAAAGTATGGCATGTATAGGCTAGTCACTTTGAATTATGTTTGAGATATGTACATAGCCATGTGATATGGCTAGATAAATGATTATGGTATGAATGAGTAGTCATGCTATATGATGCTTGGTTTTGGTATGGTTTGATGGTTAGTGTAATGGTCAAAATAATGGTAAGCTTATTGATGCAAAGTAAGCATATAATTGATGAATGGTGGTTAAAATGAAATGTTAAGTTTGTGATGAATTATACTTGGAAATGTTTGTCATTTACTTGAGCTGATTGTTGCATAAGATGGGGTGCTTGAAATGCTTTTGAATGCTTGAAAAAGTTGGTTATTTTGGCATGATTGGAATTGGTATGATGCTTGTAGGGATAGCCTAAAGTGTGGGTGGCATTTTGGCCTTGCAAATGGCCTATAATTGCCCACACAGTTGAGCACACGGGCGTGTGGCTCGACCGTGTCCTTCGTGGTAAAAATTTCAAAACAAGTCAGGCTCGACCACGGGCTGGACACACGAGGGTTTGACTGGCCGTGTGGTGCAAGTCAGGCCCGACCACGGGTGAGACACACAGGCGTGTCTCAGGCCGTGTGGTCAAGTCAGTATGTATGCCCTGTTTTGACACGGATCGGGCACATGGGCGTGTCTGAGGCCGTGGGAGGCACACGGCCTGCCCACACGGACGTGTGACCTCTGTAACTTTGAAAAATGTTTGAATTCTGGAAAAATTTTGTATGATCTCGGTTTAGTCCCGACCCCTTTCTAATGTATGTTTAAGGTCTCGTAGACCTCATTAAGGGACTATATGTTTGTCTTCTGATATGATTAAACGATGTTATATTCTATGATGTGAGATGTTCGTAAAAGTTTTTGATTGTCCGGTAATGCCTTTTAACCCTAGACCGGCGATGGTTATGGGTTAGGGGTGTTACATTTGATTGGTATCAGAGCTATGGTTTAGTCGATTCTAGGACTAACGTAGCGTATGAGAGTCTAGCTATACATGCCATATATACGAACTGTAATAGTGTGATGAATCCTGACATATAAAATGTGTTTTCGTATAGTAAATGGATCCCAAAAGAGCTGTAGTTGACGATGTTGAAAGTAATGCGTCTGCTCCCGCTCAAGGAACAGTGCCATCTTATTCGAGACTGGCTACTAGCGGTCAGGAAGGTGAGGCTAAACAAGCCTTCTTCCAAATGATGAATGAGTGGTTCACTCAGTACGTAAGAACAAATCCGGCTGTTACATAACCTCCGCCCCCGTCTAATCCTCCTCAGACTTCTGTTGTACCTCCGGTTGTGAATCTAAATCTGTTGAATAAACCTTCAGTCGAAAAGATCCGTAAATATGGGGCCGAAGAATTCAGGGCCACTAGTGATGATGATGCTGAGAGAGCTGAGTTTTTGCTCGAGAATACAATCCGAGTATTTGATGAAATGTCATTGACTACTGAAGAATGCATAAAATGTGTTGTTTCTTTGTTACGAGATGCAGCTTATCAATGGTGGAAGACTTTGATTTCTGTTGTTCCAAAAGAACGGGTTACATGGGATTTCTTCCAGTCTGAATTCTAAAAGAAATACATTAGCCAGATATTTATAGATCAAAAACGGAAAGAGTTTCTGGAATTGAAACAGGGTCGCATGTCTGTCACCGAGTATGAACGTGAGTTCGTGAGACTAAGTCAATATGCTCGGGAATGTGCCTCAACTGAAGCGACAATGTGCAAAAGGTTTGAAGATGGTCTGAATGAAGATATTCGTTTGCTTGCTGGGATTCTGGAAATAAAAGAGTTTGTTGTGCTTGTTGATCGAGCATGTAAAACTGAAGCACTCGGGAAAGATAAAAGAAAAGTTGAATCTGAAGCCAGAGATGTGAGAAAGAGATTCTCAAGTAAATCATTTCAGTCTGCTTCAAAGAAATTCAGAGATGAGCATAGTCGTTCAAAGGCTAATGTGGGACATTCGAACAGAGATCGAGCTAGATCGCAGTCGAACTTCAAAGCTCCAGCAACTTTAGTAGCTAGCGTTGGAAATGCCCGATTCGATCGACCTGAATGTAAACATTATAGAAAAAGACATCCGGGTAGTTGTAGATTGAATAACCAAGCCTGTTTTAGATGTGGATCATTAGACCATTTCATCTGAGACTTCCCAGAGTTTGTTGAGCAAGAGATTGTTCAAAATCTGAGGTCAGACAATGTTTCAGCTAGAGGTAGACCTTCTCGAAATACAAGAAATGTCAATGGTAGTCAGAGAGCTACGAAAGATATAGTTGCGAGATCTGAAGCTAGGGCACCTCCTAGAGCTTATGCCATCCGAGCCCGTGAGGAAGCTTCATCTCCAGATGTTATTACGGGTACATTTACTCTTTATGATACTTCTGTGATTGCATTGTGAGACCCAGGTTCTACTTATTCATATATATGCATGAACTTAGTATCCAGTAAGACTTTGCCTGTAGAGTCTACTGAATTTGTTATTAGAGTATCGAACCCCTTAGGTAAAAGTGTTCTGGTTGACAAAGTATGCAAGAACTGTCCGTTGATGTTTCGAGATGTTTGCTTTCTGGCTGATCTGATGCTATTACCTTTTGATGAATTTGATATAATTTTGGGTATAGATTGGTTAACATTGCATGATGCTGTTGTGAACTGCAAATGAAAGACTATTGATTTGAGATGTCTGAATGATGAAATAGTTCGGATTGAATCTAATGATTTGAATGGGTTACCGGCTGTGATATCAGTGTTGAAAGCTCAGAGTTATGTGGAAAAGGGTTGTGAAGCCTATTTTGCCTATTTGATTGATTCAAGAGCGATTGAAAAGAAAGTTGAATCTGTGCCAGTTGTTTGTGAATTCTCTGATGTATTCCCTGAAGAACTACCGGGATTGCCTCCGGTACCAAAAGTTGAATTTGGTATTGATTTGTTACCGGGAACAACTCCTATTTCGATAGCTCCGTATAGAATCGCACCGACAGAATTGAAAGAGTTGAAGTCACAGTTGCAAGAGTTGACCGATAGAGGATTTGCATGACCGAGTTTCTCACCTTCGGGTGCTCCCGTTTTATTTGTGAAAAAGAAAGATGGCACGATGAGAATGTGCATTGACTATCGTCAGTTGAACAAAGTGACTATAAATAATAAATATCCTCTGCCCAGAATTGATGCTTTGTTTGATCAGCTGAGAGGAGCCACCGTGTTTTCAAAGATAGATCTGAGATCGGGGTATTATCAGCTGTGAGTAAAAGATTCAGACATTCCGAAAACTACTTTCAGAACGAGGTACAGGCATTATGAGTTTTTAATTATGCCATTCGGACTTACAAATGCTCATGCTGTTTTTATGGATTTAATGAATAGAATTTTCAGACTGTATTTAGATCGATTTGTTTTTGTATTCATTGACGACATTTTGATCTATTCGCGTGATGAAACTGAGCATGCTGAACATCTAAGAATCGTGCTACAAACTCTGCGAGATAAGCAATTGTATGCAAAGTTTAGTAAATGTGAATTCTGGTTGCGTGAAGTTAGTTTTCTGGGACATATAGTGTCAGCATCGGGTATACGAGTTGATCCGAGCAAGATATCAGCTATTTTAGAGTGGAAGCCTCAGAAAAATGTGTCCGAAGTTCGTAGTTTTCTGGGACTTGCTATTTATTATCGACGGTTCGTATAAGGCTTTTCAATGATTGCTACTCCGTTAACTAGATTGCTTCAGAAAGATGTGAGATTTGAATGGTCCGATAAATGTCAGAAAAGTTTTGATCAGTTGAAAACTCTGTTGACTGAAGCTCCGGTTTTAGTACAGCCAGAATTCGGTAAAGAGTTTGTGATTTATAGTGATGCTTTGTTGAATGGTCTGGGATGCATTCTGATGCAAGAAGGCAAAAGACAACTGAAGCCACATGAAAAGAATTATTCGACACACGACCTTGAGCTAGCTGGGATTGTGTTTGCTTTAAAGATTTGGCGTCACTATCTTTTCGGTGAGAAATGTCATGTGTTTTCGGATCATAAAAGTTTGAAATATTTGATGACTCAGAGAAATTTGAATCTGCGACAGAGAAGATGGCTAGAACTGTTGAAAGACTACGAGCTTGTGATAGATCATCATCCGGGTAAAGCGAATGTTGTTGCTGATGCATTGAGTTGGAAGTCATTGTTTGCATTGTGTGCGATGAATGCCCATTTGGACTTGTCTGATGATGGTTCAGTTTTGGCTGAGTTGAAAGCGAACCCGTTGTTCTTACAGCAAATATGTGATGCTCAGAAAGTTGATAATGAAATGTTAGCGAAACGAGCTCAGTGTGGTTCGAACTCTGATTTTGAATTTCGAGTTGATGTTGATAATTGCTTGAGATTTTGAGATCGAATTTGTGTTCCGAGAAATCAAGAGTTATTACAGTTAATTTTGAATGAAGCTCATAACAGTCGCCTGTCTGTTCATCCGGGAAGTACAAAGATGTACCATGATTTGAAGCAACATTATTGGTGGTCTGGTATGAAAAGAGATATCTCTGATTTTGTCTTGAAATGTTTAGTCTGTCAGCAAGTTAAAGCTGAACACCAGGTTCCATCTGGATTGCTACAACCGATAATGATTCCCGAGTGGAAATTGGACAGAGTGACAATGGATTTTGTTTCTGGGTTGCCTTCGACTTTGAGAAAGAAAGATACAATTTGGGTCGTAGTTGATAGATTGACGAAATCATCCATTTTATTCTGGTACGATCTGATTACTCACTTGATAAGATAGCTGAGTTATACATTTCTGATATTGTGAGATTGCACGGGGTGCCACTATCTATTGTATCTTACAGAGATCCGAGATTTACATCACGGTTCTGGAAGAAATTGCAAGAAGCTTTGGGTACTAAATTGCATTTCAGTACGGCTTTTCACCCACAGACTGATGGTCAGTCTGAGCGGATAATTCAGATTCTCGAGGATATGTTGAGATGTTGTATTCTTGAGTTTAATGGTACGTGGGAACAATATTTGCCATTGACTGAGTTTGCGTATAATAATAGTTTTCAGTCAAGCATCAAAATGGCACCATATGAAGCTCTGTACGGACATAAGTGTCGGACACCTCTGTATTGGTCTGAACTCAGTGAAAATAAGATACACGGGGTTGATTTGATCAAAGAAACTCAACAGAAAGTGAAAGTGATTTGTCATAGTCCAAAGCGCGTCGGATCGCCGTAAATCCTATGCGGATTTGAAAAGAAAATATATTGAATTTGATATCGGTGACAAAGTGTTCTTGAAAGTATCTCCATGGAAGAAAATACTTGATTTGGACGTAAAGGCAAATTAAGTCTGAGGTTCATCGGGCCGTAAGAGATCATTGAACGTATTGGGCCTGTTGTATACAGATTGTTGTTGCCACCGGAACTATAAAAGATACATAATGTGTTTCACGTGTCAATGCTTAGACGATACAGATCCGATCCATCACATGTGATTTCTCCATCTGAGATTGAAATTCGATCCGATATGGCTTACGAAGAAGAACCGAATCGTATCTTGGCTCGTGAGATTAAAGAGTTGAGAAATAAGAAAATTTCGTTACTTAAAGTATTGTGGCATCGACACGGAGTGGAAGAGGCTACGTGGGAGTCCGAAGATACTATGAAACAAAAATATCTGAATTTGTTTAACGGTAAGATTTTTGGGGACGAAAATCCCTAAGGGGGAGAATTGTAACAGTCCGGTTTAGACCCTAGTCGGAATAGTGGTTTTGAAACCACAAATCCGAGTCAGAAAAATATTTTAATGTTATTTTCTGAGTCTATAGTATGAGAATTGGTATGTGTGAAAATTTATGTGATTTAATTTGATCATTTGTGAGCTTAATTTGAGAAAAGGACTAAATTGCATAAAAGGTAAAAGTGACATTCTATATGTTAATGTCCTTAATTGAGTTGGCTTATAAATATAGTGGCCTTATTAGGCAATTAAGCCATTTTGTAAGTTAGTGGATGGCAATGGACAAATATGACCTTAATGTATATAAGTTTCAAATATTAATTAAAAGGTTAATATAGTAAATAATCTAATAATATGATTATAATAAAACAAAAATATGAAAATGGTGGAGTTGTTCATATTTTGGTGCCGAAAATAAGAAAAGAGAAAGGGTTTTAAGCTTGTATAATACTCGGCCATAAAGTTCTTTGATTCAAGGTTAGTTTTTGTTCGATTTTTGATAATTTCTACGTTTTTTTAATCGTTGCTTCGTGTTCTTCAAAACCCATGTCTTAATTTTGTGAATTGATGAAGATTTTTAAAAGTGCCATTGATGAACTCATGAGCTTTGTGATGGTTGTTGATGAAATATGAAATATATGTGTTAGATTAACATGTTTTGTCTTTGGATTTTTAGTGAATTTGAGTAATTTGGACTAAATTGAGAAAATAATATTTTTAGGGACTAAAATGTGAAATAAATGAAACGTAGTGACTTGTATGATCATAGTGAACATTCGGCTAAGCATGGGTATATAGAGATTTTGTGTATTTTAGTGATTTTGTGAAATAAGGACTAAAATGCCAAAATGTGAAAATATGAGGGCTAATTTGTAAATTGCCCTAAATATGTGTACTTGGATTGAATTGAATGAATTTGTGAGTAAAAGAGTTAAATTTGAATATGTATAGATCAAGAACCGAAAAAACGGATTTAGATCGAGGAAAGTCGAAAGTAGTTGAATAGTTGTTCGTTTTCGTTCTTCCCATACGAGTATGAGAATTAAATTTAATTGTGATGAATGAGATCGAGATGATATATATACATGGAGTATGAAAAAAGTATCGACAATACATCAACATCCGAGAAGTCTCGTACGAACCTAGGAATAGATAGGATTGTATATGTCATGACATAGGTGTCCGATATATGATATCGTGTAAGACCACATCTGGGACATTGGCGTCGATTTGATATTTACGTGTAAGACCATGTCTAAGACATCGACATCGTATTTGATTCGTGTAAGACCCTGTTTGGGATAGTGGCATCGATATTTGGTTACATGTAAGACCACGTCTGGGATGTTGGCATTCTACTCTTATTCCGAGTATTCTGAGTATCCTAGTTGATTCCAAATGGTTCAACGGGCAATTCTGAGAAATGAAAGACTAAGTATAATGTACAACCGAAACAGGTACGTTTGAAATGTACACTATGTATGTGTATGAAAGGTAAGTATATATATATATGAACTCACCTAGGCAAATTATGTGCTTGGATCTGATGAAATAATATGTGATATGTATATATATGAAAATGTGCTATGATCAAAGGAGGTATTTGGTCACATAATATTGTTGGTAAGAAATGGCTCTACAAATGAGCCAAGGATGAATTAAGAATTTGCAAATGATATATATATATAAATGAATGATCTTGAGTTTCATATGATACTTAATATTTATATGTTAAGTTTATTTGTATATGGCTTACTAAGCTTTTGAAAGCTTACTTTGTGTCTGTTTACTATGTTTTATAGATCGTTAAAGCTATGGAAGGCTCGGGGATCGTCGAGGATCATCATCACACTACCCAATCTTATTTTGGTACCTTTTGAAAGTGTATATACTAAAGTATGGCATGTATAGGCTAGTCACTTTGAATTATGTTTGAGATATGTACATAGCCATGTGATATGGCTAGATAAATGATTATGGTATGAATGAGTAGTCATGCTATATGATGCTTGGTTTTGGTATGGTTTGATGGTTAGTGTAATGGTCAAAATAATGGTAAGCTTATTGATGCAAAGTAAGCATATAATTGATGAATGGTGGTTATAATGAAATGGTAAGTTTGTGATGAATTATACTTGGAAATGTTTGTCATTTACTTGAGCTAATTGTTGCATAAGATGGGGTGCTTGAAATGCTTTTGAATGCTTGGAAAAGTTGGTTATATTGGCATGATTAGAATTGGTATGATGCTTGTAGGGATAGCCTAAAGTGTGGGTGGCATTTTGGCCTTGCAAATGGCCTATAATTGCCCACACGGTTGAGCACACGGGCGTGTGGCTCGACCGTGTCCTTCGTGGTTAAAACTTCAAAACAAGTCAGGCTCGACCACGGGCTGGAAACACAGGCGTTTGACTGGCCGTGTGGTGCAAGTCAGGCCCGACCACAGGTGAGTCACACGGGCGTGTCTCAGGCCGTGTGGTCAAGTCACTATGTATGCCCTATTTTGACACGACTCGGGCACATGGGCGTGTCTGAGGCCGTGGGAGGCACACGGCCTGCCGACACGGGCGTGTGACCTCTGTAACTTTGAAAAATGTTTGAATTTTGGAAAAATTTTGCATGATCCTGGTTTAGTCCCGACCTCTTTCTAATGTATGTTTAAGGTCTCGTAGACCTCATTAAGGGACTATATGTTTGTATTCTGATATGATTAAATGATGTTATAGTCTATTATGCGAGATGTTCGTAAAAGTTTCCGATTGTCCGATAATGCCTCTTAACCCTAGACCAGTGATGGTTACGGGTTAGGGGTGTTACACCTCAGCTTTTCAAAGGTAAGAATTTTGAGGACAAAATTCTCTATGTGAGAGAGAATTGTAACAGCCCTCCCGGTGAAGACTCGGTATTTTGTTACTCTTTGATGTATAGTTGGAAAAGTTAAATGTGGAACTAAGTAAGTAAAGTATTTGTTCTGGTTAAGCAGAGTACTCTATTTGATTCGCCTTTTGGTGAACACCTAGTTTTGGTGAACACTAGGGTTTGCCGGACTCTTCTATTAAGTATCTGATCTGTTGTAATTCGGTGTAGCAAATTAAACTAATTTCCACACTTTAGGAGCTTGAGAGTAAGCATTTCCAATAGCTTTTAGTATGTTTTCGTAAGATTTCATTAAGTTAATAAAATGTGCAAATTGAGTGTTTTATTGACCTTAGGGGCCGAATGAGGCCTAAGGGTGAGCTAATTAACTTTGTAAGTGTGCAGGAGACCATTAGAAGGCGTAATAAATAGATATTGGTTGCTATGTTGCAATACAAAATGATCAAGGTCGCAACATATGGAGCAGAATGGAGAAATCATGAGACTGCCTTTGATGTCGCGACACAGCCTAAAGGTGTCACGACATACCTCTAAAGATATCTCAAGAGGACTATATTGACTCATTTGTCGCGACAAAAGTCTTGGTGTAACACCCCAAGCCCGGTCAATACGCCACGACCGAATCTGGTATGTCACTAAGGAAAATATTTTTGAATGAATCGACTTAACAATTAAATTTTGTGAAAAACTCTTTGAAATTCTTTATTTGTCGAAAATAAGTTAAAACTGAGATTTACTTTGAATTACATAAAACTTTAAAACTTAGTTGATAAATCATAGGATAGAAAACATTTATATCTTTTTAAGAAAATTTGAAATATCACTTTGAAAATCCGTTTGCAATTGAGTATAGAAACTTGAATTTTGGAAATCACTTAATTTGTTGAAAACACTTAACTTGTAATTTTTCTATCGAACTATTCATATTACCCGATGGTAAGATTTTTAAAACCATTGCGAGTTTTTAGTTTAGAAAACTTTGAGCTCAATTATTAGATTAACCAAGTGACATGCTTAAACATGTTTAGAATAAATCTCAAAGCATATAAATAATCCAAAACCATAATTAAATGAGCCTTGTTACAAATCCATAAAATATGAAAACCAAATTAAAATAAAGTACCCAAATGGAAGTTCATGTAAAACCAAACTTTATTGCATGGCCTCCTCGAGTTCATCGGCTCCAAATCCGCGATCTCACGATTCACCTGAAAATATAAGGGAGAAGGTGAGTCACCAAGACTCGATGCATATTCCCTCTCCGGGTAAATACCACATACTTACACAAATTATAACAAAGAAACATATATGTATAATGCACCCAACCTAGCCATCCATAACTCCTTTTCTACCCCGTGTGGTACCAAACCACTGGTGGTGCTAAACCACCGGTGTCCAAAGACACAAATGTGATACCAAATCACTTTGGTGACCGTAGTCACGAATAATCCATCCGTGGGGCCAACCCACGTGTGATACCAAATCACCGCGCAGACGATCCCATATGTCAAAAGTGGGGCCAACCCACGGTGGAATTAACCACTGGGGACAAGTCGCTATGAGGTGCCAAACCTCCGGTGTCCGAAGACACGAATGTGATACCAAATCACCTGGTGGTGCCAAACCACTGGTGTCCAGAAGACACGATTCATCAAGTTGTGGGGCCAACCCCGTGTGATACCAAATCACCGCGAGACGATCCCATATCTCAAAAGTGGGGCCAACCCACGGTGGAATTAACCATAGGGACAAGTCGCTATGAGGTGCCAAACCTCTGGTGTCCGAAGACACGAATGTGATACCAAATCACTGGTGGTGCCAAACCACTGGTGTCCGAAGACACGAATGATCAATCTTCCCCCTCCTCTCATATTGCCCATACCAATGCAATAGATAAACAAATCATGTCAATAAACTTTGATATGTATCTCATAACAAATATATCATAAATCGTAGATCATGATTTCAATCCACATGTATTAACAACATATTGAAACGGACTTACCCGAATCTTCATTCATACCATCATGGTATCATATCCAGATCTCATCGATTTACCCACTTTCATAATATGATTAGTTATAACACACAAATACACATATATAAACCAAGTTATAAAGTGTGTAAGATACACACCTTTCACCAACGCAAGAACTAACTCCCGAATTCGATCTACCACACTAGAACACCTTGTCCTACAATCGGCCAATACTAAAATTATGAACAAAGGCCATTCGGCCATACTACTAAATCCCAAAGAGTTATCACTTGTAATACCAAATCTTACCCGAACTTACCCAAATCGATTGATAAAGAAACGAGGTTTAGATTGATTGCTTCCAACGTCCCGAGAAGCCTAAAAGAGATCGGTTTCTATGAATGATTAGAACCTTGCAAACCAATGCCTAAAGATTCGCCTTTGACCACAAGAAAATAACTTGGAAAAGAGAAAAGAATTGAAAGAGAATCGCCAAGAATACTTACTTATAACCAAAACCGATTGAAGAAATCAAATGAAGTCCTACCCTTGAATATTCGGCCAAAAATAAATCAAAAGAATATGAGAGTTTTGGCTATAAAAAGAGAAGAAGAAATAAAATGTAAATGGGTGTTTTAACTTTGAGTAAATGAAAAGAAATGGGATTTGAGATGAAGAATGATTCGCCAAGAGAGTGTAAAGGAAAATTTGATTTGAATAATATTGAAAGAAAGAAAAAGAGAGAGATGTGGGAGAGATTCGGCCAAACACTTCTTTGCCTAAAAGAAAGTGCACAAAAATGCACAAAGATAGATTGTAGTTTCGGTTTCAAAAGAGCAAATGAAAGAAAGGAAAATGGTATGGTTTGATTCAACAAAATGAGGCTAAAATCAAAAGCAAAATGCACCAAAATGCACAAGACACATTCGGCCAAGGAGGAAAGTTTTTGGAGAGGAAAAAAAACAATTGCAAAAGGATGTTCAAATGACAAAAATTGGCCAACTATCCCCCCAAGCTACCTAACAACATTCGGCCACCCCCCTAGACACCCATGCCGTCCACATACATGCACTAAAGGCCTAGGATTACTTTCCAAAACATTTTCCTACAACCAAGCCTTATGTCTCCCCAACCTTCCATAACCTTAAGATTCTTATCCCCTATTTCATGCTTTCCTTAATCCAAAATTCAACTTACCAAAAACTTAAGGTCCAACCTATCATAAACATAGGTTGACCGTCCATCAATGCTAGAACACAAAATAAAGTCTTCAAAAAAAATGCTTTTCATGATACTCGAACCTCTAACCTCAAGCCATCTTTCAAGCTTCTTAACCAACTTGCCACTTACTCCTCTTATGCTTTAATTAACACTTAAATTAACTTAAGTGTCAAGCTCACTTAATCCACTTCATTAAATAAACCATACTAAAAATTATTCTAACTTCCTAAATAAAATCAAGCCTTCATAAGACTATGCTAACACACAAAATTCATACCCGAGCCAACACAACTAATACTCAAATTTTGGGATGTTACACTTGGTGTCACAACATCGGCCCTAGATGCAAATGAACACGAGCCAGTGGTGTTTTTGTTCACACAATCAAACTTAAAGCTCAGGAACATCAACTAACCTAGGGTTAAGGACGACGGCCACCTGAAATTTATAAATAGGCTCCTTTGTCACGTGTTATGGGGACAAATTCCTTACTGTAGTTTTCTACTTTTAATTCTAGTTCATATTTTCTTTCTTTTAAGTTTTTAGATTTATTTTCAAGTTGTTCTTATTTTATCTCGAGAGATCTGATTTGTGGAGACAATCAAACTCTATGGATTCATATTCATCTTTAATACAAATCAGGCATTTTCTTAAACTCTACACTTCAATTCATTTATCATGTTCACTTTTCAAATCAATTCCATATAGTTTATGAAAACCGTGAGGAACTAATCCCTCTATAGGGGATTAGCGAGTAGAGGTATGATCGGTTAATTATTTTATAGGGTTAGTCAATGGATCAGCTGTTTGGGAAAGGAAGAACCTAAACCCTAGGCTTGACAACCCTAGGAAGTCATCAAGGTGGGAATTAACCCAAAATTGGTATGGCTTATACATGAACACCTTCACCCTAAACCAATCTAGACTGTAAGGTCGAAAGATAAGTAGTCCTTGCTGACTCGTTATTTCAGTGGAAGATTGAAAGATCCTATTGGGATAGCGACTAGTTGATTAACTAGGAACCTGAAGGGACAGTTCATGGGGATTACCAAAGCGAGCTAATCACCCATAATCAGATTTGATTTATTCTATTCATTGATCTGTTCAATTTTATTTCTTTATGTTATTTTATTTTATTATTATAAAAATAGTAAAAACTCCTTTTATTTTACTTTCGTACTATAACTAAATTAAAGTACTAATTAGTTCTTTCGGTGTTTAAATTAAAATTGATCTAGCACTCGCCTCCCTTGGGTACGATCCTTGCAGTACTCACCTACTCTGTTGTAACTATATTACAACTGGACCCGTATACTTGCGGATACCGCCTAGTATATCTATATCATTTACTACAATATTCATACTCTGGACGTTAGTACGTCCAGTGGCGGTTAGTATCCGCCCATCCCATATGTTTTGGGCGAACTTAACTTGTAATGGTTTTTATTATTTAGTGCTAGATGACTTAATTAACTATGTTTAGGTTTAGTTGAGATTTAGTTAGAACTGAACTAGACTACTGTAGATGATTAGACTTAAAACTTGTAAAGTGTGTTTAATCACGGGAATTAAGGGTGTTAGTGGGATTATCTGATTTCTCCACTAAACCTTGTCTCTATTGCATGAGTATATAAGGTTATAGTTGGCCACCATTACACATCTTTACATCTTTTTCTTCCCTGGATTTCTTTGAAAAAGCTTATGAAAACCTTAGTGTAGGAAGCTTCTTCGAAGAGTGTTCGCAGTGGTTAGATACCACCAAAGTTAGTACCAGCTTACTGGTAATTTCTGGTAAACCCTTAGGTTATTATCAAAGTAATTCATTTGTTTATCGAATTGCATGCATAGACGTTAGATTTGTTCGCGAGGAAAGAAACTTCTTCATTACGGATTATGTGATACCGATTCTTGCATGCATGGTAAGTTTCAATAGATTAATGATATGATAAGAATAATCAAATTTCTTTTAGCTGAAACACTAACGAAGGTCCTAGTGATAAGGGCAAAGGACCTGCTGTGTAGATCACTGTACTAGAGTTTCTGGTGAGTTCATTTTTATTTCCATGTGTTCTAAATTACATTACTATAAATTGTGTAAGGTAAGTAATCTTTCTCAGTAACATATGAATGGTATATGTGTGCGTAATGATAATTCAATGTCATCAGTATGAGTGCAGTCTGTCTGTGATATGAAGTAAACACCATCCTTCATGCTCAATCCAGTACCATAAGTTTGTGATATATGGGGTGTGATTTTTGGTGATGGAAAAGGGGAGATATGTTTGTGATGCCTCCAGTAGGGCAGCTATATTGCAAACCTGACTGGCAGATCACAGGAAAACATTTTATTCTGAATAAAAACAATATGAGGAGTTAAGGGGGAGTATTTATATGAATAAGACTATATGATATGCTTCTGATTTTAAATTCTAGGTACGAGGTTGGCATGAGGATGGTTTGTTCGTGTCGTGCTATGTTGGCAGATAGTAACCGACCATATGTTATGTTAGATTAGCGTAGTGACTCTGTATGTGTTCTGTGAACGGCATTGGGCATATTATGATCATACTATGTAAAACCTTCTGAAAAGTTTGATATTATATTGAGCGTTAATGTGTAAGATTTTTATATGTTCTTTCTCTATCTTGGAACTCACTAAGTTCATATGAACTTACTTTGTTATCTTTTCCTTCTTAGTCTTGTGGATTGAAGGAAAGAATTATGGTGAAGGGACTACGCCAGAGAACTGTTGAGATTATGAGCTATCTATTTAGTCTTGTATCATGCATGACCTTTTGGGGGTGGCATGTATATATTTGTGAAATTGACTTGTGTAACAATCTACCACTTTTGTCAAGATACCATTTTATGTGAGTCCGATGAAACATTCAATGCTTATATTAAATCTAATATATTTTTGTTCTATGAGATTTCCTCTTTGCACCACCAAATGGATATGAATGTTGTTTTAACTACCAATGATGTACATTGAAACTTTTGTAAAGAAATAATTCACCATACGTTTTATACTCATAAACTAGTAACGTTTTACCAAGCTTCCACTGAGTATTTTGTTTAAAAATTCTTTTTTTTTTAAATTCTTTTGATTCTAAGTTGTGGCACAACATACTCGAGTCCAATTATGGGGTCGAGTAAGGTGCGTTACAATATAAGTTACAAAAATTAAAAGAAACAAACATTCTTTCATCTTTTATTCTCAAGGCCGAATGTAAAAGGACAAAAAAAAACCCTAGTTTGTCCAAGCTTCATCCTTCAAATTGTTATGCAAATTTTAGTTCGTTTCTTGTAATTTTTATGTTTTTGAGATCCCGAGAGCTTGATTTAGCTAACCTGTGTGTGAATTTCAGAAACCGTTAAAGATTTTAATTGTTTCCATTGATGGACCTTGAAGGTTTTCATGTTAAATGGTTTGGTTGTAAGCTTAGAAATAATTAGGGACTAATTTGTAAAGTAAATTCTGTTAGTTTTGAGTATAATGACTAAATTGTGAATATGTCAAATTTGATATGAAATTTCTAAAAATTATATTTGTAGAGAGCTATACAGTGATAAAATTGTAATTGGATTGACAATCGAATCTTGAATTAGAAACATATAATAGTTTCAATTTTAGGGACTAAATTGAATAAAATGCAAAACTTTAGGAAAATTATGTAAAATGAAATTAAGTTTTTATATTCATATACTAAGTTGTTATAAGGTTGTTGGAATTGATAAATTGTAATGAATTATTATAGATTTAGAATTAAATCAATCGGAAGTTAATCGAGGAATAGAAGAAATTGCATATTAGTCATTGACACTTTGTGGTTTCCATTTTCCTAGTAAGTTCGTATAGAACTTATTTTGTTTTCTTATTATACTTGAATTGTATGTTTTTATATATATAGTAATTGTAAATATAATTGTAAATTTAATGATTTTTGGCATCAAATGGATTAAATCGTAAAATATGAAATACTTGATAAATATGGAAAGATTCATGACATTGAATTAGTGTCGGATTGGTATGTGGTTAGAAAGCATGTATATGATGATGTTGCATGTTTAAAATGTTTAAAGAATTGTTATTCGAAAGAAGAAATGTGTGTAAATGGTTACAAGGTTTTGAAATGATACGGGATTTGCAAAAGAACCTGTATGAATTTAATAAATGGTTTAGATACGAATAGAAAGCCATTAAGGTTCTAAAGAGGAAAAATTGGAATCGTGATTAGAGATTTATTCGTTGATTGAGATTGATCGGCCATAATTCGATGTATCATATTAAACTAGTTTTCACATTTAAGGAGCTTGAATACAAGCATTTTTTTATGTTTTCGTTAAGTTTTCTTTGTTTTATTTATGTTCAATAAAATGTGCAAATTAAGTCTTTTATTGATCTTAGGGGCCGAATGAGGCCTAAGGGTTAGCTAACACACTTTATGAGTTAATTTTTCTTAGTTTTATTTATGTTCAATAAAATGTGCAAATTAAGTCTTTTATTGATCTTAGGGACCGAATGAGGCCTAAGGGTGAGCTAACACACTTTGTGAGTGTGCAAGAAACCATTGGGTACTAATTGGATCTTTTAGTTTTTAGGTTAGAATCGATCTGTCATTCGCCTCCTTTGGGTACGATTCTCGGAGTACTTACCTACTTTGTTGTAAAACTATATTACAACTCGACCCGTATACTTGTAGATACTGCCTTGTCTTTCTATATTATATTACAGTATTCGCACTCTGGATGTTACTACATCCAGAGGCGGTCAAGTTGTTGGCACTATTTCCGAGGAGGCAACGTCACTAGTTTAATTTTAATTTTTGCACGTAAAAGAATGATTATGAATTTTTTAAGTTATAGATACGATTTTATTTTAATTCTTATTACTAATCTTTTCTTTCTGGATTTAGTGTATGACTTGTTGTAAGGGTACACCTATTGTAGGAATCACAGATCCAGAGAGAATAATCCGAAGAAATCGTCGATAGTAGTAGCAGCAGTAACAATAGATGCAAGATCCACCACCACTTGCTACAAGTAACGTACCACGTGAAAATGCACTATTCGGTGATGCTGGCGATAACGCCCTAGGAAACCCATCAGCACCACAGCTAGCCGCAAACATACACATGGCTAGAAACGAAAGAACCCTAAGGGATTATGCCTTACCCAGTCTGTACATGGTTCAAGAAAGTATAGGAAGGCCGACAATTACAGCTAATAATTTCAAGATCAAACCAGCGATGATTCAGATGATCCAGAATAATCTGCAGTTTAGGGGCACAATGTAACGCCCCGAATTTTTGGGCCTAGTAGAATTGGGCCTATTAGGCCTTAGGCATGGGAGCGTTTAAATTTTTTTTGAGAACAAGAGAACGGCACTAATGTGAGTTGGACCTATTAGGTGAGTGATTTTGGAAGGCTAGGGGATTCCATGAAGACCCGGGTTCAAACCTGAGCTTTAGGAAAAATTTTGGTTTTAGGTGAATAAAACCCTGGGAGTAAGTAAGTAGGCTTTAAGAATAAATTGTGGGAAAAAATGTCACAAGGAAGTGAGTGGTCAAGTGGCAAGGCGTCATTAAGGTTGCAAGGGAGCATGGGTTCAAGTCTTGGCGCTTGCAATTCATTTTGACTTCCTTTTAAATAAACTTAAACTTTGGCCCATAGACTTATATTTAGTTGTGCTTGTTTTGTTACACAATGAGTCTACTGGTAAAGGTGGCAAGTGGCGTGTGGAGTGTCCTAATGGTCTGAGGTTCGAAACCCCTTGCATGCAAAAGGTGACTATTTTGCTAATTTGGGACGGTTTTGGAAGATTGATGGAGGGATCCCACATCGAGAAGCGAGCGTGAGAGTAGGCGAGAAGCTGGCTTTAAATAGAGCGATCTGTGAGGAGAGTAAGGATACCTTGGTTGGCGTTTTGGCATAGGAGTGTTCGGAGCGCAGATTAACTCCAGATTCCTATCAGCATTCGTGTTGACTCCGATTCTGTAAGATCGTGTTCTTGATGAGCAAAGGGGATTCTAGCTATAAGGTGGCAGCAAAGGTGCCAGCCGAGACTGTGCACATAGCCTCCACTCCCAAGTTTAAGTGGCGTAGGGTGTCAGCGGTTCGGGACTTTCCGCCTGGATGCGGAAGGGTGACGGCATAAAACTTTGGTTTAACTAGGCAAATCGCAGTAGATCGTTCTAGTGAAGGTGAAGGCGCTTGTGATTATTTAGTACTCTACGTGATAAGGTCTGTATTCGTATACACTGTTCTGATTGTTAATCGGTTGAAAAGCCGAAGGTGCGTATATTGTATTATCTTGACTGTTGATCGGCATTATGCTAAAAAGCCGAAATACCGGCGAACGATGCCATACGAGCGTGTGATCGCGCGTGTGGTAAACCGAGCTCACGGAGCATGAGCGTGTGATAAGGAAGGCCACCATGAGTGAATTCATGGGCTTGGGTCGTAGTGGGCCACTTGGGATGGAATGGGCCTGGATGGGCCTAATGGGCCATAGGGCCCGCGAATGCAAGTTAGACTCTCGAATGGGAGATAGGGAGGCTTGTCATGACACGCTCATGGCATGGGCCATCCTAGGCCTTGATGGGCCGAGAGGGCCCGATGGGCCCGTGGGCCCATTGGGTTGAATCTCACTATTAAATGTGAAATAGACAAGCTTATCAGGTCGCGCACATGACTTAGGTGTTTGGGCCGCGTAAGGCCGAAAGGGGGCCGTGTGGGCTCAATGGGCTTGTGGGCCCACACAGATGAAATGTTTGTGATGTGATAAGTTATTGATTTGGGCTGTGCTGTCGCATAGCCGTGGTTGTTTCTAGGCTAAATGGGCCACACGAGTGTGTGGGCCCACTTGGGCAGGGTAATGGGCCTCAGGCCATTTTCACCGTTAAGTCAAATTAGGTTTCTTAAGCCGCTCGAGGCGACTGTAGACCTTCTAGGAGGTCGTAAAATTACCGAAATACCCTTGGTTTGCGAAATTACCGAAATACCCTCGAGTTGTAAAATTATCGAAATACCCTTGGTTTGCGAAATTATCGAAATACCCTCAAGTTGTAAAATTACCGAAATACCCTTGATTTGCAAAATTACCGAAATACCCTCGAGTTGTAAAATTATTGAAATATCCTCGATTTGTAAAATTGCTGAAATACCCTCGATTTGTAAAGTTACTGAAATACCCCTGATTTGTGAAATTACCGAAAGACCCGTCATTTATGAAATTACTGAAATACCCTTGGTTTACAATTTACTAAAATACCTGATAAACCGAAATAGTAACATATTTTAATCCCACATTTAGCATACTTTTGGATGATTTATCCCTTGATTTATGTAAAAAGGTGCTCTTAATCCTTTCTTTTCATGTCTTATACTCAGGAAAGCACCCAAGAATAAAAAGAACGAGAAACGGGCTCAAAACGGACAAAAATAGGCCAAAGAAGAAATCGACACGGCCTGGACTAAAGCCCACAAGGCCGTGCCTCCTCAATATACTAGAACACGGCCTGAAGTCGATCTACATGGCCGTGCCTCACTAACGGAGTCCAACACGGCCTGGACACGATTCACACGGGTGTGTGCCATGGCCATGCCACTGCCGTGGAGGAGAGTAATTTCACTCGGAAAAGGATACTTAGGGGCAAAGAAACCTATTTCAAAAGCCTATATAAAGACCCTAAGTATAACCTAAAAGGGGGCGGTTAGCTAGGCCAAGGAGCCTAGCCGAAAAGGTCAGATTTGTGGGAAACTCTCAAAGGATAGCCAGTTGATCCATCTCCAGAAGCCAGGATTCTACTCAAGACGGAGGATCTCTCTTTCAATTCCTTCAGGGAGTTTTAAGGATTTCTTATGTTTTGTTTTATCTTTTCTTCTGAGATGTTTTTCTTTATTATTATGAAGCAAAACCCTTGAGATACGAAGGGGATGAAATCTAGATGAATCTTGTTATTGTTTTCTGAACTATATGATAAATACTTGATTTGTTCTTGATTATGTGTGCTTAATTCTTGTGTTGATATTTCGCAGATATTAATTCAAGTTGAATGTGCTTAGGTGGTGGAGCAAAAGTCCCTGCTTAAGAGTAGATCTAGCATAATTAAGCGGAGTTGATCGCGCGCCTAGAGATAGGGTGACGAGATTTTGCCGGATTAGGGTGAAACCTAATATTGGAGTCCATAGATCGATTTACTGCTATTCTAGGTGTTTTAATTAGAAAGAGATTTCAATTAATCAACCTAGGGTTAGACGTTATTCGCCTCGAGAGAGGGTTTAATATAAATTAGGGAGTCCTACGGATCAAGTCAAGTGAATAAATCATCTGGTTCAGTGTTAGATAACAAGTGAAGTCTAGGTGGATTCTTCCTAAGGGTATCGTCTTAAATCAACTGAGTTTTTCCCAAGTATTTCCCCAATTCATTCTTTTTGTCTTTGCGTCTTTAGCTTAGTAATTAGTTAATTTAGATTAATAAACAACTTCACTTATTTTAGGCTAAATAATAGAAAGAAAGTTAGTATTAGTACTTTTAGTTCCTTTGGGTTCGACAATCCGGTCTTGCCTAAGCTATACTACTGTTCGATAGGTGCACTTGCCTCAATCGTTGTTATAGCTAGTTCCAGGATCGATCATTATAAATTTAAAACTCTAAAATACAACGATCAAGTTTGTGGCGCCGTTGCTGGGAACTAAAATATTAAGAAGGCTCTATATTTATTACTTTAGCCATTATTATTTTTATTTTATGCAATTTAATTTTATTTTTAAGTTTTAATTTTAACTTTGCTAAATTTTCTTCTTTCTTTTCTTATCAGGTACCTCTAGTTTATGACTAGAAGGAACCCGAGAGGACCACTAGTATACGATAGTGATATTGACGTTACCGTTCGCAGGAATCGCAGAGAAATTAGGCGAGCCCTAAATTACCCAGAAGAAGAGCGAGAAGACAAATCCAATCCTACTGAAGGGATGGACGAAAATAATCCTCAACCACAAGATGTGGGCGTAAATAATGCTCCGCGTACTATGTATGATTATGCTAAACCTCATTTAACAGGAGCAGAATCAAGTATTGTTATGCCTGCTATAGCTGCTAATATTTTTGAATTAAAGCCTAACACTATACAAATGATTCAACAGTTTGTTCAATTTGATGGTTTACAGGACGAAGATCCAAATACTCATATAGCTAACTTTTAGAGCTCTGTGATACCTTCAAAATAAATGGCGTTTCTGATGATGCCATACGTCTTCGGTTATTTCCCTTTTCATTAAGGAATAAAGCCAAACAGTGGTTAAACTCGTTACCACGAGGGTCAATCACTACATGGGATCAAATGACCGAAAATTTTTTATTAAAATATTTCCCACCAGCTGAAACGGCCAAATTACGGAATGATATCTCTTCTTTTGTGCAGATGGATTTAGAGACATTATATGAAACATGGGAGAGATATAAGGATCTCTTGAGAAGGTTTCCGCACCATGGTTTACCCTTGTGACTCCAAGTCAAAACTTTCTATAACGGTGTAAACCCCTCAATGAGGCAACTAATTGATTCAGCCACCGGTGGAACCCTGAATAATAGAACTCCTGAAGCAGCTTACGACTTTATTGAAGAGATGTCACTGAATAACTATTAGTGGCAGGTTACAAGGACCAAACCAACAAAATCAGTCGGAGTTTTCAACATAGATGCAGTAACCATGCTATCAACACAAGTAGAGATGATGAATAAAAAGCTTGATAGTTTGTGTTCTTCGCAGGTACATCTAGTAATGCAGTGCGACGTAAGTGGAACCGTGGCGAATCATGAGTACCCACCCTACCAACCGGGCACAGAGAGTGAACAGATGAACTATATAGGTAACAATTTCAGATCTAATAATAACCCATATAGTAATAATTATAACCCAGGTTGGAGGAACCACCCAAATTTTTCGTAGGGAGGTCAAGGAAATCAAGGAAATCAAAGACAAAAACCTCCTCAAAATTTCCAAAATCAGCCCTATCCACATGAGAAGAAGCCGAACCTTGAAGAGATGCTGACAAGATTCATGGCATCCACAGAAAACCGTCTCCAAGACACTGAAACCACCCTTAAGACCCAACAAGCATCGATCAAAGGGATCGAGAGCCAAGTTAGGGAAGTCACTAAGTTAGTTGAGGTAGTTTCTAAGTCAGTTGGACAACTCGCGAAGCCGATGTCCGAACGATCGCAAGGGCGTCTACCAAGCAACACCGAGATTAATCCAAAGGAGCAAATCCAAGCCATAATGACTCAAGAAAGTGAAGGATTAGACGAACCCGGTCAATACAAGGAAACGAGGTAGAAAAAGGTAAAGTTGAGGTAACACAAGAAAAACCAAAACCGGTAATCAAGGAGTACCAACCTCGCATACCATATCCCGGCGTTAACAAGAGGCGACCACGAGAGGAACAGATTCGGTAAGTTTCTTAAACTTTTAAAGAAATTACATATTAACTTACCGCTACTTAAAGCTCTTTCACAGATGCGATTCGAGGAAATATTTAAAACATCTATTGACGAACAAAGCGCAAGTTAGACGAGGATCCACATGTGGAATTAAACGCGGTATGCTCAAAGCAATGTTCTGAGAATAGACTACCACAAAAGCTAAAAGATCCAGGAGAGTTTTACAATTCCATGTTTAATTGGTAGACTAACTATTGATAATGCGTTAGAATGATTTAGGGGAAAGCATAAATGTCATGCCTTATAAATTGTTTAAACAATTAAGTCTAGGGAAACCCAAACAAACTAGGATGAGCATTCAATTAGTCGATAAAATCTGTTAGAATTCCTAGGGTATTATCCAAGATGTTCTTGTAAAAATTGACAAATTCGTTTTCCCAGTAGATTTTGTTGTCTTAGACATGGATGAGGATAATTCGATTCCCTTAATTTTAGGAAGACCCTTTTAGCAAATCGCCGGGACTAAAATTGATGTTGATGCGGGAGAACTCATACTTCGTGTAGGTAATGAGACAGTCACCCTCAAGGCTCTCGACTCGGCGAACATCGAGTAATCAAGGTGAGAACGTAAATTCTACTGATAACCATTCGGTTAACCCTTATTTTCAGGAAGCACCACAAAAGAATACAACTGAAACCGATCCTAAACCCCATGCTAACAAGAAAGTAGTCCATGAAGATCGAAGGATTCGGATCGATGATCTAGGCAGTGGAAGACACATTTCAAGGAAAAATTAGGGATACACGACGAAGAACAGGAACCACACAAGGTAAAATCGAAGGCGCCCCGAGAAGAGCTCATAGGAACAACAAACCACTTCAAAATAGGAGACCAGCATCTTGTTAGATAAGGCAGATCCTCGAATATCTCCTCCGGACCCTAACACAAACAAAGAAATACCTTTTAGGGTAACCAGTGTTTTCCCATACAGAACAGTCGAGGTAAGTAATCCTATTTTTGCTACTTTTACTATAAACACATCTCGACTTAATTTTTTTCACAATGATACAACTGATAGCATGAGGAAGGACTATCAACTCCTCAAACCACCGTGATGATGCAAACAAGAGGAAAGTCTAGCTTAAGACTATAAACGAGCGCTTCTCGGGAGGCAACCCGAGCACTAACCCCATTAACTTTTACATTTTTATTTTGCCTTATTTAATTTATTGTTTCTTTATAGTACCTAACCTTAAACTAACCAAAAGTACAGAATTCTCGGCCACACGGCCTTGCACACGGTCATGGCCATGGCCGTGTGGATGCCCCGAATCACCGTACTGACATGGTAGAGGTGGTACGAGTCAGAGAGAATCAAATCTTCAAGTCAATGACTCCAACCACCGCCCCACGGGCACCGACGAAACGCCACGGCCGTACGATGCAGCTGTAGACAATACTGACTTCTCACCAACGGGCGTGGCAATTAGTAAAACGGGCGTGGGTGAACCAACATGCCTATACACACGGCTGTGCGAGCCGGCCGTGTGAATCGACATGCCTAAGGGGCACGGGCGTAGGGTTGTACCAGGTTTGAAAATCTATTTAACCCACCCCCTCCCTTCCCTCTTCTCCTATTAACTTTCAACCTTCAACTTTTCATTTTTTTTCCTACTACTTTTCTCTATACCCTTGAGCTACACCAAAACAATGCCAAAGAAGCGGAAGAATCCAAGCAAAGCCTCCCTGAGGGAAACCGATTTATATAAGTTCATGCCGGCCGCTTCAATCACACGACAAGCCAAGGACGTTGAAGGCCATTTCATTTTTATTTCATTTTTCTCTTTTGCTTAAATTTCCTTATCTTTACTTCTCTTCTGCTTAACTTAGTTTATTTTACTTTAGTTTCTAAATTTTAGGATCTAAAGGCTGCTACGAAAGCACCACACCTCTGCCATCGCCAGCACCTCCGCAGCCTTAGAGGTCATAACCACCTCACGAACCATCCAACAATAAGGACCCCTCGGTCCATTCACCTTTTCTTTTAATTTTATTTTACTTTATATTTTCTTTCTCTTTATCTTTCTTGTCTTTAATTATATATTTAGTTTATTTTAATTGTGTCTTAATAATCCCTGGCTAATTCTCCATGAGCTACCCAGTTTCTTAATCTAGCGCAGGATCGTCATCCAGAACGACCCCTCCAACATATCGTTCATCCAACTCAAGGATTTCATCCATAATTCAGGGAGTTTCACTTATCCCCATATCTTCTGATCTGAACATTATATTTATATTATCTATCTTTGTACATTGAGGGCAATGTACATCTTAAGTGTGGGGGGTGAATCTTAGACGTGCCTAACTTTTTGCATTATTCTCAAATCCCTGAATTTAGTCTTGTTTTTAAATAATTTCCTCATATTACTAATTAAGAAGAAATTTACGATGATTTATGATTTTTATTGATATGTTTTAGATTAAGTCATTGATAATTGTGCATTGATAATTAAATTTTAAGATACTAAAGAATCAAGCATGATAAGTCCATTTTTTCAATTAAAATTTGCTAGGTTGTTGAACTGAATTTAAATATTACTTTGAAGTTTGAAATTTACGAGGTTGATGTCAAAAATACCCATAATTTTGTGAGTTTTTGAGCCTTTTAGAGCATATATTCTTTTTCATCCTCACTTTATTGATTATGAGTATGTCAACATTGATTTGTTATTCTAGAACTTGCCTCGTTTATACATATCGAGACCACACCTATGATTTGATATACAGAGATGGTTAAGGCACCTAGGTTTTAACCCACTAATTCCATTAAAAGCCTACCTTCACAATTAACCCCTAGTGAACCCCTTTTAATCCTAACAACCCTTTTTATTGACATAACCACTAATATTTACCCAAAACCCTTTGTATTTGTTATCACCATTCTTTTTCGACTTCCCTTATATCGAGATCTAATTTGATTAAGCTACCTAATTATTTCATCTTAGTATATGAATAGATGTATTATATATATATATAAAAATATATTCAGTATTAGTACGATGAAAGGCGAGCTTGTACAGTTAAAGTCTATTTATTGAAGAAGAAGCTCGTATTATTAGTTTAAAGTTTCAATCCATTATGTAAATATTCAGTTTATTGTTTTTAGTTAGGTAATTTATCAATTCAATCTCGAATTTAACCTTCTAATTCAGCCTCTATCCACACCTTAACCCTAGCCCCGTTACAACCCTGACAAAGACCTTTTGATTTGTGCATCATCTCATATTATAGTGGTGGAGATTTGATTTTCAGGCAAGCCTATGGGATTAACTTTTCATGTTCGACTTTAGAGCGCTTTTTCGTGAACCTTAAACACATTAAGTGATTTGAGTGAATCTCTAGTGAGGATGTCAATCTTTGTCAGTTTTGAATTAAAGGTAATTATTTAGATAAGGGGAGACGCCTATATTTTTGAGCTACAAATCTATGACTTAGATTGTTTGAATCCTTAGGACTCTTTGAATTGAATTATCCATGTATAAATTATCTATGAATTATGATGAAACATTGTTGATAGGAATTATGAATTACAGAAAGTTCGTTTTAATTGTAAGTTGAGAATTTTGCTTGAGGACAAGCAAAAGCTTAAGTGTGGCGGTATTTGATAAACCGAAATAGTAACATATTTTAATCCCACATTTAGCATACTTTTGGATGATTTATCCCTTGATTTATGTAAAAAGGTGCTCTTAATCCTTTCTTTTCATGTCTTATACTCAGGAAAGCACCCAAGAATAAAAAGAACGAGAAACGGGCTCAAAACGGACCAAAATGGGCCAAAAAAGAAATCGACACGGCCTGGACTAAAGCCCACACGGCCGTGCCTTCTCAATATACTAGAACACGGCCTAAAGTCAATCTACACCTGGCCGTGCCTCACTAATGAGTCTAACACGGCTGGCCACGATTCACACGCGTGTGCCATGGCCGTGCCGTGCTGCCGTGGAGGAGAGTAATTTCACTCGGAAAAGGATACTTAGGGGCAAAGAAACCTATTTCAAAAGCCTATATAAAGACCCTAAGTATAACCTAAAAGGGGGCGGTTAGCTAGGCCAAGGAGCCAAGCTGAAAAGGTCAGATTTGTGGGAAACTCTCAAGGGATAGCCAGTTGATCCATCTCCAGAAGCTGGAATTCTACTCAAGACAGAGGATCTCTCCTTCAATTCCTTCAGGGAGTTTTAGGGATTTCTTATGTTTTGTTTTATCTTTTCTTCTGAGATGTTTTTCTTTATTATTATGAACTAAACCCTTCAGATACCTAAAGGGGGATGAAATCTAGATGAACCTTGTTATTATTTTCTGAACTATATGATAAATACTTGATTTGTTCTTGATTATGTGTGCTTAGTTCTTGTGTTGATATTTCGTGGATATTAATTCAAGTTGAATGTGCTTAGGTGGTGGAGCAAAAGTCCCTGCTTAAGAGTAGATCTAGCATAATTAAGCAGAGTTGATCGTGCACCTAGAGATAGGGTGACGAGATTTTGCCGGATTAGGGTGAAACCTAATATGGGAGTCCATAGATCGATTTACTGCTATTCTAGGGGTTTTAATTAGAAAGATATTTCAATTAATCAACCTAGGGTTAGACGTTATTCGCCTCGAGAGAGGGTTTAATATAAATTAGGGAGTCCTGCGAATCAAGTCAAGTGAATAAATCGTCTGGTTCAGTGTTAGATAACAAGTGAAGTCTAAGTGGATTCTTCCTAAGGGTATCGTCTTAAATCAACTGAGTTTTTCCCAAGTATTTCCCCAATTTATTCTTTTTGTCTTTGCGTCTTTAGCTTAGTAATTAGTTAATTTATATTAATAAACAACTTCACTTATTTTAGGCTAAATAATAGAAAGAAAGTTAGTATTAGTACTTTTAGTTCCTTTGGGTTCGACAATCTGGTCTTGCCTAAGCTATACTACTGTTCGATAGGTGCACTTGCCTCAATCGTTGTTATAGTTAGTTCCAGGATCGATCATTATAAATTTAAAACTCTGAAATACAATGATCAATACCCCGATTGAGCATGACATACACGACATATTGCATGGGGTTGGGACTTCTGTTGGAGGAAGTATTGTACTAGTGGCTCTGCCACTTTTTACTTCTCTAGTGGCTTTTCCACGTATACTAATTTTAGTGGCCTGGCCAAGTTCACTGTTATTAGCAGCTCTGCTGCGTTAGTATTATGTACTAGTGGCTTTGTCACGTTTTACTGTTATAGTGGCATCGCTACGTGTCCCGATTTTAGTGGCTCACCACGATATCGTTATTAGCGACTTTGCTGCGTTATTATTCTTGACTAGGTTGCGTTATTGGTGTGCTGGATGGGTGGGTCGACTTGGTCCCCACGTGGTGTGTTGGTTGGTACGGGAGGTGTTTTGGCTGGACTGAGTTGGGATGCATCCTCATACTGTTGCATATCTGTTTATGAGATCTGTCACTGTACTAGGCTTAGGCCACTTGTTCTGATATTGGTTTGGGCTAGGCCCAATTGATTCTGTTATGGGCTATGTGTAACATCCCGGTTTAGACCCTAGTCGAAACAGTGGTTTGAGACCACAAATCTGAGTTCGTAAAAATATTTTTATGATATTTTCTGTGTGAATGATATGTGACATAGTCGGTGTGAAAATTTTGTGTGATAATTTGATCGTTTGTGTGTCAAATTAAAAGAAAGGACTTAATTGCATAAGGTGTAAAAGCTGTGTGCTGATTTATAAGTACTTAAGTGTTGTTGGCTTTTTAAGGTAGAGGCCTTATGTTGTTATTAAACCATTATTAAGTTAGTGGGTGGTTAAATGACAAAATTATCCTATGGTATATTTGTCTTATATGTTTTATGAAGGGATAATTTAGTAATTAGATTAATAATATGTTTATTATACAAATAAAAGATGAAAATAAGATGAAAGTGCTCATCTTTTATGCCGAAAAATCAAGGAAAGAAAAAGGGAGAAGAACACTTAGGTTTCGGTTGGTGTTAGGCTTGATTCAAGGTATGTTTGAACTTGGTTTTTGATAATTTCTACGTTTTTGTAATCGTTGCTTCGTGCTCTAGTTAACCCATGTTGTAATTTTGTGAATTGATGATGTTTTTGTGATGAGCCATTGATGAATGTTTGAGCTAAGTGTTAGTTGATAATGAAATATGAAAACTTGGTGTTGGGTTAACATAGTTTGTATTGGAATTTTTCATGAAATTGAATATTTTGGATTTAATTGAGAAAATGAGAAATTGAAGGGTTAAATTGTGAAATAAATGAAATGTATGAGCTTGTATTAGCATGGGAAGAATTCTGCTAGCATATGTGTTTTTGAAATTTTGTGTATTTGATGATTTTGTGAGATAGGGACTAAAGTGTCGAAATGTGAAAATGTGAGGGCTATTTTTAAAATACCCTAAATGTGTGTGTGTGGACTAAATTGAATGAGTTAGTGATTAAATGGACTGAATTTGAATGTGTATAGACCAAGAGAGAGAGGTTCGGATCGAGATCGAGGCAAAGAGAAAGTACTCGATTAATCGACTGCTTTTGGTATTTCGACATCTGAAGTAAGTTCAGATATAATACATGTTATTAAGATACATTTTAGTATTATGAAATGAATATGTATATGTGTATGAAATAGAGATGCTATGTGCGAAATTTAGTCGATGGCACTAAGTGTGCGAAATTGAGATCAAAGCAGAAATGAATAGCACTTGTGTGTGCGATGATATGAAAGCTTGGTTTATAGATTTTGTACTGTGTGTGTGCGATGCCGAGATAAGTTGGTTGGAAAGATTAAGCACTAAGTGTGCGATAACCAATAAGTTTTTCTCATGTAGATGGCACTGAGTGTGCGATAAAAATTGAAAGGAATTTATAGAGAGATCGACTTGTAATATCGAGCATTGAGTAGCTTGGAAATTGAATAACTATGTGTTAGCTAAGGTATGTATCGAACCTTTGTGGTTGATGAGTTTATAGATGATGCTATGGATGGATGAATAAGTATTTTATCTATAGACAATATGGTATGAATATAAGAGAAATGATCTATGTGATGGTTAGTGTATACATTGGTTTGATTTGATGATACGATTTTATTGTATTTCAAACTTACTAAGCTTTAGAAAGCTTACTGTGTGATTTCTTTCTCGCTTATAAAGTGTCATGCAAAGCTTGCTCGGATCAGGGGATCGTCAGCATCTCAGTCACACTATCGGCAAATCTATTTTGGGGTATTTTGGAACAATGTATATAGTTAAATATGGCATGTATAGGCTGGTCATTTGAATCATGTTTGATGTTTGTAAGTAGCCATGAGATGTGGCTAGATATGTGCTAGTCTTAACATGAATGAATTTGATATATGTGATGCATCTTTTGGCATGGTTTGTGGGTTGATAAATTGACTATTGAATGGCAAATTTTGTGTTGGTAAGATGTTAGTAGGGATTAGTGAAATTGAGAAGGAATGATGTTTGATATTGAATGTATTATACTTGTGACGAGATAGATTTTGGTATTGAATTTGTTATAATTGGAATGGGAATTGAATACATAGATTGGATAGTCATATTGGTAAGTTTTTGGTTGCCTTATGTGCATGATATGTTTTGGTATGTGTTGCTTGTAGGTTTGACCTAAGTGAGTGGCATGTTGGCCTTGCAAAATGGCCTATAATGTCACACGGTTGAGGCACACGGGCGTGCCTAAGACCGTGGGTGAATTGGCAGTATGTAGCTTAGTTATACACGGCCATGGAACATGGGCGTGCCTAGTGACCATGTTAAAATAGCCAGTATATAGACACGGATGGACACACGGGGTGTCTAGTAGCCGTGGAGGGCACACGGCCTCCTCCCACGGGCGTGTCTCCCCTGAATCTTAGAAAAAAAAATTTAAGTGTTCGAGAATTTCTGTGTGTGTTCAATTTAGTCCCGACCCCTCTTTAGCATGTGAATTAGGTCTCGTAGACCTCGATAAGGGACACTATGATTGTAATTGAATGAGATTGAAAATGATTGACTTTGTGTCGTAAATTATAGATGTTAAATGTTCTGATTGATAGGTAATACCTCTTAACCCTGTTTCGGTGATGGTCTCGGGTTAGGGGTGTTACACTATGACCTAAATGATATTGTAGTGGGCTTTGACTCACGCATGCTTTGAACTGACTGTACTGTTACTCTTAAAGGGCTTTGGCCCAGACTGTTTCAGTTTTTGTTTCTATATACTGATTGCTACTCTAGTAAGGGGATTACACACCGAGTTTTCACAAACTCACCCCGTTTTTAATCCCATACAGTAATCCTCGCCTTAGACGGATCGAGCTACGAGGACTCGGAGAAGACCACACACTGCTTATGCTTGTTGTTTTGATTATTTACTTTTAAATATTTTTATTTGGGTTGTTATACGGCCTCTCTAATTTTAACTTATTATTTTCGATATTTATTTATGATGTTTTCTAATCGCTAAAAGCGGGATACGATTTCCAAAGCGATAATCGCTTTCAAAACACTACGTTTCGCAACGTTTTCAAAATGCTTCTGCTACTCAATTTTTAAACATCACATTTACGTAAATTATTTATTTTAAATATGCTTCCGCAACAGATAAAGTTTTAAAAGTAATTACGTTTGCAAGTGGATAACAATTTCTCAAGTGTTTCGAGTTTTAACAAAGAGGCTTTAACTCTTAAACAAGTTTTAACAACAGGAAACCTGGTTTTGAAAAACACTTCCATGTGACACGCCAGATTCGGGCCTAGCTTCTAGGCCGGGTTTGGGGTGTTACATTTAATGGTATCAGAGCCCGATTACAAAACTCAGCTGTGGATTGGGTCTTCAAAATTAAATTTCTAAAAGTATTGTTTCAAAAAGGCTTGAAAAGATTTAAAGTTCTGAAATTGTATTGACCATTTTCCGAAAGTGTGGTACACCGAGTCTCTAGCACCGAATCCGTAAGTTTCTGAAACTATTGTTGGTTTCCTTGAAAAGCAGTAGATAAAGATACTATGATTTCTTAGATATTAGACTGTATGGCTATACTTAAACTTAAAGTTTGTATTTATTTTGTGTATATTTTGGAAATGATTTGCGTGTGATATCCATCCGCTCTGATGGATAGATAGTGTGGTGCGTGCTTGTGTTATTAAGATTAGAATGCGCAGCGAGAGTGTAGTGTGCTAGCTTAGGATGTGCGACTATTCCTATAGTTGGAAATTTCAAGGACAAAATTTCTTTAAGGGGGTAGAATTGTAACGCCCCAAATTTTTAGGCCTAGTAGAATTGGGCCTTGGGCATGGGAGCGTTTAAAATTTTTTGAGAACAAGAGAACGACACTAATGCGAGTTGGACTTATTAGGTGAGTGATTTTGGAAGGCTAGGAGGCTTCCATGAAGTCTCGGGTTCAAACCTGGGCTTTAGGAAAAATTTTGGTTTTAGGTGAATAAAACCATGGGAGTAAGTAAGTAGGCTTTAAGAATAAATTGTGGGGAAAAAAATGACACAAGGAAGTGAGTGGTCAAGTGGCAAGGCGTCATTAAGGTTGCAAGGGACCATGGGTTCAAGTCTTGGCGCTTGCAATTCATTTTGATTTCCTTTTAAATGAACTTAGACTTTGGCCCATAGACTTATATTTAGTTGTGCTTGTTTTGTTACACAAGGAGTCTACTGGTAAAGGTGGCAAGTGGCGTGTGGAGTGTCCTAATGGTCTGAGGTTCGAAACCCCTTGCATGCGAAAGGTGACTATTTTGCTAATTTGGGACGGTTTTGGAAGATTGATGGAGGGATCACACATTGGGAAGGTAACGTGAGAGTAGGCGAGAAGCTGGCTTTAAATAGAGCGATCTATGAGGAGAGTATGGATACTTTGGTTGGCGTTTGGGCATAGGAGTGTTCGGAGCGCGGATTAACTCCAGATCCCTATCAGCATTCGTGTTGACTCCGGTTCTGTAAGATCGTGTTCTTGATGAGCAAAGGGGATTCTAGCCATAGGGTGACGGCAAATGTGCCAGCTGAGACTGTGCACATAGCCTCCACTCCCAAGTTTAAGCGGCGTAGGGTGACAGCGGTTCGAGACTTTCCCCTTGGATGCGGAAGGGTGACGATATCAAACTTTGGTTTAACTAGGCAAATCGCAGTAGATCGTTCTAGTCAATGTGAAGGCGCTTGTGATTATTTAGTACTCTACGTGATAAGGTGTGTATCCGTATACACTGTTCTGATTGTTAATCGGTTGAAAAGCCGATGGTGTGTATATTGTATTATCTTGACTGTTGATCAGCATTATGCCGAAAAGCCGAAATACCGACGATCGCGCATGGGCCGAGCTCACGGAGCATGCGATCGCGCGTGTGGTGAACCGAGCTCACGGAGCATGAGCGTGTGATGAGGAAGGCCACCATGAGCGAATTCATGGGCTTGGGCCGTAGTGGGCCACTTGGGATAGAATGGGCCTCGATGGGCCCAATAGGCTGTAGGGCCCGCAAATGCAAGTTAGACTGTCGAATGGGAGATAGGGAGGCTTGTCATGACACGCACATGGCATGGGCCGTCCTTGGCCTTGATGGGCTGAGAGGGCCCGATGGGCCCGTGGGCCCATTGGGTTGAATCTCACTGTTAAATGTGAAATAGACAAGCTTATCAGGTCGCGCACATGACTTAGGTGTTTGGGCCGCATAAGGCCAAAAGGGGGTCGTGTGGGCTCAATGGGCTTGTGGGCTCACACAGATTAAATGTCTGTGATGTGATAAGTTATTGATTTGGGTTGTGTCGTCGCACAGCCGTGGTTGTTTCTAGGCTAAATGGGCCACACGAGTGTGTGGGCCCACTTGAGCAGGGTAATGAGCCTTAGGCCATTTTCACCGTTAAGTCAAATTAGGTTTCTTAAGCCGCTCGAGGCGACTGTAGACCTTTTAGGAGGTCGTAAAATTACTGAAATACCCTTGGTTTGTGAAATTATCGAAATACCCTCGAGTCGTAAAATTACCGAAATACCCTTGGTTTACGAAATTACCGAAATACCCTCGAGTCGTAAAATTATCGAAATACCATTGGTTTGCAAAATTACCGAAATACCCTCGAGTTGTTAAATTACCGAAATACTTTCGGTTTGTAAATTTGTTGAATACCCTCGATTTGTAAAGTTACTGAAATACCCCTGATTTGTGAAATTACCGAAAGACCCGTGATTTATGAAATTACTGAAATACCCTTGGTTTACAAATTACTGAAATACCCCGATTTGCAAAATTATCGAAATACCCTGATTTGTGAAATTACTGAAATACCCCTGTAGGGTAGAATTACTGAATTACCCCTGTAGGGTAGAATTACCGAATTACTCCTGTAGGGTAGAATCACCGAATTACCTCGTAGGGTAGAATTACCGAAATACCCCTGAGGGGTAGGATTATCGACATACCCTTATAGGGTAAAATGACTGACTTGTGCTATGATTTGACCGATTTGATTGTGATCGTATGAATATGTTTTAACTGACTTGACTGTGGGCGTGTGTCTGATATGATGTTAATATGTGTTGAAATGACTGTTACTAAGCATGGCCATTTTGCATATACGTGTAATGATTGAGCATGACATACACGACATATTGCATGGGGTTGGGACTTGTGTTGGAGGAAGTACTGTACTAGTGGCTCTGCCACGTTTTACTGCTCTAGTGGCTTCGCCACGTATATTGATTTTAGTGGCCTGGCCACGTTCACTGTTATTAGCAGCTCTGCTGCGTTAGTATTATGTACTAGTGGCTTTGCCACGTTTTACTGTTATAGTGGCATCGCCACGTAATCTGATTTTAGTGGCTCATCCACGTATACTGTTATTAGCAGCTTTGCTGCGTTATTATTAGCAGCTAGGCTGCGTTATTTGTGTGCTGGCTGGGTGGGTCGACCTTGGTCCCCACCTGGTGTGTTTGTTGGTGCGGGAGGTGTGTTGGCTGGACTGGGTTGGCATGCATCCTCATACTGTTGCATATCTATTTATGAGATCTATCACTGTACTGGGCTTAGGCCACTTGTTCTGATATTTGTTTGGGCTAGGCCCAATTGATTCTGTTATGGGTTGTGACCCAAATGATATTGTAGTTGGCTTTGACTCACGTATGCTTTGAATTAACTGTACTGTTACTCTTAAAGGGCTTTGGCCTGCATCGTTTCGGCCGCCATCAGATATCTTGATTGTTACTCTAGTAAGGGGATTACACACTGAGTTTCCATAAACTCACCCCGTTTTTAACTGTACAGGTAATCCTTAGCCTTAGAAGGATCGAAGCTGCGAGGGACTCGGAGAAGACCATACACTGCTTATGCTTGCTGTTTTGATTATTTACTTTTAAATATTTTTATTTGGGTTGTTATACGGCCTCTCTAATTTTAACTTATTATTTCTGATATTTATTTATGATGTTTTCTAACTGCTAAAAGTGGGATACGATTTCCAAAACGATAACTGTCTTCAAAACACTACGTTTTCGCAACGTTTTCAAAATGTTTCTACTACTCAATTTTTAAACATTCATTTACGTAAATTATTTAATTTAAATATGCTTCCGCAATAGATAAAGTTTTAAAAGTAATTACATTTGCAAGTGGATAACAATTGCTCAAGTGTTTTGAGTTTTAACAAAGAGGCTTTAACTCTCAAACAAGTTTTAACAACAGGAAACCTGGATTTGAAAAACACTTCCATGTGACACGCCGGATTCGGGCCTAACTTCTAGGTCAGGTTTGGGGTGTTACACACATTATAGAGGACCCTAATCAACATTTAAAATGGTTCCTCCAACTCTGTGATACTTTTATGTATAATGGGTTCACTGATGATGTTATTCGTCTTCAGTTGTCCCCCTTCTCTTTGATTGATAACGCCTTTTCTTTGTACGAAAGACATCTTCCATCATTCATATATCACAATAAGTTATCAACTAAACATTTACCAAATGAACATCAAGATCATTATAGTGATGATCATGTTATCAACTTGCACTTAGGCACACTCTCTATATATATATATATTTACATACCAGAACAAAAGTAATGATATAACAAGCCTATTACATGCCATATAATCCAAAATAAACGTTTAATAACTACCAAATTTGGATGGATAGTGTGACTTGAATGCTGATCTGATTGTCCAACCTTCAAAAGTATCTACAAGAAACAGAAATTATCACAAGTAAGCTTATTGAAGCTTAGTAAGTTCGACGGACAGAAATAATAAATCTTACTGAAGTAAATATAATAATCAAATAAAAAATGATTCAACAACACATGTTTCCTGTCATCCATAATTACAAACCGATGAATTGCATATTTCAATTCAAAGCTTAAATAATAATCTCCAAGAAATCATACTTGTCCACAACGGAGTCAATTCAAGATGTCAAGTACATGTCATGCCATTCAAAGTCATTAAACAAGTTATAATACAATAATTTACGACCTGATGAACGACTTATAGAAACGAGTACAAAAGTAATCAAACCGAAACACGCCAAACCCTCATGAGAGCTAATACAACCGATAACACGCCTCGACACTAAGTGCTTAGCTCGTAAGCTATACATCCGCCCCCATAACACGCCAGAACAAGATAGTATAACACGAGGGTTTGCAACAAATCTTGAACCTCAATATACTCAGAAAAAATATAAAAAATTGCACCACGTCAATCTTGTAACACCCCAAACCCGGCCTAGACGTTATGGCCGAATCTTGCGGTGTCACATGGTAGTGTTTTTCGAAAAGTGAGTTGTCGTCAAAAACATCCTTTCTTTATCACTTCTTTACACTCTCTTATGCTTAATTCCAGGACGTGTCGACCAATTTCAAACGCAATTCATATTCAAAAGTTATTCTCTTTCAAAACATTATTAATTTTCAAAACGTCACTTATTGCGGAAGCTTTTTAAAATAGTTTGCATATTTGTGCGTATTTTGTTAAAACGTTTGATTCGTTTGGAAAACTTGATTATCCCTACTACTAACAGTTGTAAATCAAAACAATAGAAACCCCAAATTAAAAGTAAAAATCCAAAAAGGCCATTATTAAAGTAAAATACCCCCAAAATAAAATCAAAACTATAATTAAGTACTAAGTCAAATTAAATAGGTCGTGTGGCCACCGCTGAGTCCTCCGTCGCACCGATCCGCCTATGTTTGGGGATTACCTGTACAGTCTTATCAGAAGGGTGAGTTTACGAAAACTCAGTGTGTAATCCCATATAAAGCAAACAGAGAGAAAGTAATCACAGTCTGGGCCTAAGCCCTTTTTAGTATCAATGACAATATCAGTTTGGGCTTTAGCCCATTTCAGCACAGAAGCAATCATGTGTTTGGGCCTTGGCCCATTACAGTAACAATAATTAGTACAGTAACAGATTATACAGTATACAGGTCCTACTCAGCTAGCCTCTACACTCCATCTCCGTCCAACCCTACACTCCATGTGGGGATATAATCAACCCACCCATCCCTACACTCCAAAAAGTATCGAATGCGGCACTAGGCAGTAGTTTACAGCTGAGCTGCCAGTAAATTAGGCTCAAGGCCTTTCAGTACACTTCCTCATAAAAATAAATCCCCAACCCCATGCAATGCAGTATAAAAATATGATATACTATAACATAATAGCATGCATGTAATCAGGGCATACAATATCAAATCAATGAAATATCATCGTGCCTACTCATATCAGTCATACAGTCATTTCAGTCAATTAGGGGTCTAGGTAAGCTTACCGACCCTACAGTAGGTCCACAGTCGTCTCGGGCGACCCGTGCAACCTTAGCAGTCAAACAGTGAAAATGGGCCCACAGGCCCATGTTGCATGCCCACACGCCCGTGTGGCCCACACAGCCCAAAATGGCCTTGGCCGTATGGGTCACACGACCTGGCCCAATATTCTCACACGCCCGTGTGGTTCACCCGTGTGGGGCCCACACGGCCCAATTCGGCCTGGCCTATGAATCGTACATGGCTAGCCTCGTTGATCACACGCCCGTGTTCAGTCACACAGCCTACCACATGGGCAGCCGCACGTCCGTGTGGCGTCAACAATCACATTTTTCGGCTTTTCATTGGTTTCCATTTTCAAAGTTGTGTTTACACACCTGGTTTCTATTTGCTGAGAAAACTGCCCCAAGTCTTTGAAACCTGCACTTGACCGAACAATCACTAATTATTCACTTAAACATTTACTCAATCGAATACACACAAGTTGACCAAGCGTTAAACTCACAACAACATTACCTTCGATCGAGTAAAGAGGGAGGTTTCGCCCACTTAAGATGTCAATCAGAGACCTCCAGCCCTTTGGTCAACTCCTAATCAACCAACAAAAAATCCTATTAAACCACTTAACCAAAAAAAGGTTAATCAAGAAGTAGAAACATAACTTATCGTACCACGAAAATGTACGCTTACTCACGGAACGAATGAACACAAGGAAGCAAATAGGAAAATAAAATAGGTGAGAGGGGAAAGAACTTTCGGTAGCAACTTTGGTAGCAATTCGTTAGCAAATAGAATAAATTCAAAACGTCAAAAGATTAGGAGCAACCAAGATTTGGGAAAAGAAACAATTATCATTCGGCTTGGGAAGAAAGAGAAAAAGAGGAGCACTGAAATCACAAAATTTCAACAATAGGTGGAGGTTGGGAAGAATCGAACGGCAGCAAATGAAAAAGAAACAAGAAAAAAACAAAAGATGAAAGCAGAGAGAAAAACAAAAAGCAGAAACGACAAAACTATCAGAAAATTGAGGAATGAGAGAGGGTAGCCAAAATTACCACTACTAGTTTCAGTTCTATCTAAACTCTTCCATCCAAATCTCCCCAAAACACTCCCCTCAATCCCCAAATCCCTTAACAACTGAAATTCCCTTAACATCCTCCTAAAAATCGGCCACAACATCTCTACACTCCTCAAATACTCAGAATTTTACCACATTTCAAACTCCTTCACGGCACAAGTACAAAAAAAATCCCCCTTGCCCGTATAGGTATTCGAACTCAAGACCCCCAGCACACTGACACTCCCCTTAACCACCAGACCAGCAGGCCCATTCTGTCATATTTTACCAACACATATTTATAAGCCTACCGATTAGAGATAGGGGTTTATTCATTTAAAATCAAAAATTTGCCCAAGCTAATGCTTGAACTTGGGACCTCTCAGACACTTCCCAGAACACTTAACCACTGAAGCAGGCATACAATTGTGTCACAAACATACGAAAATAAATATATAAGATATTTTTAGGGCGTTACAAATCTCCACTCCAATCCCCGCATAACACGTCGTCATTCTATTGTACTCTATCTCACATTCACCCAACCCAAGTATCGAAATTCAATAACAATTTCACAAACAACTTTACATCATCAATAGAACAATTAATATCCACTATTTCATATCATATCATCAGACAATTCATATAGATACTAAATTACAAACTGAATGAACTTACAGGATTGATTTGCAGTAATAGTCCAGAATAGCTCAATCAATGATCGACGTTGTGTTAATTCATTATTTTCAGTTTCAATTACACACAGAAATATAATCCAAACATTATACAATTAAGGCATATAATACATTTAAAAATGTACTAAATTTAAGCCGTACGAACTTCCAAGACTAAACTGCAACAATGACAAAGTATAGGGGCTATTTGGTAATTTCTTATTTTCCTCGATTTTCCACTCGTTTAGGATCTAAAATAATAATTTCATTAAATTCAATAATTCTAACAGCAAAATTACTTCATTTCATGCAATTAAGTCATTTTTCACATTTTTACAGAATTGTCTCTAACATTTTACTTTTATACAATTTAGTCCCTAAGCTCAAAACTTGCAATTTAACCAATTTTAAGCAAATCTCATTTCAGCCAAATTATCCTTTATTTATCTACAGCCCATACATGCTACTATTTCACATCAAGTCCTCGTAATTTTATCTATTTAACATTTTAGTCCTTAAATATTAAAATTAACAAAAACTACTTTATAAAATATTCCTATTTAACAACCAAGCTTAGTAATCTATCATAAAACTTCAAGAACAACTCAAATTCATCAATGGCATAATCCAAAACATTTGATAGTTTTACAAATTAGTCCCCGGGTTAGCTAGATTAAGCTAATACGAGTTCAAAAACATAAAAATTACTAAAAACGAGCAATGTTTACTCACCAAATCGGAGAGCCAAAGCTCAACCGAAGATTATCCTATTCTTCTTCTAGGGTTTTGAATGAACAAGATGAAACAAAGTAAAATACCAATGTTTCTTAACTTTGTTTTGTTTTAATATTACTTTTTTCTTAATTTACAATTTTACCCTACCTTAATTACACTCAAATTTAACAATTTTGTAACGCCCCCAAAAAAAAATCCTTTATAATTATTCTCGTATGTTTGTGACACAAATATCTATCTGCTTCAGTGGTTAAGTGTTCTGGGAGTGTCTAAAAAGTCTTGGGTTCAAGCCTTAGCTTGGGCAAAATTTTGTTTTTAATTGAGTAAACCCCTATCTTTAGCCAGTAGGCTTATAATTGAATGTTGGTAAAATATGTCAGAATGGGCCTGCTGGTCTGGTGGTTGAGTGGAGAGTAAATAAGCTGGAGGTCTGGAGTTGGAGTCTTTGTGCAAACAAGGGATTATTTTGCTGCCTGTGCCATGTAGGAATTTTAGTTTAGTCGAAATACTTAGTGTTTGAATGAGGGTTGAATTCAGTTGTTGAGGAGATTGTGGTGGACAGTTTGGGGGGAGTTTGAGGGTTAGTGGGAGTGTGATGGACGGTTTTAGGAGGGAAGTTAGGGATATGGGGAGAAAGTTAAGGGATTAGAGGGGTTTACCAAAAATCTTATCACTTCTTTTCTTTTTCCAATTTCGGCTTTGGCATTGGTCTTCTCTCAACTTTTCCTATCAACTGTTCTTCTTCCGTGGTTCCGAATATTGCTGTGATTTTCGGCTATTTTCTTTTCCTCTCTCCTTTCTTCTTTTATCTTTTCTCTTGGTTCTGTCGATTCCCTCATTTCCTTTTTGCTGCCGATTTCTCTTGTTTCCTAACCTTCTCCTTGTTGCCGCAACTTGTCATCTCCATTGTGCTTTCGTGCGTTGGTGGTAAGTTTCGTAACTGTGGTGTATTTTGGTTTATGGATTCTTGGTAATCGGTCGACTGTTTCATTGATGAGGGTTAAGGCCTGGAGCGATTCGGTTAGTGTTGGAGCGGTGTGGTTCTACTATTACTCGCTTAGTAGGTAAGGTGGTTGTGTTTGTGAATTAGGGGAAGCTTTTCCTTTCTTTTGGTTATGAAGATGTAATATACTGTTAACATTGGGTCTTTCAGAATTGGCAGCGGCAAATTGTGGGAGTAGTGACCTTTCTTGTTCGGTTTCGCAGTGGGGGGTTGCTTGGTTTTGAAGGTAAGTAACGAATGGATTGAACGAATCATTGTCAATGTTTTGGTTTCAAATTAACTACGAATTAGGACTAATAGTGGGTTGTGTTTGTCGACCATAGGTGCTGGTGATCTTGGAAATGCTTTTACGTCACAAACAAACCAGGTGTTTAAACACGACTCTGGAAATGGAAATCGGTGAAAAGCCAGAAAGCGTGAAAGTCGATGCCACACGGGCGAGCGGCCACCCGTGTGGTAGGCCGTGTGAGCGGAAACGGGCGTGTGATCGATGGGGCAGGCCATGTGCGATTCATGAGCCGGGCCGATTTGGGTCGTATGGGCCCCACGAGCGTGTGGGACTCACACGGGTGAACCACACGGGCGTGTGGGATTATTGGGCCAGGCCGTGTGATCCACACGGCTAAGGCCATTTTGGGCCTTGTGGGCCACACGGGCGTGTGGGCTCACATAGGCAAAGTACATTGGCTTGTGGGCCTATTTTCACTATTTTGACTGCTAAGGTTGCACGGGTCGCCCGAGTCAACTGTGGACCTACTGTAGGGTCGGTAAGATTACCTAGATCCCTAATTTACTGAATGACTGTTATATCCATGTACTTTATATATATACATGTACGACTGTATTTGGAGCATGCTATTAAAATTGTACTGAATACACATATGATACCATGATTTGGCATGACATGATTGTATGATGCATTGCATAGGGATGGGTTTATATGGATCGGAGGAAGTGTCTTTGAAAGGCTTGAGCCTAACTTATCGCGACTCATTTTGCAAAACCATGTTTAGTGCCGCATGTGGTACTTTTTGGAGTGTAGGGATTGGTGGGTTGAGTATATCCCCACATGGAGTGTAGGGTTGGATGGAGATGGAGTGTAGAGGTTGGCTGGGTAGGACTTGTATACTGGATAATTTAATACTGTACTGATTACTAATACTGTAATGGGCCAAGGCCCAAATGCATGACTGCCTCTGTACTGAGATGGACTAAAGCCCAAACTGATACTGTCACTGATTCTGAAAAGGGCTTAGGCCCAGACTGTGATTGCCTTATGTCTATCTGTTTGCTTTATATGGGATTACACACTGAGTTTTTGAAAACTCACCCTTCTTATTTGGCTGTACAGGTAACCCCTAGACATAGACAGATCGGTGCGGCAGAGGACTCCGAGGTGACCACACGACCTAAATTGTAACACCCATAACCCGAAACCGTCGCCGGAATAGGGTTAAGAGGCGTTACCAATCAATCGAATCATTACACAACCATTACACGACACTAAGTCATTCATCCATCAACTATACTCATTATTAACCATATGGTCCCTTATTGATGTCTATAAGACCTTAAACACATGCTAGAATAGGGTCGGGACTAAACCGAACACTTATGAAAGTTTTCAAAATTTCAAATATTCACCAAGTCTGTTGAGGTCACACGCCCGTGTAACCAGGCCATGTGCCCCACACGGTCACCAGACACCCCCATGTGTCTAAGCCGTGCCAAAACAGAGCAAGCATTCTGACTTCTCCACACGGCCACCAAGCACGCCCAAGTGCACAGGCCGTGTGCCCCTAAGCCACATACTGACTTATTCACACGGCGACTAGGCACGCCCGTGTACCATGGTCGTGTACAACTAGCTAGCTACTGACCTTACCCCACGGTCATTAGACACGCCCGTGTGTCATAACCGTGTAGGCAAAACAGGCCATTTGCAAGGCCATTTTGTCACCCACACAAGGGTCAAACCTACATGCACATTTAAACATACTTCCACACACAAATTGGCAACCAATTTTCATGTCAAGTGATCAACATATCATCTCATATAATCTCATTTCTAAACATGTCAACTTAGGAACTAAATTACACAACCTGAACACATTCAATACTAAACATGATTCATCCCCAAATTCACTAAATCATACTAGTATCATACCATCACTAAGATTACCATTCATAAGACATTTTCTTTACCCACAAGCTATACCAAATATGCATCATATATCAAAGCCATACATGTTTAAATCCCACACACATCTAGCCACATCACAAGGCTATTTACACATCTCAAACATGTCTTACAAGACTAGCCTATACATGCCATATTTCAACTATGTACATCTTTCCCAAAAGTACCAAAATAGATTGTCGATAGTGTGATTGAGATGCTGACGATTCCCGGATCCAAGCAAGCTTTACTGACATTGTAAAGTAGAGAAACAAATCACACAATAAGCTTTCAAAGCTTAGTAAGTTCGTAACATAATACATTATAATAAAACAAATCATCAAATAGATTATTTCATATATACATATATATATCATGCCATCCAAAACTAAAATTCTCATTTAACATTTCATAATCTCATTCATAGATTCATCAACCACATAGGTTCCTAGTGTACCTTAGCCAACACCTTGTAGTCAATTACATTTGCTACTCAATACTCACTTTTCCCTTTCGATCAATTTCCGTCTCTTCTTTGATTCAATCGCACACTTAGTGCCCTGATATTTAGCCGAAGCTTAATTATCATCGCACACATAGTGCATTTATATCGAACCGTTCTTCAATCGGTATCGCACACACAGTGCCAACCATAAAGTCGAAGCTTATATTATTTCGCACACACAGTGCTGATCATCTCGGTCACGTTTCCGAATACGCACACTTAGTGCCACGTAACTCAAACTCAACTCTCACATAGTATCCACATTTCAATATCATTATAACATTCATTTCATAGCATTTAACATAACTAGATGTTCATATTATGTCCGAACTTACCTCGGACGTTGAACTATCGCAACAGTTGGTCAATCGAGCACTTTATCTTTGCCTCGATCTCGACCCGAACCTCTCCTCTCTTGGTCTATACACATTCAAATCCAATCCATTCAATCACTAAATCATTCATTTTATTCCAAACACACATATTTAGGGCATTTTACAAAATAGCCCTCACATTTTCACATTTCGACACTTTAGTCCCTATTTCAAAAAATAATCAAATTCACATAATTTCTCCTCACACAAGCCTAGCCAAATTTTCCTTGTGTTCATACAAGCCCACACATTTCATTTATTTCACATTTTAGTCCTTCAACTTATCATTTTCACAATTTAGCCCTAATTAGCTAAATTCACCAAAAATCCAAGAACAAAACATGTTCATTAAACACATATCTTCCATTTAACACCAATATTCATCACAAAGCTCACCATTTCATCAATGGCACATCTCATAAAAATCATCAATTCTTCAAATTATAACATAGGCTTGATAGTAGACTAAGCAACAATCTCAAAAACATAAAAATCATCAAAAACCAAAGTCAAAACATACCTTAATTAAGCTTCAAACTAGCCGAACCCTAGTGTTCTTTTTCTTTTATTTTCTTTTCTATTTTTGGCTAACAAAGATGAACAATGCCACTATCTTGTTTCTTTTATTATATTATTATAACATATATTATGTTTTTAATATTTAACCATTAAAACAATATAAAATAATGTATATTTTAGCCTTATGCTGTCCACTATACTCAATTGTGGCCAAATTGCATCATAAATCCTCCTCATTATAAAGACAACATCAATTAAGCATATAACAATCAGCACACAGCATTTTACACTTTATGCAATTAAGTGCTTTCTCACAATTTGACACACAGTCAATAAAATTATCACACAGAATTTTCACACAGGCTATATCACATATAATTCACACCCAAACTAATATTAGAATATTATTCCGACCTCAGATTTGTCGTCTCAAAACCACTATTTCGACTAGGGTCTATTTCAGGCTGTTACAACTCTCCCCCCTTAGGGATTTTCGTCCCCGAAAATCTTACCAGTGAATAGGTGTGGATATTGCTCTCTCATAATGTTCTCAAGCTCCCACATAGCCTCTTCAATTCCGTGCTTGTGCCACAATACTTTCACTAAAGAGATTTTCGTATTTCTCAACTCTTTGGTCTTTTGTGCCAAAATTCGGATCAGTTCCTCACTATACGATAAGTCTGACTGAATCTCAACCTCAGTAGGAGCAATCACATGAGACAGGTCTGATCTGTACCGTCGAAGCATTGACACATGAAACACGTTATGAATCTTTTCTAACTCAGGTGGCAACATCAATCTATAAACAACTGACCCAACTCGCTCAATGATCTCATACGGTCCGATGAATCTCGGACTCAGCTTGCCTTTCTGGCCAAATCGAAGTATTTTCTTCCACGGAGATACTTTCAAAAACACTTTATCGCCAACTTCGAATTCAATATCTTTTCGTTTCAAATCTGCATAAGACTTTTGACGATCTGAAGTCGCTTTCAAACTGTCACGTAACACTTTCACTTTCTGCTCAGAATCTTTTATAAGATCAACCCCGTGAATTTTATTCTCACTTAGCTCAGTCCAATACAATGGAGTTTGACATTTTCGACCGTATAGAGCCTCATACGGTGCCATTTTAATGCTAGATTGAAAATTGTTGTTGTACGAGAATTCAGTCAACGGTAAATGATTTTCCCACGTAGTCTCGAACTCAAGTATACAACATCTCAACATATCTTCAAGAATCTGAATGATTCGCTCGGACTGACCATCTGTTTGCGGATGAAACGCAGTACTGAAATGTAATTTTGTGCCTAAAGCCTCTTGCAATTTCATCCAAAATCGTGAGGTAAATCTCGGATCTCTGTCCGACACAATAGATAGTGGCACCCCATGCAATCTCACAATCTTAGCAATATACAATTCAGCCAATTTATCAAGTGAATAACATGTTCTCACCGGAACAAAATGAGCTGATTTCGTCAATCTTTCAACTATCACCCAGATTGCATCTTTCTTTCCTGGAGATAAAGGCAATCCTGACACAAAGTCCATCGTGATCCTTTCCCATTTCCACTCAGGAATCATAACCGATTGCAACAATCCAGACGGAACCTGATGTTCGACTTTAACTTGTTGACAAAATAAACATTTCGACACAAAGTCAGAGATGTCTCGTTTCATACCATGCCACCAATAAAACTGTTTCAGATCATTATACATTTTCGTACTCCCAGGATGTACAGTTAATCGACTATTATGAGCCTCTTTTAAAATCGCTTGAATCAACTCTGAATTTCTCGGAATACAAATTCGATCTCTAAATCTCAAACAATCATCACTATCAACTCGAAATTCTGATTCAGCATTCGATTCACATTGAGTTCGTTTAGCCATCATTTCAACATCACTTTTCTGAGCATCACAAATCTGATGTACAAACATCGGCTTTACTTTTAACTAGGCCAAAACCACATTCTCATCACACAGATCTATCTGAGCATTCATTGCTCGCAAAGCACATATAGACTTTCGGCTCAAAGCGTCAGCTACAACGTTAGCTTTACCCGGATGATAATCAATCACAAGTTCGTAATCTTTCAATAGTTCTAGCCATCTTCTCTGTCGTAAATTCAATTCTTTCTGAGTCATCAAGTATTTCAAACTTTTGTGATTTGTAAAGATATGACACTTCTCACCAAATAAATAATGACGCCATATTTTCAATGTGAACACAATCGCGGCCAATTCAAGATCGTGTGTTGGATAGTTCTTTTCATGCGGCTTTAGTTGCCTCGAAGCATAAGTTATGACTTTACCTTCTTGCATCAGCACACAGCCCAAACCATTCAACGAGGCATCACTGTAAACTATGAATTCTTTGCCCAATTCAAGTTGAACCAACACTGGTGCTTCTGTCAACAACACTTTCAATTATTCAAAACTCTGTTGGCATTTTTCTGACCACTCGAATCTAACATCTTTCTGTAGCAACTTCGTCAACGGAGTCGCAATCATCAAGAAGCCTTTCATAAACCGTCTATAATATCCCACTAGTCCCAGAAAACTACGGACTTCAGACACATTTCTCGGAGGTTTCCATTCTAATATAGTAGAGATTTTACTAGGATCAACTCGTATCCCGGTAGCTGACACAATATGCCCCAGAAAACCAACTTCACGCAACCAAAATTCACATTTACTAAACTTAGCATACAACTGTTTCTCACGCAGAGTTTGTAGTACGGTTCTCAAATGCTCGGCATGCTGCGTCTCACCACACGAATATATCAGAATATCATCAATGAACAACACTACAAAGCGATCCAAATACGTTCTGAATATCCGATTCATCAGATCCATAAACATTGCAGGAGCATTTGTTAGTCCGAAAGGCATCACTAAGAATTCGTAATGTCCGTACCTCATTCTGAAAGCAGTTTTCGACACATCAGATTCTTTAACTCTTAACTAATAGTAGCCCGATCTCAAATCTATATTAGAAAACACTGTAGCTCCTTTTAGCTGATCAAACAAATCATCAATACGTGGCAACAGATATTTATTCTTTATCGTTACTTTGTTCAACTGTCGATAATCAATACACATTATCATAGTTCCATCTTTCTTTTCACAAATAACACAGAGCTCCCTGTGGTGAGAAACCAGTCGTGCAAATCCTCTGTCGATACCAACTCCCTGCAATCGAGACTTTAATTCTTTCAATTCTGTTGGTGCCATTCTATACGAAGCTATCGAAATGGGAGTAGTCCCCGGCACTAATTCTATACCAAATTCGACTTCCTGAATTGGAGGTAATCCTGGTAACTCTTCAGGAAACACATCTGGAAACTCACATACCACAGGCACAGATTCAACTTTCTTTTCCGACACTTTTGTATCAATCACGTACGCCAAATAAGCTTCACAACCCTTTTTCACATAGTTCATAGCTTTCATCGCAGATACAACAGCTGGTAATCCTTTCATATCATTGGATTCTATTCGAACTAGCTCACCATTCTGACTTTTAAACTCAATACTCTTTCTTTTACAATTCACGATGGCATTATGCAGAGTAAGCCAATCCATACCCAGAATTATGTCAAACTCATCGAATGGTAGTAAAATCAAATTAACCAGAAAACAAACATCCTGAAACATCAATGGACAATTCTTGCACACCTTACCCACCAAAAAACACTTGCCTAAGGGATTCGATACTCTAATCACAAATTCAGTAGACTCAACAGGTAGAGTCTTACTTGATACTAGATTCACACACATATATGAATGAGTAGATCCTGGATCTATCAATGCAATGACATCAGTATCAAATAAAGTGAAAGTACCGGAGATGACGTCTGGAGATGATGCTTCCTCTCGTGCCCGTATAGCATAAGCTCAGGTAGGTGCTCTCGCCTCTGACCTCACAGCTGTGTCAGTAGTCCCCCTTTGGCTTCCACTCACATTTCTGGTGTTTCTGGGTGGTCTACCTCTAGTCGTCACGTTACTCGGTCTTTCATTCTGAAATTTTCCTCTTCGACCATCTTTAGGCAATCTCTAATAAAATGATCTCGGGATCCACATTTATAACAAACTCTATTGTTGTACTTGCCCCAGCATTCTCCCACATGTCACCTTTCACACTGTCTACAATAAGGTTTGTTGCTTTTTGCACTATCGACACTTGATTCCATTGGAGCTTGAGTTCTCGGACCAACACTTAGTCTTGCGTGATCTCTTTTCGGATGCCCAAACGAAGCATTTGATCAGTTGCTTGCATCTCTGAATCTCTTCGTCGAAGGTTGAGAAAACTTACTCATCGATCTTTTTCTTTCATCACGAGCTTCAGAATCAGCTTTCTTCTTTTCTTTACCGAGCTTCTCGGCTTTACAAGCTCTTTCAACTAACACAACAAATTCATTTATATCAAGTATCCCAACCAATAACTTAATATCCTCATTCAACCCTTCTATGAAGCGTTTACACATAGTGGCTTCGGTCGAAACACATTCCGTGCAACCGACTCGGTCTCACAAAATTCACTGGTACTCGAATCGACAAACGACCCTGTTTCAGCTCTAAAAACTCTTTACATTTCTGATCAATGAAGCGTTGACTGATATACTTTTTTCTGAACTCAACTTGAAAGAAGTCCCAAGTGATTCTCTCTCTCAGAACCACGAAAATCAATGTTTTCCACCAATTATAGGCTGTATCTCTCAACAATGAAACTGCACACTTTATAAATTCATCAGGAGTCAACAACATCTCATCAAATACTCGAATTGTATTTTCAAGCCAAAACTCGGCCCGCTCGGCATCGTCATCAGTTGTGGCCCTAAACTCTTCAGCCCTCATACTTTCGGATCTTATCCATAGGAGGTTTATTCAATCGAATTGGATCTATCACTTGTGGCACAACAGGTACTTGTGGGGGTGGAGGTTGTGGAGCAGTCGGATTCGTTCGAACGAACTCCGAAAACCACTCACTCATCATTCGGAAAAAGGCTTGCTTAGCCTCTCCTCCCTCACCACTATCATTTGGCCTAGATGTGGCCGGCGTTGTCCCTTGAGCGGGAGCAGGCGCGTTACTCTCTACATCGTCAGCAACTGCTCGATCAGGATCCATTTGCTATACGAAAACACATTTATAACTGTCAGAATTCATCACACTATCGCAATTTCATATATATGGCATGTATAGCTAGACTCACACACGCTACGTTAGTCTGAGAATCGACTAAACCGTAGCTCTGATACCAATAAAATGTAACACCCCTAACCCAAAACCGTCACCAGAATAGGGTTAAGAGGCATTACCAATCAATCGAATCATTACACAACCATTACGCGACACTAAGTCATTCATCCATCAACTATACTCATTACCAACCATATGGTCCCTTATTGAGGTCTATAAGACCTTAAACACATGCTAGAATAGGGTCAGGACTAAACCGAACACTTATGAAAGTTTTCAAAATTTCAAAGATTCACCAAGTCTGTTTAGGTCACACGCCTGTGTAACCAGGCCGTGTGCCCCACACGGTCACTAGACACCCCCATGTGTCTAAGTCGTGCCAAAATAGAGCAAGCATTTTCACTTCTCCACACGGCCACCAACCACGCCCGTGTGCTCAGGCCGTGTCCCCTTAAGCCACATACTGACTTATTCACACGGCAACTAGGCACGCCCGTGTACCATGACCGTGTACAACTAGCTAGCTACTAACCTTACCCCACGGTCATTAGACACGCCCGTGTATCATAACCGAGTAGGAAAAATAGGCCATTTGCAAGGCCAATTTGCCACCCCCATAAGGGTCAAACCTACATGCACATTTAAGAATACTTCCACACACAAATTGGCAACCAATTTTCATGTCAAGTGATCAACATATCATCTCATATAATCTCATTTCTAAACATGTCAACTTAGGAACTAAATTACACAACTTGAACACATTCAATACTAAACATGATTCATCCCCAAATTCACTAAATCATACTAGCATCATACCATCACTAAGATTATCATTCAAAAGACATTTTCTTTACCCGCAAGCTATACCAAATATGCATCATATATCAAAGCCATACATGTTTAAAGCCCATACACATCTAGCCACATCACAAGGCTATTTACACATCTCAAACATGTCTTACAAGACTAGCCTATACATGCCATATTTCAACTATGTACATCTTTCCCAAAAGTACCAAAATAGATTGTCGATAGTGTGATTGAGATGTTGACGATTCCTGGATCCGAGCAAGCTTTCTCGACTTTCGCAGCAGAGAAACAAATCACACAAGAAGCTTTCAAAGCTTAGTAAGTTTGTAACATAATACATTATAATAAAACAAATCATCACATAGATTATTTCATATATACATATATATCATGCCATCTAAAACTAAAATGCTCATTTAACATTTCATAATCTCATTCATAGATTCATCAACCACATAGGTTTCGAGTGTACCTTAGCCAACACCTAGTAGTCAATTACATTTGCTACTCAATACTCACTTTTCCCTTTCGATCAATTTCCGTCTCTTCTTTGATTCGATCGCACACTTAGTGCCCTGATATTTAGCCGAAGCTTAATTATCATCGCACACATAGTGCATTTATATCGAACCGTTCTTCAATCGGTATCGCACACACAGTGCCAACCACAAAGTCAAAGTTTATATTATTTGGCACACACAGTGCTGATCATCTCGATCACGTTTCCAAATACGCACACTGAGTGCCACATAAATCAAACTCAACTCTCACATAGTATCCACATTTCATTATCATTATAACATTCATTTCATAGCATTTAACATAACTAGATGTTCATATTATGTCTGAACTTACCTGGGACGTTGAACTATCGCAACAGTCGGTCAATTGAGCACTTTATCTTTGCCTCAATCTCGATCTGAACCTCTCCTCTCTTGGTCTATACACATTCAAATCCAATCCATTCAATCACTAAATCATTCATTTTAGTCCAACCACACATATTTAGGGCATTTTACAAAATAGCCCTCACATTTTCACATTTCGACACTTTAGTCCCTATTTCACAAAATCATCAAATTCACATAATTTCTCCTCACACAAGCCTAGCTGAATTTTCCTTGTGTTCATACAAGCCCACACATTTCATTTATTTCACATTTTAGTCCTTCAACTTATCATTTTCACAATTTAGCCTTAATTAGCTAAATTCACCAAAAATCCAAGAACAAAACATGTTCATTAAACACATATCTTCCATTTAACACCAATATTCATCACAAAGCTCACCATTTCATCAATGGCACATCTCATAAAAATCATCAATTCTTCAAATTATAACATGGGCTTGATAGTAGACTAAGCAACAATCTCAAAAACATAAAAATCATCAAAAACCAAAGTCAAAACATACCTTAATTAAGCTTCAAACTAGTCGAACCCTAGTTTTCTTTTTCTTTTATTTTCTTTGCTATTTTCGTCTAACAAGGATGAACAATGCCACTATCTTGTTTCTTTTATTATATTATTATAACATATATTATGTTTTTAATATTTAACCATTAAAATATTATAAAATAATGTATATTTTAGCCTTATGCCGTCCATTATACTCAATTTTGGCCAAATTGCATCATAAATCCTCCTCATTATAAAGACAACATCAATTAAGCATATAACAATCAGCACACAGCATTTTACACTTTATGCAAGTAAGTCCTTTCTCACAATTTGACACACAGTCAATAAAATTATCACACAGAATTTTCACACAGGCTATATCACATATAATTCACACCCAAACTAATATTAGAATATTATTCCGACCTCGAATTTGTGGTCTCAAAACAACAATTCCGACTAGGGTCTATTTCGGGCTGTTACATAAATTATTTGATTAGTACTTAATAATGATTTTTAATTTTATTTTGGGGTATTTTACTGTAATAATGGCCTTTTTGGATTTTCATGGTTAATTTAGGATTTCTATTGTTTTGATTTACAACTACTAGTAGTAAGGTTAATCGGGTTTTTTAAAAAGAATCAACTGTTTTAACAAAATACACTCAAATACGCAAATTGATTTATAAAGCTTTCGCAATAAGTGACGTTTTGAAAATTAACAACATTTTGAAAAAGAATAATTTTGTAATAATGAACTACGTTTGAAAATTAATGACGCATCCTAGAATTAACACAAGATTTTGTGTGGAGGTTAAATAGAAAAGAGGTTTTTACGACAACTGATTTATTTCGAAAAACACTACCATGTGACATCGCCAGATTCGGCCATAACGTCTAGGCCGGGTTTGGGGTGTTACAAATTTTATGCCTAGAAACTGTCCACTAATTATGAAAATGGTATAATTACTATTTAAGGAAGGTTTAATTGCACAATTGGTCCTTCAATTATTAAATATTAACTAAACAAGCTTAATTTCAATTTAGTCCTAAACTAATTAGGACTAAATAAGCAAATAGCCCAAAAGTTAGTGGATTTAATCATGCCACCACCTTTTGGACTTTTTTATCATGGTTTAATTACCATTTTGGTCCCTTTACTATTTTAAATCTATAGCAATTAACTTTTACCTCTTTTACAATTTAATCCTTTTACCTTAATTAAGTAATAAATCATCAAAATTATCGGACCCAACTTCAATTCACATATAATACGACTCTGTAAATGTTTAATAAAAATATTTACGACTTTAAATTACAGAAATAGGATCCTAATACCTTGTTTTCAATAGTCACTTGACTTTTGAACCAAACTACTCACACTAACTTTTAATTCAATTTGTTAAAATTTCTCAAATCAGAATTCGATAAAAATTATCATTAACTCGTATAATTTAAATACTAATTATACAAACTCACTCGTCAGAAATGTGGTCTCGAAACTATTATTTCCAACACCACTGAAAAATGGGTTGTTTCATATCATATGCTCCGAAGTAAATACATGTATCATATTTGCTCAAGGGTCGTCATTTTTATTTTTCATTTTTTTATGTTGTTTGAAGACAAGCAATGACTTAAGTGTGGGAGAGTTTGATCTGTCGTAACTTGGTGTTGTAGATTAAACTAGTTTTCACATTTAAAGAGCTTGAATACAAGCATTTTTCTGATGTTTAGTTAACGTTTCTTAGTTTTATTTATATTCAATAAAATGTGCAAATTGAGTCTTTTATTGACCATAAGGGCCGAATGGGGCCTAAGAGTGAGCTAACGCACTTTGTGAGTGTGCAGGAAACCATTAGAAGGTGTATTAAATGGATACTGGTCGCTATGTCGCAACACGGATGACTCGATGTCACAATATGGGGAGCAGAATGGGGAAAGCTCAAAATTGTCTTCAATGTCGCGACAAAGACTGAGAGTGTCACGACATACCCTTAAATATAGCTGAAGAGGAATATACTGATTGCTATGTCGCGACACAAGTCCTAGTGTGTTGCGACATTGACTCTGTGACGAATATTAAACATGAAGCAGGGGCATTTTGGTCTGCACAATCAAACTTAAAGCTCGGGAACATCATCTAACCTAGGTTTAAGGACGACGACCACTTGAAGGCTATAAATAGGCTCATTTGTCACTTGTTATAGACACTATTCCTTTAGCCTAGATTCTCTGTGTAAAATTTAGTTTAGTCTTTTCTTTCATTCTTAGGTTTTAGATTTATTTTAGTTGTTCTTGTTGATTTCAAGAGATCTAAATTGTCGAAGCATTCAAACTTTGTGGATTCACGATTAATCTCAATACAATACGCTCTTTTATTTGCGCTGTCTTATCAATTTAATTAGCATACTTTCTCTTTACATATATTCTATATTGTCTATGAAAGCAATGAGGAACTAATCCCTCTATAGGGGATTAGCGAGTGGAGTTATGATCTGTTAACTATTTTGTAGGGTTACTCCACGGGCCATGTAACAACCCATTTTCGGTAAAATCAAAACAGTGGTTTCGGGACCACAAATTCAATTTCGAAAGAAAAATTAATTTTATATTATTTTATGGTCTATAGGATGATAGTAATGTCGTATAAAAATTTTGTAAAGAAATTTTACTGATTACATGTTTAATTTGATAAAGGACCAAATTGCACAAAGTACAAAAGTTGAGTTCTAATAGCTAAAAGGATTAAATAGCTATGGAATTCAAAATTTGAGGTCCTTATATGAAAAATATACCATTAAAAATTCTTAGTGGTTAAGGATGATGATTCATCCATGGAAAATTAATTAAAGAAAAGGATGAAATTGGAAAGTGATAAAAGATGATAAATGATAAAAAATGAAAATATCATCAATTTATCATCATATTTCCCAAATAAAACATGGAAACCCTAGATAAGAGAAAGTGAGCTCAAGCAAGCTATTTTGGCTTAATTGGGTAAGTATTCAAGTCCCGTTTTTAGTAATTTTCATGTTTTCGAGATCGTAATAGCTTAATTTAGCTATCTCGGGGACTAATTTGTAAAGTTATCCAAGTACTAGGGTTTTCCATGGATGATTATGCTAAAATTTTGAAATTTATGGTAGAAAATGAAAGGTTGTTGATAGATAAACAACTTTTGTAAAGCGAATTTTGATGAAATTATGATTTTAGGACTAAATTGTAAAGTTGTAAAATTCATGGAAAATTCTGAATTTTTATGAAATACATGGGCTGTAAATGTTATATGAAAAATTTGGTTAGGCTTGGAATAAGGATTAAATTGCATGAATTTCATTCTTCGAGCCTAGGGACAAAATCGTCATTAATTAAAAGTTTAGGGGCAAAATGATAATTTTGCCTAAGATGTGAATTGATTTGAAATGAACATGAATTAATGTTAAATTCATTCATATAGATTCGGATAGACCAAATTCAGAGTTAGAACGAGGAAAAGAGAAAATGTCAGATTAGTAGATTTTACGTACACGAACATTTGTCGAGGTAAGTTCGTGTAACTAAATTGTGTATATTTATATGCTTGAATTAAATGTTGTGTATGTGGATTGTATAAATGCCAAATATATGAAATTGGTTACATATCCGAAAAAGCCTGATAAATATTAAATCTCGTTTAAATAATGGAATTCGATGGATACAGGATTTCCCGATTGGTTACGGTCCTGCATGTGTTGCGGACACACCACAGCTCCTACGAGCATCCCGTTATAAGCCCTCTCGAGCTTCCCGTTATATGGTTCCTACGAGAATCCTGATCGGTAGTGATCTTGCATGTGTTTCTAATTATCGCAGCTCTTTGTGAGCGTCCTGTTATATGATCGATTGTGATCCTGCATATATTGCGGACACAAATGTAGCTCTTTGTGAGTGTCCTGATATGGCTCACTTGAACTTCCCGATATATGGCTATCCAGAGCTCCTGATTAAAGGCTCTTCATGAGCTTCCTGATTAAAAGTTATTTGTGAACTTCCTGATTATGGCTCTTATGAGCTTCTTGTTATATAGCCCAGATAAACTTCCTGATAAGCTCTTTGTGAGTTTCTCGATTAATGGCTCTTTGTGAGCTTCCTATTATATGGCTTGAGAGAGGATTTCCCGATTATGTGCTTTAAAGAGCACTCCTGAATATGAATTGATGGATTTCTAATTTGTACACTTTGAGTGTACTAACTGTGTATCCACCGATGTTTTCAATGATTCAACGGGCAAAATCCTGACATGAGAAAATATGAACATGAAATTAATTAATATACGTATCTGCCTGAAATACATGAAAATGATAATACATGATATATGGAAATACGAGATGATAATATATGAACATGGAATTTGTTTGATGAATATGTTCATCCATGATTATAAATTTGTACACCTTGAGTGTATTACCCGTGTGACATTGATATTTCAAATGATTTAATGGGCAAAGTTTCGACATGAAATAATCTGAACTCGAGATGAATTATTATGAAAATGTACTTGAAATACAAGGATATGATTTGTATATGTTATATGAATACATGATTTAGAAAGTATATATACATGGAAATCTAATTATTGTTGAGCCCATACATGTTTCTTGATATTTATATGAAATATATGACTAACAAGGGTGATGAGGATATGTGTTAGGGCTCGTGATAAAGTTGATTGAATGTGCCTTGTATGTTTATATTGAATTTAAATGAGTGGTAAGTTAATTACCATGTTATACGAACTTACTAAGCATTTCATGCTTACTCTATTTTATTTTCCCTTGTTCTATAGTAATTCAAAGGCTCGTTGGATTGGAATCTTGCCGGAGATCACTCACACTATCCATCAGCCCATTTCGGTATATATATGGTAAATCAATTATGGTTATAATGACATGTATAGGTTAATTGGCCAATATCAGCATATAAATGCTTTAATTGTAACTAGCCATTGGAATGGCTTGTGATGGATATGTTTGGTATGTGTTTGAAATGGTTGATTGATAGAAATTATATTGGCATATTGATGATTGAATTAAGCTAGCATATTTGACAAGATATGCATATATGTTAACTTGGTAATTTAAGTAATTGTGTATACTTGATTATATGAGTTATTATATCATGTATAGGACTTGATTTTGAGTTGGGTTAAATGACCTATAATAGCTTGTGAATGTGTTAAAGTGTTGGTGTAGGAGGATGACAAAATGGGGTGAGAAATATGGCTATGAAAATAGCCTATTTTCATCCACACGAGCAGAGACATGGTGGTGTGTCTCAGCCTGTGTGACACATGGCCTAGCACATGGGCCTGTGACCTGGCCGTGTGTCCCCTACATCTTTAAAAGTTCAAAACAGAATGCCCAAGTATTTACACGCAGCCTAGCACACGGGCGTGTGGCTTGGACGTGTGACCCAAGTCATAGAGTTACTGTAACACCCCAAACCCGGCCTAGACATTATGGCCGGATCTAGCATGTCACATCAAAAGGTTGTTTAAAAGCTATGCGTTCGTTAAAAACTTTGTACCCTTTTTGAAACTCCGAACTTCATTGTTTGTATAAACAGGATTTGCTTAAGGTGTATTCTTGAAAAGATGTTATTATTTTCGAAAAAAACTTGTTTATTGCAGAAATCTGACTTAATGAATTGCAGAAACGTGATATTTTGAAAAGGGTGTTATTATTTTTAAAAAAATCCGTGATTAACCGATTAACAATTTATAACTAGCAGAATTACCAAATGAAAGATTAAAAAGAAAAATCCAATGGCCTTATTACACAAAATATTAACCCAAAAATAATAATATAAAATAAATTAAAACCGAATTTACTAAGTTTCGTAAGAAGCAAATCTGACGTATGGCCACCTCCGAGTCCTCCGTAGCTCCAAATCCTCTAACGCTGGGGATTACCTACACGGTTAAAAGAAAGGGGGTGAGTTACGAGAACTCAGTGTGTAATCTTCTATAATGGTCACTATCTGGGCCTGAGCCCATACAGAATCAATCTGGGCCTAAGCCCTATTCGGTAGCAAGCTGGGCCTAAGCCCCAAAATCATGGTAATGCAATAAAAATGCAGCCCAATCCAATCCAACCATCACACCACCCGTACCAACCCTACACACCATGTGGGGACCAAGTCAACCCACCCAGTCCTACACACCAAGAGCGCAGCCAAGCTGCCAATATCAACGCAAAGAAAGTCGCGCGATAAACGATATCGTGGGTGAGCCACTAAAATCGATATATCGTGGCGAAGCCCGCTGGAATCGATATAACATGGCATAGCCACGATCTGATACTTCCTCCAAAATACAAATCCCAACCCCATGCAATATGTCATGTATGTCATGCGCAATCATTACACGTGTATGCAAAATGGCCATGCTCAGTAACAGTCATTTGGACATAAATTAACAGCATAACAGTCGCACGACCACAGTTAAGTCAATTAAAACGCAGTCATACAATCACAGTCCAAGTCAATCAAATTCATAGTCTAGTCAGTCATTTAACTACAAGGGCAAAATAGTCATTTTACCCTACAAGGGTATTTCGGTAATTTGACCCACCAAGGGTATTTCAGTACTTTTACCCACCAAGGGTATTTTGGTAATTTTACCCACCGAGGGTATTTTAGTAATTTTACCCACCGAGGGTATTTCGATAATTTTACCCACCGAGGGTATTTTGGTAATTTTACCCACCGAGGGTATTTCGGTAATTTTACCCACTAACGGTATTTCGGTAATTTAGCCACTGAGGGTATTTCGGTAATTTATCACCAAGGGTAATTCGGTAATCTACCCCTCGAGGGTATTTCGGTAATTTACCCACTGAGGGTATTTCGACTTTTAGCCGGTTCACAGATCATGGCATTAACAGAACAAACAGGAGTGTGAGATTACACACCTTGATTACGAGTGTGCCGCCAACCCTTTAGCACCGATCCTTGTTTCACCGGGTTTTGCTAAGTCCTTTCCGAATACCAGTGAAGATTAAGAATCCCTAAAATTATCCTGCGATACAACGCACCCTAACAGGAAGAAAGCGAGATAACGATGCGATTGGGCCTAGGGCCATTCTCGCTTAAATGGACCCACACGCTCGTGTGGCCCATTTAGCCCAAATTTAACTCTGAGATATGAGATTCACACCGACCAGCCCAATATCTACTACACAATCATACAATTTATTCATATGGGCCCACGGGCCCATTGGGCCCACCTGGCCCTTTTCGCCCAACGTGGCCCAAATAGCCTAAACCCACAAGAACACTATGATAGCCTTGACTATCGAGTCGAAGCTCCCACACGTGCGCTCGCACGCTCGTGTGGCTACCATCACCGTGTGACCGGTATTTTGACATTTGCCGCTCTACAGCTAGAGTAGTGCGAAATACAAACCTAATAGGAATCTGGAGTTAATACGCACTCCGACCACTCCTGTGCCCAAACGCCCACCAAGGTATGCTTACTCTCCTCATAGAGTGCTCTATTTAAAGCCAGCTTCTCACCTTCCCTCTTGCTAGCTTCTCGATGTGGGATCCCTCCTTCAGCAGAGTTTAATTCCAACACAAACTTTGGCTGTCCGCACTTAGCAAAATAAATATCCTTTTTTTCTTGCAATGGGATTCAAACTCAGGCTCCCCTGTAACATAATCCACGTCGCTAGCCACTTTACCAACTAGCTCATTGTTTTCTTAAAACATGCGCAACTAAATATAAGCCTATGGCCCAAAGTCTAAGTTCATTTAAAAAGAAATCAAAATGAAATGCAAGCGCCAAGACTTGAACCTTGGACCCCTTGCTTCCTTGTGTGGCGTCATTCCCTTGTCTCTTATATGGCGCCATTTGCCACTAGACCACAACTCTTTTTGTGTCATTTTTCTCCACATTTTATTCTTAAAGCTTACTTACTAACTCCCAGGGTTTTATTCACCTAAAACCAAAATTTTCCTAAAGCCCAGGTTTGATCTCGGGACTTCATGGAAGCCCCCTAACCTTCTAAAATCCCTCACCTAATAGGTCCAACTTGCATTAGTGTCGTTCTCTTGTTCTTAAAAATTTTAAACGCTCCCACGCCCAAGGCTCAATGGGCCCAATTCTACTAGGCCCAAATTCGGGGCATTACAAATCTACCTCCCTTAAAGAAATTTCGTCCCCGAAATTTCCAGCTAACAGGGTAGTCGTGTAACAACTACCCCACTATGCTACCGCTGCGTACTCTGATTCTAATATCCTTATCATATTTTAACTAGAATTTGGAACTCCCTACACATAATCAAAACACCTAACCATTAAGGCAGACAAATATCTCATACGCAACAAATTTCTATAGCCAAACATCACATCCAAACCAAACACACACTGAATAAATACCAAAAATACAGTCCAATACCTAAAGAAATCACCGTATTTTTAACTCATCTTTGTATTTAAATTCTAAGCAGACAAAAGTATTCAGTATGCTACTACTATCCCTAGTAGTTTCTCGGTATAGTCATGTCAAGCATATAGCAGAGTATAAGGTCAAGAAACTTTACGAATTTGGTGCAGGACTTGGTGTGCCATACTTTCAATAACACTATCATTTCCCAAGTTCAAAATTTAAGCACCTTTGAAAAAGTTTTCAAACCCATTCCACAAAGTGGAGTTTTGCAACCTAGGCTCGATACCATTAAATGTAACACCCCAAATCCAAGCCTAGACGTTATGGTCGGATCTAGCATGTCACATCAAAAGGTTGTTTAAAAGCTATGCGTTCGTTAAAAATTTGTATCCTTTTTGAAACTCCGAACTTCATTGTTTGTATAAACAGGATTTGCTTAAGGTGTATTCTTGAAAAGATGTTATTATTTTTCGAAAAAACTTGTTTATTGCGTAAATCGACTTAATGAATTGCGGAAACGTGATATATTGAAAATGGTTGTTCTTGTTTTAAAAAAATTCGTGATTAACCGATTAACAATTTATAACTAGCGTAATTACCAAATGAAAGATTAAAAAGAAAAATCCAATGGCCTTATTACACAAAATATTAACCCAAAAATAATAATATAAAATAAATTAAAACCGAATTTATTAAGTTTCGTAAGAAGCAAATCCGACGTATGGCCACCTCCGAGTCCTCCGCATCTCCAAATCCTTTAATTTGGGGATTACCTTGCGGTTAAAAGAAAGGGGTGAGTTACGAGAACTCAGTGTGTAATCCCCTATAACGGTCACTATCCGGGCCGAGCCCATACTGAGTAATCTGGGCCTAAGCCCTATTCGGTAGCAAGTCGGGCCTAAGCCCCAAAATCATGGTAATGCAACAAAAATGCAGCCCAACCCAATCCAACCATAACACCACCCGTACCAACCCTACACACCATGTGGGGACCAAGTCAACCCACCCAGCCCTACACACCAAGAGTGCACCAGTACGCCAATATCAACGCACAAAGTCGCGATGTGATATCGTGGCTGAGCCACTAAAATCAGTATATCGTGGCGAAGCCACTGAATCAGTATAACATGGCATAGCCACCAGTACAGTACTTCCTTCAAAATACAAATCCCAACCCCATGCAATATGTCATGTATGTCATGCGCAATCATTACACGTGTATGCAAAAATGGCCATCTTTGAGTAATGATCATTTGGACATAAATTAACAAAGATAAATGATCGCACGACCTGATCAAGTCAATTAAAACGCGATCATACAATCACAGATCCAAATCAATCAAATTCATAGTCTAGTCAGTCATTTACCTACAAGGGCAAAATAGTCATTTTACCCTACAAGGGTATTTCGGTAATTTGACCCACCAAGGGTATTTCAGTACTTTTACCCACCAAGGGTATTTTGGTAATTTTAACCACCGAGGGTATTTCGGTAATTTTACCCACCGAGGGTATTTCGGTAATTTTACCCACCGAGGGTATTTCGGTAATTTTACCCACCGAGGGTATTTCAGTAATTTTACCCACTAACGGTATTTCGGTAATTTACCCACTGAGGGTATTTCAGTAATTTATCACCAAGGGTAATTCGGTAATCTACCCCTCGAGGGTATTTCGGTAATTTACCCACTGAGGGTATTTCGACTTTTAGCCGGTTCACAAATCATGGCATTAACAGAACAAACAGGAGTGTGAGATTACACACCTTGATTACGAGTGTGCCGCTAACCCCTTAGCACCGATCCTTGTTTCACCGGGTTTCGCTAAGTCCTTTCCGAATACCAGTGAAGATTAAGAATCCCTAAAATTATCCTGCGATACAATGCACCCTAACAGGAAGAAACGAGATAACGATGCGATTGGGCCTAGGGCCCATTCTCGGCCCAAATGGACCCACACGCTCGTGTGGCCCATTTAGCCCAAATTTAACTATAGATATGAGATTCACACTGACCAGCCCAATATCTACTACACAATCATACAATTTATTCATATGGGCCCACGGGCCCATTGGGCCCACTTGGCCCTTTTCGGCCCAACGTGGCCCAAATAGCCTAAACCCACAAGAACACTATGATAGCCTTAACTATCGAGTCGAAGCTCCCACACATGCGCGCCGCACGCTCGTGTGCCTACCATCACCGTGTGACCGGTATTTCGACATTTGCCGCTCTACGACTAGAGTAAAGCGAAATACAAACCCGATAGGAATCTGGAGTTAATCTGCACTCCGACCACTCCTGTGCCCAAACGCCCACCAAGGTATGCTTACTCTCCTCATAGATTGCTCTATTTAAAGCCAGCTTCTCACCTTCCCTCTTGCTAGCTTCTCGATGTGGGATCCCTCCTTCAGCAGAGTTTAATTCCAACATAAACTCTGGCTGTCCCCACTTAGCAAAATAAATATCCTTTTTTTCTTGCAATGGGATTCAAACTCAGGCTCCCCTGTAACATAATCCACGTCGCTAGCCACTTTACCAACTAGCTCCTTGTTTTCTTAAAACATGCGCAACTAAATATAAGCCTATGGCCCAAAGTCTAAGTTCATTTAAAAAGAAATCAAAATGAAATGCAAGCGCCAAGACTTGAACCTTGGACCCCTTGCTTCCTTGTGTGGCGTCATTCCCTTGTCTCTTATATGGCGCCATTTGCCACTAGACCACAACTCTTTTTGTGTCATTTTTCTCCCCATTTTATTCTTAAAGCTTACTTACTAACTCCTAGGGTTTTATTCACCTAAAACCAAAATTTTCCTAAAGCCCAGGTTTGATCTCGGGACTTCATGGAAGCCCCCTAACCTTCTAAAATCCCTCACCTAATAGGTCCAACTTGCATTAGTGTCGTTCTCTTGTTCTTAAAAATTTTAAACGCTCCCACGCCCAAGGCTCAATGGGCCCAATTCTACTAGGCCCAAATTCGGGGCATTACAAATCTACCTCCCTTAAAGAAATTTCTTCCCCGAAATTTCCAGCTAACAGGGTAGTCGTGTAACAACTACCCCACTATGCTACTGCATTGCGCACTACACTGATTCTAATATCCTTATCATATTTTAACTAGAATTTGGAACTCCCTACACATAATCAAAACACCTAACCATTAAATGGCACAAATATCTCATACGCAACAAATTTCTATAGCCAAACATCACATCCAAACCAAACACACATCGAATAAATACCAAAAATACACCAATACCTAAAGAAATCACCGTATTTTTAACTCACTGTATTTAAATTCTAAACAGACAAAAGTATTCAGTATGCTACTACTATCCCTAGTAGTTTCTCAGTATAGTCATGTCAGCATATAACAGAGTATAAGGTCAAGAAACTTACGAATTTGGTGCCGGAGACTTGGTGTGCCATACTTTCAATAACACTATCATTTCCCAAGTTCAAAATTTAAGCACCTTTGAAAAAGTTTTCAAAACCCATTCCACAGTGGAGTTTTGCAACCTAGGCTCTGATACCATTAAATGTAACACCCCAAATCCAGCCTAGACGTTATGGTCGGATCTAGCATGTCACATCAAAAGGTTGTTTAAAAGCTATGCGTTCGTTAAAAAATTTGTATCCTTTTTGAAACTCCGAACTTCATTGTTTGTATAAACAGGATTTGCTTAAGGTGTATTCTTGAAAAGATGTTATTATTTCGAAAAAACTTGTTTATTGCGTAAATCGACTTAATGAATTGCGGAAACGTGATATATTGAAAATGGTTGTTACTGTTTTAAAAAAATTCGTGATTAACCGATTAACAATTTATAACTAGCAGAATTACCAAATGAAAGATTAAAAAGAAAAATCCAATGGCCTTATTACACAAAATATTAACCCAAAAATAATAATATAAAATAAATTAAAACTGAATTTATTAAGTTTCGTAAGAAGCAAATCCGACGTATGGCCACCTCCGAGTCCTCCGCATCTCCAAATCCTTTAATTTGGGGATTACCTTGCACGGTTAAAAGAAAGGGGGTGAGTTACGAGAACTCAAGTGTGTAATCCCTATAACGGTCACTATCCGGGCCCGAGCCCATACAGACTAACTGGGCCTAAGCCCTATTCGGTAGCAAGTCGGGCCTAAGCCCCAAAATCATGGTAATGCAACAAAAATGCAGCCCAACCCAATCCAACCATAACACCACCCGTACCAACCCTACACACCATGTGGGGACCAAGTCAACCCACCCAAACCCTACACACCAAGAGTGCGGTAGAGCATAATATCAACGCAAAGAAAGCCGCGAGACAGATATCGTGGTTGAGCCACTAAAATCGATATATCGTGGCGAAGCCTTTGGATCGATATAACATGGCATAGCCCACCGAGACAAGATACTTCCTTCAAAATACAAATCCCAACCCCATGCAATATGTCATGTATGTCATGCGCAATCATTACGTGTATGCATGCAAATGGCCATCTTTGAGTAACGATCATTTGGACATAAATTAACAAAGATAATAACGATCGCACGACCACAGTCAAGTCAATTAAAACGCAGTCATACAATCACAGTCCAAATCAATCAAATTCATAGTCTAGTCAGTCATTTACCTACAAGGGCAAAATAGTCATTTTACCCTACAAGGGTATTTCGGTAATTTGACCCACCAAGGGTATTTCAGTACTTTTACCCACCAAGGGTATTTTGGTAATTTTAACCACCGAGGGTATTTCGGTAATTTTACCCACCGAGGGTATTTCGGTAATTTTACCCACCGAGGGTATTTCGGTAATTTTACCCACCGAGGGTATTTCAGTAATTTTACCCACTAACGGTATTTCGGTAATTTACCCACTGAGGGTATTTCAGTAATTTATCACCAAGGGTAATTCGGTAATCTACCCCTCGAGGGTATTTCGGTAATTTACCCACTGAGGGTATTTCGACTTTTAGCCGGTTCACAGATCATGGCATTAACAGAACAAACAGGAGTGTGAGATTACACACCTTGATTACGAGTGTGCCGCTAACCCCTTAGCACCGATCCTTGTTTCACCGGGTTTCGCTAAGTCCTTTCCGAATACCAGTGAAGATTAAGAATCCCTAAAATTATCCTGCGATACAATGCACCCTAACAGGAAGAAACGAGATAACGATGCGATTGGGCCTAGGGCCCATTCTCGGCCCAAATGGACCCACACGCTCGTGTGGCCCATTTAGCCCAAATTTAACTATAGATATGAGATTCACACTGACCAGCCCAATATCTACTACACAATCATACAATTTATTCATATGGGCCCACGGGCCCATTGGGCCCACTTGGCCCTTTTCGGCCCAACGTGGCCCAAATAGCCTAAACCCACAAGAACACTATGATAGCCTTAACTATCGAGTCGAAGCTCCCACACATGCGCTCGCACGCTCGTGTGCCTACCATCACCGTGTGACCGGTATTTCGACATTTGCCGCTCTACAGCTAGAGTAGTGCGAAATACAAACCTAATAGGAATCTGGAGTTAATACGCACTCCGACCACTCCTGTGCCCAAACGCCCACCAAGGTATGCTTACTCTCCTCATAGATTGCTCTATTTAAAGCCAGCTTCTCACCTTCCCTCTTGCTAGCTTCTCGATGTGGGATCCCTCCTTCAGCAGAGTTTAATTCCAACATAAACTCTGGCTGTCCCCACTTAGCAAAATAAATATCCTTTTTTTCTTGCAATGGGATTCAAACTCAGAGCTCCACAGTAACATAATCCACGTCGCTAGCCACTTTACCAACTAGCTCCTTGTTTTCTTAAAACATGCGCAACTAAATATAAGCCTATGGCCCAAAGTCTAAGTTCATTTAAAAAGAAATCAAAATGAAATGCAAGCGCCAAGACTTGAACCTTGGACCCTTGCTTCCTTGTGTGGCGTCATTCCCTTGTCTCTTATATGGCGCCATTTGCCACTAGACCACAACTCTTTTTGTGTCATTTTTCTCCCATTTTATTCTTAAAGCTTACTTACTAACTCCTAGGGTTTTATTCACCTAAAACCAAAATTTTCCTAAAGCCCAAAGTTTGATCTAGGACTTCATGGAAGCCCCTAACCTTCTAAAATCCCTCACCTAATAGGTCCAACTTGCATTAGTGTCGTTCTCTTGTTCTTAAAAATTTTAAACGCTCCCACGCCCAAGGCTCAATGGGCCCAATTCTACTAGGCCCAAATTCGGGGCATTACAAATCTACCTCCCTTAAAGAAATTTCTTCCCCGAAATTTCCAGCTAACAGGGTAGTCGTGTAACAACTACCCCACTATGCTACCGCTGCGTACTCTGATTCTAATATCCTTATCATATTTTAACTAGAATTTGGAACTCCCTACACATAATCAAAACACCTAACCATTAAGGCAGACAAATATCTCATACGCAACAAATTTCTATAGCCAAACATCACATCCAAACCAAACACACACTGAATAAATACCAAAAATACAGTCCAATACCTAAAGAAATCACCGTATTTTTAACTCACTGTATTTAAATTCTAAACAGACAAAAGTATTCAGTATGCTACTACTATCCCTAGTAGTTTCTCAGTATAGTCATGTCAGCATATAACAGAGTATAAGGTCAAGAAACTTACGAATTTGGTGCCGGAGACTTGGTGTGCCATACTTTCAATAACACTATCATTTCCCAAGTTCAAAATTTAAGCACCTTTGAAAAAGTTTTCAAAACCCATTCCACAGTGGAGTTTTGCAACCTAGGCTCTGATACCATTAAATGTAACACCCCAAATCCAGCCTAGACGTTATGGTCGGATCTAGCATGTCACATCAAAAGGTTGTTTAAAAGCTATGCGTTCGTTAAAAAATTTGTATCCTTTTTGAAACTCCGAACTTCATTGTTTGTATAAACAGGATTTGCTTAAGGTGTATTCTTGAAAAGATGTTATTATTTTCGAAAAAAACTTGTTTATTGCAGAAATCTGACTTAATGAATTGCGGAAACGTGATATATTGAAAATGGTTGTTACTGTTTTAAAAAAATTCGTGATTAACCGATTAACAATTTATAACTAGCAGAATTACCAAATGAAAGATTAAAAAGAAAAATCCAATGGCCTTATTACACAAAATATTAACCCAAAAATAATAATATAAAATAAATTAAAACTGAATTTACTAAGTTTCGTAAGAAGCAAATCCGACGTATGGCCACCTCCGAGTCCTCCGCATCTCCAAATCCTTTAATGCTGGGGATTACCTGCACGGTTAAAAGAAAGGGGGTGAGTTACGAGAACTCAGTGTGTAATCCCCTATAACGGTCACTATCTGGGCCTGAGCCCATACAGAATCAATCTGGGCCTAAGCCCTATTCGGTAGCAAGCTGGGCCTAAGCCCCAAAATCATGGTAATGCAACAAAAATGCAGCCCAACCCAATCCAACCATAACACCACCCGTACCAACCCTACACACCATGTGGGGACCAAGTCAACCCACCCAGCCCTACACACCAAGAGTGCAGCCGAGCTGCCAATATCAACGCAAACAAAGCCGCGATGTGATATCGTGGTGAGCCACTAAAATCAGTATATCGTGGCGAAGCCACTGAATCAGTATAACATGGCATAGCCACCAGTACAGTACTTCCTTCAAAATACAAATCCCAACCCCATGCAATAGGTCATGTATGTCATGCGCAATCATTACACGTGTATGCAAAATGGCCATGCTCAGTAACAATCATTTGGACATAAATTAACAGCATAACAGTCGCACGACCACAGTCAAGTCAATTAAAACGCAGTCATACAATCACAGTCCAAATCAATCAAATTCATAGTCTAGTCAGTCATTTACCTACAAGGGCAAAATAGTCATTTTACCCTACAAGGGTATTTCGGTAATTTGACCCACTAAGGGTATTTCAGTACTTTTACCCACCAAGGGTATTTTGGTAATTTTAACCACCGAGGGTATTTCGGTAATTTTACCCACCGAGGGTATTTCGGTAATTTTACCCACCGAGGGTATTTCGGTAATTTTACCCACCGAGGGTATTTCGGTAATTTTACCCACTAACGGTATTTTGGTAATTTACCCACCGAGGTATTTCAAGTAATTTATCACCAAGGGTAATTCGGTAATCTACCCTCGAGGGTATTTTGTAATTTACCCACCGAGGGTATTTCGACTTTTAGCCGGTCTCACGGATCATGGCATTAACTGGAACAAACGAGTGTGAGATTACACACCTTGATTACGAGTGTGCCGTTAACCCCTTAGCACCGATCCTTGTTTCACCGGGTTTCGCTAAGTCCTTTCCGAATACCAGTGAAGATTAAGAATCCCTAAAATTATCCTGCGATACAATGCACCCTAACAGGAAGAAACGAGATAACGATGCGATTGGGCCTAGGGCCCATTCTCGGCCCAAATGGACCCACACGCTCGTGTGGCCCATTTAGCCCAAATTTAACTATAGATATGAGATTCACACTGACCAGCCCAATATCTACTACACAATCATACAATTTATTCATATGGGCCCACGGGCCCATTGGGCCCACTTGGCCCTTTTCGGCCCAACGTGGCCCAAATAGCCTAAACCCTCAAGAACACTATGATAGCCTTAACTATCGAGTCGAAGCTCCCACACATGCGCTCGCACGCTCGTGTGCCTACCATCACCGTGTGACCGGTATTTCGACATTTGCCGCTCTACAGCTAGAGTAGTGCGAAATACAAACCTGATAGGAATCTGGAGTTAATCTGCACTCCGACCACTCCTGTGCCCAAACGCCCACCAAGGTATGCTTACTCTCCTCATAGATTGCTCTATTTAAAGCCAGCTTCTCACCTTCCCTCTTGCTAGCTTCTCGATGTGGGATCCCTCCTTCAGCAGAGTTTAATTCCAACATAAACTCTGGCTGTCCCCACTTAGCAAAATAAATATCCTTTTTTTCTTGCAATGGGATTCAAACTCAGGCTCCCCTGTAACATAATCCACGTCGCTAGCCACTTTACCAACTAGCTCCTTGTTTTCTTAAAACATGCGCAACTAAATATAAGCCTATGGCCCAAAGTCTAAGTTCATTTAAAAAGAAATCAAAATGAAATGTAAGCGCCAAGACTTGAACCTTGGACCCCTTGCATCCTTGTGTGGCGTCATTCCATTGTCTCCTATATGGCGCCATTTGCCACTAGGCCACAACTCTTTTTGTGTCATTTTTCTCCATATTTTATTCTTAAAGCTTACTTACTAACTCCCAGAGTTTTATTCACCTAAAACCAAAATTTTCCTAAAGCCCAGGTTTGATCTCGGGACTTCATGGAAGCCCCCTAACCTTCTAAAATCCCTCACCTAATAGGTCCAACTTGCATTAGTGTCGTTCTCTTGTTCTCAAAAATTTTAAACGCTCCCACGCCCAAGGCTCAATGGGCCCAATTCTACTAGGCCTAAATTCGGGGCATTACAAATCTACCTCCCTTAAAGAAATTTCGTCCCCGAAATTTCAGCTACTGAGGTAGTCGTGTAACAACTACCCCACTACGCTACCGCTGCGTACTCTGATTCTAATATCCTTATCATATTTTAACTAGAATTTGGAACTCCCTACACATAATCAAAACACCTAACCATTAAGGCAGACAAATATCTCATACGCAACAAATTTCTATAGCCAAACATCACATCCAAACCAAACACACACTGAATAAATACCAAAAATACAGTCAATACCTAAAGAAATCACCGTATTTCTAACTCATCAGATTTAAATTCTAAACTGAAAAAAGTATTCAGTATGCTACTACTATCCCTAGTAGTTTCTCAGTATAGTCATGTCAGCATATAACAGAATATAAGGTCAAGAAACTTACGAATTTGGTGCCGGAGACTGGGTGTGCCATACTTTTAGTAACACTATCATTTCCCAAGTTAAAAATTTAAGCAGATTTGAAAAAGTTTTCAAAACCCATTCCACAGTTGAGTTTTGCAACCTAGGCTCCGATACCATTAAATGTAACACCCCAAATCTAGCCTAGACGTTATGGTCGGATCTAGCATGTCACATCAAAAGGTTGTTTAAAAGCTATGCGTTCGTTAAAAACTTTGTATCCTTTTTGAAACTCCGAACTTCATTGATTGTATAAACAGGATTTGCTTAAGGTGTATTCTTGAAAAGATGTTATTATTTTCTAAAAAAACTTGTTTATTGTAGAAATCTGACTTAATGAATTGCGGAAACGTGATATTTTGAAAACGGTTGTTATTATTTTAAAAAAATTCGTGATTAACCGATTAACAATTTATAACTAGCAGAATTACCAAATGAAAGATTAAAAAGAAAAATCCAATGGCCTTATTACACAAAATATTAACCCAAAAATAATAATATAAAATAAATTAAAACTGAATTTACTAAGTTTCGTAAGAAGCAAATCGACGTATGGCCACCCTCTCGAGTCCTCGCGCACTCCAAATCCTTTAATCTTTGGGGATTACCCGCAGTTAAAAGAAAGGGGGGTGAGTTACGAGAACTCGGTGTGTAATCCCCTATAACGGTCACTATCTGGGCCTGAGCCCATACAGAATCAATCTGGGCCTAAGCCCTATTCGGTAGCAAGCTGGGCCTAAGCCCCAAAATCATGGTAATGCAACAAAAATGCAGCCCAACCCAATCCAACCATAACACCACCCGTACCAACCCTACACACCATGTGGGGACCAAGTCAACCCACCCAGCCCTACACACCAAGAGTGCAGCCGAGCTACCAATATCAACGCAGCAAAGTCGCGATGTGATAATGGCGAGCCACTAAAATCAGTATATCGTGGCGGAGCCACTGAATCAGTATAACGTGGCATAGCCACCAGTACAGTACTTCCTCCAAAATACAAATCCCAGCCCCATGCAATATGTCGTGTATGTCATGCGCAATCATTACACGTGTATGCAAAATGGCCATGCTCGATGATGATCATTTGGACATAAATTAACAGCATAACAGTCGCACGACCACAGTCAAGTCAATTAAAACGCAGTCATACAATCACAGTCCAAATCAATCAAATTCATAGTCTAGTCAGTCATTTACCTACAAGGGCAAAATAGTCATTTTACCCTACAAGGGTATTTCGGTAATTTGACCCACCAAGGGTATTTCGATAATTTTACCCACCGAGGGTATTTCGGTAATTTTGCCCACCGAGGGTATTTCGGTAATTTTACCCACCGAGGGTATTTCGGTAATTTTACCCACCGAGGGTATTTCGGTAATTTTACCCACGAACGGTATTTCGGTAATTTACCCACTGAGGGTTTTTCGGTAATTTATCACCAAAGGTAATTCAGTAATCTACCCCTAGAGGGTATTTCGGTAATTTACCCACTGAGGGTATTTCGACTTTTAGCCGGTTCACAGATCATGGCATTAATAGAACAAAAAGGAGTATGAGATTACACACCTTGATTACGAGTGTGCCGCCAACCCCTTAGCACCGATCCTTGTTTCACCGGGTTTTGCTAAGTCCTTTCCGAATACCAGTGAAGATTAAGAATCCCTAAAATTATCCTGCGATACAATGCACCCTAACAGGAAGAAACAAGATAACGATGCGATTGGGCCTAGGGCCCATTCTCGGCCCAAATGGACCCACACGCTCGTGTGGCCCATTTAGCCCAAATTTAACTATAGATATGAGATTCACACTGACCAGCCCAATATCTACTACACAATCATACAATTTATTCATATGGGCCCACGGGCCCATTGGGCCCACTTGGCCCTTTTCGGCCCAACGTGGCCCAAATAGCCTAAACCCACAAGAACACTATGATAGCCTTAACTATCGAGTCGAAGCTCCCACACATGCGCTCGCACGCTCGTGTGCCTACCATCACCGTGTGACCGGTATTTCGACATTTGCCGCTCTACGACTAGAGTAAGCGAAATACAAACTCGATAGGAATGGAGTTAATCAGACTCCGACCACTCCCGTGCCCAAACACCCACCAAGGTATACTTACTCTCCTCATAGATTGCTCTATTTAAAGCCGACTTCTCACCTTCCCTCTTGCTAGCTTCTCGATGTGGGATCCTCCTTCAAAGAGTTTAATTCCAACATAAACTCTGGTTGTCCCCACTTAGCAAAATAAATATCCTTTTTTTCTTGCAATGGGATTCAAACTCGAGCCCCTGTAACATAATCCACGTCGCTAGCCACTTTACCAACTAGCTCCTTATTTTCTTAAAACATGCGCAACTAAATATAAGCCTATGGCCCAAAGTCTAAGTTCATTTAAAAGAAATCAAATGAAATGCAAGCGCCAAGACTTGAACCTTGGACCCTTGCTTCCTTGTGTGGCGTCATTCCATTGTCTCCTATATGGCGCCATTTGCCACTAGACCACAACTCTTTTTGTGTCATTTTTCTCCACATTTTATTCTTAAAGCTTACTTACTAACTCCCAGGGTTTTATTCACCTAAAACCAAAATTTTCCTAAAGCCCAGGTTTGATCTCGGGACTTCATGGAAGCCCCCTAACCTTCTAAAATTCCACACCTAATAGGTCCAACTTGCATTAGTGTCGTTCTCTTGTTCTCAAAAATTTTAAACGCTCCCACGCCCAAGGCTCAATGGGCCCAATTCTACTAGGCCCAAATTCGGGGCATTACAAATCTACCTCCCTTAAAGAAATTTCGTCCCCGAAATTTCCAGCTAATAGGGTAGTCGTGTAACAACTACCCCACTATGCTACCGCTACGTACTCTGATTCTAATATCCTTATCATATTTTAACTAGAATTTGGAACTCCCTACACATAATCAAAACACCTAACCATTAAGGCTGACAAATATCTCATACGCAACAAATTTCTATAGCCAAACATCACATCCAAACCAAACACACACTGAATAAATACCAAAAATACAGTCCAATACCTAAAGAAATCACCGTATTTCTAACTCACTGTATTTAAATTCTAAACAGAAAAAAGTATTCAGTATGCTACTACTATCCCTAGTAGTTTCTCAGTATAGTCATGTCAGCATATAACAGAGTATAAGGTCAAGAAACTTACGAATTTGGTGCCAGAGACTTAGTGTGCCATACTTTCAGTAACACTATCATTTCCCAAGTTAAAAATTTAAGCAGATTTGAAAAAGTTTTCAAAACCCATTCTACAGCTGAGTTTTGCAACCTAGGCTCTGATACCATTAAATGTAACACCCCAAATCCAGCCTAGACGTTATGGTCGGATCTAGCATGTCACATCAAAAGGTTGTTTAAAAGCTATGCGTTCGTTAAAAACTTTGTATCCTTTTTGAAACTCCGAACTTCATTGATTGTATAAACAGGATTTGCTTAAGGTGTATTCTTGAAAAGATGTTATTATTTTCGAAAAAAACTTGTTTATTGTAGAAATCTGACTTAATGAATTGCGGAAACGTGATATTTTGAAAACGGTTGTTATTATTTTAAAAAAAATTCGTGATTAACCGATTAACAATTTATAACTAGCAGAATTACCAAATGAAAGATTAAAAAGAAAAATCCAATGGCCTTATTACACAAAATATTAACCCAAAAATAATAATATAAAATAAATTAAAACTGAATTTACTAAGTTTCGTAAGAAGCAAATCGACGTATGGCCACCTCTGAGTCCTCCGCACTCCAAATCCTTTAATCTTTGGGGATTACCGCACGGTTAAAAGAAAGGGGGTGAGTTACGAGAACTCGGTGTGTAATCCCCTATAACGGTCACTATCCGGGCCCGAGCCCATACAGAATCAACGGGCCTAAGCCCTATTCGGTAGCAAGTCGGGCCTAAGCCCCAAAATCATGGTAATGCAACAAAAATGCAGCCCAACCCAATCCAACCATAACACCACCCGTACCAACCCTACACACCATGTGGGGACCAAGTCAACCCACCCACTCTACACACCAAGAGTGCACCCAGCCGCATAATATCAACGCAAAGAAAGCGCCAAGATGTGAGATATGCGTGCGCGAGCCACTAAAATCGATATATCGTGGCGGAGCCTTTGAATCGATATAACGTGGCATAGCCACCAAGACGATACTTCCTCCAAAATACAAATCCCACCCATGCAATATGTCGTGTATGTCATGCGCAATCATTACACGTGTATGCAAAATGGCCATGCTCGATATGATCATTTGGACATAAATTAACAAAGATAATATCGATGCACGACCACGGTCAAGTCAATTAAAACGCAGTCATACAATCACAGTCCAAATCAATCAAATTCATAGTCTAGTCAGTCATTTACCTACAAGGGCAAAATAGTCATTTTACCCTACAAGGGTATTTCGGTAATTTGACCCACCAAGGGTATTTCGATAATTTTACCCACCGAGGGTATTTCGGTAATTTTACCCACCGAGGGTATTTCGGTAATTTTACCCACCGAGGGTATTTCGGTAATTTTACCCACCGAGGGTATTTCGGTAATTTTACCCACGAACGGTATTTCGGTAATTTACCCACTGAGGCTATTTCGGTAATTTATCACCAAGGGTAATTCAGTAATCTACCCCTAGAGGGTATTTCGGTAATTTACTTACTGAGGGTATTTCGGTAATTTATAACCAAGGGTAATTCAGTAATCTACCCCTCGAGGGTATTTTAGTAATTTACCCCTCGAGGGTATTTCGGTAATTTACCCACTGAGGGTATTTCGTCTTTTAGCCGGTTCACAGATCATGGCATTAATAGAACAAACAGGAGTGTGAGATTACACACCTTGATTACGAGTCTGCCGCCAACCCCTTAGCACCGATCCTTATTTCACCGGGTTTTGCTAAGTCCTTTCCGAATACCAGTGAAGATTAAGAATCCCTGAAATTATCCTGCGATACAACGCACCCTAGCAGGAAGAAACGAGATAACGATGCGATTGGGCCTAGGGCCCATTCTCGGCCCAAATGGACCCACACGCTCGTGTGGCCCATTTAGCCCAAATTTAACTACAGATATGAGATTCACACTGACCAGCCCAATATCTACTACACAATCATACAATTTATTCATATGGGCCCACGGGCCCATTGGGCCCACTTGGCCCCTTTCGGCCCAATGTGGCTCAAATAGCCTAAACCCACAAGAACACTATGACGGCCTCGACTATCGAGTCGGAGCTCCCACACGTGCGCTCGAACGCTCGTGTGGCTACCATCGCCGTGTGACCGGCAATTCGGCATTTGCCGCTCTACAGCTAGAGTAGTACGAAATACGCACCTGATAAGAATCTGGAGTTAATCCGCACTCCGACCACTTCTGTGCCCAAACGCCCACCAAGGTATGCTTACTCTCCTCATAGATTTCTCTATTTAAAGCCAGCTTCTCACCTTCCCTCTTGCTAGCTTCCCGATGTGGGATCCCTCCTTTAGCAGAGTTTAATTCCAACACAAACTCTGGTCGTCCACACTTAGCAAAATAAATATCCTTGTTTGCTTGCAATGGGATTCGAACTCAGGCTCCCCTGTAACATAATCCACGCCGCTAGCCACTTTACCAACTAGCTCCTTGTTGTCTTAAAACATGCGCAAGTAAATATAAGCCTATGGCCCAAAGTCTAAATTCATTTAAAAAGAAATCAAAATGAAATGCAAGCGCCAAGACTTGAACCTTGGACCCCTTGCTTCCTTGTGTGGCGTCATTCCCTTGTCTCCCATGTGGCGCCGTTTGCCACTAGACCACAACTCCTTTTGTGTCATTTTTCTTCATATTTTATTCTTAAATCTTACTTACTAACTCCTGGGGTTTTGTTCACCTAAAACCAAAATTTTCCTAAAGCCCAGGTTTGATCTCGGGACTTCATGGAAGCCACCTTCCAAAATCTCTCACCTAATAGGTCCAACTTGCATTAGTGTCGTTCTCTTATTCTCAAAAAATTTAAACGCTCCCACGCCCAAGGCCCAATGGGCCCAATTCTACTAGGCCCAAATTCGGGTCGTTACAGTTACACTGCCTGAGACACGGGCGTGTCCCTTGGCCATGTGAACCACATGGCCTGACTACCGAGAAAAAAACTTGAGATTTTGCGAAAAATTCTCTAAGTACCCGATTTAGTCCCGACTCATTTCTAATGCATGTTTTGGACCTCGAGGGTTCATATAAGGGACTTTATGTTTGATTTCTGACATGAATACTGTATAAAATGAAATATTTGTTTACTTGATCTGTATATTCTAGTAATGCTTCGTAACCCTGTTCTGGCAATTGATACGGGTTAGAGGTGTTACAAATCAGCTGTTTCAGAAAGAAAGAACATGAAACAAACCCTAGGTCTGACAACCTCGGGAAGTCATCAAAGTGAGAATTATCCCAAAATTTATATGGCTCATCCGTGAACATTTTTACCCCAAGCCAGTCTGGAATGTGAGGTCAGAAGATAAGTAGTTCTTACTGACTCCTTATGTTAGTAGAAGATCGGAACATCCTACTAGGGTAGAAACTATTTGATTGACGAGGAACCCGAAATGATAGTTGATGGAGATTACCGAAGCCAACTAATCACCCATAATCAAGATTTGATTTTTTCTCCCTTTCTATCTCTTAAAGTCTATTTCTTTTATTTTATTTTGTCTTTATTATTATAAAAACCCTAAAAATTCTTTATTTTATATTTTCGTACTAGAACTAATTTAAAAGTACTAATTAGATCTTTTATTGTTTAGGTTAAAATTGATCTGTCATTCGCCTCCCTTGGGTACGATCCTCAGAGTACTCACCTATTTTGTTGTAAAATTATATTACAACTCGACCCGTATCTTGCGGATATCACCTTGTCTTTCTATATTTTATTGCAGTATTCACACTCTGGATGTTAGTATGTGTGGAGGCGGTCAAAGATCCAACATAAATTATGGATTCTCGAGAACTTAAGTAAGCAACATTAAATTATTATACAGTGACCTGTGGTGGCTGAGATCTAGCATAAATTGTGGATTCTTGACAGCTTGAGTGAGTAGCCTTGGATTATTATTTAGTGATGGTTGAGACCTGATTTGCCATGAATTACACTATTATGTACATCCTTTTTACATATAACTTTAGTTTGTTTAATATTTAAATCAAAACATGTAACAACCCATTTTCAGTGAAATTAGAACAGTGGTTTTGGGATCACAAATTCGATGTTGAAATATTATTATTATTTTATTGCCTACAGCATGATAGTAGTACTGTATAAAAATTTCACTAAGAAATTTTACCGTTTACATGCTCAATTTGATAAAAAGTACTAAATCCGTAAAGTGCAAAAGTTGAGTTCTAGTAATTAAAAGTATTAAATAGATGTAGAACCTGAAAGTAAGGGTTCTTATATGGTAATTAGACCACTAATAATGATAGTGGAATGTGATGGTTTGGCATTATTGAAATTTTGATTAATTTTTAAGGTTAATTAAGTAAATTGTAAAATTATGATAATATTAATCAAATAAAACAAAACTATCATCCATATTCATCATCATCAACCAAATTTAAAAGAGAAAAAGAAGCCTGATCGGTGTGTCACAGTCTTAAAATTTATAATGAGAATGATCGAGCCTAAAAACTAACTATGACAACGATTGAGGCAAGTGTACCTATCAAACAATAGTATAGCTTAGTGGCAAGACCGGATTGTCGAACCCAAAGGAACCGAAAGTACTAATACTAACTTTCTTTTTATTATTTAGCCGTAAAATTGAAGTGAATTGGTTTAATCTAGAAAATTAACTAACTACTAAGCTAAAGACGATGAGACAAAAAGAATGACATTTGGGAAATACTTGTGGGAAAAACCAATTGATTAAAACAATACCTAAGGAAGAATCCACCTAGACTTCACTTGTTATCTAACTCTGAACCAGATGATTTATTCATTTGACTTGATCCGTAAGATTCCCTAATGTATATTAACCCCTCTCTCGAGGCGGCTAACGTCTAACCCTAGGTTGATTAATTGAAATCTCTTTCTAATTAAAACCCCTAGAATCGCATTAACTCGATCTATGGACTCCCATATTAGGTTTCACCCTAATCCGGCAAAATCTCGTCACCCTATCTCTAGGCGTGCGATCAACTCCGCTTAATTATGCTAGATCTACTTTTAGGCAGGGACTTTTGCTCCTCCACCTAAGCACACCAAACTTGAATTAATATCTCGGAAATATCAACACAAGAATTAAGAACAAATCAAATATTTATCATATAGTTTAGGAAACGATAAAAAGATTCATCTTAGGTTTCATCCCCCTCAGGTATTTGAGGGTTTAGTTCATAATGATAATAGAATACATCTCAAAAGAAAATATAAAACAAAACATAAGAAAAACTCTAAAACCCCCTGAAAGAATTGAAGAGAGATCCTCCGTCTTGAGTATAACTCCGGCTTCTTGAGATGAATCAACTGGTTTTCTTCAAGTAATTTCCACATTCGATCTTTACGGCTCGGCTCCTTGGCCTAGGCTGGACGCCCTTAAAGTTGGCCTCTAGGGTGTTTATATAGGCTTTTGGAATGTGTTTCTTTACCCCTAAGTATCCAAATCTGAGTGAAATTCCTCTTCTCCACGGAAGGGACACGCCCTTGGCACACGCCCTTGGCACACGCCCTTGTGAATCGTTGCCAGGCCGTGTTCAGGTCTGATTAGGGAGGCACAGCCGTGTTGCTTGGGTCCAGGCCGTGTCAATTTCGTGATTTGGCCCATTTGGTTCGTTTTAAGCCCGTTTCTTGTTCTTTTCATCCTCCGATGCTTTCCTGAGTATAAAACATGAAAACAAAGGATTAAGAGCAGCAAATTACACAATTCAAGGCTTAAATCACCCAAAAGCATGCTAAATGTGGTTTTAAAATATGTTACTATTTCGGTTTATCAAATACCCCCACACTTAAGCTTTTGTTTGTCCTCAAGCAAAATTCTCAACTCATGATTAAAACGAACTTCCTTGATTCATAATATTCATCAATAATGTTTTATCATAATTCAAAGATAATTCATACATGGGTAATTCAACTCTAAGAGTCCTAAAGATTCAAACAATCCAAGTCATACATTTTGTAGCATGAAAACATAGGTGTTTCCCCTCATCTAAATAATTACCTCTGATTTAAAATTGACAAGGATTGACATCCTCACTAAAGATTCACTCAAATCACTCGAGGTGTTTAAGGTTCAAAAATTAAGCACTCATAAGTCAAACATGAAAAGTTAATCCCATAGGCTTGCATGAGAATCAAATCTCCACCACTATAATATGAGATAATACACAAATCAAAAGGTCTTTAACAGGGTTGTAACGGGGCTTGGGTTAAGGTGTGGATATAGGCTGAATTAGAAGGTTAGAATCGAGATTGACCTGACAAATTACCTAACCAGAAACAATGAACTGATAATAAACAATTACATCAATTGAGAACTTGTAATAATAATACTATTACTAATACGAGCTTCTTTTTCAACCATTAAGATTTAAACGTAAAAGCTCACTTAATCACAGAACTAATAATGAATATACTTCAATTTTTTTTTAAGAACAAATCAAATATATATAATAATTGATGAATTTACTATCGAAATCAATAGGCAATCGATCAGATCAAATCTCGATATAAGGGTAGTCAAAAGGAATGGTGATAACAAAAACAAAGGGTTTTGGGATAATATTAGTGGGTGAGTCAATAAAAAGGGTTGTTAGGATCAAAGGGGTTCACTAGGGGTTAATAAAATGGGTAGGCTTTTTAGTGGAGTGAGTGGGTTAAAATCTAGGTGCCTTTATCATCTTAGTATATCAAATCAAAGGTGTGGTCTCGACATGTATAATCGATGCAAGTTCTAGAATAACAAATCAATGTTGACACACTCATAATCAATAAAGTGAACAAGAAAAAGTATATATGCTCTATAAGGCTCAACATCTCACAAAAATTATGGTTTTTTGATGTCAACCTAGCAAATTTCAAACTTCAAAGTAATATTCAAATTCAGGTTGACAACCTAAAAAAAATTAATTTTGAAAAATAGACTTATCCTGCTTGATTCTCTAGTATCTTAAAGTTTAAATTATCAATGCACAATTATCAATGACTTAATCTAAAATATATCAATAAAAATCATAAATCACAGGAAATTTCATTCTAATCATAATATGAGAAACTTACTTAAGAAACAAGACATAATTCAGGATTTGAGAATAATGCAAAAAGTTTGGCACCTAATTTCAGGAATTTGAGAATAATGAAAAAAGTTAGGCACCTTTTTAATTTCACCCCCACACTTAAGATGGACATTGCCCTCAATGTACAAAGATATATATATAAACAATTAAGTAGAAAATCAAAAGATATGGAGAGAAGTGAAACTCTCTGAATTTTTTTTTTGGGTGGATTCCTTGAGTTAGAGGTGTGGAAACTTGATTTGGAGGTGAAAGATAAGTTGGATGAGGCGTCTCTGGCGGTGGTATGGTAGCCGCCTACAATTTCTGTGCTAGATGAAGAAATTGGGAAGTTCGTGAAGAATTAGCCAGGAGATAATAAAAATAATTTCACTTATATTGTTTATATGTTTAAAGAAAAGCAAGTTAAAGTGAAGGAAAATAAAAAATGAAATAAAATCAAAAGAAAAGATTAATGGATCGAATGGTCCTTATTGTTGGATGGTTCGTGAGGGGGGTGTGATTTCTAAGGCTGCGGTGGTGTTGGCAGTGGTCGTGGTGGGGTGATTCCCTAGCAGTCTTTAGAACCTAAAACCAAGAGACTAAGATAAAATAAACTAAATTAAACATGAGAGAAATAAAGAAAAGGAAAATAAAGGAGAAGAGAAAGGAAAAAGAAAAATAGAATGGTCTCAAAGACCCTTGGCTTGTCGAATAATTGAAGCGGCCGGCATGAACTTATATAGATCGATCTCCCACAGGGAGACTGTGCTTGGATCCTTCCATTTCTTCGATATGGACGTGGTGTAGCTCAAGGGCTTTGTAGATGGAGGAATAGAGGAAAGAATGGAGGGGTTGGGAGGGGAGGTTGAATGTGAGTAGGGAAAAAGGGATGGGGAGTGGGTGAGAAAAGGGGGCAAGGGGTGTTTTAAATAGAATTTTCAAAACTAGTACATCCCCACGCCCGTGTACCATGGGCGTGTTGGGTCACACGATCGTATTGCACGGCCCTATTGGGTCACACGGCCGTATTGCACGGTCGTGTTGTGTTTCGTTCGTTTCTCCCACGCTCGTTTCATGGTCACCACGCCCATGTAGGATCAAATAGTGTCGACCACGGCCGCATCGCACGGCTGTGGCTAGTTAGTTGAAGCCCGTGCGTCTTCCCTCAGTGTCGGCCACGGCCATATCACACGGCCGTGGCAATTTATAGTCGTCCGTGATCCGGGAATCTTTCGTCATTGGCTCGTACTACCTCTGCTATGTCAGTACGGAAGTCCGTAGTATCCACACGGCCGTGTGCAAGGCCGTGTGGTCTGAAAATCTGCACTTTGGTTAGTTTAATATTAAATGCTGAAAAGGAAAAATAAAAGTAAAAAATGTAAAAATTAATGGAGTTAGTGCTCGGGTTGCCTCCCGAGAAGCACTCGTTTAAAGTCTTAAGCTAGACTTTCCTCTCATTCGCATAATCAGGGTGGTTTGAAAAGTTGAACATCTTTCCTCATGCTATCTGTCCTATTATCCGTGTATAATTCAAGTCGAGTAGTGTTTATTTTGAAAGTGCCAAATATAGGATTACTTATCTCGACTGTTCCGTATGGGAAAACCTTGATTACCTTAAAAGGGATTTCTTTGTTTGTATTAGGGTCAGGATGAGATATTCGAGGGTCTGTTTTATCTAACAATACATGGTCTCCTATTTTAAAGTGATTTGTCGTTCCTACGAGCTAGTCTGGTGGTTCCCTCGGTTTCTCTTCGTGTATCCCTTCCTTGAAATGTGTCTTCCACTCGTCTAGTTCATCAACTTGATCCCTTCGATCCTCATGAGTTGTTTCTTTGTTGGCATTGGGTCTAGGATCAGGTTTAGTTGTGTTCTTTTGTGGTGCTTCCTGCAAAGAAGGGTTAACCGAATGGTTATCAATAGAATTTACTTTCTCACCTTGTTTGCTCGATGTTCTATCCGAATCGAGAGCCTGAAGGGTGACTGTTTCGTTACCTACACAGAGTATGAGTTCACCTGCGTCGACATCAATTTTAGTCCTGGTAGTTGCTAAAAAGGGCCTTCCTAGAATTAATGGGATACTATTGTCCTCATCCATGTCTAAAACAACAAAGTCTACTCGGAATACAAATTTATCAATCTTTACTTGCACATCTTCGATTATACCCCTAGGAATTCTAACAGTTTTATCAGCTAATTGAATGCTCATCCTAGTTTGTTTAGGTTTCCCTAGACCAAGTTGTTTAAACATTTTATAAGGCATGACATTTATGCTTGCCCCTGAATCAGGTAACGCATTATCAATAGATAAACTACCAATTAAGCATGGAATTGTAAAACTCCCTGGATCTTTTAATTTTTGTGGTAATTTATTTTGGAGAATTGTTGAGCACTTTGCGTTAAGTTCCACATGCGATTCCTCGTCTAGCTTTCGCTTGTTTGTCAAAAGCTTTTTTAAGAATTTCCTTGAATCTGGCATCTGCGAAAGAGCTTCAAGTAATGGTAAGTTAATATGTAATTTCTTTAAAAGTTTAAGAAACTTACCAAACTGTTCCTCTGTGTCGTCTTTCTTCATCGCCTCGGGGTATGGTATACGAGGTTGGTACTCTTTAATTACCGGTTTTGGCTTTTTACTTCCTTTCTCAACCTTACCTTCTTCTACCATATTCTCTTGCCTTAAATGAGGCTCATCTAACCCTACATTATCATGAGTTGATATGGCTTGAATCTGCTCCCTTGGGTTAGTTTCAGTGTTGCTTGGCAATCTACCTTATGGTCGTTCCATCAAAATCTTGGTGATTTGCCCAATTTGATCCTTGAGCTCCTGTGTCGATGCTTCTTGTTTTTCAAGTTTTGTTTCTATACTCTGAAAACGTGTTTCTGTGGCTGCCATGAATTTTGTGAGTACCTCCTCAAGGTTCGGCTTCTTTTCCTGTGGGTACTGCTGCTGTTGGAAATTTAGAGGGTGTTGTTGTCTTTGATTTCCTTGACCACCCCATGAAAAATTGGGGTGGTTCTTCCAACCTGGATTGTAAGTATTGCTATAAGGGTTATTTTGATATCTGAAATTATTACTTACATAGTTCATTTGTTCGCCTTCTATGCCATGTCCGTAGGGTGGGTACTCAGGATTCGCCACACCTCCACTTGTTTCTTCGATCGTATAACGGGTCGCACTCGCAAGGAATTACACAAACCATCAATTTTTTAGTTAACACATCTACCTGATTCGATAACATGGTTACTGCGTCGAGGTTGAAAACACTGGTAGCTTTCGTGGGCTTTGTCCTCATGACTTCCCACTGATAGTTATTTAGGGACATCTCCTCTATAAATTCGTAAGCTGCTTCAGGTGTTTTATTATTGAGTTCCATCAATTCTTTGAATCGATCAACTGCCTAGTTGAGGGGTTCACACCATTGTAAAAAGTTTGAACCTGTAGCCACAAGGTAATCCATGGTGTGGGACCTTCTCAATAGATCTTTGTATCTCTCCCATGCATCGTAAAGTGTTTCTAAATCCATCTGCACAAAAGAAGAGATATCATTCCTTAATTTGGCCGGTGGAAAATATTTTAATAAAAAAATTTCGGTCATTTGTTCCCATGTAGTAATTGATCCTCGGAGAAGAGAATGCAACCACTGTTTAGCTTTATTCCTCAAAGAAAAGGGAAATAACCGAAGTCGGATGGCATTATCAGAAACGCCATTAATTTTAAAAGTGTCGCAGAATTCCAGAAAATTCGCTAAGTGTGTGTTAGGATCCTCATCTTGCAAACCATCAAACTGAACAAACTGTTGTATCATCTGTATAGTGTTAGGTTTCAATTCGAAATTATTTGCAGCAATAGTAGGTCTTACAATAGTAGATTCAGTACCAACTAAACTAGGCTTAGCATAATCATACATAGTTCGAGGAGCCTGATTTTTGGCCATCTCTGGAGGTAGCAGATTATTTTCAGCCATCTCTTCGGTGGTATTGATGATGTTTTCTTGCTCTCCTTCTGTGTATTGTAGACTTCACCTAATTTCTCTCCAGTTTCTGCGAACGGTTGCTTCGATCTCACTATCGTAAATTAAAGGTCCTGTCAGGTTCCTTCTAGTCATAAACTAGAGGTACCTACAAGGAGCAAAGACTAAAATTTAGAAAGATAAAAATAGAAAACAAAATAAGAGTAAAATTTCAGAAAATAAAAATGGCTAAAGTAATAAAAATTGAGTGTTCTTAATATTTCAGTTCCCCGGCAACTGTGCCAAAAACTTAATCGGTGTGTCACAGTCTTAAAATTTATAATGAGAATGATCGAGCCTAAAAACTAACTATGACAATGATTGAGGCAAGTGTACCTATTGAACATTAGTATACCTTAGTGGGAAGACCGGATTGTCGAACCCAAAGGAACCGAAAGTACTAATACTAACTTTCTTTTTATTATTTAGCCTTAAAATTGAAGTGAATTGGTTTAATCTAGAAAATTAACTAACTATTAAGCTAAAGACGATGAGACAAAAAGAATGAAATTTGGGAAATACTTGTGGGAAAAACCAATTGATTAAAACAATACCTAAGGAAGAATCCACCTAGACTTCACTTGTTATCTAACTTTGACTTGATCCATAAGATTCCCTAATGTATATTAACCCCTCTCTCGAGGCGACTAACGTCTAACCCTAGGTTGATTAATTGAAATCTCTTTCTAATTAAAACCCCTAGAATCGCATTAACTCGATCTATGGACTCTCATATTAGGTTTCACCCTAATCCAGCAAAATCTCGTCACCCTATCTCTAGGCGTGCGATCAAATCCGCTTAATTATGCTAGATCTACTCTTAGGCAGGGACTTTTGCTCCTCCACCTAAGCACATCAAACTTGAATTAATATCCCGGAAATATCAACACAAGAATTAAGAAAACATAATTAGGAACAAATCAAATATTTATCATATAGTTCAGCAAACGATAACAAGATTCATCTTAGGTTTCATCCCCCTCAGGTATTTGAGGGTTTAGTTCATAATGATAATAGAATACATCTCAAAAGAAAAGATAAAACAAAACATAAGAAAAACTCTAAAACCCCCTGAAGGAATTGAAGAGAGATCCTCCGTCTTGAGTATAACTCCGGCTTCTTGAGATGAATCAACTGGCTTTCCTCAAGTAATTTCCACAATTCAGATCTTTTTGGCTCGGCTCCTTGGCCTAGCTGGACGCCCCTGAAAGTTGGCCTCTAGGGTGTTTATATAGGCTTTTGGAATGTGTTTCTTTACCCCTAAGTATCCAAATCTGAGTGAAATTCCTCTTCTCCACGGCAGGGACACACCCTTGGCATACGCTCATATGAATCATGGCCAGGCCGTGTTCAGGTCTGATTAGGGAGGCACGGCCGTGTTGCTTGGGTCCAGGCCGTGTCGATTTCGTGATTTGGCCCATTTGGTCCATTTTAAGCCCGTTTCTTGTTCTTTTCATCCTCCGGTGCTTTTCCTGAGTATAAAACATGAAAACAAAGGATTAAGAGCACCAAATTACACAATTCAAGGCTTAAATCACCCAAAAGCATGCTAAATGTGGGTTTAAAATATGTTACTATTTCGATTTATCAAAGCCATTGTTGAGCTAGGGTTCGGTCACCTTGTTTGCTTGATTAGGTATGCATTTTTGTCCCGTTTTCATTAATTTCTACATTTTCGGGATCGTTGTAGCTTAATCTAGCTAGCCCGGGGAATAATTTGTGAAATTGTTAAACTATTAGGGTTATACCATTAATGAATATACATGATTTTTGAAGTTTGATGATAGAAAATGAATAGTTGTTGATAGATAAACAACTTTTGTAAAGAGATTTTTGATGAAATTGTCAAATAGGGATTAAATTGAAAAATAGAAATTTTACATGGTGAAATTGTGAAATAAATGAAATATAAGGCTTGCTAGGGACCTAGATTATATTTGCCCATAGTGGGTTGCAGGGAATTTCATGAATTTTCATTTTTATTAGCTAGAGACTAAATTGCAAAGATATTAAAAGTATAGGAGTAAAATGATATTTTTTCTAAAATAAGATTTTGGGTTAAATTGAACGAAAAATATATTGAATTAAGTTAAATTTATCAGTATAGATTAAGACATACCTCGTACGGTTTTAGATCGGGGCAAAGAAAAAGTCTCGGATTAATCGCCTCTGTATCTACCTATACTCGTCGAGGTAAGTTCGTGTCATTAAATTGTGTATATATGCTTTTGATTGAAATATACTTGTGTTGTGAATTGCTATACATATATATCGGTTGCATATCCAACAATGTATGACTATTACCGAGCCCCGTTTAAACCTTAAAAATTCGTAGGATACAAATGACATGTCATTAGGGTTTACATGATTCAGGTGCTGGTCTTGAATGTCCTACCAATGGTTGAGGTCCGGCATGTGTTGTGGATACTCCACAGCTCGTGTGAGTAGCATCGCGTAGCTACGTTTCGACCCACAGCTCATGTGAGCAGGCCCATATTCACAGCTCGTGTGAGCATTCTGATTCACAGCTCGTGTGAGCATACATGTATAGGATTTGACAGATTACAGCTATATGATTTAGCACACTATGTGTGAGCTATCCGGGTATCCAACGGTATTCTAAATGGTTCAACGGGCAATATTTTGATATGAAATGGTAAGAGTTCGATACGGACTGTTACAGGGATACATATGAATTATATATAAATGTTGTTACATGGTATATGGAAAATTGAATTGGATGATACATGTATATGAAACTTAATCAATTGTTGTGCTCATCTATGATTATTTGTTTATATATGTATTTACATGGCTAACATGGTTGGTGTATATGTGCTTAGGCATTTGGCCAAATTATGTTGGGATATGCTATGTTTACTTACCTACTATATGACTAAATGGTAAGTTATATTCTATGCTATACGAACTTACTAAGCTTAAATGCTTACTCTGTGTTATTTTCTCTGTCTATAGTGCGTCAGAAGCTCGTTCGGGTTGAAAGCTTGTCAGAGCTATATCACACTATCCATCGGTTCTTTTGGTACTTTTGGTTGTTTTGATTTTGGTTATAATGGTATGTATAGGTATTTTGGCTAATGTTGGCCTATATGTTTGATTGTTGAAATTGCCATTTGGTTTGGCTTGAGTTATGGTATTGTGGTGTTCAAATGAATTTAGTCTTGGCATGTAAATAAGGATATTAATATGGTTGATGTTTGGCTTGTTTTTTTTTTAATGTTAGAAGATGGAATGAAAGCCTAAATATGCATATGGTATATGTGCCTTGTAATATGTTGAATATGTGGTGAATTGGTATCTTATCATGTATGATCAATATGATTAATTGATGCTAGTTATGGAATGGCATTTTGGTACCAAATGGTTTGTGTTTTGGTAAGTAAATCTTATGATATGTTTTGATGTAAATCTAGTTTGAAGTTAGTTGATCATTTTGACCAAGTTGAGTACATGGTTATACATATTTAAATGTTTTCATTTGAGGTGCCTATGGGCATATTGGTTGTATGTTATTATACCTTGTGTTCATAGCTTGGTTTTGCATGATTTTGGTGCCTTGTTATGGCTTGTATATATGTGCAATTTTGGGTGTAGGTACATGTCAAAATAGGTGAGAAAAATGACTTGTAAAATGGCCTATTTTTGTCCACACGGGCAGATACAAGGGTGTGTGTCTCAAACGTGTGTGAGACACGTCTAGGTGACACAATTGTTTGTCCCCTGTAGCATTCAAAAGGTTGCAAGTCAGGTTGTTACACCTAACACACGGCCATGCACACGTGTAATATCCAGGATTATGGCTTATGCATTAATACTAAATTAGATGATGTAGCATGCTTATGAATATTATGAATGTGTTCTATGAATTTTTGTGAACCTTAGTGTATAGTTAAATGCCTTAGAAATTATTGGATTTTTAAGTTTAAAAGGGGAGCTAAGCTTGATAAGGCCTTAAGGAAATTTGTAAGGGAAATATGACACAGAAATGGGCTTGTCTAAGTGGCTTGGAGGTGCCACTTAAAGCCCAGGAAAGTGACGCCATATGCAGTGCAAGGAGGTCTTGAGTTCGAGCCACAAGGAAAGCAATAAGGGAATTTTTATTTTTGGCAATGGGAAGGTGATGGACGGCATGGGAAGACTAGATGGATGAGGATTTGACTTGGATAATTCCTTATAAAAATTCGGCTAAATAGATAGATAAATGTAGATTTATTTTATTTATTTTGAATAAATAAAGATAAGAGATAAAGTAGGAGAAAAGGAAGGGATGTGATAGGGGGAAGAAGATTGGCCGGGTTGGGGGATCTTGGGGTGATATTTTCGGCAAAAGGGAGGAGAGTGAGACCATTTGCTTCTTTTCTTCTCATTTGTGCCTCTGCCAAATTTCTTAGCAAACTTTCTCTTCTTCATTTATTTTGTCAAAGCAGAAAGTACACCTTGTGCTAGCCGAAATTTCATTTGCCAAATTGCTCAACTCTTTTCTCTTCTTCTTTCTCCAACTCAATCAAAAGCCAAATCTCCTTAGTATTCTTCAAAGCCGAATCCTCCGGGGTGTTAGGCAAGGTGTTTGTCGATTTCTATAGAGAAGGTAAAGACCAAATGTCATTTGATTTCCATTCTTTTCTTTTAGATTTGGCAAAATCTAGAACTAATCCCATCAATATTCTTGTTTGCCGAAATTTGGAAGGATCTTTCGGGATTTTCAGTGTAGTCGACTATAAGGAGGACTATTCGGGATTTCAATATCCAAGGTAAAGTTATGTGATATTCGGCCATAGGCCATTTTTATGTGATTTAAAGTAGAATTAAATCTAACCTATGCCTATAGGTATTTCGACACCTTCAGCACCAAGTAGCACTTTTCGGGATTTAAGATTCGCAAGGTAAGTACATATGTACATTCGGCCAAGGCCATAGTTAGGGATTCCGATCTGTTTCTTAAATGTTTAAAAGCCGAAACTAACTTATGAAGTGATTGAGTGTTAGCCGAATGGTTTTTTTACTAACACATTTAGGGTTGGCCGAATATAGGAATTAAAGATCTAAAGCGCTAGATCAGGTTGTTCGGGATTTCTATAAACTCGCTAAGTATAACAGGTGTGTACCCCACTCTAAGCCTTAATAGATTTATGGCTATGTGTTAATAAATGTGTAATAAGAATATGTAAATGTGGCTAAGGTACCATGCAATGGTACAAAGTACTCAGTGCGTTTTCCTACTCCTACTATGAGTACAATATGATCTGTTATGGCACACATGGGAAACTATAAGAATGTGAATAAAGAATATGGCATGATATTGCATGTTTTGTATGACATGGACATATGGGTTATATGGAAAGGGGAAGTGATTGGTGGTTATATACCCCAATATATGAATGTGGTGGCTTCGGTCACAATATTCGAATGTGGTGACTTGGTCACGTTATTCGAATGTGGTGTCTCATGACACAAAATAATTATCTGGTGGCTATGCCACGAATATTATAAGGGTGATGAGCACGTCAACTGCAGCGACTGCCTTCGATGATGTGTAGCGGATGGAGGGTCGACTTAGTAGTCCCCACGGTGTGCAGGTTGGTACGGGTGATGTGTAGCGGATGGTAACTAGGTTTGGGTTCGGGTTTGCATCATTTTATTATTTAATTATATGCATATGTATGAACTGATATGCCTAAACTATTGGGATTTAGTATTGGTTACACATTGAGTCTGTTTGACTCACCCCGTTGGGGAATATTTTTCAGGTGACACTTCGTGATGAACCGGGTCGGCAGGAGCTTAGTGGTGGCCATGCTCAGCACAAAGATTATTTTCAATTTGGACTCTTCATTTTCTTATCAATATCTTGGATTTATTTCGGGTTGTGCTTCGATGTAATAAGGCCACTAGTATGAACTGTTTTATATTTTCTTTTATTCAAATTTACTATGTTACGAATTTTTATCAAACTGAAGACTAAATAAGTTTTTATTTAAAAATGAACTCTAAATGTTTTGGACACCCTAAAACAAATGGTTTCCAATGTAAGATAAACTTGTTTTCAACTCGAGTCCAACCCAAAGTAACGTAAATTTTTCTTAACAAACAATCGGAGTTTCAAATGTTTTTTTTAGGAACATACCAGAGTCGGCCAGACTCGTGGGCGGGTTTGGGGTGTTTGACTTGGTATCGAGCAGGTTCAAAACTCGGCTCTGGAGTTTTTGGGCTCAAAACGTTTTCTAAGAATGGGCTTTTAAAACATATATGTTTTTTTAAAGGATAACAAGTCTGTTAGCTCGGCATGGCACCTGCGTCTCCGGCCCAAGTCCGCCATGTAAGTACCCTAAACCATTGTGTGATATACATGTGGGCTTTATGGGCTTTATGGGACGTAGACTAGTTTAAATAGACTCGATGGACTATAGGCTTAGTTTAAACCACTTCTTAAATTTTCATAAGACTTAATTTCACTAAACAAACCCGTTAACGAGCCGCAAGACTAGGGTGTGGCAACCGTCATACGCATGTCTAGGATTGGATCGGAAGAGCACGGTATTTAAGCGGTCCTAGTGACTCACCTCCTCTTATTTGGAATCCTGCAGTGCGTAGGATTTGTTCACCTTAGTCGAGTTAGGGTGTGGCAATAGGCGCACGCATGCCTAGGAGTGGATTCAGGGAGAGCTTGGTATTTAAGCGATCCCAGCGACTCACCTCCTCTTCGTTGGAATCCTACCAGTGCGTGGTGACTATTCACCCTAGTTATGAGGACTCGTTGATGGGCTAAACCCTATAATTAAAACCCAAAAGGGACCAGACCCCCCCTAGTTTGAAAAAAAATTACCGAAAAACCCCCGATTTCAAAATTACCAAAATACCCTTATTTCATAAAATCACCGAGGAACCCTGAATTGGAAAATTTACGAAATCACCCCTGATTTACAAAATTTTCAAATCGACCCCGATTTATTACCAAAATACCCCTATAGGTGAAATGACGAAAATACCCCTGGGATAGGAATAAGACGAAAATGTTTGAATGATGAATATGTGTTGAATGAATGTGCTTCTCTAAATTAGGATAGAAGACTTGAAACTTTGAAATGATCGAAAGAACTACTATTAAACTTCTTTTCATAAAATTTCTTCGCGGATAATCAGTGGAACAAAAGACTAATGCATAAAATTCCTTAAAACAGATTAAAGCGCGATCGTAGAAATGAGTTCTAGGGGGCGCGGTCATAATGTGCGAGGACGTGGTAGAGGCAGAATGACCGTATCGGAACCCGTTAGGTCTGGACAAGGGTCCAAAAATGAGGTATCACCACCCCCACCACTAGCTGTTGGTGTTGAGCAGCAAGACCAGACGGGGGAGGATGCAGAATCGCAGGCAATGCTGCGAGTGCTTGAGATGGTGGCTGGAGCAGGTGGAGGTATGGGAGCTCAGAAATCTGTACCCGAGCGACTCCGAGCCAATGGGGCTGAGGTGTTTCGTGGTGTATCTGGTGTGGCACCCAGTATGGCTGAGTATTGGTTGGAGGCAACCGAGCGAATTATGGACGAGCTCGATTTAATCACGAGGAGAAACGAAAGGAATGGTGGCACTACTTAGCGCGTGAAGCCTATCAATGGTGGCTCACAGTTCGGGATGGTTCCACAGCTGAGGATCTCACTTGGGAATATGTTAAGGCGGCGTATTAAAAGAAGTATGTTGGTACCGATTATATTGATGCGCAGAGGAAAGCATTTTTCGGGTCTGGTTCAAAGGAACAAACGTGGCGGAGTACGAGGTGAATTCTTAAGGTTGAGTCGGTATGCTCGAGGATAGTGGCTCTGAGCATGAACGGTGTGTCCGGTTTGAGGACGGACTTAGGGATGACCTAAGATTGCTAATAGCCCCGCAATAGGAGCGGGAATTTGCCGTATTAGTGGAGAAGGCTAAAGTGGCCGAAGGAGTTAAGGACTTTGTAAGGCAGAACTCGATCGGAATAGGTAAAAGAGAGGATTCGGATAAATGGGTCATCCGGGAATGCGAGAAGAGGCCTAGAGTTGATGGGCGCGAGGTCAGCAAGTTGTGACAGGAGGGCAGTATCGTACTTGTGATCAGTGTGGGAAGAGGCACCTAGGAGAGTGTTGGAAGAAGACAGGGGGATGTTTCAAGTGTGGGTCCAAGGACCACATGATTAAGGACTGTCCGATAAAGATAGACGGGGGCCGACCAACAGGGCATAATGGTAATCAGGCTGGTAGAGGTGGACAGCAGCCTCAGCGAGGTCGTGGTCTGAATGGCAGAGGAAATGGTGCTGGAAGAGGACGTGGGACCCTGGGCCGAGGTGTTGGCAATGCCGAGGCAAGACAGCCGGGTCTAGTGTATGTGGTTCGCCGGAGGGAGGACGAAGACGCACCGGACGTCATAACCGGTACATTCCTTATATCTGGCAAGCCTTATTTTGCTTTGATTGATGTGGGCTCGACCCATTCTTATGTTGCAAGTAGTGTAGTTGAAATACTAGGCATAGACTCTAAACTATCTGATAGGGAGATGACTATAGTAAGCCCATTAGGCCAAACTGTAGTGGTGAATAAGATCTTTCGGAGCGTACCCTTAGAAATTCAGGGAGTGATATTTTCTGCCGACTTAATGGAACTTCCCTTCGGAGAATTCGATCTCATACTTGGCATGGACTGGCTAGTAGAACACCGAGCTATATTGGATTGTGCAGCTAAACGAATGGAGTTAAAGACGCCCGAGGATGAGGCGATAATTATGATAGGAGAAAGAAGAAACTACTTGTCTAACGTAGTCTCTGCCTTAAAGGCTGATAAAATGGTTCGGAAAGGGTGCAAGGCATTTCGACTTTAGTTAGGCGTTGGATGCCAAAGAAGGGGAGTTAGTGGAGTTAGGGACAAGAAAGGAGTTTGTGGATGTCTTTCCGGAGGAGTTACCTAGAATACCCCCGGACAGGGAGGTGGAGTTTGGAATTGACTTGCTGCCTGGAACGGCGCCAGTATCTATCGCTCCGTATAGAATGGCATCGAAGGAGTTGGTTGAGCTCAAGGCTCAAATCCAAGAGTTGCTTGATCGTGGGTTCATTTGACCCAGTGTGTCTCCATGGGGAGCACCGGTCTTGTTTGTGAAGAAGAAAGATAGGACTATGCGTATGTGCATAGATTATCGTCAGTTGAATAAGCTGACCATCAAGAACAAGTACCCTTTGCCAAGGATAGACGACTTGTTCGATCAGCTTAAGGGGGCAGTGGTATTCTCAAAGATAGACCTAAGGTCTGGATATCATCAGCTTAAGGTGAAGGAAGCGGATATCCATAAGACGGCTTTTCGGACAAGATATGGACATTATGAGTTCGTAGTGATGCCATTCGGTTTGACGAACGCCCCAGCCGCGTTCATGGATATGATGAACCGGGTTTTTCAACCCTACTTGGATTGGTTCGTCGTTGTGTTCATCGACGATATCCTAGTATACTCCGAGTCTGAGGAAGAACATGACGAGCATCTCCGGAAAGTGTTGCAAGTGTTAAGGGAGAAGAAGCTATATGCCAAATTCAAAGCAAGTGCGAGTTTTGGCTTAAGGAGGTTGCATTCTTAGGGCATGTGGTGTCTGCAGAAGGAATAAGGGTGGACCCTAAGAAGATTGAGGCAAGATTAGATTGGAAACCACCTAAGTGCGTGGTTTGAGATTGAAGTTTCTTGGGATTGGCAAAGCTACTCTGAGAAGGTTTGTGGAAGGATTTTCTTCAATAGCCGCACTGTTGACAAAGTTGTTGAGAAAGGAAGTACCTTTCGTTTGGACAGATAAACAACAGGAGAGCTTTGAGAAGCTTAAGAGAGTTTTTGAAGCTCGGTTTGATCAAACAGAGGCAGGAAGGACTTTGTGGTGTCTTTGTGATGCTTCTCACACAGGATTAGGATGTGTTCTAATGCGGGGACGGGAAGGTTGTAGCTTATGCATCTCGACAACCGAGGCCACATGAGGTTAACTACCCGACGCATGACTTGGAGCTGGCGGCAGTGGTCTTTGCTCTTAAGGTGTGGAGGCACTACCTTTATGGAGAAAAAGTCGGTGATCTACACGGACCACAAGAGTCTTAAGTATCTGTTGACTCGTAAGGAGTGAACTTGAGACAATGAAGGTGGGTGGAATTATGAAGGATTATGATTGTTCCATAGAGTATCATCTGGGCAAGGCGAATGTAGTGGCGGATGCCTTAAGTCGGAAAGTGGTGTCGGATCGAGGGCAATGTTTGCACATCCGAGCTTGTATGATGATGGAAGTCTGCCGCGAGTTGCAAGTTAAGCCATCATGGTGAATGAGGTAAAGGAAAGTCGGTTAGTGGATGAGGACTTAAGTGCTAAGTTGCGCAAGTGCGAGTGGAGAGTTGGAAGATTATGGTATTAATAACGAAGGAGTGTTGTGTTTTAAGGGTAAGGTCTGTATGCCGAGGAACAAGGAGTTAAGGCAGAGGATTCTTCAGGAATCGCATGGTAGCCCCTATGCTATGCATCCTGGAGGTACTAAATTGTACTGAGGATCTAAGGAGGCAGTTTTGGTGGCACAGTCTCGAAGAAGGAAGTTCTGAGAATTTGTCGGCAAGTGCTTAACGTGTCAGCAAGTTAAGGCTGAACACCAAGTTCCGTCAGGATTGCTTCAACCAATAATGATTCCGCAGTGAAAGTGGGAGAGAATTACCATGGACTTCGTTAGTGGGTTTCCCCTTACGCCTACTAAGAAGGACTCGGTATGGGTGATAGTGGACCGATTGACCAAGTCCGCGCACTTCATTCCAGTAAGATTTGATTATTCTTTGCAGAAGTTAGCTAAGTTATATGTGGCGGAAATTGTGAGGTTGCATGGAGTGCCGCTATCAATTATCTCAGATAGGGATCCAAGGTTTACGTCTCGGTTTTGGAAGGCTCTACATCAGGCTTTGGGCACTAAATTGGATTTCACTACGGCTTTTCATCCACAGTCGGATGGGCAGTCTGAACGAGTGATCCAAGTGTTGGAAGATATGCTGAGAGGCTGTGTGTTAGACTTCAGAGGAAGTTGGGAAGAATATTTGCCGTTAGCGGAATTTGCATACAACAACAGCTATCAAGCCAGTATTCGGATGGCACCGTATGAAGCGCTGTATGGACGGAGGTGTCGCACTCCTACGTGTTGGACAGAATTGGGGGAACGACGAGTTTTGGGTCCAGAGATTGTGGCAGAATCTAAAGAGAAAGTTGAGATAATTCGTGCACGGTTGAAGGAAGCATCTGACAGGCAGAAGTCGTACGCAGATCTTAAGAGGAAAGAAATAGAATTTGATGTGGGAGATCAAGTGTTTCTTAAGGTATCGCCTTGGAAGAAGGTGATAAGATTTGGTCGGAAAGGGAAGTTAAGTCCAAGGTTTATAGGGCCCTATCAGGTATTGAAGCGAGTGGGACCAGTGGCATACCAGTTAGAGTTGCCACCGGAGTTGAAGCAGATGCACGACGTATTCCATGTTTCTATGCTACGTCGTTATCGATCAGATCCATCTCATGTAGTTCCGGTTGAAGAGGTGGAATTAAGGCCGGATTTGTCCTACGAGGAAGAGCCGATTCAGATCTTGGAACGAGATGTGAAAGTGTTGCGAAGGAAGTCAATTCCTTTGGTCAAAGTGTTATGGCGTAATCACGGATCGGAAGAAGCTTCGTGGGAGCCAGAAGAAGCAATGCGACAGCACTACCCTCATTTATTTTAGCCAGGTAATTTCGAGGTCGAAATTATTTTAAGGGGGGTAGAACTGTAATATCCTGGATTATGGCTTATGCATTAATACTAAATTAGATGATGTAGCATGCTTATGAATATTCTGAATGTGTTCTATGAATTTTTGTGAACCTTAGTGTATAGTTAAATGCCTTAGAAATTATTGGATTTTTAAGTTTAAAAGGGGAGCTAAGCTTGATAAGGCCTTAAGGAAATTTGTAAGGGAAATATGACACGAAATGGGCTTGTCTAAGTGGCTTGGAGGCGCCACTTAAATCCTGAGTGAAAGTGATGCCATATGCAAAGTGCAAGGAGGTCTTGAGTTCGAGCCACAAGGAAAGCAATAAGGGAATTTTTATTTTTGGCAATGGGAAGGTGATGGACGGCATGGGAAGACTAGACGGATGAGGATTTGACTTGGATAATTCCTTATAAAAATTCGGCTAAATAGATAGATAAATGTAGATTTATTTTATTTATTTTGAATAAATAAAGATAAGAGATAAAGTAGGAGAAAAGGAAGGGATGTGATAGGGAAGAAGAGTTGGCGTGTAGGGGATCTTGGGGTGATATTTTGAGAAAAAGGGAGGATAGTGAGACCATTTGCTTCTTTTCTTCTCATTTGTGCCTCTGTCGAATTTCTTAGCAAACTTTCTCTTCTTCATTTATTTTGTCAAAGTGAAAGTACACCTTGTGCTAGCCAAATTTCATTTGCCAAATTGCTCAACTCTTTTCTCTTCTTCTTTCTCCAACTCAATCAAAAGCCAAATCTCCTTAGTATTCTTCAAAGCCGAATCCCTCTGGGGTGTTAGGAAAGGTGGTGTCGATTTCTATAGAGAAGGTAAAGACCAAATGTCATTTGATTTCCATTCTTTTCTTTTAGATTTGGCGAAATCTAGAACTAATCCCATCAATATTCTTGTTTGCCGAAATTTGGAAGGATCTTTCGGGATTTTCAGTGTAGTCGACTATAAGGAGGATTATTCGGGATTTCAATATCCAAGGTAAAGTTATGTGATATTCGGCCATAGGCCATTTTTATGTGATTTAAAGTAGAATTAAATCTAACCTATGCCTATAGGTATTTCGACACCTTCATAACCAAGTAGCACTTTTCGGGATTTAAGATTCGCAAGGTAAGTACATATGTACATTCGGCCAAGGCCATAGTTAGGGATTCCGATCTGTTTCTTAAATGTTTAAAAGTCGAAACTAACTTATGAAGTGATTGAGTGTTAGCCGAATGGTTTTTTTACTAACACATTTAGGGTTGGCCGAATATAGGAATTAAAGATCTAAAGCGCTAGATCGGGTTGTTCGGGATTTCTATAAACTCGCTAAGTATAACAGGTGTGTACCCCACTCTAAGCCTTAATAGATTTATGGCTATGTGTTAATAAATGTGTAATAAGAATATGTAAAATGTGGCTAAGGTACCATGCAATGGTACAAAGTACTCAGGTACGTTTTCCTACTCCTACTATAAGTACAACATGATCTGTTATGGCACACATGGGAAACTATAAGAATGTGAATAAAGAATATGGCATGATATTGCATGTTTTGTATGACATGGGCATATGGGTTATATGGAAAGGGGAAGTGATTGGTGGTTATATACCCCAATATATGAATGTGGTGGCTTCGGTCACAATATTCGAATGTGGTGACTTCGTCACGTTATTCGAATGTGGTGTCTCATGACACAAAATAATTATCTCGGTGGCTATGCCACGAATATTACAAAGGGCGATGAGCACGTCGATCGCAAATGATCGCCGATGATGTGTGCAATGGATGGAGGGTCGACTTAGTAGTCCCCACGGTGTGCGAGGTTGGTACGGGTGATGTGTAGCGGATGGTAACTAGGTTTGGGTTCGGGTTTGCATCATTTTATTATTTAATTATATGCATATGTATGAACTGATATGCCTAAACTATTGGGATTTAGTGTTGGTTACACATTGAGTCTGTTTGACTCACACCCGTTGGGGAATATTTTTCAGGTGACACTCCGTGATGGACCTGGGTCGGCAGGAGCTTAGTGGTGGCCATGCTCAAGACAAAGATTATTTTCAATTTGGACTCTTCATTTTCTTATCAATATCTTGGATTTATTTTTGGGTTGTGCTTGATGTAATAAGGCCACTAGTATGAACTATTTTATATTTGCTTTTATTCAAATTTACTATGTTACTTAATTTTTATCAAATTGAAGACTAAATAAGTTTTTATTTAAAAATGAACTCTAAATGTTTTGGACACCCTAAAACAAATGGTTTCCAATGTAAGATAAACTTGTTTTCAACTCGAGTCCAACCCAAAGTAACTAAATTTTTCTTAACAAACAATCGGAGTTTCAAATGTTTTTTTTAGAACATACAGATCCGCCAGACTCTGGCCGGGTTTGGGGTGTTTCAACACGGGTGTGTGGGGTTACTTCGAAGAGTACACAGCCTGGCACATGGGCATGTGGCTTGGCCGTGTGACCCATGTCAATAAGTTACACGAGCTTAGACATGGACGTGTGTCCCTACTTCAATTGCCCACACGGCCTGAGACACAGGCGTGTCTTTTGGCCGTGTCAGTCACACAGCCTGGCCACACGGTCGTGTGACCCCTGCAACTTTGAAAATTTTAACTATTTTCTGAAAAATTCTTTGAGTTTTCAGTATAGTCTCGACTTGTTTTTAATTTCTTTTTAGGGCCTCGAGGGCTCGTATAATGGACAATATGCATGTTTTAGATTGGTTTTAATATGATTACTGTTATGATTTGAATTGTTTAGAAATTTGTGTTTGATTGAAGTGATTTTTTTAGTAATGCTCCGTATCCCTGTTCTGGCAATGGATACAAGTTAGGGGTGTTACAAAACATCATAGTATATAGTTAGGTTTTCATAGCTAAAGTATTAATTTATGCTTTCTAGTAGTTTTTATTCCATTTTATATATCTAAATAAGGCTACATGGTCTTGTAGATCAAGTCTGGAGCTAAAGATGCATATTCGGGCTGAAACTGATGACTATGTCGCGACACCAAGACACTGATGTCTCAAAATCGAAGACAAGCCAAAAAAAAGTTCTAGAGCGAAACTACCCTTGATGTCGTGACACCAGATCCGATGTTGCAACTCTGCAAGCCTATGTTGCAACACTGCCTAGGCGCTACCCAAAAAGTCCCTGCACAAGATAATTGGGTTTTAGAGGGAAATTAGGAGTATTTTTCCAAGTCAAACTCTACGGACTTCAAGGACAATTTAGGCACTTTATTATTTTGAGTTTAGCCTATATAAAGGCCATTATAATCAGTTTAAACACACAATTTCAGGGAGACAAAAAATATGCTAGGGTTTTTATTTCATTCTTAGTTTTTACTTAGGATATTTTATGTTCTTGTAATCGGAAGATCCTATTCCAAAGTGAGACTCTCGCGAGTGGAGATTGTTCCGAAGCCACGCTTTCATCAATAAATTCATGAGCATCTCTTTTCCTTTATTCTATTTTTTATATCTCTTTCTTTAACATTATTTAATTGAATGTTTGTGTAAAGATTAGAATCATTTTGTGCTTTATACATATCTTGCATGTTTCAACTATTCTAATCTTATTCATTGATTGAAGGATAGAGTTTCTTAGTGGATTAGCTATTTGTGAGAGGAAGAACTTAAACCTTAGGCTTGATGACCCTAGGAAGTCATTTAGGTGGGAATTAACCTAAAATTGGTATATCTGTGAACACTTTAGCCCCGAACCAGTTTGAACTATGAGGTCAAGAGATAAGTAGTTATTGCCGACTCATTAGATTAGTTGAACACCGAGAGGCGCAATGACTACCTGGTTGACTAGAGCCCTACATCAATAATTAATTAGATAAAACAATTGGATCTAGTCTAATGGAACTCGCGTAGTCAAAACAAGGGATAGGAAAAATCAATACATGAACTTGGGAGTAGATTTAGGTTTAATTCAATTTATTTAGTTTATTAATATTATCATCATCTTGCTTCCATATTAACATTACTAATTCATGACTCAAGTAGATTAGTAATTATTTCCAGTAATGGCTTGATAGCAATTTTCCCCAAACTGCAATCCGTTAGGTACGATCCTCGGAGTACTTATCTACTTTGTTGTAACTATATTACAACCTAACTCGTATACTTGCGGACACCGCCTCAAATCCATATCTTTAGTTGCAATAATCAAACTCTAGATATTAGTACATCTAGAGGCGGTCAAGTTGTTGGCATCGTTGCGAGGTATTGTGACGGTGATAATTGTTATTTAATCAATTACTTATAAATAATATTAGTCGAAAGATGAACGAGTTAGATAGTGTACTAATTTTTATATTCATTAAGTGTGTTTTTTTTATTCTCAATTTTTTTTACCTTGTTAACTAAAATATTTAATTATGGAAAATTTTGATTACATGTAGTTTAATGATGAAAGGACTACTTGGGACAACGAATGGAACTACATAACAGGTTGGTCAAATAGAGCCACGACGAACCAATTGAGCGATGAGAACGGGTGTGAGGACAATGAGTGCTCATATGAACCTATTTATGAGTCGTACGAGAAAGATGATGATATACCCAAGCACTCAGATGAGCCTCCTTATGATTTGCATAAGATGCCTTCATGCGACACTACTGACATGTTTAACTCCGAAAGATTATCAAACATGTCAGACATGATGGAATAGATAAGGAAAATGTTGTAAGAAATATCTGAGGCACTACCTCTAAGGGAAGAGGTCGTGCATGATGTTCCCAACCATGATCCGAAGGACCCTTGTATTATTGCTGACCACCCTGAATTAGACAATAGAAGTTAACAACAGTTTGAAACCAGATATTATAGGGATGAATTGAATATGACCGAAGCGGTCTCCGATCTAATTGACATAGAATCAGACATAATAGTAGATGTAGTTGCTGACATAAAAGTAGAAGTAACCACTAACATGAAGCTTAATCCAATTCTAAATGAAAGTGTAGAAGATCCAATACACTTTTTAGCCATAGCAGAGAAGGTACCAGCTGAAGAGCTCAATGAGTTTGACTCATTCTCATCTGACAAGGGCAACAAAGCTTGAGTGACCAAACCTTCACGAGACATGGAATGGAGGAAGCTCGAGGCAATAACACCCCAGAAAATGATTTAAGGTTGGCTCAGATTTGGTACAAATGGCTTGTAATGTGGATGTCACGTCAGTCAAAAAATAAGGTAACATCATTGGAATCGACTGAAGAGACTGGTTCATATTTATCGACAGTGGAACAAACGTCGAATCAAAATGTTGAGAACCAGCTAGAAGTTCTTCTATGGTGGCGACACGGATCATCTAGGTACCTTTTTGTCCACTTGGAGCACACAAATATCGAGATTATCATGACAACAATGATCCGGCCTACACAGGGAAGTTTTCTTGTTAGCACTTTAATTATTTTTTGTTAAGGGCAACATTTATTCTAAAATGTGGGGGAAAGTACATAGGATTATTTTTTATGTGTTTTCATTCGTGTGTTTACTTTGATTTAGTTGATAAATTATTTACAAAAAAAAATTATTATTGTTGCATGGTGCTTGGATTATATTAATAGTGTGAATATTGGTTGAAAATAGTAAAACATGTGATAATTTTTGTCAAGCATGGAATATTTTATTGATATGAGATAATTGAATTATTTTTTAAGGAAAATTGATTAGGTTACTTAGTTAAATTGCATAATAGATTAGAAGTACCTAGGTAAGAATGTTTGATGATTCCATATGAGATATATAGGTCTTATAGATAGTCATAGAAACATGAATGCTTGAATTGATGTTTATTCATTTAGTCTAATTCGAAGCATGAAATAAATTGTGTATGGTGGGATGCTTAGGGATGACCTACGGAATTGTTTGAATAGTTAGTTCTCAAATGACCATACCTTGATGCTATGAACCCCTAGTCTCCATATTTGAGCCTGATAACTCCTTTTCGATGAACGAACAAAATTGAAACCCAAAGACCACACATAAAACTTGAACTCTTCCCTATCCTTGGTCCTTTAATAGATTACGAAATAGACGTCAGACCATAGATATTGAGGGTTTAGGTAGATACATCACGACAGTTTAAAAAAATGAGCGAAAAAGAAAGAAACAATGTGATACAGTGATTATAGGTTGGGCAAAAATATGCGACAAAGAAAAATCTAGAAAAAGTCAAAAGTAAAAATGAGAAGAAAAAGTACAGAACATAAACAAAAGCACTGTGACTGAGAAAATGGTGAAAAGTCAAGTGACAAAACAAAAAAGTCACAAATGTGGGAAAACTCAGTCATCAATGCAAAAAAACTCGTTAAGTCAATCATAGGTGCTAGTATTATTTTTTATCTTCCTACATGGAGAGATAAGGTAGGTGAGAGAGGGAGACAAAAGGCGGTGAGCTTGGATGAGACATTAAGGGGGAAAAGAGGGAACAATGTCATGTGCCTAACTATTTCTAGTGTTTGAATCGTTTTGAGCCATATCTTGCTTTGAACTCATATCGTCCTAAGCCTCAGAACGTTACAAGCTTAGAAGACCAATGTGACTTAAGCGTTCTCTGTGCATAATCTTCTGGAATTGCTAACAAATTTATTTAATGAATGTTTTTGATTCACATGATTGTGCCTACTACATATCTGTTTGATTTATGTTAATGGTGATATTGATAAACATTTGGTCATGGGAATTACTTCTAATTTGTTAGTAATGTAACTTTGTAAACTAATCCTAATTTACTTTAAAAAAAATTTAAAGCATCAAAATATCAAAATTAAGTTACATGTGTGCTAAGAATTGTTATACCTTTAATATTTGACAACTATGTTCATAGTAGTAATAAAATCCAATGGATGCCTTCTTACTACATGTTATGTTTGTAGACTTGGTTTGCTTGAGGACAAGCAAAAAGTTAAGTGTGGGGGAGTTTAGGGGTGAGGTTCTTATTTACATTCATCTTCACTAACTTTAGCTTGTATAAAGAAAGAAATTAAGTCATTTTTGTATTAATTTTTTTTTCTTTTCTCTTTTTTTCCAATATATGTGTTTTGGTTGCTTGAGGACAAACAACAAGTTAAGTGTGGGGAGTGATCTGTCATGAATTACACTATTATTTTCATCCTTTTTACATATAACTTTAGCTTGTTTAATAGTTAAATCAAAGCATCTTAGTATATATTTTATGTTTTCATACTTAAAGTAGTAATTTATGCTTTCTAGTAGTTTTAATTACATTTTATATATCTAAATAAGGTTACATGGTTTTGTAGGTCAAGTCGGTAGCTAAAGATGCATATTCGAGCTAAAACTGATGCCTATGTTGTGACACAAAGACACTAATGCCCCAACATCGAAGACAAGCCAAAAAAAATTTTTGGAGTGAAACTGCCCTCGATGTCGCGACATAGTAGGGCTAAGTCGCGACACCAGATTCGATGTTGCAACACTGCAAGCCTATGTTGTAACACTGCCTATGTGCAACCCAAAAAGTCCCTGCACAAGATAATTGGGTTTTAGAGGGAAATTAGGAGTATTTTTCCAAGTCAAACTCTACAGACTTCAAGGACAATTTAGGCACTTTATTATTTTGAGTTTAGCCTATATAAAGGCCATTATAATCAGTTTAAACACACAATTTCAGGGAGACAAAAAATATGCTAGGGTTTTTATTTCATTCTTAGTTTTTACTTAGGATATTTTATGTTCTTGTAATCGGAAGATCCTATTCCAAAGTGAGACTCTCGCGAGTGGAGATTGTTTTGAAGCCACGCTTTCATCAATAAATTCATGAGCATCTCTTTTCCTTTATTCTATTCTTTATATCTCTTTCTTTAACATTGTTTAATTGAATGTTTGTGTAAAGATTAGAATCAATTTATGCTTTATTCATATCTCACATGTTTCAACTATTCTAATCTTATTAATTGATTGAAGGATAGAGTTTCTTAGCGGATCAACTGTTTGGGAGAGGAAGAACTTAAACCCTAGGCTTGACGACCCTAGGAAGTCATTTAGTTGGGAATTAACCCAAAATTGGTATATCCGTGAACACCTTAGCCCCGAACCGGTCTAAACTATGAGTTCGAGAAATAAGTAATTCTTGTCGACTCATTATATTAGTTGAACGTCGAGAGGTGCGATGACTAGATGGTTGAATACAACCCTACATCAACATTTAATTAGGTAGATCAATTAGATCTAGGCTAATGGAACTTGTGTTGTCAAAACAAGGGATAGGAGAAATCGATACATGAACTTAAGAGTAGATTTAGGCTTAATTCTAATTTATTTAGTTTATTAATATTATCATCGTCTTGCTTCCATATTAACACTACTAATTCGTAACTCAAGTATATTAGTAATTATTTTTAGTAATTGGCTTGATAGCAATTTTTCCCAAACTGCAATCCCTTGGGTATGATCCTTGGAGTACTTACCTACTTCGTTGTAACTATATTACAACCTAACCCGTATACTTGTGGACACCACCTCAAATCCATATCTTTAGTTGCAGTATTCTAGATGTTAGTACATCCGAAGGCGATTAAGATCCAACATGTGTTGTGGGTTCTCGATAGCTTGAGTTAGCAGCATCGCATTATACTTTATTGATGGCTGAGATCTTACACGTGTTACAGATAATTGACAGCTTGAGTGAGCAGCATCGAATAAAGCTTGTTTAAATAAATCAACTCTATAGCTCATGGAAGTAAAGTAATTTTGTGTATATAAAGTTATATTACTATAGTTCTCTAGATGAAAATGTTAAATAAGTATAAACTAAATGATCGGAAGGATTGAACATAAATTTCATTAATACGTTGCAAAATGAACCTGACTCATAAGTGGATTCCATTGATATGTTACACAATGAACAAAGTTGAAAGGTATGACGTAAAAAAGTTTGGTTATACATGTATATGTATTTATAAGTTATGACCTTGTTATGTGAAATACTAACTTATTAGTTGTTTTGTGGAGTTGTATACGAAAGAGTAAAGATGCCAAGAATATGTCATTTCGTGTTTTTGTGTTCAAATACTTAAATTGTTATAATAATAAGGTATGTTAAAGTTCAATTTCCATATAACCTTACAAAGCTCAATTGAAGTTTACTCTGTTTCATTTTCCTATTTCTTGTAGTTGTAGTTTTGTGAAACTCAGCGATCGGATTAGCTTGAAGATCAAACTATCCAGCCTCTATTTGGTAGACTTTTAATCGTTTATTCTGGTTATGTGGCATGCAATAGGGGTTAAATTGCTATAAATGCTTTATAAAGCAAAGTGTAATTTGTGATGTATATAGTATGTGTGTGTGATAAACTTTTGATGCTTGGTCATTGTTTGAAACGATGAATTTGAATATGGTTGTTAAGCATAGGAAAAATGAGAGATTCATATGAATGGTTGGCATGATTTAGTTATGTTATGAATTGATTGAATAGGTGAGATTGGTTGGAGCATATGGCATAATGGTTTGGTATTTGATTTGGATGTTATAGATATGTTATGTGCATTGGTCCTTTTGGTGTGTAACACCCCTAACCCATATCCGTCGCCAAAACAGGGTTACGGAGCATTACCGGAACATTTAGAAACATTTACAGATAATTCATGCAAGTTACTATTCAAATTTCGAAATCATTCGTAACGTCCCTTAAATAGACCCTCGAGGCCCAATACGAGCATTAGAATCGAGTTGGGACTTAATCAGGACCTCTAATAATTTTTCGTAAAATTTCAAAACTTTTCCAAGCTGCAGGGCTCACACGCCCGTGTGGTCCAGGGGACACGCCCGTGTGACCTTGGGACACGCCCGTGCTGTAGGCCGTGTTCGACCTCGTGTAACTCTCTGACTTGTGCACACGACCATGCCACACGCCCGTGTGCTAGGCCGTGTTGCACACACGGCTGAGACACACGCCCATGTCTCTACTCGTGTGCTCAATTCTGAGCATTCTATTTCTCAAAATTAAGGTGCAGGGGACACACGGCCTAACTACACACCCATGTGTCACACACGGTCTAGACACATGCCTGTGTGTCTGCCCGTTTGGAAAAAATAAAGCCATTTCCTAGCCTCATTTGTCACCCAAATTTACCATTTTCCTGCACGAAAACATACCAAACACATTCCAACCATTTCAAGCATTCAAATTAAGCAAATTTCCATCATTCAACGTGGCATATCATTTCATGTATACATGTTTACTATCTTACCTTGGTTTAATCCATGTGTTAAACATGATTTGATCAACTACTTAACATATATATATAGCTACCATAGCATGACATTACAAGTATATCAAAACAACCATTACTAGCCATTCCAATGGCTAGATTACAAACATCATTATCAAGCCACTAAAGGCGAAGTTGTCCTATACATTTACATGCCAATATGGCCAATATAACCTATACATGCCATTACAACCATAATTGATTTACCATATTGTACCAACATGGGCCGAAGGATAGTGTGAGTGATCTCCGCCAAGCTTTCAATCCAACGAGCTTCTGATTTACTCTAAAACGGGGAAATAAAACTAAGTAAGCATAAAATGCTTAGTAAGTTCGTATAACATGGTATTTAACTTAACATTCATTCTATTTTGAGGTAACCATGTAAGGCATATTCAAGCAATTTGCCCTCAAGCCCTACACATATCCTCATTGCCCTTGTTAGTCATATAATCCACAATAACATCACAAACATATATGGGCTCAACAACAATCAAGTTTCCATGCACATATGCTTCCCACAACATGTATTCATTTAACATGTATAAATCATATCTTTATATTATAAGTATTGTAACACCCCAAACCCGGCCCATGCGTTATGACCGGATCTGACATGTCACATGGGAAAAACATGTTAAATCCTTTTTATTCGTACTAAGATAAGTATTATTTTGTTATAATCGAGAAAGAAAGTTCGATTTGAAATATTTGATAAAATACTACTAACCTCGATGGTTGATTGATAAATCGATAATTTGAACTAGAGATTTTATAAAACCGTGACTTTTGAAAATATCGTAGATAATTTGAGAGAAAATTTCCAAGTTAAAAATAATTCAAGCAACCTAATAAATACGTCAAACATAATGCAAAATAAAATAATCCAGAGGCCTTTTTACAACATAAAAACCCAAAAATAGTAAAAGTAATAAGGTGAACGGAAATAGAAATCTAAAGTTTAATAAAAATCATTTCTAAAGTATGGCCTCCACCGAGTCATCCATGGTCCAAGTCCACATCACTGAGCATTACCTGCAAGGGTTAAGGAAACGGGGTGTGTTACTAGAACTCAGTGTATAATCCCCTTACCGTTATCCACTGGGCCTGAACCCGTATAGCAACATCTTGGGCCTAAGCCCATTACAAAGTAATAAATAAATGACATGAATGCAACCCATCCCATCCAGCCAATCTCTCCCCCGACCAGCCAATCTCTCCTATGGGGATCAAGTCAACCCACCCCGCCATTCTCTCCAATTTGCAGTCAAACTGCCATTTATAATATTTTTGTGGTTAAACAACCAGAGTCATAATCAAGCACATTAATAAACAAATTGTGGCAATGCCACCAGGCTACACTTCTCTTCATTCAATTTTCCCATCCCATGCAATATGTAGAGATGCAACATACATAATAACAATCATTAATCTATTGTATGCTTTTAATGATTCGCCCCTTTAAAGCAATATAATAATTCGGCTCACTAAGGCATTTTAACAAATCGGCCCATAGGGGCATTTCGGTAATTTGGCCCATAGGGGCATTTATGTAATCGGCCCATAGGGGCATTTGATAATCGGCCCATAGGGGCATTTTGATAATTATACAAATTAACACCGATTTTGATAAATCTTTAGAAATAATGAAATTTAAGCAATTTCTCGATTTATGCCATATTACGATTTTTAGCCTTATAATAATAACAATCAACTATCAAACTTGTCACCGAATCATAATCTCATTTAATTGCGGTGTGAGATTACACCGACACGGTAAGTATTAAAATCTCTTGATCGTCGGCACCTATGACATCATAACACTCGATTAATCTAATGAACGAGATTTTTATTAATCTAAATCTAAACCAAGCGATCTATTGAAACGCTTACCCTCGATATCGTGAACGACCACGATTTGTCTATTCTCACCGGATGATGGTCCACAACCCGGTGGGAAATCTTGAATCGTCGAAACCGCTCTACGCTTGAACTTAGAAGTAGGAATCGTAAATCCACTCATTTTGTGTTCTCCAATAGCTTTTCCTTTCAACTCGGTTCCACTTGCCTCCATTGAAAAAGTCTTAATCAAAACGATATTACAGTATATATTGATTGTCTAAGGAAAAAGGGTTCGGCTTACCACTATTTCCGTAGAATCCACAAGTAGAGAATATCGAGTGATTTCGTCCCTAACAACATAATCGATTAGCCAAACTTTCAATCTGATTAACACAATAACCGAGTAGCGATATCGAATGGATTATGAATGGACTCCTTACCTTAATCGATGATGATCCCGATTCCCACCGATTGGTTTATGACTAGGGATGAATAGGCAATGATGTGGTATTCGGCCAAACCACTAGAATACTACAAATAGAAGATTATCAAAATCGAGGAGTATGGAAGAACACCATTTGGGTTTTAGAAACAAGATGAGATAACCAAATGATGAGGAATACTCATTCGGCTAAAGAGAGAAGAAAATGAAAAGATTTGAATGAAACACTTACCCGGTTTAATCAAGAAAGAAAAGTCCAACTTGTAAGATGGAGAAGATGATCAATTTTTGGCTTTTGAATAGAAAAATGGTTGATGAAATGATCAAAGGAAAAGAAAAGATGAAGGAGGAGTGCTTTGTTAGTTTCGGCTAACAAAAGGAAAATGAACAATAGTGGGTTGAGTGTTGCGGCAAAACAAAGAAGTAAGATGAACAATTAGGCTAGGTGTTTCGGCTATCAAAGAAAGAATGACCAAAATGCATTGAGGTTTCGGTCAAAACAAAGAAAAGAAAATGCTCACTTTTGGCTTTAGAGTTTCCGGCAAAGAGGGAAGAAATTGGAAAAAGGAAAAGGTCACCAAAATGCTAAGGAGAAAAATAACCTCTCATGCACCAAAATTTTGTCAAAATGACCCAAAGAGAAAAGAGAAATTCGGCTCTCACTATTCCCTAACCAAAACCGTGCATCACTTTGCCTAAAGGAAGAATGTTGACCATAATTCTTTCCAAAACATCTTCCACACTTTAAGCCAACATGTTCCCTATTCTTTCCTTTTCTTTTTTCTTCTTTCCTTCCACTCATCCTTTCCTTATTTCCTTAGCCATCTTTCCTAAAAGAAAAAGTCTTCCTTTCCATAATTGAAGCCTTGGCCGACACTATGGATGAATAGCACAAAAAATAATCAAAATTTTCACCAAGTGGGATTCGAACCTCTTCCCTAAAGCCCTTCATGTGACGCCACATCCTCTTTACCATATGCTCATTTTATGCTAGCAATTTACTCACTTATTTCCATAAGCATTAATGCCACCTACCTTCTCCCCCTTAAGGGCTTAAACACAAAAAATTTACTAAGGCCCAACTCAACCCCGAGCCTTCTTAGAACCTTAAAACCTACACAATTAATATTTTAACTAATCTATCACAAGATATAATGCACAAACATAAATTCCGAATTTCAGGATGTTACAATTCTACCCCTTTAAAGAAAATTCGGCCTCAAATTTTACACGATTAAAAGAGATGAGGATATTGATGCCGAATCGTGTCCTCAAAGCTCCCATGTAGCTTCCTCGGATCCGTGATTACGCCATAATACTTTGACTAACGGTACTGACTTCCTTCTCAGAACCTTAACGTCCCGCTCTAAAATCTGTATTGGCTCCTCTTCAAAAGATAAGTCAGGTCTTAATTCAACTTCCTCCACTGGTACAACATGAGATGGATCCGAACGATAACGCCTTAACATAGAGACATGGAATACACCATGTATCCGATTTTAACTCGAGGTAACTCAAGTCGATAAGATATCGCCCAACACGCTTCAGTACACGGTATGGTCCGATGAACCTAGGGCTCAACTTGCCTTTCCGCCCAAATCTAAAAATCTTCTTCCACGGTAAGACCTTCAAAAAGACCTCATCACCCACCGCAAATTCTATATCCTTACGCTTCAGATCCGCATACAATTTTTGTCTGTCCGAAGCTTCTTTTAACCGAGCCCGAATTACCTTAACTTTCTCATCCGTCTCCGAAATCAACTCAGGACCCAATAGCTGACGCTCACCCAACTCAGTCCAGCTAGTAGGAGTGCGACACCTACGACTATACAACGCCTCATAGGGTGCCATCTGGATACTGGATTGATAGCTGTTGTTGTATGCAAACTCCGCCAAAGGTAGAAAATCTTCCCAACTACCCTTGAAGTCGATCACACAGCCCCTTAACATGTCTTCTAGAATCTGGATTACTCTCTCCGACTGACCATCTGTCTGCGGATGAAATGCCGTGATGAAATTTAACCTTGTACCCAAAGCTTCATGTAAAGCCTTCCAAAACCGTGATGTAAACCTAGGGTCCCTGTCCGATATTATAGACACTGGTACCCCATGTAACCTCACTATCTCTGCTACATACAACTTGGCCAACTTCTGCAATGAATAATCCGTACGAACAGGTAGGAAATGACTAGTCTTCATTAACCGATCCACTATCACCCATACTGAATCTTTCTTAGTAGGCATTAAAGGTAACCCACTAACAAAGTCCATCGTTATCCTTTCCCATTTCCATAATGGAATTTTCACCGGTTGAAGCAACCCTGACGGCAATTGATGTTCCGCCTTCACCTGCTGACATGTCAAGCACTTACTCACGAAATCAGTAACCTCCCGTTTCAACCCTGGCCACCAATATTGTTCACGGAGATCTCGGTACATCTTATTTCCCCCGGGGTGCATAGCATATGGACAACTATGCGCCTCACGCAGAATCATTTGTCTTAATTCCGAATCTTTGGGCATACAAATTCTTCCGCGGAAACACAATACTCCGTCATTATTCAATCCAAAATCCCCTATCTCACCACTTTTCACTTGCTGAAGTAAAGAACCCAACCTTTCATCTACTAACTGCTTTTCCTTAATCTGACTTACCCATGCAGGCTTCACCTGAAGTTCAGCTAACAGGCTACCATCTTCATAAAGGCTGAGATGAGCAAACATTGCTCTCAAGTCCGATATCACCTTACGACTCAACGCATCTGCCACTACGTTAGCCTTTCCGAGATGATATTCGATTGAGAAGTCATAATCCTTCAATAGTTCTATCCACCTCCGCTGTCTTAAGTTCAACTCCTTCTGGGTAAGGAGGTACTTCAGACTCTTATGATCCGTATAGATAATCGACTTCTCACCGTACAGATAGTGTCTCCAAATCTTCAGAGCAAACACCACTATAGCTAACTCCAAATCATGAGTGGGATAGTTCACCTCATGTGGCCTTAATTGACGAGATGCATAAGCCACCACTTTTCCCCCTTGCATCAACACACATCCCAAGCCCGTGTGTGACGCATCACAATAAAAAATAAACTCCTTACCACCTCAAAGTTGAATCAATACCGGTGCTTCTGTCAAAATCTTCTTCAATTTCTCAAAGCTCTCTTGCTGCTTATCAGACCACATAAACGGTACTCTTTTTCGCAACAACTTAGTTAGGGGTGCAGCAATCAACGAAAACCCCTCAACGAAACGCCTGTAATACCCAGCCAAACCTAGAAAACTATAAATTTCAGCCACTGACTTCGGTGGCTTCCAGTCCAACACGGCCTCGACCTTTCGGGGATCAACTCTAATTCCTTCGGCAGACACAACATGCCCTAAAAAGGTCACTTCCTTCAGCCAAAATTCACACTTACTGAATTTGGCATACAGTTGCTTTTCTCTTACTATCTGCAATACAACTCGTAGATGTGAATCATGTTCTTCTTCATTCTTCGAGTACACCAAGATATCATCTATGAACACCACCAAAAAATGATCTAAATAGGGTTGGAAAACCCGGTTCATCATGTCCATAAATGCAACTGGTGCATTAGTCAACCCAAACAGCATCACCAAGAACTCGTAATGCCCATAACGAGTTCGAAACGCAGTCTTATGAATATCCGCCTCCTTGAACTTAAGCCAGTGATAACCCGATCTCAAGTCTATCTTTGAGAAAACCGAAGCTCCTCGCAACTGATCGAACAGATCATCGATCCTCGGTAACGGATACTTGTTCTTGATCATCAACTTATTCAGCTGTCTGTAATCGATGCACATACGCATTGATCCATCCTTTTTCTTAACGAACAAGACTGGCGCTCCCCACGGTGACACACTCGGTCGAATAAATCTGCGATCCAACAACTCCTGAATTTGAGCTTTAAGCTCCGCTAGCTCCTTTGGTGCAATTTTATATGGAGCAATGGACACCGGAGCTGTTCCTGGCAATAGCTCAATGCCAAACTCTACCTCCCGATCCGGAGGTAATCCTGGAAGTTCCTCGGGAAAGACGTCCAAAAACTCTTTCACCGTTCTAACTCTTTCAACCGACAACTCTTTGGCATCCAAGGCACTGATAAAGGCTAAGAACGCTCCACACCCTTTTCGTACCCACTTTTCTGCTTTTAAAGCAGACACCACATTAGACAGATAGTTCCTCCCTTCACCTATCATCATCACTTCCTTATCCTCCGAGGTTCTTAATACCATCTATTTTGCAGCACAGTCCAAGTTCGCACGGTGTTTCACCAACCAGTCCATGCCAAAAATAAAATCAAACTCGCTGAATGGCAGTTCCATCAAGTCCGCCAGAAAAACTTCTCCTTGAATTTCTAAGGGTACATCCCTAAATAATTTATTTACTACCACCGACTGTCCTAAAGGGCTAATCACAGTTGTTTCTCTAGCTGAAATTTCAGATCTAATATTGAGTTCCGCATACAAAGACACATGCAACATACGAATGGGTGGATCCAATATCTATTAAAGCAAAGAATGTGTACATTAGCTATGAAAAACGTACCGGTTATGACGTCAGGTGCATCACCGTCCTCTCGACATCTGACCGCGTAGACCAGACCTGGCTGTCTCGCCTCCGCGTTACCCCTATTACCGGTACCTCTACCCGGTGCACCCTGACCTCGTCCTACACCATTACCACCTCGACCTAACCCACAGCCTCTCGGCAGCTGCTGAGCACCTCCAGCTGGCGGTGCACATCTGTTACGAACTCCCTGAGTTTGAGCAGGCTCTCGAGGGCAATCCCTAAACTGATGGTCCTTAGATCCACATCTGAAACATCCACCAGTTCTCTTCCAGCATTCACCCAAGTGAAGTCTCCCACAATCCGCACAAGGCTGTAACTAATTGGTAGCAGCTGGAGCACCCGCTCGTACTGGTCCCTCATTCCTGGGCCTTTTTAGAAAACCTCTAGCAGGACCTGAGTGCCCAGAGTCTCTCTTGTTTCTGCCCCTATTCTTATCTCGGTTTTGCCGTTCCGAGTGCTTAACCTCCTCAGCTATCTTAGCTTTTTCCACAAGTGTGGCAAAATTTCTCTCCTTCTGTGGGGCTATCAGTACCCGCAACTCATCACGTAACCCGTCCTCAAAACGTACACAGCATTCATAATCAGTCGGCACTATTCCCTGAGCGTACCGACAAAGACGCAGAAATTCCGCTTCGTATGCTGCCACAGATTTACCTCCTTGGACCAGATTCAGGAATTCCTTCCTTCGGGCATCCACATAGCTAGCCCCGACATATTTTCCTTGAAACGCGGTCTTAAAGAATTCCCAGGTAATGCGATCGGCCTGAGTGCCTTCCCGAACAGTGAGCCACCACTAGTACGCCTCGTCTCTCAGCAAAGACACTACTCCTTTCAGTTTCTGCTCGGCGGTGCAATCCAGATCGTCCATGATCCGCTCCACAGCCTCAAGCCAGTACTCCGCTACATTAGGGGCTACACCCGAAATACCTCTAAAAACTTCAGCCCCATTCGATCTGAGTCGCTCCGATATTGTCCCACGAGCTACTGATCCAGTTCTTGCCCCAGCAACCCTTTCTAGAACTCGCAACATCGCTTGGGACAGAGTGTCATCCTCTCTCATTCGATCATGTGACCCAGCTTCAGTCACTGGTGACGCAGGGGCGTCCATTTTCGGCATATGTCCCGATGCCTCGGATACAACTCTAGCACCTCGGCCTCTACCACGGTCGTGTTTACCGCGTCCACGTCCTCTAGCGCTCATATTTGCTAGTTCAATTTAATCTGATTACAAGTCTTATGAATCAGTATACTATTCCATTTTTATCAAGCAATGTGTTATGGAGTATAAGAGTAGTTGTTGTTTTCGCAAACGTATCCCAAAGTCTCAATCTCTATAGTTTCAGCTCTTAAAGCTAAAAGTTCTAGAGTATTTCTATTTTGTGGAGTTTTCTTACCACAGTCATAACACAATAATCATAATCATAAAATGATAACATATACTTACTTGACTTGGTTCCGGATACTCAGGGTGCCATACTTCCTTTAAAATAACATTTCTAATTTAAAATTCAAATAGCTTTGGAAAATGCTTTTAAACCCAAACCACGGCCAAGTTTTGCAACTCGGCTCTGATACCATAAAATATAACACCCCAAACCCGGCCCATGCGTTATGACCGGATCTGACATGTCACATGGGAAAAACATGTTAAATCCTTTTTATGCGTGCTAAGATAAGTATTATTTTGTTATAATCGAGAAAGCAAGTTCAATTTGAAATATTTGATAAAATATTACTAACCTCGATGGTTGATTGATAAATCGATAATTTGAACTAGAGATTTTATAAAATCGTGACTTTTGAAAATATCGTAGATAATTTGAGAGAAAATTTCCAAGTTAAAAATAATTCAAGAAACTTAATAAATACGTCAAACATAATGCAAAATAAAATAATCTAGAGGCCTTATTACAACATAAAAACCCAAAAATAGTAAAAGTAATAAGGTGAACGGAAATAGAAATCTAAAGTTCAATAAAACCATTTTCAAGTATGGCCTCCACCGAGTCATCCATGGCCCAAGTCCACATCATCGAGCATTACTGCAAGGGTTAAGGAACGGTGAGTTACTAGAACTCAGTGTATAATCCCCCTTACCGTTATCCACACTGGGCCTGAACCCGTATAGCAACATCTTAGGCCTAAGCCCATTACAAAGTAATAAATAAATGACATGAATGCAACCCATCCCATCCAGCCAATCTCTCCCCCGACCAGCCAATCTCTCCTACGGGTATCAAGTCAACCCACCCCGCCATTCTCTCCAATTTGCAGTCAAACTGCCATTTATAATATTTTTGTGGTTGAACCATCAGAGTCATAATCAAGCACATTAATAAACAAATTATGGCAATGCCACCAGGCTACACTTCTCTTCATTCAATTTTTTCCATCCCATGCAATATGTAGAGATGCAACATACATAATAACAATCATTAATCTATTGTATACTTTTAATGAATCACCCCTTTAAAGCAATATAATAATTTGGCCCACTAAGGCATTTTAACAAATCGGCTCATAGGGGCATTTCGGTAATTTAGCCCATAGGGGCATTTCGGTAATTCAGCCCATAGGGGCATTTTGGTAATTCAGCCCATAAGGGCATTTCGGTAATTTATACAAATTAACATCGATTTTGATAAATCTTTAGAAATAATGAAATTTAAGCAATTTCTCGATTTATGCCATATTACAATTTTTAGCCTTATAATAATAACAATCAACTATCGAACTTGTTACCGAATCATAATCTACGGAATTGCGGTGTGAGATTACATACCTAATTACGGTAAGTATTAAAATCTCTTGATCGTCGGCACCTATGACATCATAACACTCGATTAATCTAATAAACGAGATTTTTATTAATCTAAATCTAAACCAAGCGATCTATTGAAACGCTTACCCTCGATATCGTGAACGACCATGATTTGTCTATTCTCACCGGATGATGGTCCACAACCCGGTGGGAAATCTCGAATCGCCGAAACCGCTCTACGCTTGAACTTAGGAGTAGGAATCGTAAATCCACTCCTTTTGTGTTCTCCAATAGCTTTTCCTTTCAACTCGGTTCCACTTGCCTCCATTGAAAAAGTCTTAATCAAAACGATATTACAGTATATATTGATTGTCTAAGGAAAAAGGGTTCAGCTTACCACTATTTCCGTAGAATCCACAAGTAGAGAATATCGAGTGATTTCGTCCCTAACTACATAATCGATTAGCCAAACTTTCAATCCGATTAACACAATAACCGAGTAGTGATATCAAATGGATTATGAAGGGACTCCTTACCTTAATCGATGATGATCCCGATTCCCACCGATTGGTTTATGACTAGGGATGAATAGGCAATGATGTGGTATTCGGCCAAACCACTAGAATACTACAAATAGAAGATTATCAAAATATGAGGGAGTATGGAAGAACACCATTTGGGTTTTAGAAACAAGATGAGATAACCAAATGATGGGGAATACTCATTCGGCTAAAGAGAGAAGAAAATGAAAAGATTTGAATGAAACACTTACCCGGTTTAATCAAGAAAGAAAAGTCCAACTTGTAAGATGGAGAAGATGATCAATTTTCGGCTTTTGAATAGAAAAAGGGTTGATGAAATGATCAAAAGAAAAGAAAAGATGAAGGAGGAGTGCTTTTTTAGTTTCGGCTAACAAAAGAAAAATAAACAATAGTGGGTTGAGTGTTGCGGCAAAACAAAGAAGTAAGATGAACAATTAGGCTAGGTGTTTCGGCTATCAAAGAAAGAATGACCAAAATGCATTGAGGCTTCGGTCAAAACAAAGAAAAGAAAATGCTCACTTTTCGCTTTGGATTTTTCGGCAAAGAGGGAAGAAATTGGAAAAAGGAAAAGGTCACCAAAATGATAAGGAGAAAAATAACCTCTCATACACCAAAATTTTGTCAAATGACCCAAAGAGAAAAGAGAAATTCGGCTCTCACTATTCCCTAACCAAAACCGTGCATCACTTTGCCTAAAGGAAGAATGTTGACCATAATTCTTTCCAAAACATCTTCCACACTTTAAGCCAACATGTTCCCTATTCTTTCCTTTTCTTTTTTCTTTTTTCCTTCCACTCATCCTTTCCTTATTTCCTTAGCCATCTTTCCTAAAAGAAAAAGTCTTCCTTTCCATAATTGAAGCCTTGGTCGACACTATGGATGAATAGCACAAAAAAATAATCAAAATTTTCACCAAGTGGGATTCGAACCTCTTCCCCTAAAGCCCTTCATGTGACGCCACATCCTCTTTACCATATGCTCATTTTATGCTAGCAATTTACTCACTTATTTCCATAAGCATTGATGCCACCTACCTTCTCCCCCCTTAAGGGCTTAAACACAAAAAATTTACTAAGGCCCAACTCAACCCCGAGCCTTCTTAGAACCTTAAAAACCTACACAATTAATATTTTAACTAATCTATCACAAGATATAATGCACAAAAATAAATTCTAAATTTCAGGATGTTACAAGTATAATTTCATAATGGTTCATCTCGAGTTCAGATCATATCAGAACTTTACCCATATTACTCGGAATACTAGAGTCACGATTAGTACACTCAAGGTGTACAAGTTTATAATCAATGACGTACATACTCATCAAATAAATTTCATGTACAATATCATCATTTCATATTTTCATATATCAATTATCACATATCATCATTTTCACGTATTTCAGGCCGATTTGTGTAATAACTAATTTCTTATTCATATCTTCTCATGTCAAGAACTTTTACCCGTTGAATTTATCTGAAATATCGATGGATACACAGGTAGTAGACTCGTGGTGTACAAATCCAAATTCGTCAATTCATATTCAATGGTACTCATAGGGTACTATTTCAGAGAGTACACTCTCGAGGCACATATACATAAACAACAGGATTACCAGTCTAGGCTAAATCTTTTTTATGGCATATACTTTAAGGAGCTTGATTTGGATTACCCGTCCAGGCTAAATCCAATCTATAACATATGCTCCAGAGGGTTTATATCAGGATTACCCATCCTAGATAAATCCTTTCTGTAATGAGGTCAATAGGATTACTCGTCTGAGCTAAATCCCGTCACCAACAAATGCAGGACCTCATTCATTTCGGGAAATCACATATCCACCAATTTTCTATTTTATTCAACCAGGATTTAAACATTTTTCTCAAGCATTATCAGGCATGTGATTATTTCATACATCCACAACATTCATATAATTCAAATGAATACATTCCACATTCATTACAAGCATATAAGTAACATTCTAATCGTTTATCCTTTATCGTCTATCGAGCATTATCATTTAATTTAAACATTTTCATTTATCAGGCTTGATCGGATATGTAATTATTTCACATATTTATGGCATTTATGCAATTTACATAAAAAAAATCAATGCAAGCATGTAAATAAACACAATTTAGTTACACGAACTTACCTCGATAAATGTTCGTGTATGTCAAAATCTACTAATCCGACATTTTTCTCTTTTCCTCGTTCTAACTCTAAATTTGGTCTATCCAGATCTATATGAGTAAATTTAACATCAATTTATCACATTTCATATTCATGTGGACTCAATATACATCCTAGGCAAAATTACCATTTTGCCCCTAACTTTTCCATTAATTCCTATTTCGTCCCTAGGCTCGAAAAATGAAACTTGTGCAATTTACTCCCTATTCCAAGCCTAACTAAAATCCCATTACAAAATTTACAGCACATGTATTCATAAAAATTTAGAATTTTTCATCAAATTTCACAACTTTACATTTGATCGTTGTATTTCAGAGTTTTAAATTTATAATGATCGATCCTGGAACTAACTATAACAACGATTGAGGCAAGTGCACCTATCGAACAGTAGTATAGCTTAGGCAAGACTGGATTGTCGAACCCAAAGGAACTAAAAGTACTAATACTAGCTTTCTTTCTATTATTTAGCCTAAAATAAGTGAAGTTGTTTATTAATCTAAATTAACTAATTACTATGCTAAAGACGCAAAGACAAAAAGAATGAATTGGGGAAATACTTGGGAAAAACTCAGTTGATTTAAGACGATACTCTTAGGAAGAATCCACCTAAACTTCACTTGTTATCTAACACTGAACCAGACGATTTATTCACTTGACTTGATCCGTAGGACTCCCTAATTTATATTAAACCCTCTCTCGAGGTGAATAACGTCTAACCCTAGGATGATTAATTGAAATCTCTTTCTAATTAAAACCCCTAAAATAGCAGTAAATCAATCTATAGACTCCCATATTAGGTTTCACCCTAATCCGACAAAATCTCGTCACCCTATCTCTAGGCGCGCGATCAACTCCGCTTAATTATGCTAGATCTACTCTTAAGCAGGGACTTTTGCTCCACCACCTAAGCACATTCAACTTGAATTAATATCCGCGAAATATCAACATAAGAATTAAGCACACATAATCAAGAACAAATCAAGTATTTATCATAGGCTTGCCTGAAAAAGCGCTCAAAAGTCGAAAATGAAAAGTTAATCCCATAGGCTTGCCTGAAAATCAAATCTCCACCACTATAATATGAGATGATGCACAAATCAAAAGGTCTTTGTCAGGGTTGTGCTTGAGGCTAGGGTTAAGGTGTGGATAGAGGCTGAATTAGAAGGTTAGAATCGAGATTGAATTGATAAATTACCTAACTAGAAACAATAAACTGAATAATTACATAATGGATTGAAACTTTAAACTAATAATACGAGCTTCTTCTTCAATAAATAGACTTTAACTGTACAAGCTCGCCTTTCATCGTACTAATACTGAATTTTTTTTTATATATATATAATACATCTATTCATATACTAAGATGAAATAATTAGGTAGCTTAATCAAATCAGATCTCGATATAAGGGAAGTCGAAAAAGAATGGTGATAACAAATACAAAGGGTTTTGGGTTAATATTAGTGGTTATGTCAATAAAAAGGGTTGTTAGGATTAAAAGGGGTTCACTAGGGGTTAATTGTGAAGGTAGGCTTTTAATGGAGTTAGTGGGTTAAAACCTAGGTGCCTTAATCATCTCTGTATATCAAATCGTAGGTGTGGTCTCGATATGTATAAACGAGGCAAGTTCTAGAATAACAAATCAATGTTGACATACTCATAATCAATAAAGTGAGCATGAAAAAGAATATATGCTCTATAAGGCTCAAAAACTCACAAAATTATGGGTATTTTTGACATCAACCTCGTAAATTTCAAACTTCAAAGTAATATTTAAATTCAGTTAAACAACCTAGCAAATTTTAATTGAAAAAAAAATGGACTTATCATGCTTGATTCTTTAGTATCTTAAAATTTAATTATCAATGCACAATTATCAATGACTTAATCTAAAACATATCAATAAAAATCATAAATCATCAGACATTTCTTCTTAATTAGTAATGTGAGGAAATTACTTAAAAACAAGACTAAATTTAGGGATTTGAGAATAATGCAAAAAGTTAGGCACGTCTAAGATTCACCCCCCACACTTAAGATGTACATTGCCCTTAATGTACAAAGATAGATAATATAAATATAATGTTCAGATCAGAAGATATGGGGATAAGTGAAACTCCCTGAATTATGGATGAAATCCTTGAGTTGGATGAATAATATGTTGGAGGGGTCGTTCTGGATGACGATCCTGCGCTAGATGAAGAAATTGGGTAGCTCATGGAGAATTAGCCAGGGATTATTAAGACACAATTAAAATAAACTAAATATATAATTAAAGACAAGAAAGATAAAGAGAAAGAAAACAGAAAGTAAAATAAAATTAAAAGAAAAGGTGAATGGACCGAGAGGTCCTTATTGTTGGGTGTGATTTCTAAGGCTGTGGATATGGTGGTGGTCGTGGTGTGATTCCCAAGCAGCCTGAAGAACCTGACACTAAGAAACTAAATTAAAATAAACTAAATTAAGCATAAGATAGTCAAAGGGAAGGAAAATAAAGGAGAAGATAAAAATAAAAGAACAGATAATTGGTCTCAAAGACCCTTGGCTTGGCGAGTGATTGAAGCGGCCGGCAAGAACTTATATAAATCGGTCTCCCTTGAAGAGACTTTGCTTGGCTTCTTCCACTTCTTTGGCATTGTTTTGGTGTAGCTCAAGGGTATAGAGAAAAGGAGTAGGAAAAAAATGAAAAGTTGAAGGTTGAAAGTTAATAGGAGAAGAGGGAAGGGAGGGGGGTTAAATAGATTTTCAAACCTGGTACAACCCCACGCCCGTGCGCCTTAGGCGTGTCGATTCACACGGCTGCCTCGCACGACCCTGTGTATAGGCGTGTTGGTTCACCCACGCCCATTTTACTAATTGCCACGCCCGGTGGTGAGAAGTCAGTGTTGTCCACGGCCGCATCGCACGGCCGTGGCGTTTCATCGATGCTCGTGGGGCGGTGGTTGGAGTCCGTGACTTCGAAGATTTGATTCTCTCTGGCTCGTACCACCTCTGCCATGTCAGTACGACGATTCGGGGCATCCACACGGCCACGGCCGTGTGCAAGGCCGTGTGGCCGAGAATTCTGTACTTTTGGTTAGTTTAAAGCTAGATACTATAAAGAAAGGATAAAATAGAATAAATAAGAAAAAATAAAAATGTAAAAGTTAATTAGTGCTCGGGTTGCCTCCCGGGAAGCGCTCGTTTATAGTCTTAAGCTAGACTTTCCTCTCGTTTGCATCATCAGGGTGGTTTAAGGAGTTGATAGTCCTTCATCATGCTATCAGTTGTATCCTCGTGAAAAAATTTAAGTCGAGATGTGTTTATAGTAAAAGTACCAAAAATAGGATTACTTACCTCGACTGTTCCGTATGGGAAAACACTTTGGTTACCCTAAAAGGTATTTCTTTGTTTGTGTTAGGGTCCTAGGAGGAGATATTCGAGGATCTGCCTTATCTAATGATGCACTGGTCTCTTATTTTGAAGTGGTTTGTTGTTCCTATGAGCTCCTCAGGGGGGGCTCCTTGATTTACCTTGTGTGGTTCAGGTTCTTCGTCGTGTATCCCTAATTTTTCCTTGAAATGTGTCTTCCACTGTCTAGATCATCGATCCGAATCCTTCGATCTTCATGAATTACTTCCTTGTTGGCATGGGGTTTAGGATCGGGTTGATTGTATTCTTTTGTGGTGCTTCACGAAAATAAGGGTTAACCAGAATGGTTATCGGTAGAATTTACGTTCTCACCTTGATTACTCGATGTTCGCCGAGTTGAGAGCCTTGAGGGTGACCGTCTCATTACCTACACGAAGTATAAGTTCTCCTGCATCAACATCAATTTTAGTCCGGGCAATTGCTAAAAAGGGTCTTCCTAAAATTAAGGGAATCGAATTATCCTCATCCATGTCTAAGACAACAAAATCTACTGGAAAAACGAATTTGTCAATTTTTATAAGAACATCTTCGATAATACCCCTAGGAATTCTAATAGTTTTATCAGCTAATTGAATGCTCATCCTAGTTTATTTGGGTTTCCCTAGACCTAATTGTTTAAACAATTTATAAGGCATGACATTTATGCTTGCCCCTAAATCAGCTAACGCATTATCAACAGTTAGTCTACCAATTAAACATGGAATTGTAAAACTCCCTGGATCTTTTAGCTTTTGTGGTAGTCTATTCTGTAACATTGCTGAGCATACTGCATTTAATTCCACATGTGGATCCTCGTCTAACTTGCGTTTGTTCGTCAAGAGATGTTTTAAAAATTTCCTTGAATCTGGCATCTGTGAAAGAGCTTCAAGTAGCGGTAAGTTAATATGTAATTTCTTTAGAAGTTTAAGAAACTTACCGAACTGTTCTTCTGTATCGTCTCTCTTCATCGCTTCGGGATAAAGAATGCGAGGTTGGTATTCTTTGATTACCAGTTTTGGCTTGTCTTGTGTTTCCTTGACCTTACCTTCTTTGACCACATTCTCTTGACTTGAACTTAGCTCGTCTAACCCTTCACTTTTTTGAGCTGTTATGGCTTGGATTTGCTCATTTGGATTAATCTCAGTGTTGCTTGGTAGACGCCCTTGCGATCGTTCAGACATCAGCTTCCCAAGTTGTCCAACTGACTTAGAAACTTCCTCAACTGACTTAGTGACTTCCCTAACTTGGCTCTCGATCCCTTTGATCGATGCTTGTAGGGTCTTAAGGGTGGTTTCAGTGTCTTGGAGACGATTTTCTGTGGATGCCATGAATCTTGTCAACATCTCTTCAAGGTTCGGCTTCTTCTCCTGTGGATAGGGCTGATTTTGGAAATTTTGAGGAGGTTGTTGTCTTTGATTTCCTTGAATTCCTTGACCTCCCCACGAAAAATTTGGGTGGTTCCTCCAACCGGGGTTATAATTATTACTATATGGGTTATTATTAGATCTAAAATTGTTACCTATATAGTTCATATGTTCGCTCACTGTGCCCGGTTGGTAGGGTCGGTACTCAGGATTCGCCACGGTTCCACTTACATCGCACTGCATTACTGGATGTACCAGCGAAGAACACAAACTATCAAGCTTTTTATTCATCATCTCTACTTGTGTTGATAGCATGGTTACTGCATCTATGTTGAAAACTCCGGCTGATTTTGTTGGTTTGGTCCTTGTAACCTGCCACTGATAGTTATTCAGTGACATCTCTTCAATAAACTCGTAAGCTGCTTCAGGAGTTCTATTATTCAGGGTTCCACCGGCGGCTGAATCAATTAGTTGCCTCGTTGAGGGGTTTACACCGTTATAGAAATTTTGGACTTGGAGCCACAAGGGTAAACCATGGTGCGGACACCTTCTCAAGAGATCCTTATATCTCTCCCATGCATCATATAATGTCTCTAAATCCATCGCACAAAAGAAGAGATATCATTCCAGTAATTTGGCGTTTTGGCGGTGGGAAATATTTTAATAAAAATTTTCGGTCATTTGATCCCATGTAGTGATTGATCCTCGTGGTAACGAAGTTTAACCACTTGTTTGGCTTTATTTCTTAATGAAAAGGGAAATAACCGAAGACGTATAGCATCATCAGAAATGCCATTTATTCTGAAGGTATCACAGAGCTCTAGAAAATTAGCTATATGAGTATTTGGGTTTTCGTCCTGTAAACCATCAAATTGGACAAATTGTTGAATCATTTGTATAGTGTTAGGTTTTAATTCAAAATTATTAGCGGCTATATATGAGCCTAACAATACTTGATTCTGCTCTGTTAAATGAGGTTTACCATAATCATACATAGTACGCGGAGCATTATTTTCGCCACATCTTGTGGTGGTGGATTATTCTCGTCCATCCCTTGGTAGGATTAGATCGCTTTCGTCCTTCTTACGTGTAATTTAGGGCTCGCCTAATTTCTCTCTACGATTTCTATGAACGGTAGCGTCAATATCATTGTCGTATACTAGTGGTCCTCTCGGGTTCCTTCTAGTCATAAACTAGAGATACCTGATAGGAAAAGAAAAAAAGAAAATTTAGCAAAGTTAAAATTAAAACTAAAAATAAAAGTAAATTGCAGAAAATAAAAAAAAATGGCCAAAGTAATAAAAGTAGAGCTTTCTTAATATTTTAGTTCCCCGGCAACGGCACCAAAAACTTGATCGTTGTATTTCAGAGTTTTAAATTTATAATGATCGATCCTGGAACTAACTATAACAATGATTGAGGCAAGTGCACCTATCTTACAGTAGTATAGCTTAGGCAAGACCGGATTGTCGAACCCAAAGGAACTAAAAGTACTAATACTAACTTTCTTTCTATTATTTAGCCTAAAGTAAGTGAAGTTGTTTATTAATCTAAATTAACTAATTACTAAGCTAAAGACGCAAAGACAGAAAGAATGAATTGGGGAAATACTTGGGAAAAACTCAGTTGATTTAAGACGATACCCTTAGGAAGAATCGACCTAGACTTCACTTGTTATCTAACTCTGAACCGGACGATTTATTCACTTGACTTGATCCGTAGGACTCCCTAATTTATATTAAACCCTCTCTAGAGGCGAATAACGTCTAACCCTAGGTTGATTAATTGAAATCTCTTTCTAATTAAAACCCCTAGAATAGCAGTAAATCGATTTATGGACTCCCATATTAGGTTTCACCCTAATCCGGCAAAATCTCGTCACCCTATCTCTAGGCGCGCGATCAATTCCGCTTAATTATGCTAGATCTACTCTTAAGCAGGGACTTTTGCTCCACCACCTAAGCACATTCAACTTGAATTAATATCCACAAAATATCAACACAAGAATTAAGCACACATAATAAAGAACAAATTAAGTATTTATCATATAGTTTAGAAAACAATAACAAGATTCATCTAGGTTTCATCCCCCTTCAGGTATCTGAAGGGTTTAGTTCATAATAATAAAGAAAAACATCTCAGAAGAAAATATAAAACAAAACATAAGAAATCCTTAAAACTCCCTGAAGGAATTGAAGGAGAGATCCTCCGTCTTGAGTAGAATTCTGGCTTCTGGAGATGGATCAACTGGCTATCCCTTGAGAGTTTCCCACAAATCTGACCTTTTCGGCTCAGCTCCTTGGCCTAGCTAACCGCCCCCTTTTATGTTATACTTAGGGTCTTTATATAGGCTTTTGAAATAGGTTTCTTTGCCCCTAAGTATCCTTTTACGAGTGAAATTACTCTCCTCCACGGCAGGGGCACGGCCATGGCACACGCCCATGTGAATCGTGGCCAGGCCGTGTTGGACTCTGTTAGTGAGGCACGGCCGTGTAGATCGACTTCAGGCCGTGTTCTAGTATATTGAGGAGGCACGGCCGTGTGGGCTTTAGTCCAGGCCGTGTCGATTTCTTCTTTGGCCCATTTTGGTCCGTTTTGAGCCCGTTTCTCGTTCTTTTTATTCTTGGGTGCTTTCCTGAGTATAAGACATGAAAAGAAAGGATTAAGAGCACCTTTTTACATAAATCAAGGGATAAATCATCCAAAAGTATGCTAACTGTGGGATTAAAATATGTTACTATTTCGGTTTATCAACATTTTAGTCCCTAAATCATGTTTTCATCAAAAATCACTTTGTAAAAGTTGTTTATCTATCAACAACCTTTCATTTTCTACCATAAATTTCTACTTTTCAACATATTCATCCATGACCCAAATTTCATACCTTGATAACTTTTCAAATTAATCCCCCAAATAAATAGATTAGGCTATCGCGATTTCAAAAATATCAAAATTACTAAAAACGGGACAAGGAAACTTACCCAATTTGGCCATGAAAGTTTATTCTCTCTCTCTCCTAGGGTTTCCATGGATTTTTGGGGAAGAAGATGAGAAAAATAAGATGATATTTCTTTTTATCATCTTTTAATTAATTAAAATATTTCACTTTCCAATTTAGTCCTTGCCCTTTTTCTAAATTTCCATGGATGAGTCACCAAAATATCTACATACTTTTTATTTATGGTCTAATTACCATATAAGGACCTTAAGTTTTGAATTCCATAGCTATTTAATCCTTATAGCTACTAGAATTCAACTTTTGCATTTTATGCGATTTAGTCCTTCTCGTAATTAAGCACATAATCGGTAAAATTTTCTTATCAAAATTTTCACATGACATTTCTATCATATTACGGATCATAAAATAAAATAAAAATAAATTTTATTTTCGTCTCGGATTTGTGGTCCCGAAACCACTGTTCTGATTTCACCGAAATTGGGTTGTTACAACTCTCCCCCTTAAAGAATTTTCGTCCTCGAAAATTTTACCAGTAATGAGATTCAGATATTACTTTCTCATGATTTCTTCCGGTTCTCAAGTAGCTTTCTCTATATCGTATCATTGTTAAAGAACTTTTACTAAAGCTACCTTTTTATTTTTCGTTTCTTTCACTTCACCTGCTAGAATTTCAACCAGTCACTCACTGTAAGTCATGTCAAGCTGAATTTCAATATCTATCAGAGACATAATAGATGATGGGCCCGATCGATACTGTCGTAACACATATACACATGAAAAGCATTGTGAATTCTGTCGATCTCTGATAATAATACTAATCAACATGCAACATGTCCGATTTTTTTTCAATGATCTTATATGACCCGATAAACTGCAGACTTAATTTTGCCTGAACAGCCAATATGACTAACTTTCTTTCATGGTGAATTTTCAGAAATACCTTGTTACCATCAGAAACTCTATTTCTTTTCAATTTTAAATCCACATCAGATTTCTGACGATCAAATACTGTTTTTAAACTGTCTCAGATCACTTCCACCTTTCTTCGGTTTTCAAAGTATTAAACCTTCTACATGTATCTTTTCTCACTGAACTCCGTCCAAAACACCAGAGTTTTACATTTGTGACCATATAAAGCCTCGTACAGTATAATTTTGTACTTGACTGTTAACTATTATAATAAGCAAACTCAACCCAAAGCAAATACTTTTCTCAGTTACCTTCAAATTCAAGTACACAACATTGAAGCATATCTTCCAAAATCTAAATCATATGTTTAGATTGATCATCCGTCTGAAAATGAAATACGATACTAAAATGTGACCGTATACCCAGAGTTTCTTGTAACTTGTTTTAGAATTGGAATATGAACTATAGATCTCTATCAGACATAACAGAAGCTAGCACATCATGTAATCTGACAATCTCAAAACAGGTAATTCAAGCAATCTATCAAGTGAGAAATCCATTCATACCAGGATAAAATGTGCAGGCTTCATCGAACAATCGATAATTACTCAAATTGTATCTTTCTTTTTCATAAATAGAGATAATTCCGATATAATATTCATAGTAACTTTGTCCCATTTCCATTTCGGTATCTTCACTGGTTATAACCATCCTGAAAGTTTCATCCTTATCTTGCTGGTACATCCAACATTTAATTACAATTTCAGAAATACCACATTTCATTTCGAGCTGCTAATACATCTTTTTCAAATCATTCTGCATTTTATCATTCCCCAAATAAACAGACATAGTACCACTGTGATCATTCATGTAGAATTTTCCATACAAGCTCCAAATTCTTCAGTACACAAACTCTGTCTTTGAATAACAGACATTTATCAAACCTATTCTGGAATTTTGAATCAGAAATTATTTCACACTGTATTCATTTAACTTACAATTCATTATCACTTTTCTGGTTTTCATTGATCTATTGTAGAAACATCGGTTTAGCTTTATACTCAGTTAAAATTGAGCTATTATCAGACAATCATAATCGGTATCCATAGCTTGCAAAGTATACAGAGATTTTCTACTTAGAATATCCATAACCACATTGGCTCTTTCCGAGTGATATTCAATTATCAAATCATAATCTTTCAACAATTCAAGCCATATACGCTATATCAAAGTCAAATCTTTTAGCAACATCAGATACCTCAACTTTTATAATCGGTGAATATATGACATTTTTCACCAAGCAAGTAATATTGTCACATTTCAATGAAAAAACAATAGCCGTCAATTCTAGATCATGTATCGAGTAATTCTTTCCATGTGAATTTTTTAACTGTCTGAAAGCACATGCTATTACTTTGCCTGACTGTATCAAGATACAGTCTAATCCCATTCAATAGTACATCACTATAATAACAAATTCCTTACACGATTCAGGCTGAACCAAAATTAATGCTTTAATCAACAAAGTTTCCAACTGGTCAAAACTTTACTGATATTTATCGGTCCATTCAAATCTTGCCTCTTTTCTGTAATAACTGGGTCATCAATGTATCATTTTCAATTATTAACATTGAAGCTTTGAATTTTTCCAAAGCTACAACCATAAGATAGATTTAAAACCATAGTGCTATAATATGACTGACATTTCAACTGTATAGATAAAGCAACACTTCATTATCAATAGTGTACCTCAAATTAGAAGAGGGAAAACCAAAAGTGGCCCCAATAATAACCAATGCAGTAATACAGTTTCTATAATCTGTGATCTCTATCACCAAACTTCATGATCGAGTCAATATTTATAACGGTAATAAATGTAATTACCTCCGATCAAAGAATATCGTTCACAGATAACCCATGTTTACATAATAAAGAGATTGATGATATCTCAGAGAAAATTCAGAAGAGTAATATCACACATACTCAGTAGAAACAACCATGATAAAGACAATATAATTTGCATATTCGCAATTCAGGGCTTCAATCAGAAGAAGTAGATAATAATATCATATGAACCTTATCATCAAATCTTATATCAATCATGATGAATTAGAAACCCAAGTAAAATAGAGCAATACTGCTCATGAATCAACCAGACTTTCAGTAATTCCATCTATCATAATTTACTAGTCTTTCAATACGATAAATATTGCATCTATACATGCACAATTTCATATGCTTTTGAAAATAACAGAACATATAGAATACCCAGAAGAGATTGCTGTAATATACTGAATTATAACAGCTGTATTCAAATATCTTTGCAATTTCATCACTATTCCACTGACTAATAGAGTCATCGATAATCTTACATTATTTAATTCACTGAAAGAGTCAATTCGGAAGAATTTTCGGCTAATCCATTCTGTAAATATCATACCTGAATAAGTCGATTACTCATGAATAACTTCTTCCTTAACAATAACATCACATATTCAGAAAAATCTGATATCTCCTTTAATACCGTCTTTACCTTCTAACCCATTCTCAATTCTGACTACATTATTAATCATTCAGCCTTTGAACTCTTCTTTCACACTTATGAACTTAATCAATATAAATCTTGTGAATTTTCATCGTATAAAAACTGGATCTTGGTGAGGGGTGGAGATCGTAAGCCTCAAAATTTAACTTTCATAAATACACACATATCACTTAACATTTATCATTAACATGTCCATTATAAAACATTTATTTCATACCTTTATAGGTCCCCTTTTTTCATAAGCAACATTTTTACTTGAACATTGAGAGTATCACTTTCAGCATTATCGGAATTAGCTCGGTTGGAAAGCATCTCTATCTATTTGCAAAATAATTTTCATCAAAGTTGGGAGATATCACACTATCACAGGTTATATAATGACATGTATTTCTAGACTCCACTTATGCTACGTTCAGTCCGAGAACCGACTAAACCGTAGCTCTGATACCACTAAATGTAACACCCCTAACCCGTATCCGTCACCGAAACAGGGTTACGGAGTATTACCAAAACATTCAAAAACATTTACAGATAATTCATGCAAGTTTCTATTCAAATTCTGAAATTATTCGTAACGTCCCTTAAATGGACCCTCAAGGCCTAATATGAGCATTAGAATCGAGTCAGGATTTAATCGGGACCTCTAATAATTTTTCGCGAAACTTCAAAAATTTTCCAAGCTGCAGGGCTCACACGCCTGTGTGGTCCAAGGGACACGCCCGTGTGACCCTGGGACACGCCCGTGCTGCAGGCCGTGTTCAACCCCGTGTAACTCTCTGACTTGTGCACACGGCCATGCCACACGCCCGTGTGCTAGGCCGTGTAGCACACACGGCTGAGACACACGCCCGTGTCTCTGCTCGTGTGCTTAATTTTGAGCATTCTGTTTCTCAAAATTAAGGTGCAGGGGACACACGGCCTAACTACACACCCATGTGTCACACACGGTCTAGACACACGCCCGTGTGTCTGCCCGTGTGGACAAAATAAAGCCATTTCCTAGCCTCATTTGTCACCCAAATTTACCATTTTCCTGCACGAAAACATACCAAACACATTCCAACCATTTCAAGCATTCAAATTAAGCAATTTCCATCATTCAACATGGCATATCATTGCATGCATACATGTTTACTATCTTACCTTGGTTCAATCCATGTGTTAAACATGATTTGATCAACTACTTAACATATATATATAGCTACCATAGCATGACATTACAAGTATATCAAAACAACCATTACTAGCCATTCCAATGGCTAGATTACAAACATCATTATCAAGCCATTAAAGGCCAAGTTGTCCTATACATTTACATGCCAATATGGCCAATATAACCTATACATGCCATTACAACCATAATTGTAACACCCCTTACCCGTATTCGACGCCGAAACCGGGTACGAGGCATTACCGGACTTGACATACCTAATCATATAAAATTGGGCCATAAATTTTCGTTCCAACTTAGAACTTTTCATTCGTGTTCATAATGTCCCTATTATGGGCCTACGAGACCCAAAACATACAGATAGAGTGGTTCGGGACTGATTCAGAAGCTGACTAACACTTCAAAAAATTTTGCTCAAGATTGGGCCACACGCCCGTGTCTATGGCCCGTGACCCTTACACGGCTATGACACGCCCGTGCCTTAGCCCGTGTGTGAAAACCTTGACATTTTGTTTATGACGTCAGCAATCATTTAGGGTCACACGGCCGAGTCACACGCCCGTGTGCTAGGCCGTGTGGCGAATTTAATTTTCGTAATTAATCTGCAGACTTCACACGGCCTGGGCACACGCCCATGTCCTTAGGTCGTGTCCTTCACACGGCTGAGACACACAACCGTGTCTCTGCCCGTGTGCTTTCTACTAGGCATTCTATTTTGCTAAATTCGGATGCAGGGGGACACACAGCCTATCAACACGCCCACGAGGCTGTCCGTGTGTCACACACGGCCTAGACACACGCCCGTATGTCTACCCGTGTGGACAAATATAAGTCTATCTACCAAGCCATTTGCCACCCTGAAAAGCAACCACATTTATACCATTTCCAGCAACACATAGCATAGCAATAATGCACCTCTAATATCCACAATCAAGACATCCATACCCTAATTTCACACATTACTCATTCAACTGCGCAAGCTTGCACTTCATGAAATTTCATCATCATTGAATAGATATAACTTAACTAGTATTGGCCAATTTCAATGACCATTTACAAAATGAAATGAGTAACATTAATAACCAACTCATTGGTTAATCAATATGACATATAACAAAATGACCAAGTTCCTATACGTGCCATACTCAAAATAATCAAACTTTACTATACCCTAAAGATTAGCTTGATAGTGTGAGTCGAGCTCCGACATCCTATGATCCCCGAGCTAGCTTGGCGATACTACAAGGGAAGGGAAAGGAGAGAGAGTAAACATAAAGCTTAGTTAGTTTGCATGTAATAGATAGCAACATAAAATCTTGTGATAACATCCACACATTACAATATGAACTAACACGAAATTTCAAGCACATCGACATGGCTTACTCATGCTCACTCTTACCAACCACATATCACATACCGAGCTCATTTCTCGTGAGTTTTACATATGTACCTGTATCACTCCGTCACATAACTTTAGCCCTTATTCCATCTTTAACATAAACTTTAATACTTTACCCCGTTGAACCACTTGGAATATTGAAGGATACTCGGAAATTGTCATACACGTAGTAAGATGCCAATGCCATATCCCAGATATGGTCTTACATGGGATCACATGTCGATGCCGATGCCATATCCAAGATATGGTCTTATACGAGATCTCATATTGATGTCGACGCCATATCCCAGATATGGTCTTACACGAGATCATATGTCGATGCCATGCCCCAGACATGGTCTTACACGATTTCATACCGAAGCTAGGTCCCAGACGTGGTCTTACACGGAATCACTATTCGATACCAATGCCATATCCCAAATATGGTCTTAGACGGGATCTCAATTCGGTGCTGAGGCCATATCCCAGATATGGTCTTATACAGGACCTTATTAATCTAAAGTCGTGACTAGGGTATCCTTTCTATTCCTAAGGTTCAACCGGGACTTCGGCATAATAAAACTTCGTCATAATTATCATCGAGACCTCATTAACAAATTCCATAGAAAGAATATACATCTCACGCAATATGAAGCATTTAAAAGCATAGTAACATGATGTTGATTTATTACACACAAACTTACCTCGGTACCAAAATATAGATAGTTGTTCAATTTAGTCCACCACCTTGTTCTTTCCTCGGTTTTGGTCCGGACTTCGTGTTTCTTGATCTATAATGACAGATTTCACTTATTAAATTATCACATTGACTAAATCAGCCCATGAATCATACTTTGGCAAAAATTATAATTTTTCCCTAAACTTTCACATATTTACAAAATGGTCCCTAGGCTTGTATAATTAAATGTGTTCATTTTTCTCACACCCAAGCCTAGCCGAACCTATCTTAAGCTTATAATAGCTTACATTTTTCCTTCAAAATCGATTTTCACTACACATTTGATCACTTTTATAAATAGGTCCTTTTTATGTATTTCCATGAAAAATCACTTAGAAAAAGATGTTCACTACTCATCAAACTTCCATATTCCTCCATTAAACATCAAAATACATGTATGTCATACATGGGTAAACTTTTTAACATGAACTCTAGCTTAAAATATGGCTAGATATATTTAAATCGAGCTACGAGGATCTCAAAAATACGAAGAACATCAAAAACGGGGCTAGGAGGTACTTACAATCAAGCTTGAAAGTGAAACAAAACACTAGCTATGGCTCCTTGAAATTTTTGGCTATGGAGGATGAAGATGGACACCAATTTTGACTTCTTTTCCCCTTTTCATCAATTTATTAACCAAATGACTAAAATGCCCTTAAGGCCCTTCCTTGAGATTTTTCCCTTCTATGTCCATTTTTGTCCATCATGAGATATAATGGTCTAATTACTAAATAATGACCTCTAATAAATTTTCTAATGCTATCTCATACTTAAAACGTCTAGAATCTCATATTTTTCAATTTTTGCAATTTAGTCCTAAAAGATAATTTAATCACCAAATCATAAAATTTTCTTCATAAAATTTTCACAAAACCATGCAAACATGTCATAGACCTCATAAAAACCATAAAACATATATTTTATACTACGGATTAGTGGTCTCACAACCACCATTCTGACTAGGCCCTAAATTGGGCTGTTACAATAATTGATTTACCATATTGTACCGACATGGGCCGAAGGATAGTATGAGTGATCTCCGCCAAGCTTTCATCCAACGAGCTTCCGATTTACTCTAAAACAGGGAAATAAAACTAAGTAAGCATAAAATGCTTAGTAAGTTCATATAACATGGTACTTAACTTACCACTCATTCTATTTTGAGGTAACTACGTAAGGCATATTCAATCAATTTGCCCTCAAGCCCTACACATATCCTCATTGCCCTTGTTAGTCATATAATCCACAATAACCTCACAAACATATATGGGCTCAACAACAATCAAGTTTCCATTCACATATGCTTCCCACAACATGTATTCATTTAACATGTATAAATCATCTCTTTATATTACAAGTATAATTTCATAATAGTTCATCTCGAGTTTAGATCATATCAGAACTTTACCCATATTCCTCGGAATACCAAGGTCACGATTAGTACACTCAAGGTGTACAAATCTATAATCAATGATGTACATACTCATCAAATAAATTCCATGTACAAAATCATCATTTCATATTTTCATATATCAATTATCACGTATCGTCATTTTCACGTATTTCAGGCCGATTTGTGTAATAACTCTTTTCTTATTCATATCTTCTCATGTCAAGAAATTTTACCCGTTGAATTTATCTGAAATATCGATGGATACACAGGTAGTACACTCGTGGTGTACAAATCCGAATTCGTCAATTCATATTCAATGGTACTCATGGGGTACTATTTCAGAGAGTACACTCTCGAGCCACATATAAATAAAAAAAGGATTACTAGTCCAGGCTAAATCCTTTTTATGTCATATGCTTTAAGGAGCTTGATTTGGATTACCCGTCCAGGCTAAATCCAATCTATAACATATGCTCGAGAGGGTTTATATCAGGATTACCCGTCCAGGCTAAATCTTTTATGTAATGAGGTCAATAGGATTACTCGTCTGAGCTAAATCCCGTCAGCAATAAATGCAGGACCTCATTCATTTCGGGAAATCACATATCCACCGATTTTCCATTTTATTCAACCAGGATTTAAACATTTTTCTCAAGCATTATCAGGCATGTGATTATTTCATACATCCACAACATTCATATAATTCAAATGAACACATTCCACATTCATTACAAGCATATAAGTAATATTCTCATCGTTTATCCTTTATTATCTATCGGGCATTATCATTTAATTTAAACATTTTCATTTATCGGGCTTGATCGGATATGTAATCATTTCACATATTTATGGAATTTATGCAATTTACATAAAAACAATCAATCCAAGCATGTAAATAAACACAATTTAGTTACACGAACTTACCTCGATAAATGTTCGTGTACGTAAAATCTACTAATCCAACATTTTCCTCTTTTCCTCGTTCTAACTCCGAATTTGGTCTATTCAGATCTATATGAGTAAATTTAACATCAATTTATCACATTTCATATTCATGTGGACTCAATTTAAATCCTAGGCAAAATTACCATTTTGCCCCTAACTTTTCCATTAATTCCCATTTCGTCCCTAGGCTCGAAAAATGAAACTTGTGCAATTTACTCCCTATTCCAAGCATAACCAAAATCCCATTACAAAATTTACAGCACATGTATTCATAAAAATTTAGAATTTTTCATCAAATTTCACAACTTTACATTTTAGTTCCTAAATCATGTTTTCATCAAAAATCACTTTGTAAAAGTTGTTTATCTATCAACAACCTTTCATTTTCTACCATAAATTTCTAATTTTCAGCATATTCATCCATGACCCAAATTTCATACCTTGATAACTTTTCAAATTAATCCCCCAAATAGATAGATTAGGCTATCCCGATTTCAAAAATATCAAAATTACTAAAAATGGGACAAGGAAACTTACCCAATTTGGCCATAAAAGTTTATTCTCTCTCTCTCCTAGGGTTTCCATTTATTTTTGGGGAAGAAGATGAGAAAAATAAGATGATATTTCTTTTTATCATCTTTTAATTAATTAAAATATTTCACTTTCCAATTTAGTCCTTGCCCTTTTTCTAAATTTCCATGGATGAGTCACCAAAATATCTACATACTTTTTATTTATGGTCTAATTACCATATAAGGACCTTAAGTTTTGAATTCCATAGCTATTTAATCATTATAGCTACTAGAATTCAATTTTTTGCATTTTATGCGATTTAGTCCTTCTCGTAATTAAGCACATAATCGGTAAAATTTTCTTATCAAAATTTTCACATGACATTTCTATCATATTATGGACCATAAAATAAAATAAAAATAAATTTTATTTTTGGCTCGAATTTCACCGAAATTGGGCTGTTACATGGTGTCTATTGTATAGACAAATATATATTAGTATATGGTTAAGGATAAAGAACAGAAGTTTTGGCAGTTTTGATGATTTATATGGCATTTCCTTAGTTATTTTCAAACTTGGTATGAATTAGGAAACGCATCGGTATTGCTTATTGGTTGTGATGGTGCCTGCCTTATGGCATATTGGTTGGAACTAGAAAATTGACATGTTTTGATATGCTTTTGGTGTATTTTGTACAGGTCTATTGAATGGTTAATGGCATGCTTGTGGTTTAAGTAACTAGTTGATGCATGTGACTTGCATTATAAGTTACATTTTGGCACACACGGGTAAGTGACACGGTCGTGTGCTCTATTTGATTTGGGTGATTTTGGGTAGACACAATCTCAGTCATAGCTAGGCTATGTGAGTGTAACACCCCTCACCCGTATTCAACACCAGGATAGGGTTACGGAGTATTACCGGACTTATAAAACAATTAAACATTCACTTAGCGTACATTTTCACAATTCATGCATTCATCATTCAATCTCAATCAATTTGTACCTAATACGAGCCTACGATGCCCTAAACATGCTTTGGGAGTGGTTTGGGACTAAACCGATAACTTTGGAATCTTTTTAAACACTTAGAAAATTTTCTCAAAAATAGGGGACACACGCCCGTGTGGCCCGCCCGTGTATCTCACACGACCAACAGACATGCCCGTGTCACAGGCCATGTGGACATTCGAAATGGGAGCACATGGTCGTGTTTCAGCCCGTGTCCGACCCTGTGTAACTCTCTGACTTGGGTCACACGACCAACACACACACCCGTGTGCCCTAAAAATGGCTATACATGCCCGTGTGCCAGGCCGTGTGCTAGGCCATGTCGATCCTGTAGGGTATACTGACTTATGCCACACGGCCAAGTCACACGCTCGTGTGTGAGGCCGTGTGGAGCATACTGACTTAATTTTAATTACAACACCAGGGGACACACGACCGTGTACATGACCGTGTATCGCACACAGCTGATACACACGCCCGTGTTATAACACCCCTTACCCGTGTTCGACGCCGAAACAGGGTATGAGGCGTTACCTAAGTCAAACACATACTAGCATACATTTCCGGGTTATGAAATTTCGTTCAAATTCAAAACTTTTCAAACTTTCACTTAACGTCCTTAATATGGACCTAAGAGGCTAGAAACACATTTTAAAAATGTTTCGGGATCAAATCGAGTTCTTTAGAAAACTTTGGAAAATGTCACTAAAAACAGGGGCACACGCCCGTGGGGCAAGGGACACGCCCGTGTGGGCAGACTGTGTAGTCACACATGCCCATGTCCCTAGCCGTGTAGATTTATTTTTCAATTCAAACCTACAGGGGTGTACACACAGTCTGGCACACGCTCGTGTCCATGGCCCGTGTCCCTCACACGGCCATGACACGCCCGTGTCTCGGCCCGTGTACAAAAACCTTGACATTCTGTTTCTGACATCATCAACCCAAGAAGGTCACACGGCCAAGGCAAACGCCCGTGTTCTTAGACCGTGTGGCAAATTAAATTCCTAAATTCAAGTGCAAACTCCACACGGCCTGGGCACATGCCCATGTCCTAAGGCCGTGTCTTCCACACGGTTGAGATACACGATCGTGCCTCAGCCCGTGTGGTTACTACTGGGCATTCTGTTTTGCCAACTTAGGGATCAGGGGGACACACGGCCGATCCACACGCCCATGGGGCAGACCGTGTGTCACACACGGCCTAGAAACACGCCTGTGTGTCTACCCGTGTGGACAAAAACAAGGCTATTTACCAAGCCCTTTCTGCCACCCCTACTTGCACCAACATAAGCCACATCAAGCAACCTACTCGTTCAAGCATTAATATACCAATTACACAGCCAATGCAATTTGCACATTCATGAAAAACATCATCATTTTCATATATCAATAATAAGAAATAGCCATCATCCATGGCCTTATACAAAATGAATCAATCTCCAAGACAAGCCAACACATTTGGCAAAAACAATATGACACTTGACAAAGACTAAGTCCCTATACATGTCATACTCAAAACGTTAAATCTAACTATACCAAATGTTCAGATTGATAGTGTGATCGAGCCTCCGACTTCCTTTGATCCTCGAGCTAGCTTGGCGGTACTATAAGAAAATGGAAAGGAGAGGGAGTAAGCATAAAGCTTATTAAGTCGCATGTAAATAATTTACAACAATTACCATGCATTATCATACTCATAATATATTATAAACTTGCAGATGATTCTCGAATGATTAAAGGCATAACTTACTCATTTCCACCCTTACTAATCATACAACATAATTCGAGCTCATTTCTCATGAATCTCATGTAGGTATCTGTATCACTTACAACATAGTCGTAACTTTTCTCACTTTTGACACAATCTTTAATTTACCTGTTGAACCAGTTGGAATACCAAAGGTTACCTGACAAGCCTCGCACAAGAGGGTAAAATGCCGATGCCATGTCCCAGACATGGTCTTACACTGGCTTACATTTCGAGGCCGATGCCATGTCCCAGACATGGTCTTACACTAGCTCTCATCTCAATGCCGACGCCATGTTCCAAACATGGTCTTACACTGGCTCTCATAATGTGGCCGACGCCATGTCCCAGACATGGTCTTACACTAGCACACATATCATCGCCGATGCCATGTCCCAGACATGGTCTTACACTGGCCCTCATAATGTGGCCGACGCCATGTCCCAGACATGGTCTTACACTAGCACACAGATCATCCGAATGTTATGGCTTGGATATTCAATCTATTCCTAAGGTTCAACCGGGAGTATACCACATCAAATTTCGTCATGCCTATTCATAACAATAATCAAACATTTTATGCAATATCAATTTTTTAATGCAGAATAACAATAAAAGTTGTATTATTTACATACAACTTACCTCGGTATACAAAAAGTGAGCGACTAAATTGAATTAGTCTACTAGCTTGGTTTTCTCCCAGTCTAGGTCCGGACTCCGTTTTTCTTGATCTATAATGATAAAATTCACTCATTTAATCACCTCATAGATCAAGACATTACAAAATTCCTACTTTGGAAAAATTACCGTTTTGCCCCTAGACTTTCACATAATTACGATTTTGCCCCTAGGCTCGTAAATCGATTTTCATCAAATTTCCTCATTAACCAAGCCTAGCCGAATCTATTTTAAGCTTATAGCAACTCACAAATCCAATTATTTCACACATTTACTACCTATTTTATAATATTTACAAAAAAGTCCATTTTAGATGTTTTCATGGAAATCACCTAACAAAAGTTGTTTATTTAACAACTAAGATTTATTTTCTTCCATAAAATTTCAGAAATCAACACTAATACTCACATGGTAAAACCCTATACTCTCAACCATTTTGCAAAATAGTCCCCTCATTAGCTAGATTAAGCTACAAGGGTTCCAAAAAACACAAAAATCAACAAAAATGACCATCAAAATGACTTACTTGCAAGAGAAAAGCTTGGCTGAAATTTTGAGCTCTCAAAACCCCTATTTTGCTGATATTTTCTGTGGAAGAAGAAGAAGGTGGAAAAGATGAAAGCTTTTCTTTATTTTATTTTATTTCTTTTCATCAATTTAGTCACCTAATTCCACCAACTTTGATCAATTTGCATTTCTTTGTCCCCTATGGCCGGCCAGCAGTCTTCTAAGGGCCTAATTGCACATTAAGGACCTCCAATTTAAGGTTCTATAGCTATTTGACACCTTTAGCTTGTAGAACAAAACTTTCGCACTTTATGCGATTTAGTCCTTTTTCAGAATTAAGCATGCAATAACTAAAATTAATTCACTAAAATTTTCATGCACTCATATAATCATGCTATAACACATAAAATAAATCTTAAAAATAATTTCTCCGGCCTTAGATTAGTGGTTTTGAAACCACTGTCCTGACTAGCCCCAAAATTGGGCTGTTACAATTCTCCCCCCTTAGGGATTTTCATCCCCGAAAATCTTACCAGCGAACAGGTTTGGGTATTGGTTTCTCATAGTCTCATCGGGCTCCCATGTGGCCTCTTCAACCCCATGTCTATGCCATAGTACTTTCACGAGTGCTATACTTTTATTTCTCAATTGCTTGACCTCTCGATCCAAAATCTTAACCGGCTCTTCACCATAGGTCATGTCTGAACAAATCTCAACCTCTGTTGGTGAAATCACATGTGATGGGTCAGAACGGTAACGGCGTAACATAGACACATGGAATACATCGTGGATCTTCTCTAGCTCGGATGGCAAGGCTAGTCGATAAGCTACCGGTCCAATTCTCTCAGTCACATCATAAGGTCCAATAAAACGTGGACTTAATTTGCTTTTCCTACCGAATCTGAGGACTTTCTTCCACGGGGATACTTTCAAAAATACCTTATCATTGACTTGAAACTCAATTTCTTTCCGTTTCAAGTCCGCGTAGGATTTCTGTCTATCCGAAGCGGCCTTCAAACAACCACGAATCACTTTTACTTTCTCTTCGATTTCTTTGACTAAGTCAACCCCGTGTATCTGATTTTCCTTGAGTTCAGACTAATACAAAGGCGTTCGGCATTTACGCCCATATAATGCCTCATAAGGCGCCATTTTCAAACTCGCCTAAAAACTATTATTGTAGGTGAAATCTACCAATGGTAAATATTTTTCCCAACTACCTTGGAACTCAAGAACACAACACCGCAGCATGTCTTCAAGTATCTGAATTACCCTCTCCAATTGGCCGTCGGTTTGCGGGTGAAAAGCAGTACTAAAATTCAGTTTCGTTCCTAACGCGTCTTGCAACTTTTTCCAAAATCGTGAGGTAAACCTCGGATCTCTATCCGAAATAATTGACAAGGGTACTCCATGAAGTCTCACAATTTCAGAAATATACAAATCGGCCAATTTCTCAAGTGGATAATCGGTACGCACCGGTATAAAGTGAGCCGATTTCGTAAGCCTGTCAACCACAACCCAAACGGCATCTTTCTTCCTTGGCGTCAACGGCAACCCAGACACAAAATCCATGGTAATACAGTCCCATTTCCACTCGGGAACCATCACGGGCTGAAGTAGACCCGAAGGTACTTGGTGTTCGGCTTTCACTTGTTGACAAATTAAACACTAAGAGACAAACTCGGAAATGTCTCTTTTCATTCCCGACCACCAATACATTTTATTCAAGTCATTATACATTTTCACACTACCCGAATGGATAGACATACAACTGCTATGTGCCTCATACAAAATCTTCTAAATAAGCTCATCATCTTTGGGTACACAAATTCTGTCTCGAAACATTAAACAGCCATCTGAACCAATCCGAAAGTTTGATTCTATACCCGTCTCGCACTAAGTTATCTTAGCTTACAACTCTTTATCACTTTTCTGAGCTTCACAAATCTCTTGCAAAAACATCGGTCTAGCTCTTCACTCAGCTATGACTGAACCATCATTAGTTACAGACAACTGGGTATTCATAGCCCTCAAGGCAAACAATGACTTTCTACTCAAAGTATCAGCGACCACATTCGCCTTTCCAGGGTGATAGTCAATTACCAACTCATAATCCTTTATCAGTTCTAACCATCTCCGCTGTCGTAAGTTTAACTCCTTTTGAGTCATCAAATACTTTAGACTTTTATGGTCGGTGAATACTTGGCATTTCTCGCCATACAAAAGGTGTCTCCAAATCTTCAGTGCGAACACTATGGCGGCCAGCTCTAAATCGTGAGTCGGATAGTTTTTCTCGTGTGGCTTCAGTTGTCTCGAAGAATAAGCTATTAATTTGCCTTCTTGCATAAGTACACACCCCAATCCATTTAAAGATGCATCTCTATACACCACAAATTCCTTTCTCAGTTTCGATTGCACTAAAACTGGAGCCTCAGTCAACAATGCCTTTAGTTTTTCAAAACTCTGTTGGCACTTTTCTGTCCATTCGAACTTGATATCTTTCTGTAGCAACCTCGTTATCGGTGTAGCAATCATGGAGAATCCTTTAACAAACCATCAATAGTAACCCACTAAGCCCAAAAAGCTTCTGATCTTTGACACACTCCTCGACGGTTTCCAATCAACGATAGCCGATATCTTGCTCGGGTCAACTCTAATTCCATCACCCGACATGATGTGTCCTAAGAATCTGACTTCTCGGAGCCAAAATTCACTTTTGCTAAATTTAGCATACAACTGCTTATCTCTCAAAGTTTGCAAAACAGTTCTCAAATGCTCCGCGTGCTCACTCTCATCACGAGAATAAATTAATATATTATCAATAAAAATGACGACAAACTTATTCAGGTACGGTGGAAAAATACGGTTCATTAAGTCTATAAACACGGCGGGAGCATTGGTTAAGCCAAAGGGCATGACAAGGAACTCATAATGGCCACACCTCGTCCGAAATGCAGTTTTCGGTACATCTTGTTCCTTAACTCTCAGCTGGTAATAACCGGACCTCAAGTCTATCTTAGAAAACACTGTGGCTCCCTTCAATTGATCAAACAAATCGTCGATCCTTGGCAAAGGATACTTGTTCTTCACCATCACCTTCTTGAGCTGTCTATAATCTATATATAGCCTCATTGAACCGTCTTTCTTTTTCACAAAGAGTACCGGAGCACCCCACAGAGAATAACTCGGTCTTGCGAAACCTTTATCCGTCAAATCTTGTAACTGGGCCTTTAATTCTTTTAACTCCAACGGTGCAATCCTATACGGGGCAACCGAAATAAGTGCCGTACCAGGGACCAACTCAATACCAAACTCAACTTTTCTAACTAGAGGCAATCCAGTAACCTCTTCCGGAAACATATCCGGATACTCACATACTACAGGCACTGACTCAATCTTTACTTTCGACTCTTGGGTATTCAACACAAATGCAAGATAGGACTCATACCCTTTTCTCAAGTATATCTCAGCAGTCATAGAAGAAATCAGTACAGGTAAGCTATCCGGTTCACCTGATTCAACCCGAATAATATCCCTATTTTCACATCTCAGTTTAATAAACTTACTTCCACAGTTTACTAACACGTTATGAACAGTCAAACAATTCATGCCAAGAATTAGGTCAAATTCATCAAATGGTAGTAGCATGAGGCTAGCCGGAAAACAATGGTCTCTAATTGTCAAAGGATAATTTCTACATATTTGGTCAACTAACACATACTTGCCTAGCGGGTTTGACACTTTTATCACAAATTCTGTAGACTCAACATGCATATTCATGCTAGACACCAATTTCATACAAATATAGGAATGGGTAGACCCCGGATCAATCAAAGCAACAATAGAAATATCGTGAAGAGAAAAAGTACCTGTAATCATATCTGGTGACGATGCCTCTTTGCGAGCGCGAATGGCATAAGTCCTTGCAGGCGCTCGGCCCTCGGACCTTACGGCGGAATCTCTAGGCGCACCTCTGCTGCTAGCCCCACTTCCCGGGTTCTTCTGTGGTCTACCTCTAGAAGGAGCATTATTTGCTCGAACATCTTGCTTTCTGTCTTTCTCATCCATCTCAGGACAGTTTCGAATGAAGTGGTCTAGTGAACCGCATTTGAAATAGCCTCTTTCATTCCCTCGGCACTCACCGAAATGTCATCTACCACACTGCGAACACTCCGGTTTATTTGGTCGAGCACTACCAACACTTGCAATAGAGGTGGTTTGAGCCTTAGAAACTGAGTATTGCTTACTCTTATTTCTATTTGAGAACCCAACTGAAGCATTGGATCGAGTAGTGAACTCTCTCGATTTCTTGGATGAGAACTGAAATGATTTCCCCAACTGTCTTTTCTTTGAGTCACGAGACTCAATATCAGCCTTCCTTTTCTCTTTGGCCAATTCCTCGGCCTTGAAAGCTCTCTATACTAGCACAACAAATTCCTTCAGTTCTAGAATACCGACAAACAATCGGATGTCCTCATTTAATCCATCCTCAAACCTCTTGCACATGATGGCTTCAGTGGATACGCACTCCCGAGCGTATTTACTGAGCCTTACAAACTCACATTCATATTCGGTTACCGTCATTCGACCTTGTTTCAATTCTAGAAATTCCTTCCTTTTGTGGTCTATAAACCTTCGGCTAATATACTTTTTACGGAACTCTTCTTGAAAGAATTCCCAAGTTATCCTTTCCCTTGGTACAACCGACACAAGGGTATTCCACCATTGGTAGGCCGAGTCTCGCAGGAGTGATACAACACACTTCATGCACTCCTCAGGTGTGCAAGAAAACTCATCGAACACCCTAATGGTATTTTCTAGCCAGAATTCTGCTCTCTCTGGGTCATCATCTATATTTGCTCTAAATTCCTCAGCCCCTTACTTTCGAATTCTGTCTACCGGAGGTTTTTCTCTTCTAATCGTTTCCACTACTTGGGGAGTTGTAGGGGCAGGCTGGGGAATTGGAGGGGGTGAAGGAGGTGGAGCATTCGGGTTTGCACGAACAAACTTCGAATACCATACATTCATCATATGGAGGAAGGCTTCTCTAGCCCCTCCGCCCTGACTCAGTGTCACGGGCCCACTTCCGACTGGCGCGATCTCTTCTGCGGGAGCCGGCGCATTACTTTCTACATCATCCGTCACTGCTCCGTCGGGATCCATTTAATATATAAAAACACATTTAAATTGTCAGGAGTCGTCACACTATCATAATTCATATATGGCATGTATAGCTAGACTCGTACACATGCTAGGTTAGTCCGAGAATCGACTAAACCATAGCTCTGATACCACTAAATGTAACACCCCTTACCAGTGTTCGATGCTGGAACAGGGTACGAGGCGTTACCTAACTCAAACACATACTAGCATACATTTTCGGGTTATGAAATTTCGTTCAAATTCAAAACTTTTCAAACTTTCGCTTAACGTCCTTAATATGGACCTACGAGGCCCAAAACACAATTTAAAAACGTTTCGGGATCAAATCGAGTTCTTTAGAAAACTTTGGAAAATGCCACTAAAAATAGGGGCACACGCCCGTGGGGCAAGGGACACGCCCGTGTGGGCAGACCGTGTAGTCACACACACCCATGTCCCTAGCCGTGTAGATTTATTTTTCAATTCGAACCTACAGGGGTTTTCACACGGTCTGGCACACGCCTGTGTCCATGGCCCGTATCCCTCACATGGCCATGACACGCCCGTGTACAAAAACCTTGGCATTCTGTTTCTGACGTCATCAACCCAAGAAGGTCACACGGCAAAGGTACACGCCCGTGTTCTTAGGCCGTGTGGCAAATTAAATTCCTAAATTCAAGTGCAAACTTCACACGGCCTGGGCACATGCCCATGTGCTATGGCCGTGTCTTCCACACGGTTGATATACACGGCCGTGTCTCAGCTCGTGTGGTTACTACTAGGCATTTTATTTTGCCAACTTAGGGATCAGGGGGACACACGGCCGATCCACACGCCCATGGGGCAAACCGTGTGTCACACACGGCCTAGACACACGCCTATGTGTCTACCCTTGTGGACAAAAATAAGGCTATTTACCAAGCCCTTTCTGCCACCCCTACTTGCACCAACATAAGCCACATCAAGCAACCTACTCGTTCAAGCATTAATATACCAATTACCCAGCCAATGCAATTTGCACATTCATGAAAAACATCATCATTTTCATATATAAATAATAAAAAATAGCCATCATCCATGGCCTTATACAAAATGAATCAATCTCCAAGAAAAGCCAACACATTTGGCCAAGAATCAATCTCCAAGACAAGCCAACACATTTGGCCAAAACAATATGACACTTGACAAAGACTAAGTCCCTATACATGCCATCCTCAAAATGTAAAATCTAACTATACCAAATGTTTAGATTGATAGTGTGATCGAGCCTCCGATGTTCTTTGATCCCCGAGCTAGCTTGGCGGTACTATAAGAAAATGGAAAGGAGAGGGAGTAAGCATAAAGCTTAGTAAGTCGCATGTAAATAATTAACAACAATTACCATGCATTATCATACTCATAATATATTATAAACTTGCACATGATTCTTGAATGATTAAAGGCATAACTTACTCATTTCCACCCTTACTAATCATACAACATAATTCGAGCTCATTTCTCATGAATCTCATGTAGGTACCTGTATCACTTACAACATAGTCGTAACTTTTCTCACTTTTGACACAATCTTTAATTTACCTGTTGAACCAGTTGGAATACCAAAGGATACCCGACAAGCCTCGCACAAGAGGGTAAAATGCTGATGCCATGTCCCAGACGTGTTCTTACACTAGCTCTCATCTCAATGCCGACGCCATGTTCCAAACATGGTCTTACACTGGCTCTCATAATGTGGCCGATGCCATGTCCCAAACATGGTCTTACACTAGCACACATATTATCGCCGATGCCATGTCCCAGACATGGTCTTACACTAGCTCTCATAATGTGGCCGATGCCATGTCCCAGACATGGTCTTACACTAGCACACAGATCAACTGAATGTTATGGCTTGGATATCCAATCTATTCCTAATGTTCAACCGGGAGTATACCACATCAAATTTCGTCATGCATATTCATAACAATAATCAAAAATTTTATGCAATATCAATTGTTTAATGCATAATAACAATAAAGTTGCATTATTTACATACAACTTACCTCGGTATACTAAAAGTGAGCGACTAAATTAAATTAGTCTACTAGCTTGGTTTTCCCCCAGTCTAGGTCCGGACTCTGTTTTTATTGATCTATAATGATAAAATTCTCTCATTTAATCACCACATAGATCAAGACATTTCAAAATTCCTACTTTGGCAAAATTACCGTTTTACCCCTAGACTTTCACATAATTACGATTTTGCCCCTAGGCTCGTAAATCGATTTTCATCAAATTTCCTCATTAATCAAGCCTAGTCGAATCTATTTTAAGCTTATAGCAACTTACAAATCCAATTATTTCACACATTTACTACCTATTTTACAACATTTACAAAAAAGTCCATTTTAGATGTTTTCATGGAAATCACCTAACAAAAGTTGTGTATTTAACAACTAAGATTCATTTTCTTCCATAAAATTTCAGAAATCAACACTAATACTCACATGGTAAAACCCTATACTCTCAACCATTTTGCAAAATAGTCCCCTCATTAGCTAGATTAAGCTACAAGGGTTCCAAAAAACACAAAAATCAACAAAAATGACAATCAAAATGACTTACTTGCAAGAGAAAAGCTTGGCTGAAATTTTGAGCTCTCAAAACCCCTATTTTGCTGATATTTTCTGTGGAAGAAGAAGAAGGTGGAAAAGATGAAAGCTTTTCTTTATTTTATTTTATTTCTTTTCATCAATTTAGTCACCTAATTCCACCAACTTTGATCAATTTGCATTTCTTTTTCCCCTATGGCCGGCCAACACTCTCCTAAGGGCCTAATTGCACATTAAGGACCTCCAATTTAAGGTTCTATAGCTATTTGACACCTTTAGCTTGTAGAATAAAACTTTCGCACTTTATGCGATTTAGTCCTTTTTCAAAATTAAGTATGCAATCACTAAAATTAATTCACTAAAATTTTCATGCACTCATATAATCATGCTATAACACATAAAATAAATCTTAAAAATAACTCTCCTGCCTCGAATTAGTGGTTTCGAAACCACTGTTCCGACTAGCCCCGAAATCGGGCTGTTACACGTGTCTCTGTCCGTGTGGACAAAAATAGGCTTTTTACCAAGCCAATTTGCCACCCAACCTTGAGCACACCTACATCAAACTTCAAGGCACCAATATATAGCATAAATAACCATTCAATCAACCTCAACCAAGCATCATTTATTCCATTTCAATACCAACAAATACAAGGCTCACAATACCACAATATGCAATCCAAATACATACCAAATTTTACCCTTTTCAATCATCAATATAGTCATTTCCAAACATGCATCAAATTTGCCTAAACTCATAAGCATACTAATTACTAATTCATCAACCATTTGACATTCACCATACCTATTTTCATCAAGCATCAAACACCATCATAACTAGCATTTATAGGACAATTACCAAACTTAAACAAAGGCCATTTACACATTTATATACATCATCAAATTCACCATTATAAGCCAACTTACATGGATACATATATATAAACCAAACCTTAGTTATTTATAAGCCAATTCAAATGGCTAAATTCACAAGCATCACATATATCAAAATGACCAAAATCCCTATACATGCCATATACCAAAATCCCAAAGTTCAAAAGTACCAAATGATAGTTGGATAGTGTTACAATATCTCCGACAATCCCTGAATCTGAGCTAGCTTTGAAAACACTATAAAACACAGAGAAATACACAAAGTAAGCTTTATAGCTTAGTAAGTTCGTATAGCATTTATATCAACTCACCAAATGTGCAAAATTTAAACAAATCAAACATAATATACAATTCACATATGGAATCATCATCCTATCACAATTTCATTCACAAGATTGGTTATCACTTTCATAATCTCCTTATTTCAATGCTTGTACGGTTCACGTACATACCTGTACCATTTAGTATCAAACTCATAACCCATCCACATCTTTGACGTACCCGTTGATCCATTCGGAATATTTTTGGATACTCAGAAAACTCACACACTTAGTGCCAAATAAATAGCCGAAGCTGTATCAATCTCGCACACTAAGTGTCAATATATATATAGCCGAAGTTATTTCGATCACGCACACTAAGTGCAAATATATATAGCCGAAGCTATTTCGACTTCGCACACTAAGTGCCCATAATTAACCAAATAGTCGTCGAACACAACCGTAGTCTCGTATACACAATTTATACAATATCAAAGCATTTAAAGCATAATTATAACAATGGTTATTACATACGAACTTACCTCGGATGCAAAAACGACTAAACTGATCGATTATTCGAGAACTTTGTTTTTCCCTCGATCTAGATCCAAGTTTCTCTTTTCTTGATCTATATAATATCAAATTCAGCTTATTTAATTATCACTCTATTCAATTTAATCCAAAACACTCATTAAGGCACATTTACACTTTTGTCCCTAATATTTCAACATTTTTACAATTTAATCCCTATTTCATAAAATCACAAATTAATGAAATTCAAGCATAACCCATGCTAGCCGAATTTCTATAATGCACATATCAGCCCATATTTCTCACTTATTTTACATTTTAACCACTACATTTACACATTTCACAATTTAACCCCTAATTTACATTTTCACTAAAAATCACTTAATAAAACTTGTATATCTATCAACAAGCATTCATAATCTCTCAAGAAACTTCAAAATACATGTTTATTCATCAATGGAAACATTCAAAATCTTTAACATTTTTGCAAATTAGTCCCTGGGTTAGCTAGACCTAGCTGCAACGATCTCAAAAACGTAGACATCATTAAAAACGGGACAAAATACATACCTAATTGCCAAGATTGAAGTTTCTGAATCTCTAGCCCTGTTTTCCCAAGAAGAATCAGTTGGAGATGATAAAAGATGATAGAAATTGGCTTTGCTTTAACTTAATTAACCATTAATAATCAATTTACTTATTTAACCTTTAAAACATTTATTAATTACACCAAATGCCATGCCACTATCATCCACTATCATATTAATGATCTAATTACCAATTAAGGACCTTAACTTTAAGGTTCTATAGCTAGTAAACACCTTTAGCTAATAGAACGGCACTTTTGCATTTTACGTGATTTAGTCCTTTTTATCAAATTGACCAACTAAACGATAAAATTTCTTAACGAAACTTTCACACAGGCACTCAATCATGCTATAACCATTAAAATAATAATAAAATAAATATTTTGAATTCAAATTTGTGGTCCCGAAACCACTGCTCCAATTTGACTAAAAACGGGCTGTTACAGTGAGTGTTTGCAAGATTTTACAATTAGGTCCTCACGACCACAATTTGTTACATGGCCTGGCGACACGGCTTAAATGAACTTAACCAACTCATATGAAAGGGTTTAAATGGTAATAATGTGGCTTAAATGAACTTAATACTATGATTCATTTGAAGGGCTCAACAATAATAAAGACTTGAGATAAGTTTCATTGTCCTTGTTACTTACCAAGCTTTATAGTTCATGTGTTTGTTGTTTAAATCACATAGGTATGAACTTGTCTAGAAGTCGCTATGATAGCTAGAGAGCATTGCCTTACTCAACGATCCTTTAAGGTTTTTTTTTTAAATGTTAAAGTGTAATTTGCAATAGGTTAGTGATATGTATACTAAGTCTCATATTGAAATAAAGATTGTAATACGAATGATGTGTTTTAAAATCTTTTATAGTTTGTTTAGCAAAAATTCATGTCATTCCAATTTGAATATGTTTATGCCATGTTATTATGTCTAATTAAACTTAAATGTTGATTTACAACGATTTGATTCATATTGAAATGATATGGTAATGTTTAGGCATATTTTAGAGTTTTTTTAGTCAATTTTTTGCTTCAAGGGTCATGGTTTCAAAACTTGGGCTTAGGGGTATCAACACAAGGCATAATACCTCCATTTGTAGCTTGGAGCACTTATATCGGTACATCTAGGCAATTCTACCACAACAAGTGCCACAGACTCAAGCAATTAAGCTGTTTGGAGTCGTTTTGACTTTTTATGGTTCATTTTGGATCTCCAGCACCTCCGACACCCTCAAACATCTTCCAAATGATTTTAAAATTGTATTTTACTCTTTCTTGAATATTCAGAATTATTTTAAAGAAAATCTATAAGGTTGCCAAATGAAGTTTTATTAAAGGAAAATTTTGATTATGGTTTGGAAAGTTCTCCAGTAGCACCTCCCATTCGTACCATACGTTAGGACGGGTGAAGGTGTTACCCTCATCACAATAGTAAGTACTTGAGGCACTTTATAACCAAGGTTTCAATACCATAACCTCTATACCATTTAATTTCATAGAAGTTTATGCAAATATATTTACAACTTAATTTCACATTTATTCCCTAATTTAATCATTTTCCTAATCAAGTTAATATAGGAAAAGTAAGGATATCCAAAGCTATTTACCTCTTAAATGTGTAAAAATCAAAGATTAACTTTCTAACACCTTGAATCTTCTTCCATACAATCTTGAAAACCTCATTTCCATCATTTTCAAATTTTCTCATAAATAAAATATAGAACAAACTATTAATCTTCAAGCTTTCATAACTTTCTCATAGTATAAATCACAAATACAAAGCTAGGAGAAGTAGAAAGCACTATTATTAACCTTTATAAAGCTTTCTCTCTCTAGTTCTCATTCTCTCCTACTAACTCCCATGAAAACCAAGGCTGAAAATTAGAGGGATTACGATAGAAATAAGAGTAGAAAGTGGTTTTCCAAGAGATTTTAGTAGAATCCCAAAATAGGTGGTAAGGCTTTTTAGTAATTTTGGAGAAAAAAATTGCAAGAAGAGATGAAAAGGGAGAGAGCTCCCACATAAGGATGATGGCCAGTTGGTTGGGGGAAGGATGAAGATGATTCTACACTCTTCTTCCCTTTAAAAATATTCAAATGGTCCAAAAAGCCCAACCGAACAAATTTTAAATCCATAATTTAATAAATTGTGGTCCATTCTTCCTATACATGATCCAAATAGCCTGAATCATCTCCAAATATCAAACATCTCAATAAAATAATACTTCAAAGATTTATTTCTCAAGAAATGATTAAAATATCCTTTTGTGTCAAAATTATCATTTTGCCCATTTTTGTTTCAAAGCTCATTTTATTCACATCAATAGGCAATCATCAATTCATAATATCATGATTCACTTATAACTTTTGATATGGATTTATGGATGGTGAAAATTTACATCTTTGCCTTTTTCTCGGTAAAATTGAAAATTTTACAATTTAGTCTATGTACTTCTCATCTTTCCAATTTAGTCCAAATGTGATTTTCATCTCACTAACATATAATCCAATACGTTTCTATGTAAAAAAAAAAAAACAATATTCATTTTTTCCCATTTTGGTCAAATAAGCACTTTAGTCCCTAATATTTTCAAAATTTGCAATTTGGTGCTTGTACCTTATTTTTCTTTCTAAAATTTCTTTCCATTAATTCTCATATCCAAAATCACATTATTCTTTGAATAATCCTTTTTATGACTTTTTCTCCAAATTTTCCTATAAATTCACTTATCCAACACCGGTGTAGCGCCACGTGTCAAATAAAAAATTTTGAGATGCTATACTTATTTTTTTGAGATGAGAAAAATTAAAATTGCAAAGAATTTCAAAATGCATCGTTTTAAAAATGTTAATGCTTATAGCTATTTGGTTTAGAAAAATATTTTTAAAAAATTATTGAATGGAAAAAATGGTTTCATATTTGTCAAATAATTTTGTAAATCTTGTGACATTCAGTAACGTAGAGAGAAACATACTTGGGTTTATATAGAAAGAAGATCAAGAGGAAGAAAAAAAGAAGAAAAAAGAAGATGAATGATGAGGATATTCAAATGGAGAATTATACAATTTATATTGGATTTGTGAAAAGTAATAAAGTTAGGTTTAGATAGAGAAGAAATAAGTTGGTCAATCAGTGTTGAGTTTGTTCATTGGGAAGGGAAGCATAATAAATACATCTTTAGGAAATGATTGTATGAAACAGTGACGCCATGTCATTTGTATTCCTTTCCAATAGTTTTATGCCACATCAGTATTTTTATCCTGAATTTCAGGATTTTCATCTTGAAAAAAATTAAATCCAAATTAAAATCCTAAAATTCAGGATAAAAATACTGATGTGGCATAAAACTATTGGAAAGGGATACAGATGACATGGCGTCACTGTTTCATACAATCTTTTCTCATACATCTTTATATGAGAAAAGATTATCTTTACATGAGAGAAAAAAATTCAAAATTTAATTTAAAACACTACAAGGGTAAACTTCAGATTTCAAGTGCCCAAAACCAAATTCTCTAGACATTCTTGATGAAATTTTCTGGACACAAATAATTTTCCTAAAGACAAATATATGATTGTAATTGTTAACCATTGATTAAACTAAGGCTTAATTACAAAATTAGCCTTGAACTATATTGGTTTTATTTCAGTTATGTATTTAAAGTATTTCTTTCGAAAAAAATGGCACCTAAACTATTAATTTTGTCTCATTTTATTCATAAAGTGTAACATCCAATAAGAATATGCCACATGCCTTGTTTTTATTGGTTGGCATCGTGCTTTGGCTTGAAAAAGATAAAATTGATAGTTTAGGTACTACTTCTAACCCAAAAAAAAAAAAAAAATTTTTTTTACCTAAGTAGAAAATGTTGTATAGCTTGAGAAGTGTTTTTGCATTTAAGCCTTAAACTAAAGAGCTTTTTGTTTATTTTATGCATTCCGAACAAAATGGCATTGTTTGGATTCAAAATATTTTAGGTATCCCATAATCTCACAATCCCATATAGTGTCACCGTGTTGGAATATAAAGTATAATCTTAATACCATTCATCCCTTATATTAAATTATCTAAAATTACGAGCGTAATATGAAATTTTAGACAAATTTACCATTTATTTATTTTATATTGGTTGGAGTTGTTATGTAGCATATACAACAGTGTTTTTGTCTACTATTACAATTTTTGTCCGTGTTTGTTGCAATTAAGGGTAGAGACTAATGGTTAATTTTTTTTTATTATTTTTGAAAAGTGTTGTGAAAAAATAATTTAAAAAATAATTTAAAAAAATTGATTTAAGAGTTAAATGTTTAATATTGTTGTAAAAAATACTCTAGAGAAATAAATTTTTTATTTTAGATATGATATTGTGAAATAAAAATATACATTTAAAAAAAATTAAAGTTCAATTTTGTTTATATTATTATATTTTGTAAACGTATAAAAAAATACATTATTAATATTTTGATATACAAAATATAAATTTTAAATATATTTAAATAAATAATATTAATTATTTATAAAAGTTTAATTTAAATATATTATCCATATTTCAAATATTAAAATATAAATGATAAATCCAATATAAATATTATATACAATACATCATATTATAAATAAAAATTAAAAATATCATTTAACTGACGCGAAACCCATTTTTATTTACTTATTTTATAATAAATAATTTTATATTTTAGGTGGCATCCCTTGTACTTGACGCGACACCACCTTTAACTACAATAAATATATTATTGTCATAATTAATTTAGAATTCACACTATTTTTAAAATTAATTATTTTTTAATATTATTGTAATAAATTTCCCTAAAATTGAAGTTTCAACTTAATGTTTGCACCTTAACATTGGGTCTTAAATTGACGCATAGACTAGTTTTTTATATATATATATATATAAAACAGAGAATAGCTACGTATGAAGGGAATTTCTTTCATGATTAAAACACAAAATCCCATATTGGTCAGCCATAATTACCTTCATCTCTGGCTTTTCTTATTAAAATAATTCAAAAAAATTAATTAATTATTAAAATGACCTATTTTTTTAATTAAATACGAAAATAACCCAAAATCTACAATAAAAGTTGGTGAAGCCAAATTATATGACGCCACCAACTTGCCACGTCAGTAAGAGGCATAAAAAAATAATTTTTTTGTGGAGCCATGTTGAATGGCGCCACCTGTATAAAATATAAGGGAAATACTGTAAAAATTAAAAAATTGGGGGGCTTTTAAAATAATTTCCCATTTTTGATGGAGCCATTTTAAATGGCGCCACCACCTGACATCTTTCAGTTTTTTTTTTAACTTTTTTTTTAAATTTTGTCTTTTTCTTTTTTTACTTTTTTAAAGTTTTATATTTTTTTCTTATTTTATTTTGTTTATTTATTTTTTATTATTAATTTTAAAAAATTTGAAATGTATACTTGAAATATTTATAATATATATTTTTTAAATTATTTTTTTTAAATTTTAGATATATATTTTTGAAATTATTTTTTTATAAATTTTAAAAATATATTTTTCAAATTATTTTTTTAAAATTTTAAATATCATTTTTTAAATATTAACCATATTTTTAATAATATAAAACATTTAAACATTTAAAATTTTTAAATACAAATTTTTAAATACATTTAAAAAATCATAATTTAAAAAATTATAAAAAGATGGGGGGCTTTTAAAACAATTATCATTTGGGGGCCCTGACTTTTCAGAAATTTTAAAAAAGTTAAAAAAAAATTAAACATGCATGGTGTCAATCTGGTGGCGCCATTTAAAATGGCTCCACCAGAAATGGGAAATTGTTTTAAAAGCCCCCCATCTTTTCATAATTTTTTAAATTATGATTTTTTAAATGTATTTAAAAATTGTATTTAAAAATTTTAAATGTTTAAATGTTTTATATTATTAAAAATATTGTTAATATTTAAAAATAATATTTAAAATTTTAAAAAATTAATTTGAAAAATATATTTTTAAAATTTATAAAAAATAATTTCAAAAATATATATATCTAAAATTTTAAAAAATAATTTAAAAATAATATTTAAAATTTTAAAAAATATATATTATAAACATTTCAAATATACATTTCAAAATTTTTAAAATTAATAATAAAAAATAAATAAAATAAATAAACAAAATAAAATAAGAAAAAATATAAAACTTCAAAAAAGTAAAAAAAAAAGAAAATGACAAATTTTTTAAAAAAGTAAAAAAAAAAACTGAAACGGGCAGAGGGTATAAGGTGGTGGCGCCATTTAAAATAGCTCCACCAAAAATAGGAAATTATTTTAAAAGCCCCACAATTTTTCATATTTTACAGTATTTTCCTTATATTTTATACAGGTGGCGCCATTCAACATGTCTCCACTAAACAAATATTTTTTTTATAAATTTTAAATTATTTTCGTATTTAATTAAAAATGTAAGTATTTTGATAATTAATTAATTTTTTAGATTATTTTAATAAAAAAGCCTGCATCTCTCATTGCTTTTTACTCAAGAAAACAAACCACCATAATGGCCTACAAGACTCTGAATCAAAGTCAATACTTATGGCCAAGCAAGAATCATAGAAGAGACGATCAAGACTGTAATCCTTTATCATTAATATATAAATATAGGGTTATTGCAACTTGGCAAGTTGGACAAATCCATGATTTATAGTTTGAAGTTGGAAAAAGTTTATCGCTTTAATGTTACTGTATAATTATGATCTCAAAATATTAAAATGTTAATTATTTGAAGCTGTAACATTTAAATATTAAAAAATATGTGCAATTCTATCCAAAAGAAGTACCTCAAAAAGAGAGGTTTAATGGGGATAGAGATGAGTGAGATTTGGGCAAGTAGAAGGTGACAGAATGGACATCCGCCCGGAAATACAGGGAGCCGTACTGCAACACACTCAGCTTTCATTTTTATTTTTTAAAATTATACACAATTAATGTATGTACATATAAATAGAAAGAGAGAGTAAAACTAAAACAAAGGTAAAACCCCACTTAATAAAAGCTCTTTCTTTCACCCTTCCTGCCACACATCACTCTCACCAGTGGCAGCATTTGCAGCAGCAGTAGTTGCAGTCATGCAGCACTGCTACTGCTCACCTTGCAGTCAAGAACCACCCCACCACCAAATATATATGTATATACAAACACCTTTACTATATCTATTTATTATAAATACTGAAGTGTTTTTTTTGTGTGTGTGTGTGTGTTTTTAATTGTAATTTCCTAATTAATTAAAGGTAATAAAAAGGCTTGATTTGATTTGTTAGACAAAATAGACTAAAACCCATCACCCCTCTCTTTAAAAAAAAAAAATTGTGTTTTTTGAGGAGGTCTTGACTTAATTTCTCTGTTCTTCTTTTTGCAATGCCAAAAAACCATTTCTTTCTAAGCTCTGAAAATGCAGTCATGAAAAACCCTCTTCTTCATATCTCACTACTTACCTTTTCCAGGAAAATCATTTCTTTCTAAGCTTTTATTTTTAACTACCAATGGGGGGATTAATCGATCTGAACTCTACGGAAGACGATGAAACGCCATTATCTGGTTCTTTGTCTCCATCTTCATCTTCAGCTTCCGTGTTAAGTGCCCCTGGTTCTGGTTCTTCTGTTTGTTTAGAACTTTGGCATGCGTGTGCTGGTCCACTTATATCTTTGCCAAAGAGAGGAACTGTAGTGGTGTACTTCCCTCAAGGCCACTTGGAACAAGTTTCCGATTTTTCCGGTGTAGCTGCAGCTTATGATCTCCCTCCCCACGTGTTTTGTCTGGTTGTTGATGTCAAGCTCCATGTAAGCTATCTATACATGTGTTTTGTAAACTGTCACTCCATCTTGTGTGTTCTATATATTATCTTTGTCTAATGAATGCGTTGTCGAGGTTTGGGGTTGTGGGAAAATTTTCCTTTTTCTTTCTGGGTTTGTATTCTCGAGGACTATTTCAAAGGGGAGAGCTTTAAAGTCCGTATTTTTTTTGTGCTTTTATGGGTTTGGTTCCTCCATATTTTTTTTTTTTGGGGGGAGGGTGATTGCGTATTCTCGATGACTATTTCAAAGGGGAGAGATTTAAAGTCCGTATTTTTTTTTGTGCTTTTATGGGTTTGGTTCCTCCATTTTTTTTTTTTTTTGGGGGAAGGAGGGTGATTGCGTCTGGATTTGATGTAGTATTCCAGAGAATTGACCTTGTGAAATTGGTTTTATCATGTGAAATCTAGTGTTTCGAGTATTTGGAATTGATTTTATTTTGTACTTGATTTGTTTTCCCCGACAATGATAGGGGACAAAGGAGAGTGGTGCAGTGTGTTATTCTTAGAATGTGGATTTGCTATGAAATGTTTGTTCTTGTTGGCAGGCTGAGGGTGCCACAGATGAGGTTTACGCCCAAGTTTCATTGGTTCCTGAAACTGAGGTGGGTTTTATTCTAGCTCCTTGTTTTGCTTGGTTAATGGTTGCTTATAAAAGTAGTATGAACAGAAAATTATATTCAGTTTGGTCCATAGGCAATACCGTTATTCTGAATTAGAAATATTGTCCAAAGATGAGTTGAACTTGATTCTTATATTTGGTGTCATTTTGTTGGTTTGATGTGCTTGTTTCTTCTCGTTTCATTTTCAAGGTGCCTTTTTTCTCTTGTTAACTCAATTTTTTTTGTGTAAATTACTAAATTATGCCTTTTGTAGCAATCTGAGCAGAAGTTGGAGGGAGGGAAGACTGAGGCAGATGGTGAAGAGGAGGATACTGAAACCAATATCAAGTCAACCACGCCCCATATGTTCTGCAAGACACTAACCGCTTCCGATACCAGCACGCATGGTGGCTTCTCTGTTCCTCGTCGAGCTGCCGAGGACTGCTTTCCTCCCTTGGTAAATTTCTTGCACTTTCTCCTTGTATTGTCTTTAACTTTTCATTGCTTATTTCAATGTATATTTACAACAGTTCATTATGTTTTTGTAAAGCAATCGTCAGTGTATCTTTTTGAGTTTAACTAGATTGGTATTGTAGGACTATAATCAGCAAAGGCCCTCACAAGAGCTTGTTGCGAAAGACCTGCATGGTTCTGAATGGAGATTTCGACACATCTATAGGGGTATGCACTAGTTATCGGGTGCATTTTAACGCAAAGTTCCACATTATGGATTTCCATTCTCAGAACAAAGGCATGTAGGTCAGAGCCTTGATTAGCTGTTCATTTCTCTATTTGCTGTTAAAGATAGTTTTGGTTTGAGTAGGTCAACCACGGAGACATTTGCTGACTTCCGGATGGAGTGCTTTTGTAAATAAGAAGAAGCTTGTCTCTGGAGATGCGGTGCTTTTTCTGAGGTTACAAATATTCCCTTTGTGAAGTTCTAATTAATATCCTACAGGAGTTCTTATTTGGTGTCCATGGCAGGGGTGAAGATGGAGAACTGAGGCTCGGAATCCGAAGAGCTGCTCAAATTAAAGATGGCTCTTCTTTTCCATCTTCTTGCAGCCAGCAGTTGAATTGCAGCAATTTTGCAGATGTGGTTCATGCTATTTCTATGAAAAGAGTATTCAGCATTTACTACAATCCAAGGTATGCCACTGCCCTATTTAGATACTTTACAAGCTATATTCTGAGGATGCAATTTGAAACTTCCAAGTGAACTTTTAGGTTCTTTTTCCTTTTTGTGCTATGCTCTGGCCTTGAGGAGGTAAAAGGATTTGAAATGAGAGAATGATACATATACTATGTTTAAATTTATTAAATTTATTGCTTATATTTTTTAAGTATGCAGCTTATGTGTACTTTGATATGCTCATAAAAACTTGGTCTAAACCTTGAAGTGGCTCATGGGGCTGGCATTTTCACTTGTTTTCTCAAGATTCTGTTCACTTAAAGCCTGAATCACACTGTATGTTATTTTTATATCCTCTTTGTATCCCAAAATAATTTATGCATGATGCAGAAGTTTTGAGAAATCATCTTTAGTTTAGATATATAGTGTTCTATATACAAGTTGATATTATTATTAGAAAATCTCCATAGGCTTAACTCTTGATTCTCATGTTAATTGCCATTTGTCCTATATCTCATTGGTGGTTAATTCTTTGTGAGGAATGCGTGCATAATGTACTCTTAAGCTTTTTGTTTTCTATAATTTGTATGTTTTAGTTTTTCTTGGGATCCTTCTCTACTGTCACTTTCTCGATGTGATCTTAAAGCTAAGATTTTGGATGATGTACTAGGGCCAGTTCATCGGACTTCGTAATACCCGTGCATAAATTCTGGAAGTGTCTTGATCCCTCATTTTCTATTGGAATGAGGTTCAAAATGCAATTTGAAGCTGAAGATGCAGCAGAAAGAAGGTACAACCTTATTGAATCTCCAACTCTTGAGTTCAAATTATTTGATTTTCAGCCTAAAGAGGAGAGCAAAGACCTACTTTACCATGTGATGAAGGCCTTAATTGATTTTTCTTGCAGACACTCAGGAGTAATAACTGGAATTAGTGATATAAATCCTGTTCGATGGCCTGGTTCAAAATGGAGATGCCTGATGGTATAGCAGCACTTGCTTATATATGATAAAATATCGTACAAGTTTCTAATTTTGAGTGTCTTTTGGTCATAAGCATATACTATTGTCAGAATAATGTTCCTGTTGACACCTAACTGTCAGGTTATTAGTAGAAAAAAGGGTTTATCTGTTAACCCTTCGCCACAGTAACTATGCATAACTCTTAATCATTCCTATTACTTTTTTAACCCTCGTCTCTATCCATCCTTGGAAGTTAAGTTGGTAAATCTTTTGTTGTATAATAGTTCCTGCCTTGCTGTTTCTAGGAAGTAATCGTTATAACTGTTCTTGCTAAAACACTATGTACTTAGGGAAGTACATATGGAAGGTCCTTGTACTTCTGAAACTGAAATATGATGTTGAGTTTGTCAACTTGTGGATCTTAGCATGATTGTTTTGGATTGCTTAGACATGGTCTTGGTGCTTTGTCATCCCTGTTAGAAAATATGTTGAAAGTCTCATTAGTTTATGATTTTTATCAGAAATTTACTAGAGTCAATCTAATATTTCTTTTTGGCTAGGGACAATCTAAATGTTCTGGCTCATTTTTTGTAGGTAAGGTGGGATGATATTGATGCCAACAGGCATAGTAGGGTTTCTCCCTGGGAAGTTGAGCCATCTGGTTCAGTTTCCGGTTCTAACAGCTTGATCTCTCCTGGTTCAAAAAGGAACCGAGTTGGATTTCCTTCAGGAAATTCTGAATTTATGGTTCCTGGTAGGTTTTTCTGCATAACTAATACTCTCTTTTGTGTCAAATGATAGTATTTGATATAGTCCGTTCTTTTAACAGATGGAATTAGAGCATCAGACTTTGGGGAGTCTTTGTGGTCCCAGGTATTGCAAGTTCAAGAAAATCTGGGTTTTAACTCTCTTTATGATGGTTCTGATAGTCCGAATATGCATTGGTCTGAAATAAGGCGTTGCATTCCTGGTTCCATTGGTTCTGATTTTTCTGCAATAGGAAATATTGGTAGAGACTCACTGGTGAGTCATGATATTTCCCGTAAAAGTGTAGGCTTTGAGGAATCTTTCCGATTCCATAAGGTCTTGCAAGGTCAAGAAATTTTTGTGTCCCCTCCATATAGAAACGGTTCAACTGCAGATGAAACTCAAGAAAATGATGCTTTTGGTCTCGCTGATGTTGGTCAGTTGTCGGGAACTAGAAGTGGATGGTCTTCCTTGATGCAGAGGTATAATACTCGTAGTCGTACACGACCATCTGCACCATCTACACAAACGTCCTCACCATCTTCAGTGTTAACGTTCCTACAAGTGAGCAATCCAATTCTGAATTTTAGTCCTATTTATAATTCTAATAACCAAAAAAGGGAACAGGGAGTTAACAAACAGAGTTCTTTTCATGCACCTGAAATATACGAGGGAAAGCTATTTCCATCTTCAGCCAGAGAACATGATTCCCGTGCGAGGGATCTTGGAAGCACAGATTTATTCGGTCATTCTATTGGTTCTGTTCAACTTGGTGATGCTCCACCTCTAGCAGCTCAACCAGTATTCAGGACTAGTCAAGAATTAGATTCCTCCTGTAAAAGTAGCTGCAGACTTTTCGGTTTCTCCTTGACTGAGGGAAGACATGATGCTAGCAAGGAAGAAGACGTGGTACAAGCAACCTCATCATTGGCCCCTGGAGCGTTTTTACCTAGTGTTAGGGAAGAGTTTCACCCAAAGCCTTCGTCGGTGATGGACACAGTTGGAAGCAATTATACTGAAGTAAGCAATCTCTATGCTGTCAGAGATATGGTCTTAGATATTGCATTGTAGACTAGTCGTGAAAGGCAGATCCACAAATGAGTTCCATAGACAGGGAAATAGAGCGTTTTACAATCAAGTTGAAAACCTGGAAGCATTAGATTCCAGAGTGCCTTTGCTGTGGATAAAGAGGTTTCATACAACTTGAAGAGTGGTTGGTTGGAAAAATGTTTCATTCTTGTGGTAAGCTTTCAAGCTGTTGGCCGACTTTCAAGGTGGTGGTGTTATTAAAATCGAGACTATGTTTTGAGTCTCGACTTCTATACTGATGAAGATGCTGCTGCAAGAAGATGCCTATAGTTGGTGAAGTGATTGTGTATTTTGATTCAATGAATCTAGCGTTATGACCTAAAATTGAAAATTTTTGTAATTATTTTATTAAACCACTTGGAGTTTATCTTAAACTGCAAGTATTAAGCTTTCTGATGGTATTCTATTCTAAAACCTAAGCTGTTCTATTCCATATTTCCACGGCTGAGTCTGACCAACCCCCACTACAGACCTGGAGATTGTCATGTTTCTTGAAGCTTTTATTCGTTTCTTACCTTGGGTTGTTTAGATACCTGTAATAAGTTGGTGAGGAAACAATGTATTGGGCCAAAACAGCCAGCAAAACCGAGTCCTGATACCTTGATCAAGGCGTAGGCCCATGCCTTTAACTCTCTTCCATGGGGGCATCATCATCTACCTGGACATCACCGTACAAAAATTGAGTGCACGCACGTTAGTAACATATTATTTGAAGACAAATCAGAAATGTTGACTTCGAGTTTAAATGCCAGAATAAGTCGGTAACTTACCGTCAAAATCTGACGGCACCCCATCCACCTACATACTAGATAAGGTCCACGAAGAGTTGACTGTCCCAAATTTTCTGTTCGAAATAAATTTCCGTTGATGTACAATAACATAACAACAAATGCCTGAAGCCCACATAGCATAAGGCTTTAAAAACCTTTAACAACAAAATAAACAATTGAAACTCAGAGTTAACACATGAAAAGGATTAGGTATGCACGCATGACCACGGACTAGCCATATGGAATGGGAACCAACTTTGTAAATCCAGGAAAAGAATTCAAAAGTCACCCTAAAACAAAACTCCGGAAATTAAAGCCCTTCACGACTCAAGCTAATGCATTGATACCCATTGTTTGCAATAAAGTGAATTGGGAGCTCCCCAGACCACAAAAATAGAGTGGTTATATATTAGCTCACACCAATCTCTCGAATACTAGAGGGCACAAAGGTGGCTAAACCCTTTGCACAAAACAAAGCCTAAGTTGCCCAAACCAGAGGCTTAAAACTGAAAAGATTCTAGCTGTTCAACTAAAAATTCTATCGAAAACGGTTATTTCCAGCTAAATATGTGTTGTAAATAGTTATCTAGGAAATAAATAAAGTTACTTTCAACTAATTCTAATTAAAAAAAATTTGATGCGAATGAACAACAGTCTGCCAAGCTTGTAGAATGATTTTTCTCGATAAATGTTCATATAGACAGGTGTGTGCGGAAGAGGATCATAAGTTTGTCCAAGTCACAAATTTGGTCCAAGGTCCTAGACGAATGAAAAACTCAGAGTTTGATTCAACTTGAAATACATACAAATTCAAGTTAGATCTAAAAATATTAAAGGGAGCAATTAAAATAGATAATTAAGATAAAAAAATAAATAAATTAAAGATTTGAATAATTAAACAGGGAAAAAATAGAATAAAGAAGAAAATACAGAACATAGATGGAAGAAGATGAAGATGACGTGTAAAAATCCTAAGCAGTCTTGGAAACCCGATGAATTCACAATCCTCTTTAAACGGCTCTAATTTCTCCTCCAAAACAGAAAACTTGGCAAGAAAAAATTTGAAGATGATCCTCACAATTAGGGGTGAGCGTTTGATCGAATCGAGTGATAAAATTTCAAGTTAATCGAGTTCTCGAGTCCTATTTTATCATTCTAACTCAATTCGAAATTTTTTCGAATCGAGTGAAATCGTTCGAGTTAAATTAAAAAAAATAAATATATCAAATAAAAATATTGTTACAGTATGACTAATTCCATGTTAGAGCACACAAATTTAAAACCATATATATTTGAAAAAAATTTCAAAGCAAAATAATTAAAAAAAAAGATACTTGAGTATGATACATTTGAATCATTAATTAGGTCCCAAAATTATTATTTTAGAAAATTTTTAAATTTTTAAATTTTTTTATATTTTTTTAGAATTTTTTAAAAATATAAAAATTTGAAATTTTTATAAATATTTTGAATTTTGAAAATTGTTTTCAATTATTTTGTAATTTTTGTTAAGAAAGATCAATTTGCTTATTTTCAAAGTTGACAGGGACCAAGATAGTAATTACACTAATCTATTATTCGAATTATTTGAGTTATTCGAATGGTTAAATTCAAGTCGATTTGAACTCGAAACTGGAATCGAGTTATTCGTGTTCACTCGAATAATTCAAATAACTTGAAATTCAATTTTTTTTTAATTTTTCGAATCGAATCGAGTTTTGCTCATCTCTGCTTGCAATCTGAAAATATTATTAAAACTATTCTAAAAGAAAACACAAAAGAAATTCTTAAAAAAAAAATTCAACTCAAAGTGAATAATGAATAAATTCATTGTTTCCAATGAAAAAATCTTTATATAGGCTAGCTAAGTAAATTCAAATAAAACTCTTAAGTATACTGAAACTTTAATTAATCTAAATAAGAAGTTTAACGTAAAACTCCTAAATAACTTAAAATATTTAAAAATTATCCAAAATTCGAAATAAATAAATAATAAATTAATAAAAATTAATAAATACAATATTGAGCTCATATATAATAAAAATTAAGCCTAATGCTCGAATCGAATATGATTTAAACTCGAATAAAAAGTTCGAAACTCGTAATTTCTGAAATATTTTTGTCCAAAAATTCTGCTCGCACAGTCTTTACTAATACAATTATAACTTGAGCTCTCGAATTCAAATCTAGTGATTCAAAGTGCATTTTGAAGTTAAGAGATAGTTCTTCCAACACTATGTAGACATCTAAGCCCATAAATTTCTGGATCCCATCCAAAAATTCGTCGCATGTTGACTAATCTTTTCAGCTTGAAAATTGGCAGCTTGGTTGGATTGACTTTCATGAATTTCATTCATTCTGTGCATGTATCATTCCCCATTTCCTCAAAAAGATTCATCCTTACATATTGTCTTTGATCAAATCTTGATTTGATTTGTTTGGCCTTTGACCTTGTTATTGGACCTTGAGGTAGTGTAAACTCATCACATCCATGGGCCTTGAGACTCACATCATTACCCCTTTTCTCAAGAAGATTCGTCTTCGAGTCTTTAGCTGTAGAATAAGAAAAAGGATTTGAATTAATAACAATAAAAGCAATCAAATATTTACCTACGTTTTCCGATACACCAAAATATCTTTAGGATCAAATACATGATTTTGATCTACCAAATCAGTATGGATCAAATACCTCTCCTTCAAAAACAAATAATTAACACTAGACAAAGAAATGTAAGTTATATGAGTGTTCAAGTAAAAAATAACCTGTAACTTTCTTTGAATATGCATGGTCATCCATAAAAAATTTTAATGATAAGTCAAGAATTTCACATAATAATAAAAATCAAGAAGGTTAAGATTATTATGTAAAAAATCATCGTTAAAGTCTAAGGTAGAAAATATTGTTGCAAGATCAAATGCATAAGGTTTTTTAATAAACCTATCAAATGCAAAAAAAGTACCATTTACAAACCTAGATAAACCCATAAAATCAATTGAATTTTCAGACCAAGGTTTAATGAAACTTGACCAACGAGAAAGCATGTCGTAAGGAAATATTTTACAAACAAAATCAGTAACATACTGGCCGCCTTCAAACGTGTGAACATTTAGAGTTAAAATCGTGCAAATAAATATATATAAATCAAGTGCGGTATGATACGATCCCGAGTTGCAGAAGTATTTCGGGTCGTAGTTGTGCCCGATCGTTAAATCTGAGAAGTATCGTTCTTACTTGAAGTGGTAGGATATTCGGCTAAGTTGTAGCTTCCACAATGGTTGCAATTTGGTTCAAGGGTTTATGAGTCAATTGGATAATGGTTCGGTTAGAAAATAAAAATAAGTAAGGCAAGAGGAAGGCTAGGATGGATAGGAAACTTAAGGACAAGAATGAACCAATACTATGTAAAGTATTGACCTGAGACTTATACGTCACTTAAGATGCTGGAAAGAACCTTGACCCGCTAACTATGAAGAGTTAGGAACCAAAGGTATCAATGGTTGAACGCCACACTCGGGATTGAGTGATAAGTTCAAAGAAGCAAGAAAGACACCACTAGCAAGCTAGATAAGTCTACTTGAGTCTTAACGAATTTAGAGAGTTGAATAAACTCACAAAATGAATTAAAATTCATAAAAATGTCAAGGTATATTGTCTAACCCGAAAATGTTCACAAAACAAGCTATTTATAGCTAAATAAAATGTCTAGCCGAATAGGCACTTAGGGAGCTGAATGGGCAGCAAATATTCAGATTAAATGTGCTGAAGCTTCTTAGAAAATTCCAAGCAATTTCCTTGAGCCTTCCTTGCATTGGGGACGCCATTAGACAAGGCCTTTGCTATTTCCAATCATTTTAAATTAAATGGAATCAAGTAGGAAGCTGAAATGAGCTGAATGGCCTTAATTAGGTTCGGCCAAAATGATTGAATTAGCTGCCTTGATTTTTGGAAAGTCTTGAACTTAAATGAGCAGGTTGGAGTACTCAACAGCCTTTGGGTGGGAACAAAGGGAATTGGACGGCCTATATGTGTGAATGCCCAAGCCGAATGGTCATTTATATGTGAAAGAGATGTCCAGCTTGTGAGAACGTTTTTAAAGTTGCTTGGAGAGCTCAATGGCCAGTTTGGACAAGAGCAAACACCAGCTTCCTTTGGCTTTTGCAATGACCGAGTGGTTGCTTAGGGAATGGCAACCATCAGCTCAACCTCTTAATTGCCGTCCATGCACATGGTTGCACAAATTAATCCAGCAAATTGAATGAGCACAAGACATGTTAAATTCGGCAGCAACTAGACACATTAAATTGGAACATGTGATTAATTTGCCTAAGCTAAGACACATTAAAAACAAATAATAACTAAGACACAAATTAAATTCAACAGCAGCTAAGACAAATTAATTAAATCATGAAATTAATTTGTCTCAACTTTAGACACATTGAAACACTTCTAATTTTAACATGTTCAGATTAAGACATATTTATTAACACTCATTTATTAACTTAAGCTAAGCTAACTAAATTAACTAAACACATTAATTTATGAGCTGAAACTAAATTAATTGACTTAGCTAAAGCATGAAATTATTCCAGCAACTAAAACGAATAAATTTAAAAGGATAAAATTGAGCTCAATAAGCTAGAATCGAGCTGAATTGAGCTCCATTGAGCTAGAATCGAACTAAGTCAGCTTGCAAGAGTTTGCAAGCCACATTTGGTGAGCTGGTCCAAGGGCGTTCTCGGGCGTGGCCGTATCACGGTATCTCTAACACCCCTTAGCCCATCAAGAAATGTGGCATATAATGCTTAGCCAGACAAGTCGTCGAACGGGCTGAGGTATTATCGGCAGATTCAAACTTTACAATTTGACTTAATTTTTTTTTTGAAAAACAATTATGAATATTTCTCTTAGTTAAAAACTATTCTTTTTCTTTCATTTTGTAACGCATTAATTTAAAGAAAATCATAGGAATTATGAAAGACAATCTATTATTCATCCACAACCTAGCTGTGGCGTATACATATAAAGGATAAATTCATAAACAACAAATCCATGAAGTTAGGCGCATACATCCAGAGAAAATGGGCCATTCTTTAAAACATAAATAATACAAACGAAGATAATATTTATATAAGTTGATTACAAAATGGATCTATACGCCACTTGCCCCAAAATAGCCAAACCATGCATGATACAAAAATAAACAAGTGGCTCACTCACAACCGCAACTCTAGTGCAGTCCCTTTCAACAAAATCTTCTTGTACTATCAAAACGCCTGAGAAGGAAAACTAATGGAGTAAGTTCAAATGAAATTAGTGAGATCCAAAAATAGACTAAAATAATTTACAAGAATACCGTTAATCAACAGGCACCGTTACCCATAAAAAAAATCAAACCTTTTCATCAAAACTCTGTCACACAGACACAATACGCCAATTGTCATATACAGTACCCAGACAGACACATTCCACTAACTTAAACACATTACATGGGCAACCACTATTTGCCAAATTAAACACACCTTCCACAAGCATGCATGTTTACAAATAACCCATCCTTGTGCCAGCTTCAGACCCATATTTCAGAATGTAAGTTGTCTTTCTCGCAATGTAAACGTTATTTACAGTGCCACTTATCTTCATTTTGAAATTTAGACGATCAATGAGCTAATATTTGCTTGTCAAAATTTTGCTATGCATGCAAAATATAAAGAACATAAATACAAAAGACATAATAGTGAAATGTGAAATTAACTTTATTTATTTATTCATCATTTAAATAAATAGAAAACAAATATATGTTTACTATAATATGGACACATTTCCCAACAATCTCCCACTTTCCCTAGTGAAGTAAATGTGTCATGTTTTGCATTCCCATATCCTCGACGTGTTTATTAAAACTCTTAGTTACAAGAGTCTTAGTAAATGGATCCACAAGGTTACTTTCAGAAGCTACTTTCATCACATCTACAATTCCTTCGGCTACTACCTCTCGTATCAAGTAATACTTTCGATCAATGTGTTTTGTCTTCTTGTGACTTCTCATTTCCTTGGTATTTGCTATTGCAACACTATTATCACAATACAATGTTATAGCTTTTTTCATACCAGGAATAATCTTCAAGTTTGATTAAGAACTTTCGAAACCATATTGCTTGTTTTGTTGCCTTAGAAGCAGCCACATACTCGACCTCTATAGTAGAGTCAATAGTGCAAGTTTGTTTTACACTGCCCCATACTATGACTCCACGGCCTAGAACAAATACATTTCTCATAGTTAATTTCCTTGAATCTTTGCAGGTTTGGAAGTCTGAGTCTGTGTATCCAACAAGAGTAAGGTCCTCCCCAGAATACACAAGTATATAATCCCTGGTTCTTTTAAGATACCTTAATATATGCTTTACAGCTTGTCAATGCCTGAGACATAAATTCGCATCATATCACATACATAAGGCTTCCAACTGTTGAAGCATATGGAACCTTACTCATATGCTCTCTTTCTTCCGCTGTCTTAGGACAATCATCTAAAGAAAGATGAAAACCTGATGTAGTTGGCTGAATGCCTGGCTTCACATCGGTCATTGCAAAATGTTCCAGTACCTTCTCAATGTATGAAGCTTGAGATAGAGCTATCGTTTTATTCTTTCGATCTCCAACGATTCGAATTCCAAGAATATAACTAGCTTTGTAACACCCCAAACCCGGCCCAAACATTACGACCGAATTTGGTTTGCTACAGAGAAAAGATTTTGAAAATCATTTTAAAACCGATTTTGAAATTAATCGAATGCCTTTAATTTAAATTTTCTTTGTTAAAAACCAAACTTAAGATATTTGCATAGTCGAGTTGTTTACAAATTTCGAATGTACCCGATGGTACTTTAAAACATTTTGCGTTTAATTTGAGAAAACATGTGCATCCGTTTTAACATCATCAAATAGTTTAAACAAAACATGCAGCAATAATAATATAATCCTAGGAGGCCTTATTACAAATAAGCAGCATAAACCAAAAGGAAAGATAAATAAAATCCAAAATTCATTTATTAAAAAAAAATCTCCACCGCATGGCCACCTCGAGTCCATCCAGGCTCCTCATCCATGGTCTACGAATCACTGAAAAATTAAAGGAGAAGGTGAGTCACCAAGACTCAATGTGTAACCCTTCCCCAATTTAATGCAATCACATACACAAATTATAACCAATTAACATGCATAAGTTTAAATGCACCCAACCTAACCATCCATACGCCTTTTTCTACCCCTTGTGGTACCAAACCCTTTGGTGGTGCTAAACCACCGGTGACGTATAGTCACAAATGTGATACCAAATCTTTGGAGATACCAAATCTCGGTGTCAGAAGACACAATTGTGTTACTAAAACACTGGTGACCGAAGTCACAAATAGATGATGGGGCCAACCCATCGTGTGATACCAAATCACCTGGCGAGACAATCCCATATCTCAAAGTGGGGCCAACCCACGGTGGAATTAACCACGGGGACAAGTCGCTATGAGGTGCCAAACCTCCGGAGGTACCAAACCTCACGGTGACCGTAGTCACGATGTGTTACCAAAACTTGGTGTCCGCGACGACACGAATATCACTGCCCCTCTCTCTCATCAACCCATAACAATCATTTTTATATGCATGTACCACAAATCATGTTGATAGATTTATTTAACAACATCCAATCGATTTATCATAAGCCATATATCAAATAATACACATACCAAATGTGTCATGCTTCCCAAAAGCATCAAATAATAATCACATAGTAATAAGAACTTACCCAAATCCTTGTTAATACCATGAAGGTATTTCATCCATGTCTACACAAAACGTTAGGCATAACATAACACTTAGCATATTAAAAGTTATAAGATGTGTATGTATACACACCTTTCACCAACGCAAGAAATAACTCCGAATCCGATTTACCACTAGATCCTTGTCCTACAATCGCCAACACTTAAAATATAAACAAAGGCCATTCGGCCATAACACTAAATCCAAAGAGTTATCGCTTCAAAATACCAATCTTACCTAAAAGCTTACCCAAGACGATCGATGAATATACGAGGCTTAGAAAGATTGTTTCCACGTCCGTAGAGCCCTTTTCCAAAATCAATTGAAGAAAAACTAAGAGAGTTTCCCCTTGAATATTCGGCCAAATATAATACTAAAAAGAAGGATATGAGAGTTTGGTTATGGTGAAATGAACAAGAAAATATAGAAATCGAATGGTAATGGATGTTTAAACTATGAGTGAATGAAAAAGAAATGGAGTTTGAGATGGTTAAAGATTCGGCCAAGAGAGAGGATGGGAGAAAATGTGGTTGAACAAAAGTCAAATGAAGAAAAGAGAGATGTGAGAGAGAGATTTTGCCAACACCTATATTGCCTAAAAGAAATGTGTACTCAATGCCCAAAATCAAATGTTGTTTTGGTTTCAAAAGAGCAAATGAAAGAAAAGGGAAATGGTATGGTTTGGTTCAACAAAAGATGCTAAAATCAAAAGCAAAAGTGCACCAAAATGCACAATACACATTCGGCCAAAGAGAGTTTTTGGAGAGGGAAAACAAAAATGCCAAAAGATGATCAAAGGAGAAATTGGCCAACTATTTCTTTCCCCAAGCTACCTATCAAAATTCGGTCACCCCTAGCCATACATGCCGTCCACATTCATCCACTAAAGGCTTAGGAAACTTTCCAAAACATCCTCCATCCTTCATGCCTTTTGTCCCCTCATCATACCATAACTTCAAGATTCTTATCCCTACTATCAAGCTTTCCTTAATCATATATTCAACTTACCAAAAGAAATAGTCCAACCTATCATAAATAAGTTTGACCGTCCATCAAAGCAAGGATATAAAAATAACCTTCAAATTGCTAAACATGCTACTCGAACCTCTAACCTCAAGCCAAACTCCATGCGCCATTACCAACTTGCCATGCACTCATCTTGTGTCACTTATTGCTACTTAAATTAACTTAAGTGCTAAGCTCATTTAATCCTCTTCTTTAAAGAAGCCATACTAAGAATTATTCTACTAAACCGAGCTTACTCAAGACCCCTAATTAAGCCTTATATCATCACGCATAATATCACAGAAATTCAAATACAAGAAAAATAATTCAATCACAAATAACCCCTATTTTGGGATGTTACAAGCTTCACCCAAGTCCTTCATGGTAAACTATTGAGCTAACCACAGTTTAACCGATGACAATTCTCCTACATCATTTCTGATAAGTAGAATATCATCAACATACAAATTGAGGAATACCACCTTTTTTTCCTTTATACGCTTATAAACACAAGGTTTATCAACGTTTTGCTCAAATCCAAAATTCTTAATCGTTTCATCAAATATTTTATTCCATGAGCGGGACGCCTACTTAAGTCCATAAATGGATCTTAGCAGTTTGCAAACTTTTTACTTCTTTCCTTTGACAACATAGCTAGTGGGTTGAGCCATGTAAATAGTCTCAGCAAGAAAGCCATTCAAGAATGCTGTCTTGACATCCATTTGTTAGATCTCATAATCGAGAGCAGTGGCAATGGATAAGAGTATGCAGATAGACTTGAGCATGGCTACCGGAGAAAAGGTCTCATCATAATCGATGCCTTCTTTTTTTGTGTAGTCTTTCCCTACAAGTCCAGCTTTGTGTGTTTCTATTTTCCCTTCCGCATTTCTCTTCTTCTTATAGATCCACTTACACCCTATGGGTTTAATCCCAACTGGTAAGTCTACAAGTTCCCACACCATATTGGATTTCATAGAATCCATCTCGACATCCACGGCCTATTTCCAGAGCTTGGAATCAACATCCTGCATAGCCTCCTTGTAAGTGAGTGGATCATCATCATCATGACTGGCTTCCATATTATAAACTCTCCCACTAAGATGGATTCCCCTATGTTGTTGATCATTTGTAGGTTTTTCTACAGTTTTCTCGAGAATATAACCAGTGATTGTTCTACCGCTCCCGAAAGTTACTCGAGTACCACTTTACTTCGAGGCTGAAAGTTATACATGTAGCTTTCCTCGAGGAAAGTAGCATGAGTAGAAACTTTAATCGTATTATCTTTCAGATTGTAGAATAATCCTCTTTTTGTTCCTTTTGGATATCTTACAAAGATGCACTGTAACACCCATCACCCGTATTCAACGCAGGAATAGGGTTACGAAGCATTACCGGACTTACAACACATTTGTACATACTTTTCACATACATTTAATCAATTCATAAAATCATCATTCAATCTCAATCAATTTGTCCCTAATACGAGCCTACGAGGCCCTAAACATACATTGGGAGTGGTTTGGGACTAAACTGATAACTTAAGAAACTTTCACGAACTTTGAAATTTTTTCTCAAAACAGGGGATACACGCCCGTGTGGTCAGGCCGTGTGGCCAGACACGCCCGTGTCATAGGCCGTGTGGACATTCGAAATGGGAGCACATGGCCGTGTCCCTGCCCGTGTCCGACCCCGTGTAACTCTCTGACTTGGGTCACACGGTCAATACACATGCCCGTGTGGCTAGCCCGTGTGCACTAAAAATGGCCATACACGCCCGTATACCATGCCGTGTGCTATGCCGTGCCAAACCTGTAGGGTATACTGACTTATACCACACGGCCAAGTCACACGCCCGTGTGTGAGGCCGTGTGGAGTATACTGACTTGATTTCAATTTTGACACTAGGGGACACACGGCCGTGTAACATAACCGTGTGTCACATACGGCTGAGACACACACCCGTGTCTATGCCCGTGTGGACAAAAATAGGCTATTTACCAAGCCAATTTGCCACCCCAAACTTAGGCACACCTACACAACCATATGGCACAAAACATAACATCAATAGGCATATAATTCAACTCCAAACCAATGCATGATTTATACCATTTCTAACACCAACTAATACAAAACATAATACCACATTATGCCAACTAAATTCATACCATTCCATATCTTCTCAAATCATCAAAATGACCATTAACAAATATGCATTATTTGGCCTAATTTCACAAGCATACCAATATCCACAATTCAACCATTTGAACACCTATAACATCTATAACCATCAAGCATCACCCAACCATCATACCATTCATATCACAAAGTATAAACACATATATCAATACATGATTCAACCATACCAAAATAACCCCAAATAAGCCATTACTCAAGGCTATATATATACAAACCAAAACATGTAAATTTACAAGCCAATTCAATTGGCCAAAATAATTATCAAGTCATAACCAAAATGACCAAAGTCCCTATACATGCCATATACTTAAAATACCAAGTTCATAGGTACCGAATGAAAGGTGGATAGTGTAAAACGATCTCCGACGATCCTCAAATGCGAGCTAGCTTTGATAACACTACAAAATATGGAAAAAAACGAACACAGTAAGCTTTATAGCTTAGTAAGCTCGTATGAAATAAACTTAACTAATCATAAATACACAAATCATCAATTTAAACTTGTTAGCTTGTAATTCATAAATACTAACAAACCTACCACATGCTTAATTATATGCTTATATGCAAACTTCATAACTTCTTCGATTTTAAGCTCGTATGATTCATATACATACCTGAACCAATCCGTAACAAACTCATACCCAAACGGAATGATGTCGAATACCCGAATTCTCACACACTAAGTGGCAATACATAGACGAAGCTATTTTAATCTCGCACACTAAGTGCCATACATAGCCGAAGCTATCTCGAATCGAACACTAAGTGCCATACATAGCCGAAGCTATCTTGAATCGCACACTAAGTGCCATACATAGCCGAAGCTATCTTGAATCGCACACTAAGTGCCATACATAGCTGAATTGTCGTCAAACATGACTGTGGTCTCATATATACAATTTATGCAACATCAAAGAATTTAAAGCATAATTATAACAATGCTTATTATATACAAACTTACCTCGGATGTGAAAACGATGAAATAAGTCGATTAGTCGATAACTTTAGTTTTCCCCCGATCTTGATCCGAATTCTGCTTTTCTTGATCTAAATATATTCAAAATTAACTTTTTTAATCATCTATTTATTCAATTCAATCCAAAATATATATTTGGGCTAATTTACACATTAGCCCCTAAACTTTCACATTTTTACAATTTAGTCCTTATTACAAAAAATCACAAATGAATGAAATTTCAAATATACCCATGGTAGCCGAATTACTATTATGCCCCTAGCAGCCCATATTTTCATTTATTCACACATTTAACCACACATTTTCACATTTTCACAAATAAATCCCTATTTTGCATTTTTACTCAAAATCACTTTACAAAATTTGTTTAACTATTAACAGACATTCAAAATCTATCATCAATCATCAAAAATCATACATATTCATCAATGGCAACATTCAAAATCTTTAACAGTTTTTCAAATTAGTCCCTGGGCTAGCTAGTACTAGCTGCAACGATCTTAAAAACATAGAAATCATTAAAAACGAGACAAAAATCGTACCTTAATTGCCCAAAATAGCTTGGCCGAATGAACCCTAAAGAAAAAGACTTTTCTTCTCTTCAATTTTTGGCTATGGTGAGAAAGATGGACAAATATTTGCTTTTGTTTTGTTTTAATTAACCTTATAAATAAATTACTAAATTAACCTTATTATAAAACCATTTAAACACCTTAATATATGTCCATAAATGTCCACTCATGCCATTAATGGTCTAATTACAACATAATGACCTTTACTTTAAGGTTTTATAGATATTTAATACTTTTGGCTAATAGAACTCCACTTTTGCACTTACGCGATTTAGTCTTTTTTATCAAATTGACCAATCAAACGATAAAATTTCTTAACGAAATTTTCACACAATAATTCAATCATACCGTAAACATTAAAATAATAGTAAAATAAATATTTTGACTTCGAATTTGTGGTCCCGAAACCACTGTTATGATTTGACTAAAAACGGGCTGTTACATGCACAATTCTGTCCGTGTATCCAACTTCTTTGCATCCTTATCCAGAACGTGTGTTGGACAACCCCATATTCTAAAGTGATTTAGAGCGGGTTTCTTTCCATGCTACAATTCATAAGGTGTCTTACATGAAGACTTGGTTGACATATAATTCAGAATATAGCAATTCGTTTGTATTGCATATCCCTAGAAAGAAGTAGGAAGTTGTGAATAGTTTAACATTGAACGAACCATGTCAAGCAAGGTTCTATTCCTTCTCTTAGCTATGCCATTCTGCTGTGGAGTGTTTTACATAGTCAATTAGGACAAAACCCTATTCTTTATGAGGCATCCTAAGAACTGATCAAACAAATATTCCCCACCTCGGTCAGACCGAAGATTCTTTATGGATAAATCTAATTGCTTTTCCACTTTTGCACAAAACTCTCAAAATTTATCAAAGGTTTTGATTTTACGGTGCATTAGATACATATATCCATATCGAGAATAGTCATCGATAAAAGTCACATAATAATCGTAACTTCTTTGGGCACTGATGCTCATGGGACCACATACATCAGTGTGCACAAGTTCTAAAGGTTGGTTGGCCCTTGTACCTTTCGCATTAAAAGACCTCTTAGTCATTTTACCTTTTGAGCAAGATTCACTTTGTGGAAGACTAACTTCTTAAAGCATACTTAAGGGATCATCTTTCACGAGTCTAGTGATTCTTTCTTGGTTAATAGGACCAAGTCTTAAATGCCATAGGTACCCCTCATTAGAGTTCGAAGTTTTAAGCTTTTTATTCAATATTTCAGTCTGAAGTATCGAGTAGTTATTTGGTTTGAGAAAGTAGAGATTTTTTTCTATCCATCCATTACAGATTAAAAAATGATTTCTATGAATAACAATCCCTTTATTGAATGTCACTGTATAACTGTCATAAAATAAACATGCTACAAAAATTGAATTCCTCTTAGAATAAGGTACACAAAACACATTCTTTAAAGTAATCTTCCTAAATTTATCGAAGTGTAAAATAACTTCTCCCACTGCTTCGGCTGAAACGTAGCCCCCATCTCCGGTCTGCAATGAGAGGCTCCTGTCACACAGACTTCTCGTTTCGCTGAACCCCTATAAAGAAACACACACATGTTTAGTGGCTCCAGAATCAATAACCCAATTGTCAATTGATTCTTCCACTAAGCAAGCTTCAACCATAAAGTATTCCATACCTTTGCCCATTTCGGCTAGGTAATCCAAATACTCCTTGCAGTTTGATTTGAAATGCCCTTTCTTGTTGCAAAAGAAACATTTGATCTTTTTAGGATCTTTTGACTTATTAGCCTTCTTCCTATCCACCGATAACTCTTGAAAAGAGTTATATTTCAGGCTTCTAAACTGAAGTATTTGCTTGTAATTAAGAAAATATGTTTGTATCTTAGACTTATTACTAGAGCATTACATACTAAAGCTTGGATTTTGTTTTAACTGTAAATTTATGTTACTTTTAATTGTTGGAAAGAGGTTTGGTAGTCTTTGGTAGTAGGTGCAGGTAAGATAAAAGAGGCAAGAAGAGGAAACGAGAATGAAGGAGTTGAAACATTACCATGGAAAATGGTAGGATAGATTGCCAACAAAAATGTCATGGCAATTCCAGGAAGATGATGCAACACTCAATCCACGTCACTCTCAGCCAACTATACGTGTACCAGATAAATCACCCTGAAAAAAATGATCAAAATATGTGTGCTGAGAGGGACATATATACCCTATAAAAGGAGGAGAGAGAAGAGAAGAAGGACACTCAGATAGTGAGGAGAAAAGAAAAGAAGGAGAGCGGTTTCTCTCTCTACAACAGAATCCTGTGGAGAAATTGCATGGCAAATTTTGTGATCTGTATAGGTGAAGAAAGTTAGTGTGGTTATCATTTGTGAGTCTTATAGACATACACAAACTTAGGTAATAACTAAAGTCTGGCTTTCGAAAGAAGTAGATTGTAGTAGTAATTCTCTAGGTAGTAGTTAGTCAAAATTTTGTCATGGCATTATTATGTTATGAAAATATTCCTTGTGTAATTCCAACCTTTATGATTCAACAACAGAAATACTCTCTACTTATTCTTTGTGGACATTTAGATTGTTTTGTCATTTTTTCAGTTATAATTGATATTATTAGTTCATTCATTAATTCCCTTCATCAATTTATACTCTATTTCTTTTGCACAGTTTAATTAGTTAAATCTACAATAAAACTTTACCAATTGTAATCAATTTTTGATCCTTGTGGAGACGATACTCACTCATCATTATATTACTTGAATCGACGTGTACACTTGCACATTTGTACTACATATTTACACGCAACAAGTTTTTGGTGCCGTTGCTGGGGATCAAAATATTGGTGAAAATTAGTTTGTTATTATATGTTTAGTTTCTGTTAGTTTAGTTTAATTAGTTGTTTTGATTTTTCTTTTTCAAGTCTGTGCTAGTGCATGCATAGAAATATTTTGGATAATACAAAGTACAATTTTGATCCTAAGATTGAGAGAACCTTAAGGCAAAGGAGAAAAGAGTTGCGAGAAATGGAAAGAATTAGAAATGGTCTAGGTAAAGAAGATCCAGTACCTCAGAATGGAAGGGATGCTAATATTCCTTGGATTGTAAATGATAGAGACAGACCCATCAGAGAACATGTAGTGCCAATCTTAGATGATCTAAATCCAGGACTTGTTAGGCCACACATTCAGGCTCAAAAATTTGAATTAAATCTAGTGATGTTTCAAATGTTGCAAATTGTAGGGTTGTTCAGTGGATTGCCTATGGTAGATCCACAACTCCACTTACAAATTTTTCTAGAAGTCTGCGATTCATTCAAGAAGCATGTGTTCCTGAAGATGCCCTACGACTGAAGTTATTCCCTTACTCATTGCGAGATCGTGCTAGAGCATGGTTAAATGCATTGTTGTCAGGTACGATGGCATCATGGAATGAACTATGTCAGAAGCTTCTACTAAGATATAATCCTCCTAATATGAATGCCAAGTTGAGGAATGGAATTACATCGTTTAGGCAATTAGAGGATGAAACATTATATGAAGCATATGAGCGATTCAAGGAGCTACTGAGAAAATGCCCAATGCATGGTTTCCAACATTGAATGCAAATGGAAATGTTTTACAATGGATTGAATGCTTATAAAAGAATACTTGTCGACACATCTGCCAATGGGATTATAATCGATAAATCATACAACGAGGATTATGAAATTCTAGAAAGGATAGCAAATAATGATTATCAATGCCCCACTACCAGAGTTGGAACTGGCAGAAGAGTTGCAGGAGGAATGGAGCATGATGCAATTACATCTCTAATAGCCCAGGTATCGTCTTTAACAAATATGATTAAAACACTGAAAAGGCCATCTGTAGTGCAGGAAATGAAAGCAACAGAGTTGGCATGTGTTTACTGTGAGAAGATCATGTTTTTGATGAATGCCCATCGAACCCAGCCTCAATTTATTACATGGGGAATTTTAATAACAACAACAACAACCCATACTCCAACACATATAATCCGGGGTAGAAACAACATCCTAATTTTAGTTGGAGTAATCAAGGGGTGGGAACTGCCAGTAATGCAATTTGACAGAATGCTGCGAGTGTACCACCTGGGTACAATCCACGACAAAATGCCCAGTAAAATTCAACTTCAAGTTCTTCATCTATGGAAGCTTTATTGAAAGAGTATCTGGCCAAGAATGATGCTATCATTCAGAGCCAAGCTGCATCTTTAAGAGCTTTGGAAAATAAAGTAGGGTAAATTGCCACTGCATTGAATTCTAGACAACATGGAGCATTGTCGAGTGACACTTAGAGTTCTTGATCCCAAGGGAAGAAACAGTGCAAAGCCATTACACTTCGAAGTAGTACTCAGCTACTAGGAGTTGTGAATGGCACCATTACTAAAGAAGGAATTTCAACTTTTGCAAATGAAAAGAATTCAGAATTAGTAGGGAGCAAGTTAGAAAGGAAAAGAGCAACCAGAAAAATGCTGAAGCAGATGCAACTTGTATTATTGATAAAAATGCCACGACAAAATAATTTAGTGAAATGGAAGGAAGGCCACCGTCACCTTTTCCTCAGCGGTTCCAAAAATCAAAGCAAGATGTTCAATTCAAGAAATTTCTAGAGGTCCTAAAACAATTACATATTAATATACCATTTGTGGAATCATTGGAGAAAATGCTTAAGTACGTGAAGTTCATGAAAGATATTTTATCAAAGAAGCGAAGGTTAGGGGAATTTGAAACTGTTGCTCTCACTGAAGTATGCACAACAATGCTCATAAACAAATTGGCACCAAAATTGAAGGATCTAGGGAGTTTTACTATACCTTGCTCTATTGGCAATCATTATTGATAAACTGTAATTTATACATATTTTAATCCCACATTTAGCATGCTTTTTGGATGATTTAACCTTTGAATTGTGGAATTCGATGCTCCTAATCCCTTAATTTCATTTTTTATACTTAGGAAAGCATAGGAGGATGAAAAGAATGAGAAACGGGCTAAAAACAGACCAAATGGGCCAAAGTAGGAAATCAACACGACCTGGAGGTAGCCACACGGCCGTGGCCCCTTTAGTAGGCTCAACCACGGCCTGAATTCGATTCACATGGGTGTGTTGCACGAGTGTGTCCCTGCCGTGACAAAGAGGAATTCCATTCGGAATAGGGTACTTAGAGGCAAAGAAAGACATTTCAAAAGCCTATATAAACACCCTAAAGGCCAACCTTGAGGGGGGCGTCCAGCTAGGCCAATGAGCCGCGCCAGAGAGGTCAGAATTGTGGGATTTACTCGAAGAAAGCCAGTTGATTCATCTCAAGAAGCCGAAATCATACTCAATACGGAGGATCTCTCCTTCAATTCCTTCAGGGGGTTTTAGGGTTTTCTTATGTTTTGTTTTATCTTTGCTTCTGAGATGTATTCTTTTATGATTATGAACTAAACCCCTCAGATACCTGAGGGGGATGAAACCTAAGACGGATCTTGTTATTGTTTTCTGAACTATATGATAAATACTTGATTTGTTCTTAATTATGTGTTCTTAATTCTTGTTTTGATATTTCAGGATATTGATTCAAGTATTGATGTGCTTTAAAGGAGGAGGAATAAACCCCTGTCTAAGAGTAGATCTAGCATAATTAAGCGGAGTTGATCGCAACCCTAGAGATAGGATGATTTAAAATCGCGATTAGGGTCAAACCTAATATGGGAGTCCATAGATCGAGTTAATGTAACCTTAGGGGTTTTAATTAGAAAGAGATTTCAATTAATCAACCTAGGGTTAGACGTTAGTAGCCTCGAGAGAGGTATTAATATAAATTAGGGAATCCTACAGATCAGGTCAAGTGAATAAATCATCTGGTTTAGAGTTAAATAACAAGTGAAGTCTAGGTGGATTCCTCCTTTGGTATTGTCTTAATCAATTGGTTTTTCTCACAAGTATTTTCCCCGATTCATTCTCTGTGTCTTAGCGTCTTTAGCTTAGTAGTTAGTTAATTTTAGATTAAACAACAAATCCCTTAATTCTTAGGCTAAACAATAAGAAGAAAGTCAGTATTAGTACTTTTGGTTCCTTTGGGTTCGACAATCCAGTCTTGCCACTAAGCTATACTACTGTTCGATAGGTGCGCTTGCCTCAATCGTGGTAATAGTTAGTTTCTAGGCTAGATCATTCATTATATAAATATTAAGACTATCGACACACACGATCAAGTTTTTGGCTCCGTTGCCGGGGAACCAAAATATTAAGAACTCTCAATTTTTATTACTTTAGCCATTTTTTTTTTATTTTTGCGATTTACTTTTATTTTGATTTTAACTTTGCTAATTTTTCTTCTTTTATTTGTTCCTAGCAGGTACCTCTAGTTTATGACTAGAAGGAACCCGACAGGACCCTTAATCTACGACAGTGATATTGAAGGAACCGTTCGCAGAAACCGTAGAGAAATAAGGCGAAGCTTAAATTACATAGAAGAAGAGCAAGAGGACGATACTAATAACACGAAAGAGATGGATGATCACCAGAATAAATCACTCCCTCCTGTGGTTGCCAAAAATCCTCCTTCTCGAACTATGTATGATTATGCTAAACCCAATTTAACAGGAACTGAGTCAAGTATTGTTAGACCTGCTATTGCTGCAAATAATTTTGAACTGAAACCTAACACAATACAGATGATACAACAGTTTGGTCAGTTTGATGGTTTGCAGGATGAGGATCCTAACACACACTTAGCAAATTTCCTAGAATTTTGCGATACCTTCAAAATAAATGGCGTTTCTGATGATGCCATCCGTCTTCAGTTGTTTCCTTTTTCTTTGAGGAATAAAGCCAAACAGTGGTTGAATTCTCTTCCACGAGGATCAATCACTATATGGGAGCAAATAACCGAAAATTTTTTATTAAAATATTTTTCGTGGGCTAAAACGGCTAAGTTGAGGAATGATATCTGTTCTTTTGTGCAGATGGATTTAGAGACACTTTATGATGCATGGGAGAGATACAAAGATCTATTGAGAATGTGCCCACACCATGGATTACCCTTGTGGCTACAGGTCCAAACCTTTTACAATGGTGTAATCCCTTCAACTGAGCGATTGATTGATTCAGCCCGCCGTGAGCATTGAACAACAAAACTCTTGAAGTGGCCTACGAGTTTATAGAAGAGATGTCACTGAATAACTATCAGTGGCAAGTCACGAGGACAAGGCCAACAAAAACAGCCGGAGTTTTAAACCTCGACGCAGTAACCATGCTATCAAATCAGGTAGAAATGTTAAACAAAAAGATTGATGGTTTGTGTTCTTCGCAGGTACATCCGGTAATGCAGTGCAAAACAAGTGGAGGTGTGGCGAATCTTGAGTACCCACCCTACGGACATGGCATAGAAGGCGAACAAATGAACTATGTGGGTAACAATTTTAGATCTCAAAATAACCCCTATAGTAACAATTATAATCCAAGTTGGAGGAACCACCCCAATTTTCATGGGGTGGTCAAGGAAATCAGAGACCACAACCCCCTTCAAACTTCCAACAACAGCCCTACCCACAGGAAAAGAAGCCAAACCATGAGGAGATGCTGACAAAATTCATAGCGGTGTCAGAAACACGTTTCCAAAACACCGAGACAACACTTAAAAATCAACAAGCATCGATTCAAGGGATCGAGAACAAGTTAGGGAAACTTGCTAAGCTGATCTTCGAACGACCGCAAGGAAGCCTACCAAGCAACACTGAGACTAACCCAAAGGAGTAAATTCAAGCCATAACAACTCATGATAGTGTAGGGTTAGATGAGCCCAATTTAAGGCAAGATAAAGTGGTAGAAGAAGGTAAAGCTGAGGAAAGTCAAGATAAGCCAAAACCGGTAATTAAAGAGTACCAACCTCGTGTGCCATATCCCGATGCGATGAAGAAAGACAACACAGACGAACAATTCAGTAAATTTCTTAAACTTTTAAAAAAATTACATATTAACTTACCGTTTCTTGAAGCTCTTTCGCAGATGCCAGATTCAAGGAAATTTTTAAAAGAGCTTTTGACAAACAAACGGAAATTAGACGAAGCATCGCACATGGAACTAAACGCAGTGTGCTAAGCAATTTTGCAAAATAGACTACCATGAAAATTAAAAGATCCAGGGAGTTTTACGATTCCTTGTTTAATTGGTAGTTTATCCATTGATAATGCTTTAGAAGATCTAGGGGTGAGCATCAATGTCATGCCTCATAAAATGTTTAAAGAGCTAGGTCTAGGGAAACCCAAACAAACTAGGATGAGAATTCAATTAGCTGATAAAATTATTACAATTCCTAGGGGTATAATCGAAGATGTACTCGTGAAAATTGATAAATTCGTATTCCTAGTAGACTTTGTCGTTTTAGACATGGATGAGGACAATAGTATCCCCTTAATTTTAGGAAGACCCTTTTCAGTAACTGCTAGAACTAAAATTGATGTTGGTACAGGTGAACTCATACTCCGTGTAGGTGACGAATCAATCAGTCTTCAGGCTCTTGACTCCGCTAGAACATCAAGTAATCAAGGTGAGAAAATTAATTTTATTAATGACCATTCAGTCAAACCGTTTTTTCAGGAAGCACCACGGAACTACACAACTGAGCCAGATCCTAGACCTCATGCAAACAGGGAAATAACTCATGAGGAACGAAGGCTTCAGATCGATGAACTAGACGAGTGGAAGACACATTTTAAAGAGAAATTAGGGATACACTGCCTTGTGAGAACCAATGCCATTCCATGGGACAAACAAATTTAAGATCAGAGATCAGGTATTATTAGATAAAACAGACCCTCGAATATCTCCTTGAGGCCTTAATACAAACGAAGAAATCTCTTTTAAGGTAATCAATGTTTTCCCATACGGAACAGTCGAGGTAAGTAATCCTATTTTTGGCACTTTTAAAATAAACGCTACTCGACTCGAGTTATATTATGATAGTAGAACTGATAGCATGAGAGAGGATGTTCAACTCTTCAAACCACCCTGATTATGCGAATGAGAGGTGAGTCTAGCTTAAGACTTTAAATGAGCGCTTCTCGGGAGGCAACCCGAGCACTAACTCCACTAATTTTTATATTTTTATTTTTTACTTTTATTTCCCCTTTGTAGCATCTAACTATTAACTAACCAAAGTGTAGATTTCCATACCACACGGCCTTGCACACGGCCGTTGCCATGGCCGTGTGGACACCACAGACTCCCGTACTGACATGGCAGAGGTAGTACAAATCAAGGACGAAAAAATATCTTCAAGCCACGGGCTCCAACTAAACACCATGACCATGCGATACAGCCGTGGTCGACACTGTTTCAACAAACATGGGTGTGGTGACCACGAAACGGGCATGGGAGAAATGAACATAGAACAACATGGCCGTGCGATACGGCCGTGTGATTCAACACGACCATGGTACACGGGCGTGGGGATGTACCGGATTTGGAAACTCTATTTAAAACACCCATTTTTCCCTTTCTCACCCACTCCCCATTCCCTTTCTTCCATACCCTTTACACTCTTCCCCTTTCATTTTCCTCATTCTTCAATCTCCAGCCCTTTTGATCTACATCGTACCCATGTTAAAGAAGTGGAAGGATCCTAGCACAGTCGCCCTGTGAGAGACCGATCTACATAAGTTCATGCCGGCCGCTTCATTCACTCGACAAGCCGAGGACGCTTGAGGCCATTTAGTTTTTATTTTTCTTTTCTCTTCTCCTTTATTTTCCTTCTCTTTGACTCTCTTATGCTTACTTTAATCTATTTTATTTTAGTTTCTTGGTTTTAGGTTCTTTAGGCTGCTTGGGAATCACCACACCACGGCCTTAGATATCACACCCACCTCGCGAACCGTCTAACGATAAGGACTTTTCGGTCCATTAATCTTTTCTTTTTATTGTCTTTTACTTTCTACACTCTTTCTCTTTATCTTTCTTGTCTTTAAATACATAATTAGTTTCTTTTGCATTTTTCTTATTATTTCCTGGCTATTTCTTCACGAGCTACCCAATTTCTTCATCTAGCGCAGCGATTATGGGCAGCCGCCATGCCACCACCAGAAACACTTCCTCCAACTTATCTTTCACATCTGGATCAAATTTCTACACTTTCGACTCAAGGATCCATCCAAAATTCAGGAAGTTTCACTTTTCCCTCTCTTTTGATTTTCTTAAAATATTGTTTATATATATCTTTGTACATTGAGGACAATGTACATCTTAAGTGTGGGGGGTGAATTTTATCGTGAAAAAGTGCCTAACTTTTTGCATTATTCTCAAATTCTTGAATTATGTCTTGTTCTTAAGTAAAATTTCTCATATTACTATTAGAATGAAACTTCCTTTGATTTATGATTTTCATTGATATGTTTTGGATTAAGTCATTGATAATTGATCGCTGTGAATCAGAGCTTTAAAATTTATAAAAAGAATGATCGAACCTGGAAACTAACTCTGACAACGATTGAGGCAAGTGCACCTATCGAACAGTAGTATAGCTTAGGCAAGACCGGATTATCGAACCCAAAGGAACTAAAAGTACTAATACTAACTTTCTTCTTATTATCTAGCCTAAAAATAAAGAGAGATTGTTTATCTAATCTAAATTAATTAACTACTAAACTAAAGACTCTAAGACAAAGAAGAATGAATTTGGAAAATAACTTGGGAAAAACTCAGTTGATTTAGATGATACCCTAGGAAGAATCCACCTAGACTTCACTTGTTATCTAACACTGAACCATACGATTTATTCACTTAGTTTGATCCGTAAGACTCCCTATCGTATATTAGACCCTCTCTCGAGGCGAATAACGTCTAACCCTAGGTTAATTAGTGGAACTCTCGTTCTCTTATAATAACCCCCTAGAATAGTAGTAAATCGATTTATGGATTCCCATATTAGGTTTCACCCTAATCCGGCAAAATCTCGTCACCCTATCTCTAGGCGTGCGATCAACTCCGCTTAATTATGTTGGATATACTCTTAGACAGGGTCTATTCCTCCTCCACCTAAGCACATCAAATTTGGATTAAGCTCACATAATTAAGAACAAACTAAGTATTTATCATATAATTCAGAAAACAATAACAAGATTCATTATACCCGAAGGGTTTAGTTCATAACAATAAAAGAAAACATCTCAAGAGAAAAGATAAAAAAAACATAAGAAATCCCTAAAACCCCCTGAAGGAATTGAAGGAGAGATCCTCCATCTTGAGTATAATTCGCTTCTTGAGATGGATCAAGCGGCTATCCCTCGGTGAATCCCCACAAATCGCCTTCTACGGCCTAGCACGACGCCCCTAGACGATGGCTTTGGGCTCCCCCTCTTAGGTCATACTTAGGGTGTATTTATAGGCTTTTAAAATACGTTTCTTTCTCCCTAAGTATCCTTTCCCGAATGAAATTGCTCTTCTCCACGGTAGAGGCACGGCCATGGCGCACGCCCGTGTGAATCATGGCCAGGCCGTGTTCGGATTTCTCTAATGAGACACGGCCGTATGAGTCGGGGTTAGACCGTGTTCTAGATGATTGACTTGGCACGGCCGTGTGGGTCCAAGTCTAGGACGTGTCGATTTCCTCTTTGGCCCGTTTTGGTCCGTTTTGAGCCTATTTCTCGTTCTTTTTATCCTTGGGTGCTTTCTGAGTATAAGACATGAAATGAAAGGATTAAGAGCACCTTTTTACATAAATCAAGGGATAATTCATCCAAAAGCATACTAAATGTGGGATTAAAATATGTTACTATTTCGGTTTATCAATAATTGTGCAGTGATGACTTAAACTTTAGGAGACTAGAGAATCAAGCATGATAAGTTTATTTTCAGAATTAAAAATTTGTTAGGTTGTCTACCTGAATCTAATTATTACCTTGAAGTTTGAAATTTACAAGGTTGACATCAAAAGCCCATAATTTTTGTGAGACCTTGAGCCTTTTAGAGCATACATTTTTCGTGCTCACTTTATTAATTATGAGTGTGTCAACATTGATTTTTTATTCTAGAACTTGCTTCGATTATACATGTCGAGACCACACCTTTGCTTTGATATACTAAGATGATAAAGGCACCTATGTTTTAACCCACTTACTCCACTAAAAGCCTACCCTCACAATTAACCCCTAGTGAACCCCTTTGATCCTAACAACCTTTTTTTTTACTCACCCATTAATATTAACTCAAAACCTATCTTGTATTTGTTATCACCATTTTTCTTGACTACCCTTATATCGAGATTTGATTTGATCGGTTACTTAACTATTTCCTTTATTTCAGTTATTAAATTTTATATTATTATTGTACTTGATTTGTTCTTAAAAAAATGAAGTATATTCATTATTAGTTCTATGTTATTTGAGCTTAAACTGTTAATTTCATTATTTTTAGAAGAAGCTCGTGATATTAGTATTACAAGTTTTCAATTGATGTAATTATTCAGTATTATTCCAACTTTCTAGTTAGGTAATTTGTCAATTCAGTCTCGATACTAACCCTCTAAATCTAGCCTTTATCCACACCTTTAACCCAAGCCCCGTTACAACCCTTTTTAAAGACCTTTTGATTTGTGTATCATCTCATATTATAGTGGTGGAGATTCAATTTTCATGCAAGCCTATGGGATTAACTTTTCATGTTCGACTTCTGAGTGCTTACTTTTGAACCTTAAACACTTTGAGTGATTTGAGTGAACCTTTAGTGAGGATGTCAATTTTTGTTGATTTTGAATTAAAGGTAATTATTTAGGTAAGGGGAAACACCTATTTTTCGTGCTATAAAAACTATGACTTTGATTGTCTGAATCTTTAAGGAACCTTCTAGTTAAATTATCAATGTATGAATTACCTATGGATTATGATGAAACATTATTGATGAAGGTTATGAATCGAGGAAATTCTATTTCTAATTGTGAGTTGAGAATTTTGCTTGAGGACAAGCAAAAGCTTACGTGTGGGGGTATTTGATAAACCGTAATTTATACATATTTTAATCCCACATTTAGCATGCTTTTTGGATGATTTATCCATTGAATTATGGAATTTGGTGCTCTTAATCCTTTAATTTCATGTTTTATACTTAGGAAAGCATAGGAGGATGAAAAGAACGAGAAACGGGCTAAAAACGGACCAAATGGGCCAAAGTAGGAAATCAACACGGCCTGGAGGTAGCCACACAGTCGTGGCCCCTTTAGCAGGCTCGACCACGGCCTAAATTTGATTCACACGGGCGTGTTGCACGGGCGTGTCCCTGTCGTGAAAAAAAGGAATTCCATTCAGAATAGGGTACTTAGAGGCAAAGAAAGACATTCCAAAAGCCTATATAAACACCCTAAAGGCTATAATAAATGTGAAAATGTGAAAATGTGAAAATGTGAGATGTTGAAGTCCCGGTTGGACTATAATAAATGTGGAAATGCTATCATCGAGACATGAGATGAATAAGGTCCCGTGTAAGACCATGTCGGGGACATGGCCTCGGCACCGAATTGAGATTCCGTATAAGACCATATCTAGGATATGGCTTCGGTATTGAATATGAGAATCGTATAAGACCATATCTGGGATATGGCATCGATACTTGAAGTGGGATTCCGTATAAGACCATATTCGGGATATGGCATCGGCACTCAGAGGTGACCCCATATAAGACCACGTTTGAGATGTGGTATTGGCTTCGTGTTCATATTAATGACGATGAATACTCGTCTTTGAGTATCCCTAGTGAATTAGTGGGATAAATAGATAAGCTTGGAAATACAAATGAGATTAGTACTTGATGGAGCTCGAAACTAACTATTACTTCGACAAAGGCAAGCGCACCTATCGAACAGTAGTATAGCTATGGTGAGTCTGGAATATCGTATCCTCGAGGACCAAGAGTACTAGTATTAACTATCTTTTTATTATCTAGCCTAATAATTAAGCGGATTTATTTTTAATCTAAAATTTACTAACTAATTTAACTACTATGAACGCGACAGAAAGTAAATTTGGAAAATACTTTTAAACAACTTTTATATGAGATAGGCAATACCTAAGGAAGAATCCACCTAGACTTCACTTATTACTTTTGATTCATGCAATTTATTCACTTGGCTTAATCCGTAGAAATCCCTAAATTATATTAATACCTCTCTCGAGGCTACTAATAACTTACTCGAGGTTGATTAATTAAAATCTCTTTCTAATTAAAACCCCTATTGTCACATTACTCAATCTATGGATTCCCTTATTAGGTTTGACCCTAATCCGACAAATTTTTGTCACCCTATGTCCAGGGTTGCAATCAACTCCGCTTAATTGTGTTGATCTACTCTTAAACAGGGACTTTTGCTCCACTGAATAAGCACATTCGACTTGAATCAATAACCTGAATTATAAAAACAAGAATAAGAACTCACAATTAAGAATAAGAACAAGTATTTATCTCATAAATCAAATAATAATAAGATCTGTCTTAGGTTTCATCCCCTTAGATATTTAAGGGATTTAGTTCATACTAAAAGAGGGAAACATCATAAAAGAGGAAAACTACAAAACATAAAGAAACCCAAAAACTTCTAAAGAACTTGATGGGAGATCTTCAGTCTTGATGGAGATCCTTCTCCTAAGCTGTTCCCGACGGCTGTCTTGGAGTATTTTCTCCTTCTACTCGGCGTCTAATCGACGTCCTGTCGAGCTCTCTTTTTAGGTTGCCCCCTAGGGTGTTTATATAGGTTTTGAGATGCCTTACTTGGCCCACAAGTATCCTAACCCGAATAGAATTCATCGTGATTTTGGTAGGGACACGCCCGTGTGACACGCCCGTGGTGGACTCCTTTGGCCGTGGTCAATTTCACTCGCCACACACGGCCGTGTGGTCTGCCCGTGGTCAATAGTCTAGGCCGTGGTTGATCCTACTCGTGACACACGGCTGTGGCCAATGGTCCAGGCCGTGTTGATTTCCTAGGTAGGCCCATTTTGCCCCATTTTGGCCCGTTTCTCGTTCTTTTCGACTCCCTAAGCTCTCCTGAGTATAAAACATGAAATTAAGAGATTAGGAGCATCAAATTCATCAAATTCAATGGAAAATCATCCAAAATTAAGCCAAGCATGGGGTTAAAATATGTGTAAATTATGGTTTATCAAATATCCCCACACTTAAACCTTTGCTTGTCCTCAAGCAAAATCCTCAACTCACGATTAGAATTAACTTCCCTCAACTCATAATCCTCATTAATGGTGTCTCATCATAATTCACAGATAATTCATACATGGATAATTTAACTAAAAGAGTCCTAGAGATTCAAACAATCTAAGTCATAAATTTTTATATCATGAAAACATAGGTGTTTCTCCTTACCTAAATAATTACCTCTGGTTCAAAACCGACAAGTATTGACATCCTCACTAAAGATTCACTCAAACCACTCAAAGTGTTTAAGGTTCAAATTAAGCACTCAAAAGTCAAACATGAAAAGTTAATCCCATAAGCTTGCATGAAAATCAAATCTCCACCACTATAAAATGAGATGATACACAAATCAAAAGGTCTTTTAAAGGGTTGTAATGGGGCTTGCGTTAAAGGTGTGGATAAAGGTTGAATTAGAGGGTTAGTATCAAGATTGAATTGATAAATTACCTAACTAGAAAAATTGGACTAATACTGAATAATTACATTAATTTTGAACTTAATACTAATAACACGAGCTTCTTTTCAAAATGTACCATTAACTGCTTAAGCTCAAATAAAAAAGAACTAATATTGAATAAATTGCCAGTTTTTTTTAAGAATAAGAACAAGTACATACAATAATAAGATAGAATTTAATAACTGAAATAAAGAAAATAGTTAAGCAACTGATCAAATCAAATCTCGACATAAGGGTAGTCAAGAGAAATGGTGATAACAAATACAAAATGGGTTTTGGGTTAATATTATCGGGTGAGTCAAGAAATGGTTGATTAGGCTTCAAAGGGGTTCACTAGGGGTTAATTAAACGGGTAGGCTTTTAATGGAGTAAGTGGGTTAAGACCTAGGTGCCTTTATCATCTCAGTATATCAAATCAAAGGTGTGGTCTCGACATGTATGATCGAAGCAAGTTCTAGAATAACAAATCAATGTTGACACACTCATAATTAATAAAGTGAGCAAGAAAAGAATATGCTGTAAAAGGCTCAAAATCTCGCAAAAATTATGGTTTTTGATGTCAACCTTGCAAATTTCAAACTTCAAAGTAATAATTAAATTTAGGGAAACGACCTAACAAATTTTAATTTTGAAAATAGACTTATCATGCTTGATTCTCTAATATTTTAAAGTTTAAACCATCAATGCACAATTACCTATGACTTAATCTGAAACATATCAATGAAAATCATAAATCAATAGAAGTTTCATTCTAATAGTAGTATGAGCAAATTACTTAGGAACAAGACAAAATTCAGGGATTTTTTGATAATCAATTAAATAGCCTCCCCACACTTAAGATGTACATTTTCCTCAATGTACAATAATAGATAATGATAAGATAATAAGAATATCGTAAGAGAGGGAGAGAAGTGAAACTTCCTGAATTATGGATGAAATCCTTAGAAAGTGAAAAGAAGCCTGATGAACTAGGCAGCGGTGAAGGTGGGGGAGAATACTCCGATAGTTTGGTCGTTCCTTAGTAGCACCTTGAACCTTTTGAAATTGCAGAATCATCAGTAAAGTTTTAGGGAGTTTTTATAATGGTCGTTGTTATAGTTACTCGATAATAGACAGTCAGAGATAAAAAGAAATCAAAAAATACTAAAAAAATTAAGACAAGAAAGATAAAGAGAAAGAGTTCAAAATTTAAAATAAAAGAAAAAAGTAAATGGACTCAAAGGTCCTCCCACGCCCGTGTAGAGGGTCACACGCCCGTGTGAGTTAATCAGTATTGACTATGGTCCATAGGCACGGGCGTGTCGCACGCCCGTGTGACTCATTCAGTTTCAACCACGGCTTCTGGGCACAAGCGTGTGGGCTTATCAACATCCCGTGTTCTTTAGTCAGTGTCGACCACGACCGCATCACACAGCTGTGGCATTTTATCGCAGCCCGTGTTTTGGGGAAAATTTTTGTCCTTGACCCGCACGGTCTCTGTCACGCTGGTGTGCCTCCTCGTGGTGTCCACACGGCCACGGCCACACCCGTGTGCAAGGCCGTGTGGTGGGGAAACCTGCGCCTAAAACATGAACGAAAGTGAAAACAAACTAATTAGTAGGGTTAGTGCTCGGGTTGCCTCCCGAGAAGCGCTTGTTTAGAGTCCTAAGCTAGACTTACCTTTCATTCGCATAATCATGGTGGTTTGAGGAGTTGAAACTCCTCATTCTTGCTATCAATTGTATTGAAATAAGGTTTTAGACGAGTACGATTTACCTTGAAAGTGCCAAATTTGGAATGAGTTACCTCGACTGTACCGTATAGGAAGATATTCAGTACCGTGAAAGGGGTTGTTCCATTAGGTTCAGAAGTGGTAACACGAGGATCTGTATTATCCATTAGAACTCGATCTCCAACCTTAATTTGACTCGTTTTATCTTTAGGCTTGTCATGGCTCTGTTTTGGTTCATCGTGTACTTTCAATTTCTCCTTGTCGTGTTTGCCATTCATCTAGTTCCTCGATCCGAGCCTTCATTCCTCATGAACAGTTCTGTTCTCAATATGGAAGCTAGGCCATGGCTCTGCTATCTGCTCTGAGGAATTTCCGCAAAGAAGATTGAACGTTAAGTTTACTTATATTAACAGGATTTGTATCATCTTGATCACTAGATATTCGATAGAATCACGTGCTTGGAGTTTAATCATGTCATCACCTACACGAAGTGTGAGCTCACCTGTACCAACATCAATTCTAGTTTTAGCAGTTACTAAAAAGGGTCGCCCTAAAATTAAATGTGTGTTACTGTCCTCATCCATGTCTAGAACAACGAAGTCAACTGGGAATATAAATTTATCGACTTTTACAAGCACATCCTCAACAATGCCCCTAGGAAGTCTAATAGTTTTATCTGCGAGTTGAATACTCACCCTAGTTTGTTTAGGTTTCCCAAGACCTAGTTGCTTAAACATTTTATAGGGCATGACGTTAATACTCGCCCCTAAATCAGCTAAAGCATTATTAACAGATAAACTACCAATTAAGAATGGAATTGTAAAACTCCCTGGATCTTTTAATTTTCGTGGTAGTTTATTTTGTAGAATTGCTAAGCACACTGCGTTTAGCTCCACATGCGACGTATCGTCTAACTTTCGTTTGTTTGTCAAAAGCTCTTTTAAAAATTTCCTTGAATTGGGCATCTGCGAAAGAACTTCAAGAAACGGTAAGTTAATATGTAATTTTTTTAAAAGTTTAAGAAATTTACCAAATTGTTCATCTGTGCGGTCTTTCTTTGTCGCATTGGGATATGGCACACGAGGTTGGTACTCTGTAATTACCGGTTTTGGTTTATCATGGCTTACCTCAACCTTACCCTCCTCTACCATATTCTCTTGCTTTAATTTTGATTCATCTAACCCTTCACTATCGTGAACAGTAATGGCGTGAATTTGCTCATTTGGGTTAGTTTCAGTATTGCTTGGCAAGTTTCCTTATGGTCGTTCTGAGATCAGCTTAGCAAGCTGACCTATTTGGTTCTTGAGCCCTTGAATCGATGCTTGCTAATTTTTGAGTGCTGTTTCGGTGTTTTGGAAACGGGTTTCTGACACCGCTATGAATTTCATTAGCATCTCCTCAAGGTTCGGCTTCTTCTCTTGTGGGTATGGTTATTGTTGAAAACCTGGAGGGTGTTGTTGTCTCTGATTTCCTTGGCCACCCCATGAGAAATTTGGATGGTTTCTCCAACCTGGATTATAAGTGTTACTATAAGGGTTATTTTGAGGTCTAGAATTGTTACCTATATAGTTCATCTGTTCGTTTTCTATGCCAGGGTTGTAGGGTGGGTATTCTGTATTGTTCGTCCCTCCTCCATTTGTATCGCACTGCATCACTGGATGTACCTGCGAATAACCACACAAACCATCAATTTTCTTACTAAGAAGTTCTACCTGATTTGATAGCATTGTTACTGCATCGACGTTGAAAACACTGGCGGCTTTTGTTGGCCTTGTCCTTGTAAATTTTCACTGATAGTTATTCAGTGACATCTCCTCTATAAACTCATAGGCCGCTTCAGGGGTTTTGTTTTTTAGGGTTCCACCGGCGGGTGAATCAATCAACTGCCTAGTTGAGGGGTTCACACCGTTGTAAAAGGTTTGAACCTGTAGCCCCAAGGGTAACCCATGGTAAGGGCACCTCCTTAGTAGATCCTTATATCTCTCCCATGCATCGTAGAGTGTTTCTAGATCCATCTGCACAAAAGAAGAAATATCATTCCTCAACTTAGCCGTTTTAGCCGGCGAAAAATATTTTAACAAAAATTTTTCGGTCATTTGTTCCCATGTAGTGATTGATCCTCGTGGTAACGAGTTTAACCACTGTTTAGCTTTGTTCCTCAATGAAAATGGAAACAACCGAAGGCTAATGGAATCATCAGAAACACCATTAATCTTGAAAGTGTCGCAAAACTCAAGAAAATTTGCCAAGTGATTGTTTGGATGCTCATCCTGCACACCATCAAACTGAACAAATTGCTGGATCATCTGTATAGTGTTAGGTTTTAGTTCAAAATTATTTTCAGTAATAGTAGGTCTAACAATACTTGATTCAGTCCCTATTAAAGTAGGTTTAGCATAATCAAATATAGTACGAGGAGCAGGATTTTGATTCACCGGGTTTGCGGCAACCACAGGAGGTAGCGGATTATTTTGGGGATCAGCCATCTCCTCGGTATTAGTGATATCATTCTTTTGCTCTTCTTGTATGTATTGTAAGCTTCGCCTTATCTCTCTTCAGTTTCTATGAGCTGTACTTTCAATCTCACTGTCGTAAAGTAACGGTCCTGATGGGTTTCTTCTTGTCATAAACTAGAGACTCCTGCCAGAAGCAAGAAAGAGAAAAGTTAGTAAATAAAAATAATAATAAAATTAAATAAATGGCTAAATTAATAAAAATTTAGTGTTCCTAATATCTCGGTCCCCGGCAACGGCGCCAAAAACTTGATGGAGATCGAAACTAACTATTATTTCGACAAAGGCAAGCGCACCTATCGAACAGTAGTATAGCTGTGGTGAGTCCGGAATATCGTATCCTCGAGGACCAAGAGTACTAGTATTAACTATCTTTTTATTATCTAGCCTAATAATTCAGGGGATTTATTTTTAATCTAAAATTTACTAACTAATTTAACTACTATGAACGCGACAGAGAGTAAATTGGGAAAATACTTTTAAACAACTTTTATATGAGATATGCAATGCCTAAGGAAGAATTGATCGTTATGTCAGAGTCTTAAAATTTATATAATGAATGATCTAGCCTAGAAACTAACTGTGACAATGATTGAGGCAAGCCGACCTATCGAACAGTAGTATAGTTTAGTGGCAAGACCGGATTGTCAAACCCAAAGGAACCAAAAGTACTAATACTGACTTTCTTTTTATCATTTAGCCTAAAGAATTGAAGTGACTTATTGTTTAATCTAAAATTAACTAACTACTAAGCTAAAGACGCTAAGACGAAGAGAACGCATTGGGGAAATACTTGTGGGAAAAACCAATTGATTAAGACAATACCCAAGGAAGAATCCACCTAGACTTCACTTGTTATCTAACTCAACCAAAGCGATTTATTCACTTGACTTGATCCGTAGGATTCCCTAATTTATATTAATACCTCTCTCGAGGCTACTAACGCCTAACCCTAGGTTGATTAATTGAAATCTCTTTCTAATTAAAACCCCTAGAATTGCATTAACTCGATCTATGGACTCCCATATTAGGTTTGACCCTAATCCAGTGATTTTCGTCACCCTATCTCTAGGCGCTATGGGCAACTCCGCTTAATTATGCTAGATCTACTATTAGGCGGTGGTCTATTCCTCCTCCGCCTAAGCACATCAATACTTGAATCAATATCCTGAAATATCAAAACAAGAATTAAGAACACATAATTAAGAACAAATCAAGTATTTATCATATAGCTCAGAAAATAATAACAAGATCCGTCTTAGGTTTCATCCCCCTCAGGTATATGAGGGTTTAGTTCATAATCATAAAAAATATACATCTCAAAAGAAAAGATAAAACAAAGCATAAGAAAAACCCTAAAACCCCCTAAAGGAATTGAAGAGAAGATCTTCCGTCTTGAGTATGATTTCAGCTTCTTGAGATGAATCAACTGGCTTTCTTCGAGTAAATCCCACAGTTCTGACCTCTCCGGCTCGGCTCCTTGGCCTAGCTGGATGCCCCCCTAAAGGTTGGCCTTTAGGGTGTTTATATAGGCTTTTGGAACGTGTTTCTTTGCCTCTAAGTACCCTAATCCGAATAAAATTCTTCTTTTCCACGACAGGGACACGCCCATGGCACACGCTCGTGTAAGTCAAGTTATAAGCCGTGTTCGAGCCTGCTAAGGAGGCACGGCCATGTGGTGAAACCCCAGGCCGTGTCGATTTCTCACTTTGGCCCATTTGGCCCGTTTTAAGCCCGTTTCTCGTTCTTTTCATCCTCCTATGCTCTCCTGAGTATAAAACATGAAATTAAAGGATTAAGAGCACCAAATTCCATAATTCAATGGATAAATCATCCAAAAGCATGCTAAATGTGGGATTAAAATATGTTACTATTACGGTTTATCAAATACCCCCACACTTAAGCTTTTGCTTGTCCTCAAGCAAAATTCTCAACTCACAATTAAAACGAATTTCCTCAATTCATAACCTTTATCAATAATGTTTCATCATAATTCATAGATAATTCATACATTGATAATTTAACCGGAAGGTTCCTAAAGATTCAAACAATCAAAGTCATAGTTTTTATAGTACGAAAAATAGGTGTTTCCCCTTACCTAAATAATTACCTTTAATTCAAAATCGACAAAAATTGACATCCTCACTAAAGGTTCACTCAAATCACTCAAAGTGTTTAAGGTTCAAAATTAAGCACTCAGAAGTCGAACATGAAAAGTTAATCCCATAGGCTTGCATGAAAATCAAATCTCCACCACTGTAAAATGATATGATACACAAATCAAAAGGTCTTCTATGGGTTGTAACGGGGCTTGGGTTAAAGGTGTTGATAAAGGCTGAATTAGAGGGTTAGTATCGAGATTAACCTGACAAATTACCTAACTAGAGACAACAAACTGAATAAAGAATAACTACATCAATTGAAAACTTGTAATACTAATACTAATAACACGAGCTTCTTCTAAAGATATGAATTTAACTGTATAAGCTCACTTAATCATAGAACTAATAATAAATATACTTCGATTTTTTTTAGAACAAGTCAATTAATAATAATAAGATAGAATTTAACAACTGATATAAAGAAACTAGTTAAGTAACCGATCAAATCAAATCTCGATATAGGGGTAGTCAAGAAGAATGGTGATAACAAATACAAAGGGTTTTGGGTTTATATTAGTGGGCGAGTCAATAAAATGGGTTGTTAGGACTAAAGGGGTTCACTAGGGGTTAATTATGAGGGTAGGCTTTTATGGAGTAAGTGGGTTAAATCTTAGGTGCCTTTATCATCTTAGTATATCAAATCAAAGGTGTGGTCTCGACATATATAATCGATGCAAGTTCTAGAATAACAGATCAATGTTGACACACTCATAATTAATAAAGTGAACAAGGAAAAGAATATATGCTCTAAAAGGCTCAAAATCTCAGAAAAATTGTGGGCTTTTGATATCAACCTTGTAAATTTCAAACTTCAAGGTAATCATTAGATTCAAATAGACAACCTAACAAAATTTTTACTTCTGAAAAATGGACTTATCATGCTTGATTCTCTAGTCTCCTATTTAAATCATCACTGCACAATTAACTATGACTTAATCCAAAGCATATCAAAGAAAATCATGAATCAAAGGAAATTTCATTCTAACAGTAATATGAGAAAATTACTTAAGAACAAGATATAATTCAGGGATTTTGAGAATAATGAAAAAAGTTAGGCACTTTTTCACGATAAAATTCACCCCCCACACTTAAGATATACATTGTCCTCAATGTACAAAGATATATAATAATATTTCAAGAAAATCAAAAGAGAGGGAGAAGTGAAACTTCTTGAATTGTGGATGAAATCCTTGGAGGGTGATCAATGATGACCATGATGACTAGGCATAGGTGAAGGTGGTGGAGAATACTCCGGTGGTGTGTTCGTTCCTTGAGTGGCACGTTGAACCTTTTTAAACTACAAAGTCATCAGTAAAGTTTTTAGGGAGTTCTTATTTAATGGACGTTTGTTATAGTTACTCGAGAGTTAAACAACCAGAGATAAAAGAAATCAAATTATACTTAAAAATTTAAAGAGTTTAATAATAAAGGAAAATGAACTAAAATAAAAATAAATAAAAATAAAAATAAGAATAAAGAAAATAAAAAGGACTCAAAGGTCCTCATCATCGGAGTGATCTCGAGGTGGTGGTGGCGGCGATATGTGAAAAAGCTGATAATATTGACCATGGCCGCCTAGCACGGCCGTGTGGATTTGTCTCAGCCAGTGTTCTTTAGGCAGTTTCGACCACGGCCGCGTTGCACGACCGTGGCATTTAGTCGGAGCCCGTGTCTTGGGGAAAATTTTCGTCCTGTTTCTGCATGATATCCGCCACATCGATATGCATACTCGTGGTGTCCACACGGCCATGGCCACGCCCGTGTGCAAGGCTGTGTGGTATGGAAACCTATGCCTGTTATTCGTATGGCCATGGTGGTTTACGGATTCGAAACTCCTTTTTCTTACTATCAATTCTATCAACATATGGTTTGAGTTGGGTAATATTTACCTCAGAAGTGTCGAAATTAGAATGTGTTACCTCGACTGTTCCGTATGGAAAGACCTTAAGTACCGTAAAAGGAGTCGCACCGTTTGTATTAAGTTCTGAAGCGACTATTCGAGGGTCGGTTGTATCTGACAGTACCTGGTCCCCAACTTTGAAGTGATTGGTTCCACCTTTACTACTCGATGTCCTAGCCGTGTCAAGAATCTGAAGAGTGATCGTTTCATCACTTACACGAAATGTAAGCTCACGTGGTAGTTTATTTCGTAGAATTGCTGGGCACACTGCGTTTAGCTCCACATGCGACGTATCGTCTAACTTCTGTTTGTTTGTCAAAAACTCTTTTGAAAATTTCCTTGAATCTGGCATCTGCGAAAGAGCTTCAAGAAACGACAAGTTAATATGTAATTTCTTTGGAAGTTTAAGAAATTTACCGAATTGTTCCTCTGTGTGGTCTTTCTTTATCGCATTGGGGTATGGCACACGAGGTTGGTACTCTGTAATTACCGGTTTTGGTTTATCATGGCTTACCTCAACCTTACCTTCCTCTACCACATTCTCTTGCTTCAATTTTGGTTCATCTAACCCTTCACTATCGTGAGCAGTTATTGCTTGCGGTTGCTCTCTTGGGTTAGTTTCGGTGTTGCTAGGCAAGATACCTTGTGGTCTTTCTGAGATCAGCTTAGCAAGCTGACCTATTTGGTTCTCGATCTCTTGAATTGATGCCTGCTGATTTTTGAGCATTGTCTCATTGTTTTGAAAACGAGTTTCTGACACTGCGATAAATTTTGTTAGCATCTCCTCAAGGTTCAGCTTCTTTTCCTGCTGGTAAGGTGGTTGTTGAAAGCCTGGGAGGGGTTGTTGTCTCCGATTTCCTTGGGCATCCCACGAGAAATTGGAATGGTTCCACCAACCTGCATTATAAGTGTTACTATAGGGATTATTTTGAGGTCTAGAATAGTTACCCATATAGTTGACTTGTTCGTTCTCTGTGCTAGGGTTGTAGGATAGATATTCTATGTTGTTCACCCCTCCTCCATTTGTATCGTACTGTATTACCAGATGTAACTGTGTAGAACCATACCAACCATCAAATTTTTTATTTAAAAGCTCTACCTGGTTAGATAACATGGTGACCGCGTCAAGGTTGAAAACACCGGTTGCTTTATTAGGCATTGTCCTAATGTCTTGCCATTGATAATTATTTAGTGACATCTCTTCGGTTTCTCATGAGTGGTATGTTTTATTTCACATCACAAAAATTAAGGTCTTTGTCGGGTTCCTTCTAGTCATAAACTAGAGGTACTGCTAGGAACAAATAAAAAAAGAAAAATTAGCAAAGTTAAAAACAAAATAAAAGTAAGTCGCAAAAATAAAAATGGCTAAAGTAATAAAAATTAAGCGTTCTTAATATTTTAGTTCCCCGGCAACGGCGCCAAAAACTTGATCGTTATGTCAGAGTCTTAAAATTTATATAATGAATGATCTAGCCTAGAAACTAACTGTGACAACGATTGAGGCAATCGCACCTATCGAACAGTAGTATAGTTTAGTGGCAAGACCGGATTGTTGAACCCAAAGGAACCAAAAGTACTAATACTGACTTTGTTTTTATTATTTAGCCTAAAGAATTGAAGTGAATTATTGTTTAATATAAAATTAACTAACTACTAAGCTAAAGACGCTAAGACGAAGAGAACGAATTGGGGAAATACTTGTGGGAAAAACCAATTGATTAAGACAATACCCAAGGAAGAATCCACCTAGACTTCACTTGTTATCTAACTCTGAACCAGACGATTTATTCACTTGACTTGATCCGTAGGATTCCCTAATTTATATTAATACCTCTCTCGAGGCTACTAATGTCTAACCCTAGGTTGATTAATTGAAATCTCTTACTAATTAAAACCCCTAGAATTGCATTAACTCGATCTATGGACTCCCATATTAGGTTTGACCCTAATCCGGCAGATTTTCGTCACCCTATCTCTAGGCGGGCGAGCAACTCCGCTTAATTATGCTAGATCTACTCTTAGGCAGGGTCTATTCCTCCTCTACCTAAGCACATCAATACTTGAATCAATATCCTGAAATATCAAAACAAGAATTAAGAACACATAATTAAGAAAAAATCAAGTATTTATCATATAGCTCAGAAAACAATAACAAGATCCGTCTTATGTTTCATCCCCCTCAGGTATTTGAGGGTTTAGTTCATAATCATAAAAATATACATCTCAGAAGAAAAGATAAAACAAAACATAAGAAAAACCCTAAAACCCCTTGAAGGAATTGAAGAGAAGATCTTCCGTCTTGAGTATGATTTCGGCTTCTTGAGATGAATCAACTGGCTTTATTCGAGTAAATCCCACAGTTCTGACCTCTCCGGCTCGGCTCCTTGGCCTAGCTTGACGCCCCCTAAAGGTTGGCCTTTAGGGTGTTTATATAGGCTTTTAGAATGTGTTTCTTTGCCTTTAAGTACCCTAATCCGAATAAAATTCTTCTTTTCCATGGCAGGGACACACCCATGGCACACGCCCGTGTAAGTCAAGTTGTAGGCCGTGTTTGAGCCTGCTAAGGAGGCACGATCGTGTGGTGAAACCCAAGGCCATGTCGATTTCTCACTTTGGCTCATTTGGCTCGTTTTAAGCCTGTTTCTCATTCTTTTCATCCTCCTATGCTCTCCTGAGTATAAAACATGAAATTAAAGGATTAAGAGCACCAAATTTCATAATTCAAGGGATAAATCATCCAAAAGCATGCTAAATGTGGTATTAAAATATGTTACTATTACGGTTTATCAAGAATCCGCCTAGACTTCACTTATTACTTTTGATTCATGCGATTTATTCACTTGGCTTAATCCGTAGAAATCCCTAAATTTTATTAATACCTCTCTCGAGGCTACTAACAACTGACTGTAGGTTGATTAATTAAAATCTCTTTCTAATTAAAACCCCTATTGTCGCATTAACTCGATCTATGGATTCCCTTATTAGGTTTGACCCTAATCCGGCAGATTTTGGTCGCCCTATGTCTAGGGTTGCAATCAACTCCACTTAATTGTGTTGATCTACTCTTAAACATGGACTTTTTCTCCACTGAATAAGCACATTCGACTTGAATCAATAACCTAAATTATCAAAACAAGAATAAGAACTCACAATTAAGAATAAGCACAAGTATTTATCTCATAAATCAAATAATAATAAGATCTGTCTTAGGTTTCATCCCCTTAGATATTTAAGGGATTTAGTTCATACTAAAAGAGGGAAACATCATAAAAGAGGAAAACTACAAAACATAAAGAACCCCAAAAACTTCTAAAGAACTTGATGGGAGATCTTAAGTCTTGATGGAGATCCTTCTCCTAAGCTGTTCCCGATGGCTGTCTTAGAGTATTTTCTCCTTCTACTCGGCGTCTATTCGATGTCCTGTCGAGCTCTCTTTTTAGGTTGCCCCCTAGGGTGTTTATATAGGTTTTGAGATGCCTTACTTGGCCCACAAGTATCCTAACCAGAATAGAATTCATCCTGATTTCGGCAGGGACACGCCCGTGTGACACGCCCGTGGTGGACTCCTTCAGCCGTGGTCAATTCCACTCGCCACACACGACTGTGTGATCTGCCTGTGGTCTATAGTCTAGGCCGTGGTTGATCCTGCTCGTGACACACGACCGTGGCCAATGGTCCAGGCCGTGTTAATTTCCTAGGTAGGCCCATTTTGCCCCTTTTTGGCCCGTTTCTCGTTCTTTTTGACTCTCTAAGCTCTCCTGAGTATAAAATATGAAATTAAGATATTAGGAGCATCGAATTCATCAAATTCAATGGAAAATCATCCAAAATTAAGCCAAGCATGGGGTTAAAATATGTCTAAATTATGGTTTATCAGTACTAAAGTCATGTGATTGAGTGAATACAGGTACCCATGAATAATTCAGGAGGAATGTTTACGATATGTGGCATGGTATATGCTAAATAAGAACAAGTACGAGTAAGTTATGGCAAATGTTTATGACTTTGTGTGGTTATCCAATGCCATGAATTGATGTCATTATGAACTTATTGTTGCTATTTATTTTCATGCAAACTTACTAAGCTTTATGCTTACCCCTCTCATTTCCCTATTCCTTGTAGCATTGCCAAGTTAGTTCGAGGGTTCGTGGGACGTCGGAGTTCGAAAATCACACTATCGACTACGTTTTGGTATAGCCAAGTTAGATTCATTTTGAGTATGGCATGTATAGGACTTGAGTTCTTTGTTATGTCATTTTGATAGCCAATGTGTCGGCTATTTAAATTATCAAAGTCATTTTGTAAATGGTTATTGGAATTGGGCCAACACATGACAAGTTTATTTTTATTCAACGATGATGAAATTATGAAGTTTATGCTTGTGTTGATGCTTGAATTGAGTTTTTGGAAGTGCCTTAGGGTCATGATCTGTAACACCCTTTGCCCGTATTCAAAGCCGAAATCGAGCACGAGGCATTACCGGAATTAGTCCACTCAACCACTCGACTTTAATCAATAGCTTTTAGAATCCAACTAAGCAGATCTCTATGACCATCATAACAACCTCATTGAGAATCTACGAGGCCTTAAACATTCCTACGAGAGGTTTCGGAACCTTACTGGAAACCCTTGCGATCTTGCAATTTTTCACCTACACAGGGGCCACACGCCCGTGTGAAACGGGACACGCCCGTGTGGACAAGCCGTGTAGTCGCACACACCTATGTCCCTACCCCGTGTGGGATTTATTTTTATTTCGAACTTACTGGGGTTTTCACACGGCCTAGACACGCCCGTGTGCTTAGCCCGTGTGTAAAAACCTGTGTATTCTGTTTGTGTCACACGGCCTAGGCACACGCCCGTGTGACTAGCCCGTGGTCGACACTGAGTTACAACACCAACATGCAGGGGACACACGACCAAGTCACATGCCCGTGGGATGACTGTGTGTCACACACTGCCTAGACACACGCCCGTGTGCCCACCGTGTGGACAAGAGCAAGGACATTTGTCGAGCTCCTTTTTCCCCTTTAACCCACCTAACATGGATTCATTCAACATATCAATAAAAACTCATAATTTGCAATAGGAACTTCCATGATTAACTTCATATTTTCATAAATGACAAAGTGAGCCATCAACCATGGAAATATACAAAATAGTTATTTTAAAAGGGGGCCAACACATCTTGGCCAAAATTAACAAAATAATCTAACTAGTCTAACCCCTATACATGCCATACACAAAATCACTAAGTCTAGATATACCGAGATAAGTTGATAGTGTGGGTGATCTTCTGGTTATCGGCGTATCTCGGCTCAGCTCTTAAACTCTATAAAACAAGGGAAAAGAAAGGGGGAAGTAAGCATTAAGCTTAGTAAGTTTACATGTAAACTTTATAACATTATAGCATGTGCTAAACAATCATATAGCATTACATACTAAGTAAGAAACAATCCACTTTGATAATCATGCTTACTCATTTCTTCCATTCCCACATTCCAACCTTATCACAAGCTTAATGTATACATTCATTAGCATGCTTCGCTGCACTTAGCACCACAATGTCACATGATACAACACATCACAATCTATTAATCAATTACTCATAATCAAATTACTCGGTGGTTTCGCACTTAGCCCACCATCAGTCTTTATTAGGGTGGTATCGCACATAGCCCACCAAAAAGGTTAGTTACAGTGGTATCGCACATAGCCCACCAAGTGATAAATAGATGATGGTATCGCACATAGCCCATCGTAATTAAATAACAAGGTGGTATCGCATTTAGCCCGCCATCGAGTGTTGTCATTACACGTTTATATGACTATTTCGTCATTCATACAATAATTATTCAATAACTACCACATTCAATCCACTTGAATCACACATTTTCTCATTCATGTCATGCACAAATCAACAATAACAATGTATATATATAAAATGTATAGTCTACACATAAACTTACCTCGGTGCAAAACGCGTTAACTAACGGTCTAATCCGTAACCTTGCCTTTTCCCCGGTCAAGGTTAATTCCTCGCTCTTCTTGACCTATAACAATAGAATTCATTCATTTAGATCATTCTATGATCATAATGCATCATAATCTACACTTAGGCAAAAATGACCATTTTGCCCTTGTACTTTGGCAAAGTTACGATTTTGCCCCTTAGGCTTGTAAATCATTTTTCAACTCACTTTCTCATTAAACAAGCCTAGCTGAACATTTATTTCTCTTACAACTATTCACAATTCCAACTATTTCATGCATTTATGACACAATCTCAATCTTTGCATTCAAGTCCTACTTAGGTGTTTTCATGCAAACACCTTTCACAAAAGTTGTTTCTCATCTCCCTAACATTCATTTTCTTCCATAAAAACTCAGCTAACCACATAAACACTCTCATGGAAAGTCCCTAGACTTTCAACCATATCACAAATTAGTCCCCCCATTAGCTAGCTTAAGCTTTGGGGACTCCAAAAGTACAAAAATCATTAAGAAAAACCTCAAAAATTACTTACTTGCAAGGATGAGATGTAGCTGAAATTTTTAAGCTTTCAAACCCTTAAACTTGCTGAATTTTTTGGTAGTAGAGGGGGAGATGAATAGTGAAAGATGATAGCTTCTTTTAGTCATCTTATTTTATCATATTTTAGTCAATTAGTCACCAACTATCACCTAATTTGACTACAATTAATGCTTTTGTTCCCTATGCACCCTATGGCCGGCCATTACACTCCAAAATGGCCCAATTGCATTTTAAAACCCTCTAAATTACATTCTATAGCTATTAGGTACCCCTACCTTATAAAATAGAATTTTCGCATCTTATGCGATTTAGTCCTTTTTCACAATTAAGCATGCTATTGCTAAAATTAAAGCACTAAAATTTCTACATAGCCATATTTTAATGCTATAACACATAAAATAACATAAAAAATAATTTTTCTCGACCTCGGTTTAGTGGTCTCAAAACCACTGTTCCAACTAGCCCCAAAATCAGGCTGTTACAACTCTCCCCCCTTTAGAGATTTTCGCCCTTGAAAATCTTACCGGTAAAGAGGTTTGGATATTGTTCCCTCATGGCTTCTTCCGGTTCCCACGTAGCTTCTTCTACACCGTGCCTTTGCCACAACACTTTTACTAAGGCTATGTCTTTATTCCTCAACTGTTTCACCTCTCGAGCCAAGATTTTAATCGGCTCCTCCTCATATGTCATATTCGGTCGTATCTCAATTTCTGTTGGAGGTATCACATGCGAAGGATCGAAGCGATAACGCCTTAACATCGAAACATGAAACACATTGTGGATTTTCTCTAACTCTACAGGTAGAGCCAACCGGTATGCCACCGGTCCAATTCTTTTAGAAATCTCATACGGTCCTATGAATCGCGGACTCAATTTCCCCTTTCGACCAAATCTCAATATTTTCTTCCACGGGGACACTTTTAGAAATACCTTGTCAACCACTTTAAACTCGATTTCCTTTCTTTTCAAATTCGCATACGACTTTTTTCGGTCCGAAGCAGCTTTCAGGCTTTTCCGGATCACTTTCACTTTTTCCTCAGTCTCTTTAACTATGTCGACCCCATGAATTCGCTTCTCACTAAGCTCGATCCAATACAAAGGAGTTCGGCACTTACGACCATACAAGGCTTCATACGGTGCCATCCGTATACTCGACTGATAACTGTTGTTATAAGCAAATTCGACCAAGGGTAGGTATCTTTCCCAACTACCTTAAAATTCTAATACACAGCATCGGAGCATATCTTCGAGAAGTTGAATTAATCTTTCAGATTGGCCGTTAGTTTGAGGATGGAATGCAGTACTAAAATTTAACCTTGTACCCAAGGCTTCCTGTAATTTCTTCCAAAACCTCGAAGTAAATCGCGGATCTCTATCTGAGATAATAGATATAGGCACTCCATGTAACCTTACTACCTCCGCAATATATAACTCGGCTAACTTATCTAGCGAATAATCAACACGCACCGACATAAAGTGAGCCGACTTCGTTAATCTATCAACGACAACCCACACAACATCTATCTTTTTTGGAGTCATAGGCAACCCCGTCACAAAATCCATGGTGATCTGATCCCACTTCCACTCGGGAACCATCACTGGCTGAAGCAATCCCAAAGGCACTTAATTTTCAACTTTCACTTGTTGACAAATTAGACATCTTGTTACATACTCCGAGATGTCCCTTTTCATTCCCGGCCACCAATAATATTTCTTCAGATCGTTGTACATTTTCGTACTGCCCGGATGTACTGACAAATAACCACTGCGTGCTTCATTTAATATCTTCTGGATCAATTCATCATTCTTAGGTACACAAATCCTATCATGAAACATCAAACAACCATCCAAGCTCATCCGAAAATCAGAATCCTCTCCCGATTCACACTTAGCTCTCTTAGCTTGCATCTCATTATCATTCTTTTGAGCTTCAGATATCTGTTGTATAAATAGTGGCCTAGCCCTCAACTCGGCTAATATAGCACCATCGTTAGACCATGCTAAGCTCGTGCTCATAGCTCTCAAAGCATACAAGGATTTCCTACTTAGGGCAGCCGCAACCACATTCGCTTTTCCCGGATGGTAATCGATTACTAGCTCATAGTCCTTCAATAATTCGAGCTATCGTTGTTGCCGCAAATTTAAATCCTTTTGATCCATCAAATACTTCAAACTCTTATGATCTGTGAAGATTCGGCACTTCTCTCCATATAAGTAATGTCGCCAAATCTTTAACGCGAAAATAATCGCGGCCAACTCCAAGTCATGAGTCAGATAATTTTTCTCATGCGGTTTTAGCTGTCTCGAGGCGTAAGCGACTACCTTACCCTCTTGCATCAACACACAACCGAGAACATTTAACGACGCGTCACTGTAGGCCACAAACTCTTTCCCCGATTCTGGTTGAACCAAAACTGGCGCCTCAGTCAATAATGTTTTTAATCTCTCAAAACTCTATTGACATTTCTCAGTCCATTCAAACTTATATCTTTGTGCAATAGTTTCGTCATCGGGGTAGAAATCATGGAGAATCCCTTCACAAACTGTCTGTAGTACCCTGCTAAACACAAAAAGCTTCTGACTTTCGATACATTTTTCGGCAGTTTCCACTCCACAATAGCCGAGATCTTACTCGGGTCAACTCTAATACCATCACCCGACACAATGTGTCCTAGAAATTCGACCTCTCGGAGCCAAAATTCACTCTTGCTAAATTTAGCATATAACTGCTTGTCTCTTAAAGTCTGTAAGACAATCCTCAGATGTTCCACATGATCACCCTCATCTCGAGAATAAATCAATATGTCATCAATAAAGACAACCACAAACTTGTCTAGATATGGTCGGAAGACACGTTTCATTATGTCCATAAAAATTGCAGGGGCATTCGTTAAACCGAACGGTATGACCAGAAACTCATAATGGCCATACCTCGTCCGAAATGCAGTTTTCGACACGTCTTGCTCCTTAACCTCAATCTGTAATAGCTGCACCTCGTGTCTATCTTGTAGAACACCGTAGCTCCCTTCAGTTGATCAAATAGGTCATCTATCCTTGGTAAAGGATACTTATTCTTCACCGTCACCGTAGCTCGAGAAGCCTTTCTCCATATGATGAGCAATTGGTACGCTGAGTACATTCGAGCAAATCCTAATGGTCAACCCCCTCCACCCCCACCTATTCCTCAGCCCGCTCCTGTAGCTCCTCAGGTGGTAGAGGTAGTAAGGAGAGAAAGGCCTGTGGTCGACAAGATTCGAAAATAAGGAGTCGAGGAATTTTGGGCCAGTAAGGATGATGATCCGGAGAGGGCAGAATTCTAGCTTGAGAATACCATCAGGGTATTCGATGAGCTGTTATGCATGCCTGAAGAGTGCATAAAGTGTGCGGTATCTCTATTGAGAGATTCAGCCTATCAGTGGTGGAACACCCTTGTGTCGGTGGTACCAAGGGAGAGGATGAGTTGGGAATTCTTCCAAGAGGAGTTTCGGAAGAAATATGTTAGTCAAAGATTCATTGACTAGAAGAGGAAAGAGTTCTTAGAGCTAAAGCAGGGCCGAATGACGGTGACTGAATACAAACGCAAATTCGTAAGGCTTAGTAAGTATGCTTGGGAGTGCGTGTCTACCGAGGCTATCATGTGCAAAAGGTTCGAGGATGGGTTAAATAAAGATATCCGTTTATATGTTGGAGTCCTCGAACTAAAAAAATTTGTGGTGTTAGTAGATAGAGCCTATGAAGCTGAAGAGTTGGCCAAAGAGAAAAGAAGAGCTGAGATTGAGTCCCGTGACTCGAGAAAGAGACAACTGAGTAGGTCCTACCAATCCTCATCTAAGAAATCAAGGGATTTTGCTACTCGATCAGCTACTTCAACCAGGTTTTCAAACTGAAGTAAGGGCAAACAATTCTCGAGGTCTAGGGCTTAGACTACTTTAGTTGCTACTGTTGGCAATGCCCGACCGAGTAAACCAAAATGTTCACAGTGTGGCAGACATCATTTTGGTGAGTGCCGAGCAAACGAGAAGGCTTGTTTCAAGTGTGGGTCTCTAGACCACTTTTTCAAAGATTGCCCTGAGGCGGGTGAGAAAGAGAAACCTTAGAATGCAAGACTGGGAAATATTGCTAGAGGAAGACCACTGAGAAACCCAGGAAATAAGATGAGTGGAAAGAATTCATCTAGAGAGCAGACTGCGAGAGTGGAGAGTAGAGCATCGGTGAGAACATATGTCATTCGTGCTCGCGAAGAGGCGTCCTCCCTTGACGTGATCACGAGTATATTTTCTCTTTATGATACTTGTGTTATAGCTTTAATTGATCTGGGATCTACCCACTCGTATATTTTCATGAAATTAGTCTCTAGCATGAGCATGCCTATAGAGTTTACTGAATTTGTAATAAGAGTGTCGAATCCCCTAGGCAAATGTGTATTGGTTGATAGAACATGCAAAGGTTGCCCTTTGATGATTAGGGGTCATTGTTTTCCTGCAAATCTCATGTTATTACTGTTTGATGAGTTCGATGTCATCCTTGGGATGAATTGGTTAGTTACTCATGATGTGATCTTAAATTGTGGAAATAAGTTTATTAAGTTAAAATGTGAAAGTGGGGATCTTATTCGTGTTGAATCAGATAAGCAAGACAGATCACCAGTAGTGATGTCATCCTTGTTGTCTCAGAAGTATTTAAGAAAGGGGTACGAAGCTTACCTTGCTTTCGTAATGAATGCTAAAGAGACTGAGTTGAAAATTGAGTCTGTAACCATAGTGTGAGAATATCCGGATGTTTTCTCAGAGGAATTGCCAGGGTTACCTCCGGTTAGGGAGATTGAATTTGGGATTGAGTTAGCTCTGGGTACCGCCCCCATTTCTATTGCTCCGTATAGAATGGCTCCAATCGAGCTGAGAGAATTGAAAGAACAGTTGCAAGAACTAACGGATAAAGGCTTTGCAAGACCGAGTTTTTCTCCGTGGGGTGCTCCCGTATTATTTGTGAAGAAGAAAAATGGTTCTATGATGTTATGCATAGATTATCGACAACTTAATAAGGTAACTATGAAGAAAAAGTACCCGTTGCCAAGAATTGATGATTTATTTGATCAATTGAAGGGAGCCACAGTGTTTTCCAAAATATACTTAAGGTCTGGGTACTATCAGTTGAGAGTCAAGGACTCGGATGTTCCGAAAATTACATTTCAGACTAGGTATGGCCACTACGAATTTTTGGTTATGCCTTTTGGTTTAACAAATGCCCCAGCCGTTTTCATGGACTTGATGAATAGCATTTTTCAGCCATATTTGGATAAATTCGTCGTGGTCTTCATTGATGATATACTGATCTACTCTCGAGATGAAAACGAGCATGTCGAGCATTTGAGCAAGGTTCTGCAAATTTTGAGAGATAAACAATTGTACGCCAAGTTTAGTAAAAGTGAATTTTGGCTTAAGGAAGTTGGATTTTTGGGACACATTGTCTCGGGAGATGGAATTAGAGTCAACTCGAGTAAGATTTCATCAATTATTGAATGGAAACCACCAAAGAACGTAACTGAAGTGTTTCTGGGCCTAGCCGGCTATTATAGGCGTTTTGTCAAGGGGTTTTTCATGATAGCTACTCCGATGACGAGATTATTGCAAAAAGATGTGAAGTTTGATTGGACAGAAAAATGCCAACAGAGTTTTGAGAAACTAAAGGCATTGTTGACTGAGGCTCTTGTTTTGGTGCAACCTGAGCCCGGAAGAGAATTTGTGGTTTACAGTGATGCATCCATGAATTGATTGGGTTGTGTACTTATGCAAGAGGGCAAGGTGATTGCATATGCTTCTAGACAATTGAAGCCGCACGAGAAGAATTACTCGACCCATGATTTAGAGTTGGCTGCCATTGTGTTTGCATTAAAGATATGGAGACACCATTTATATGGTGAAAGGTGTCGGATATTCAATGACCATAAAAGCCTAAAATATTTGATGACTCAAAAGGACATGAACTTGAGGCAACGAAGATGGTTAGAGCTTATCAAGGATTATGAGTTAGTGATTGACTACCATCCGGGAAAGGCGAACGTGGTCGCCGATGCTTTGAGCAGAAAATCCTTGTTTGCGCTGAGAGCCATGAATACACGGATGGCTTTGTCAGATGATGGTTCTATTCTATCCGAGTTGAGGGCTAGAGCATTGTTTCTCCAAGAGATTTGCGAAGCTCAGAAAGATGACAGCAACTTACAAGCCAAAAGAGTTCTAAGCGAGTCAAATGTTGAGTCGGACTTTCGGGTAAGTCCTGACGGATGTTTGATGTTTTGAGATAGGGTCTGTGTACCCAGAAATGATGAACTTATTCGAAATATTTTGCATAAAGCACATAACGGATGTTTAACTGTGCACCCAGGCAGCACGAAGATGTACAATGACTTGAGGAAGTGGTATTGGTGGCTGAGTATGAAGAAAGACATCTCTGAGTTTGTATCGAGATGCCTAATTTGTCAACAAGTGAAGGCTGAACACCAAGTGCCTTCGGGTCCACTTCAGCCTATTATGGTTCCCGAGTGGAAATCGAACCGTATTAATATGGACTTCGTGATGGGTTTACCGTTGACGCAGAAAAAGAAAGATGCTGTATTGGTTGTAGTCGATAGACTTACGAAGTTAGCCCATTTTATACCAATACGAGTCGATTATTCTCTCGATAAGTTGACAAATTTGTATGTGTCATAGATAGTAAGACTTCATGGTGTACCACTGTCGATCATTTCGGATAGAGATCCGAGATTCACGTCATAGTTTTGGAAAAAGTTGAAAGAGGCTTTGGGCACGAAATTGAGTTTCAATACAGCTTTCCATCCACAAATTGACGGGCAGTCAGAGAGAGTGATACAGATACTTGAAATCATGCTTCGATGTTGTGTTTTTGAATTCCAAGTTAATTGGGAAAAATTTTACCGTTGGTGGAATTTGCCTACAACAACAGTTTTCAGTCAAGTTTTGTAACGCCCTGAATTTTGGGCCTAGAAGAAATGGGCCTTGGGCTTGAGGAGCGTTTGGAAGTCGGCACATGAGTATTTGCTGTGCAAGAGGTGACACAATTAAATGTCTGCTCAAGTGGTTAAGGGTCTTGAGAGGAGTTGGAGAAGTCCTGGGTTCAAACCTGGGCTTTAGCAAAATTTTTTGTTTTAAGTGAATAAAACCCTGGGTACTTGAAAGTAGGCCTTATAATTAATTGAGTTTAAAATGTGTTACAAAAAGAGCTTGTGGCTTGATGGTTGTGGCGTCACTAAGGTGGCAAGGGAGCTGGGGTTCGAATCACTCTTAGCACAAAGGAGTATTTATTTTACTCATTGGCTGTGGGAGTGGTGGAGTTTGAATCAAACACTGCTGAAGATATTGGAGTTTGAATTAGTCTAAGAGGATTTCAAGGAGGGATAAGGGGAGAGATATTTGGAGAAAGTTGAGGAATTTGATATGGGAGAGAGTTGTGCCATTTTAGGGAGCCCTAACTTTGAGAATTCGGCTAGGAGAGTGGTTTTTTCGGCAATTGGAACATTTGGTGGTTTTGAATTTGCTGAAAACTTTTCCTTCTTTTCATATCGGTATCTTTTATGCTTTCGGGATTTTTATTTTGAGTTCTTTGGCGTATTATGGTTCTTTTGGTCGATCCTGCCTTGCCGTGTGGGCACTTTTGATTCTTTTAACTTTGCTATTCTTTTCTTCCCCTCCATCTTTCTCTGTTTTCTTCTTCTTACCTTTGCCTAAGCCGAATACTCACTCTTTTCTTCACTTTTCATTTACTGTATTTCCTCTTCTCCCTTTTCGATTGATTGACCGAATCTCAGTGCTCTCCCCCTCTTTTCAGTTCGGTTCTCTCCTCCTGTTTTGAGTTAACTGAATACTTCCCTTTTATTCTCTTTATTTTGTGTTCGGCTAGTGAGAGTCCTCTGGTGAATCGGTAGGTACTCATGGCTTATTCTTATTTCTCTCTACGGTTGCGTTTTTCCTTCTAATATCTTCCTGTGTTACTGATTCCTGATAAAGGTACAATCTTTTCGGTTGGTCTCTGTTTCCTGAGTACCTTTGACCCTTAGGTGGTAGACCGATTTCATCTATCAACTGTTCATAGTCCTGCTTGGTGGTAAGATGTCGTTCGTATTGGTTTTAGTTATTTTGTTCATAGTGATAGTTAAAGATATTGGGATTCAATGCAGGTTGTGCTAAGGATTTGGTGATCACTGGGTTAAGGAAGGATTAAACCGTATTTTCTTAATCAAGGTTGTTGTTCGTGGGGATTTGCACTATTCGCTTAAACAGGTGTGTATTCGTAAGCGGTATTCGATGATCGGCTGAAAAGCCGAGAGTATGTTTTGTTTACACTGCTATGGCTGTAGATCAGCAAAATGCCGAAAAGCCAGAAATATGGCGTATGATGCCACACAAGCGTGCGATCGTGCGTGTGGTGAACCGAGCCCACGGACATGGGCGTTAGTCTGTAGAGGCCACCACGAGCGCTCTCGTGGTCTTGGGCTATTCTGGGCCTCGTTGGGTCGAAATGGGCTGTGTGGGCCCAGTGGGCTTGTGGGCCCACGTAGATAAAATGTATGTGATGTGGTAAGTGTTGTTTGGACTGTGACGTTTGCATAACTGTGGCTGTTTCTGGGCTAAATGGGCCACAGGAGTGTGTGGGCCCACTTGGGCTAAGTAATGGGCCTTAGGCCCATTTACACCGTTGCGACTATTTAGGTTACTTAAGTCGCTCGAGGCGACGGTGGACCTTCTGTTGGGTCGCTGAGACCCTGATTTGCAAAATTACTGAAATACCCCCGATTTGCAAAATTACCAAAATACCCCTGATTTGCAAAATTACTGAAATACCCCTAGTTTGCAAAATTACTGAAATACCCTCGATTCGCAAAATTACCAAAATACCCTTATAGGGTAAAATAACTATTTTGCCCTTGTGGGTAAATGACTGACTTAGACTATGAATTTGACTGATTTGACTGTGATCGTATGACTGTGTTTTAGCTAACTTGATCGTGGTCGTGGTGGATCGATATGCTTTTAATATGTGTTTAAATGACTTTATCGAGCATGACCATTTTGCATACACGTAATGATTGAGCATGACATACACGACATATTGCATGGGGTTGGGACATTGATACGGAGGAAGTTCTCGATAGGTTGCACGGGTCGCATGAGACGCATCGTGGATCCGAGATTTATCCGATAGGGTCGCATGGGTCGCATGAGACGCATCAGGTCCAAAGATTGATCTCGTTAAGGTCGCACGAGTCGCATGAGACGCATCGTGGACCGACGGACGGCTTAAAGCCGCGTAATCGATTATGGCTCGTGCCAACCTAAATATGGCTCGTGCCATCATGATTATGGCTTTGTGTCAATCGATTTACCCGTGGCTATGTGCCTAACATATATATTGATGACTCGCGGTCGATTATAATTACCCGTGGTCGTGGTGCCGGTTATATTACCGTCCGATGGCTATGTGCCAAACTTATTACGATTCATCGATAGCTTTGTGCCATCCTCGATTATGGCTCTACGTGCCATCCCGATTATGGTTTATAACCATTCTGTTTATGGCTTTTAGCCATTTTCGCCCACTGCGCTACGAAGTCGTTCTATTGACTTAGTGCCGCAACCGGTGCTAAGCTTGGTGTGTTGGCTGGGTGGGTCGATTTTATCCCCACGTAAGTGTAGGGTTGGTACGGGTGGTGTGTTGGCTGGATCAGGGTGGGATGTATCCTCCTACTATTGCATATATGTTTATGAGATCTGTCACTGAACTGGGCTTAGGCCCACATGTTCTGTTATTGGTTTGGGCTAGGCCCAATTGATTCTTTTATGGGCTGTGACCCAAATGATATTGTAGTGGGCTTTAGCCCACTTATGCTCTGAACTGGACTGTACTGTTACTGTTAAAGGGCTTTGGCCTAGACTGTTTCAGTTTCTATTTCTGTATACTGACTGTTACTCTAGTAAGGGGATTACACACTAAGTTTTCGTAAAATCACCCCATTTTTTTAACTGTGCAGGTAATCCCCAGCGTTAGGAGGATCGGTGCTGCTAGGGACTCGGAGGTGACCACACGACTGCGACTGTTATGCTTTGGACTTTATATATGTTTTAAATTCTGTTTTGGGTTTTAATTTCTATAATAAGGCCTCTCTGGATTTAATTCTGAATTTGGGATTTTTTTTACGTTTTATATCTATTAGGCGTAGACGAGTTTTCAACCCAATTACTGTTTTTAAAAACATACGTTTTAAACTTCTTTACCTTAAATTAGCTTCCGCAACTAAAAGAGATTTTTAACGAAGTTAATAACATTTTTAAAAGTGATTAACTTTTCATTGAACCACGTTTTGAAATTAAACGAACACAAACTGAGAATTTAGTTTTTAAATATTAAGGAGGGTTTTCAATGAAAACATGGTTTTCGAAAAACACTTCATTGTGACACGCCAGATTCAGGCCTAACTTCTAGGCCAGGTTTGGGGTGTTACAAGTTTAAAGATGGCACCTTATGAAGCATTGTACGGGCGTAAGTTCCAAACGCCCTTGTATTGGACAGAACTCAGAGAGAATCAGATTCACGGGGTTGATTTGGTCAGGGAAACCGAAGAAAAAGTAAAGGTGATACGTGAATGTCTGAAAGCAGCCTCAGATAGACAAAAGTCTTATTCAGATTTAAAACGGAAAGATATTTAGTTCCAAGTAGGTGAAAAAGTATCTTTGAAAGTATCACCATGGAGAAAAGTTCTCAGATTTGGCCGGAAAGGCAAATTGAGTCTGCACTTTATCGGACCTTATGAAGTCACCGAGAGGATAGGATCGGTAGCTTATCGTTTGGCCTTGCCACCTGAGCTGGAAAAGATTCACAATGTCTTCCACGTGTCCATGTTACGCCAATACCGTTCAGACCCTTCACATGTGATTGTGTCATCAGAAGTAGAGATTCAATCGGACATGACTTATGGCGAAGAGCCGGTTAAGATTTTGGCACGAGAGGTCAAACAACTAAGAAACAAAAGTATAGCTCTTGTTAAAGTACTATGGCAGAGAAATGGGATAGAAGAGGCTACTTGGGAACCCGAAGAGACCATGAGAAACCAGTATCCCAACCTTTTTACCGGTAAGATTTTCGAGGACGAAAATCCTTAAGGGGGAAGAATTGTAACAGCCTAATTTAGGGGCTAATCGGAACAGTGGTTTTAGAACCACTAATCCAAGGTTAGAGAAAATTATTTTCATGTTATTTTATGAGTTAGAGCATGGTTATATAAGTGTATGAAAATTTTGGTGCTTTAATTTTAGCGATTTCATGTTTAATCGCGAAAAAGGACTAAATCCCATAAAGTGTGAAAGTTCAATTTTACAAGCTAAGGGTGCCAAATAGCTATGGAATATTATTTGGAGGTCTTTAAAGGGAAATTAGCCCCTTAAATAATAGTTGGCCGGCCATAAGAGACAAACATTGACAAAATTGGTCAAAGTAGTTGATATTAGGTGGACTAAATTGATGTTTTATTTTAAAATAAAGAAAGAAAATATATCATATTTTCTCCTTCATTCTTCCACCAAAAATTAGCTTCAAATAGGGGTTTGAAAGCTTCAAAAATTTCAGCCCACTCTTCTCCATACAAGTAAGTGTTCTAGTGATCCTTTCTTGATAAAAATTGTACTTTTGGAACCCCTAAAGCTTAAGCTTTCTATAGAGGGGACTATTTTGTAAGATGGTGAAGAGTATAGAGTTTTGCCATGAGAGCTTTTAAGTTGTTTGCTGCATTTTTATGGAAGAAAATGAGCCTTAGTTGTTAGATGAATAACTTTTGTTAAAGGTGTTACCATGAAAACACCTAAAAGGACCTTTTTGCAAAGGTTGTAAAGTATGTAGTAAATGTGTGAAATGTTGAGTTTTGATGGTAGCCATAAGAGAAATAAATGTTCACCTAGGCTCGATAAAGGTAGAAATTTGATTAGAATTGATTTCCGAGCCTAGGGGTAAAATGGTCATTTTGTAAAAGTCTAAGGGCAAAATAATAATTTTGCCAAAGCATGGTTATTGAAATGCATTTATTAATGTGATTGTTAAATGAGCTAATTTTTTATTATAGATCAAGAAGAACCAAGAATTTACCTCGACCGGGGAAAGAACAAAGTATCGGACTAGATCGACGATCTAGCTTATTTTGAAATCGAGGTAAGTTTGTATGTGATAAATTCAACATTTATGCTAGTATGTTTGAGAATGTTTGATATTATAATGTTACATGACATTCTATGAAATTGAGTATTGGTGTTGAATGAGAAGGATGATAAAAGTTGAGATGTTGAAGTCCTGGTTGGACTATAATAAATGTGAAAATACTATCATCGAGACATGAAATGAATAAGATCCCGTGTAAGACCATGTCAGGGACATGACCTCGGCACCGAATTGAGATTTCGTATAAGACCATATCTGTGATATGGCTTCGGTATTGAATATGAGAATCGTATAAGACCATATCCGGGATATGGCATCGATACTTGAAGTGGGATTCCGTATAAGACCATATCTGAGATATGGCATCGGCACTCAGAGGTGGCCCCATATAAGACCACGTCTGAGATGTGGCATTGGCTTCGTGTTCATATTAATGACGATGAATACTCGTCTTTGAGTATCCCTAGTGAATTAGTGGTATAAATAGATAAGCTTGGAAATATAAATGAGATTAGTACTAAAGTCATGTGATTGAGTGAATACAGGTACCCGTGAATAATTCACGAGGAATGTTTACATTATGTGGCATGGTATATGCTAAATAAGAACAAGTACGAGTAAGTTATGGAAAATGTTTATGACTTTGTGTGGTTATCCAATGCCATGAATTGATGTCATTATGAACTTATTATTGCTATTTATTTTCATGCAAACTTACTAAGCTTTATGCTTACCCTTCTCATTTCCCTATTCCTTGTAGCATTGCCAAGTTAGTTCGAGGGTTCGTGGGACGTCAGAGTTCAGAAATCACACTATCGGCTATGTTTTGGTATAGCCAAGTTAGATTCATTTTGAGTATGGCATGTATAGGACTTGAGTACTTTGTTATGTCATTTTGATAGCCAATGTGTCGGCTATTTAAGTTATCAAAGTCATTTTGTAAATGGTCACTAGAATTGGGCCACACATGACAAGTTTATTTTTATTCAATGATGATGAAATTAAGAAGTTTATGCTTGTGTGGATGTTTGAATTGAGTTTTTGGAAGTGCCTTAGGGTCATGATCTATGTTGTAATGAATTGGTATAAGTATGGTTGCTATATAGGGTGGCATTTGGCTTGGAATATAGCCTTTTTAATGTCCACACGGGTAGATACACGGCCGTGTGTCTAAGCCGTGTGTGACACATGGCCAGCCCGATAGGCGTGTTGTTCAGCCTTGTGTCCTCTTGTATGCTAGGTTTGCAAGTCAGTATGCTCAATATTAAACACACGGGTAGAGACACGGCCGTGTGTCTCAGCCGTGTGGGAGGCACGACCATGGACATGGGCGTGTGCCTAGGCCGTGTGAAGTCTGCACCTAAAAATTAGGAATATAATTCGACACACGGCCTAAGGACACGGGCGTGTGCCTTGGCCGTGTGACCTTAGCGAGGTGATGATGTCACAAACAGAATGCCAAGGTTTTGGCACACGGGCTAAGACACGGGCGTGTCGAGGCCGTGTGAGGTACACGGGACTAAACACACGGGCGTGTGATAGGCCGTGTGATGCAATTCAGTGTCGACCACGGGTATGGAACACGGTTACACGGGCATGTGAAATGCCACACGGGCGTGCCCCATTCTTCACACGGGCGTGTGGCCCTGTTTCATGTCAAAATTTTCTAAGTGTTTGAAAGTTTTCGGTTTGGTCCCGAAACATCACGAGTATACGTATAGGGTCTCGTAGACCCATAATAGGGAAGTTACGGTTGTAAATGAAAAAGTTTTAAGTTAGGACGATATTTTATAGCCCAAAGTTGTAAGTTTAAGCATGATAAGTTTGGTAATGCCTCGTATCTGGTTCCGGCGATGAATACGGGTAAGGGGTGTTACAAAAATTTTCTGTCCAAGCTTTTATTTCTTATTCATGCATTCACTTTTGTCTGTCATTTCATTTCCATATTTGTAAATATGTGTTTTGTTTTCTGACTTTTTTCATTTTTTATGCATTGAGGACAATGCATCCCTTAGGTTTGGGGGTGTGTTGTACATATAGGTTGCATTAGATATGTATGTTAATATTTGTTGTTTTTTCATTTATTATGCCATGACATACAATTGCCAAATAATTGCTAGATTTTGCTAAGTATATTTTTGTCTATGATATTCGATGAGGATAATAACTCTTTGATAAATTTAGAAAATTGTTCGAGTAATTAGGTCTGCTTAGCTTAGTATAGCTGCTTCAAATTGATCCTTAAGAGTAGAATGTCTTACTTATAAGTGCAATTAGTTTATAGTAGTTTTCTTTTAATACACTTAGGATTTCTTGAACCTAAATTTAGTAAGCTGGCAGTAACAAATAATGTTTATCATGGTAAAATACATTGAACACTCCAATGTTTGGGATCTGTTGAGTAGGTCAGTAATTTTTTGTCTGCTCCAATACATTATTGATTAGAAAAACAGTTTCAAATAAGAGTGATTAAAAAAAAGTAGGGACACTCCACTGTGGTGTTAGTCTGAGTAGCTAAGGAGGTAGTTGTTTACTCCATCCATCTTTTAAGTAAAAAGCCTTAGCTTCATGAGTGAATTCAATTCAAATTGTGGCATGATGTAATATCTGACAATCTAGTGTTTGTTCTATTGAGATTATTAAGTACAGAAATCATGTGACAAGATTAATTCCTTAGAAACTTTTTGTTAATATGCAGAGAATAGAATTTGTTGTAAATAGAGAAACTGACTTTAGAAGATAGTTATACTAAGTATGTGAAGAGATGCTTGCTATAATCAAAATTGCATGAAACTTTTAGGTTTTTTTTTTCTTTTGGTAATATTTTCTGCACCTCACTTGCTAAAAATGCCTATAAAATTTGAACCAATTTTCTAAATTCAAGATTGCTGAGAATAGAGGTATAAAATATTTTTCAGATAGTACAGTGATATATTAGGTAATTGTAATGTTTTGGCAACTCACGCATACCTGCATTCATGCATACTCATACATATTTGCTTGGAGACAAGCAATAATTCAGGTTTGGAGGTGTCATAACTCTTGAAAAGAGTTATATTTCAGGCTTCTAAACTGAAGTATTTGCTTATAATTAAGAAAACATGTTTGCATCTTAGACTTATTACTAGAGCATTACATACTAAATCTTGGATTGTGTTTTAACCGTAAATTTATGTTACTTTTAATTATTGGAAAGATGTTTGGTAGTCTTTGGTAGTAGGTGCAGGTAGGATGGAAGAGACAAGAAGAGGAAAAGAGAACGAATGAGGTGAAACATTGCCATGGGAAATGGTGGGATAGATTGCCAATAGAAATGTCGTGGAAATTCTAGGAAGATGATGCATCACTCAATCCACGTCAGTCTCAGCCAACTATACTTGTACCAGATAAATCACCCTGAAAAAGAAGGAGAGAGAAGAGAAGAAGCACATAAAGATTATGAGGAGAAAAGAAAAGAAGGAGAGTGATTCATCTCTCTGTAACAGAATCCTGTGGAGAAATTGCACGGAAAATTCAGAAGAGAATAAGAGGGTAGCAGCTAAAAAGAGGAGATCACAATCGTGAAAAAGGGGAAGAGAAATCTGCACTGGGTTTTGCGCAAAGTCTTGAAAAGCTGGAGTGTAGTGAGAACTTCCTGCAGTTCTGCCTTTATTCTCTTTTTCTTGGTTTTAATTTCTGTGATTCGTAAAACTTGAAGAATGTAGATGAATGATTTAATTTTGGATTTCATTACCCAACCCACGAGCTAATTATCTTTGGGTTGGAATTATGTGGGTGAATATTGAATTATCTGTAATGCCCATGATATGATTTTGATTAAAATTATTGTTTTATTCAATTTATGCTTATTCGGAATGCAAGTGTAACGCCCCAAAAATTTAAGTCTTTAATTTTTACATGATATGCTTGTTTGCTTTAATTGCTAAGTGATTTGGGTTTGTATGGGGGTGTTTGAGAAGCCTGGGTTCAAGTCTTGGCTTTTGCAAAATTTTTAGTTTTTCTCTTAAATGAATCTGAACACTAGCATACATGCCTTATAAATAATAGTACTTGTTTTACGACACAAAAAGAGCTGGTGGTCTAGTGGCAAGGTGGCGTGTTGTGTAACTGTGAGGTCTGAGGTTCAAGTCCTGGGTTGCGCAATGGAGTATTTATTTTGCTGCTTGAGCTGTAAAGGTAGTGGAGTTGGACTGAAACACAGCTAAGGGGAGTTGGTATTGAATTTGAATGGAGTAATTAGAGGGATAAGGGGAGAGATTTCAGGAGAAAATCAAGGAGTTTGAGTGAGAGGAGGTGTTGTGCCGTTTGGGGGAACTCAAGCCTTGAGAATTTGGCTGGAGGGAGAATCTTGGTCATTTTCGGCATTGGGTTAGCATCTACCAAATTCTCTTTTCTTTCCTCCCATTTACCAGCTTTTGGTTCACTCGGATTTGTTTTGGTGGCTGCGCATTAGCCAACAAAAGTCCATTCTTTTTGGTCAATAGTCGTTTTTGTGAGCAACTCTTCCTTTTCTCTTCTCTCTTATTCTCTTCCTAAATCTGTACCCTCTTTTGGCCGAATATCCCTTGCCTTCCAATTGGTTTACCTTTGTCAGAATATTTCTCCTTTTACCTTCTAGGTTCGGCTCTTAATCGATTTGACTTCGTCCGATTCTTCTCTTTCTGTTTTCTACCTCTCAATATTTTTTTTGTTTTGACCGAGAGCTATCTCTCCTTATCGATTGTGGGTTGGCCGAATATCACTTTTGTTTTATCACTCTCTGCACCAACTTTCTCTTTGCTGCTTCTTGTTGTTCTAGTGCTACAAGTGTTTCTGATTATCGGTAAGTGTTTATACTCCTCACTTTGAGATTAAACCTGTTCTCTTCTATTCTTTTTCTTAAAACCGAATACCCTCTTATTCATCTTTTGATTACCGACTGTTGTTTCCTTCTTCACGATGTGTTACTCGTTGCGGTTCTAGGGTTTTCCTTGAGGAGAGGTGGAGTGTAAGTGGTTTCGAAATAGTCGCAACCCTTGTTCTCAGTGTTCAATCAAGGTAATGCGTCACCTCCCTTGTGGAGTTTAGGCCGTATACTGATTATGTTCTTATAGGAGATCATTTGTGGATTGAGGCCACTTATATGGCCTACCCTGGTTAATGAGATCGGTGTTGTGGTACAGATAATCTATAAAAGCGTGTGATCACTTCTGGTTAGCAGTCTTGGAGGACTAAAGTCGCCTCATTCAAGCAAGGTAAGGATGGTAGTTTTGGATTAAGTGTCAATAAGAGGATGTTTTACCCTAACGATTAAAGGACTGACATTGGGTCATGTTTGAATCTAGGTTGGGTGCTCATGGAACTTGGAGCGGTTTTGTAAACAGGTGTGTATTCACACTGTTTTGACTGTAGAACGACAAAAGCCGAAAAGTCAAAAAGCCAAAAAATTGGGCTTTGAGGTCACATGGGCGTCCGAACGCTCGTGTGGTCAAACTGAGCCCATGAATCACGAAAGTATGACTTTAGAGGCATCCATGAGCATTTTCATGGGCTTAGGCCGTATTGGGCCACGTTGGGCCAAAATGGGCCGTGTGGGCCCAATGGGCTCATGGGCCCCACACGGATGAAATCCATGATTTATGGCAAATACTGGACTGGGCTATGTAGGTCTCATAGCCGTGGCGAAATCTAGGCTGAACGGGCTGAACGAGCATGTGGGCCCACTTGGGCCCATTTACACTGTTATGACCATTTAGGTTACCGAAGTTGTTCGAGGCGACAGCGGACCTTCTGAGAGGTCGATATCTGCACAGAGACCCCAAAGTAGTAAAAATGACCAATACCCCTAAAGGGTGAAATCACTATTTTACCCCTATCGGATTGAAATGATCGTTATACCCCTAAGGGTAGGTTGACTGGTGTGTTCATGATTTGTATATGACTGTTACTGAGTAGGACATTCTGCATATTTGTATGATTTATGACATGACATACTGCATGGGGTTGGGATACGGTTATGGAGGAAGTATACTGTACTGGTGGCTTTGCCACATATTCTGTTACTGGCAGCTTTGCTGCGATACTGATACTGGCAGCTTTGCTGCGATATCGGTGTATTGGCTGGGTGGGTTGATTTTATCCCCACATGGTGTGTTGGTGGTACAGAGTGGTGTGTTGGCTGGATTGGGATGGGTTGCATAATTGCACTGTTCTGATATTGTGTTGGGCTAAGGCCTACACTGTTACTGTATTGGGCTAAGACCCACACTTTATTGTTACTGAATAGGGCTCAGGCCCAGACTGATACTGCATGTTGTATACTAACGGGCTGATAGGGGATTACACACTGAGTTTTCGTAAACTCACCTTTTCTTTTTAACTGTACAGGTAATCCTCAGCCATAGGCGATTTGGTGTTGTGAGGGACTCGGAGGTGGCCACACAACTGCAGCTGTTTTACACTTGGTTTTACTTAAATTTAAAGTTTATGTTGGGTTTGGTTTTTGTAATAAGGCCATTTATGTTTGTTTAAATTTTTAATTGGGCTTTGTTTACTTACTTTAAACTGCTAGTTTAGGGGAAGGCGAATTTTCAAAATAATTACTGTTTTCTAAGACACGATGTAACATCCTAGAATTTGGGGTTCTGCATGTTGCACTATTTCAGGCGTTTGGCTAGCTATGCTTGATGATTTGATGTGTTTGGGGGTCTTGGGGAGGCTCGGATTCGAGTCGGAGCTTTGGTAAAAATTTTTTTTAGGGCACTTTAGGGGGAGAGCTAGTGGATGCAGGCCTTAAGCATGTTGGGTTGTAATTTGATGTCACAAGTGGAGTGTGTGGCTTAGTGGTTGGCGTCACAAGGGAGCATGGAAGGGGGAGTGGGTTTGAATCCCACATATGGATTTTTGGGGAGTTCTTTTTGTGCCAGGAAGGGAAGGTGGTGGAGTTGGCGTTGGACTTTTCTAGGAAGAGTTTGAATTGGTCAAATGAATTTAAATGGTGGATGGAGAGGACTTGGTGGAGTAAAACAAGGAGCAAATCAAGGAAGTGGGGAGGTGAGTGAGAGTTGGCCGGATGTTGGAGAATTAATAGGAGGATTTCGGCTATGTGATGTTGTGGCTAGGGAGTTTCAGCATCTTGGTGTAAGTTAACAAAATCAAACCCTTTTGGGAGTGATGTGCCGAATTCTATAGTTTCTTTAGCATTATTTTTACGTTTTGTGCTTTTGACATAAGGCATTTTGGGTCTCTTTTCCTTCATTTTATTTTGTTTGCTATCAACCGGACCCTCCCTCATTCATATCATCTTTCCTTTCATTTCATTTCAATTCTCTTCTTTTGTTTTTCTACACTCCTTTTTTCCATAGCCGAATCTCTACTTGCCATTTTCCTTCCCTCTCGTTTCTTTCGTGTTCTAGTCTTTTCTCTCCTTTGAGCCGAACGTTCTCAACACTTCATCTCCGTCATTTCTTCTTCTTTTGACCGAATCACTCTTCTTCCACACTTCTTCTATTTTATTCATATTTTCTTCTTGCACCTTTATTTCTTGCGTAACTAGCCGAACATCTGGAAGCACCCCTTTTGGTTTGCCGTAAGTCTCTTCTCAATCAGCTTTGATTGTTGTAAGGTAACGGGTTCTCTCCTCAGATGTTTTTCTTTTCTCTTTTCGATGGACCGAAGCGGTCATTCTCTTACTTCTTCCTTTTTAGGCCGAATATAAGTACTCTCTCCGCCTTAAAGTGTGTTTGTTCGTTCGTAGGAAGCCGAAACTCGTGTCAGTAGTGGCCGAACCTAAGACATCTTGGTAAGTTAGTTTTGGCCATTTATGGGTGATGGTTGGACGTTCTTAATAAGAGTATTTAGGCCGAAAGGCCATTTCTTATTTATTTATTAGGAAACATCTTTTCTAACTCGTGAGCTATTTAGGAACTCAGTCAAGAGGATAGAACCAAGTGGCGTTGATAATTAAGGTAAGGAGTTTTTCTCTAGTCCTATACGATTAGACTCTCTTTCGTTTTACTCTGCCATAACCCAATCTCTTTGTTAGACAATCATCGATCTCTCTGAAAGTACTGTACTGATCAAAGATTCTCTTCATGGATGCGAGTGCTAGCCAATCTAGGGAGGGGAGTAGACTCGTAGTCCCTACTCCTAAGTTCAAGCGACGTGCTGTGTCGGCGGTTCGAGACTTTCCGCCTGGTTGTGGTAGAGAGCCGACATCTGTTTGGGATAGACAGATCGTAGTTGTTCGTGATAGTGAGAGTGACGACGATCAGAAGTGTTTAGTCCTTCACGTAATCAGGTGTGTAATCCACACGCCTTCATTTGTTTGTTTAGCATTAATATATGTATTGACTAAAAGCCGGAATAACCGAAACGGCGAATGAGATACCCAGTGGGTATGGTTGGAGATATCAAGTAAGTAACCGTTATGATTATGCTATTCGGATAACTTGGTATGTTTATTTGGGTGATCATATTATCCGACATACATTGTTATATGTTTGCATTCATCACATTATGATTATATGTTGCATGGGATTGGGATATGATATTGATGAAAAGGGGCAGTGTATATCGGTGACTCTGTCACATTGTTTCGGTGGCTAGGCCACATATATATCAGTGACTCTGTCACATTGTTTCAGTGGTTTGGTACCACATATATCAGTGACTCTGTCACATTATATCGGCTTTGAGCAGCATGACTGTCAGCATGACTGCCAATGAGGAGTGTAGCGGATGGAGGGTTGATTGTAGAAATCCTCACAGGTGTGTTGAGGTTGGACATATGGAGTGGAGTGTAGAGGATGGAATACTAGGTTGGGCTGGGTTGCATTACATTCACTATTTGATATGCCATGTTGTTAGGGCTAAGGCCCAATCTGCTTCTGTGGGCTTAGGCCTAGTTATCGTTGTAAGGGGAATTACACACTGAGTTCTCGTAACTCACCCATCTGCTTAATTTTGCAGGTAACCCCTAGTTTGGGGATTTGGAGCCGAGGTGGACTCTGTGGTAGCCATGCATTACTTCTTTCGTAAACTCCATTTTCTTTATCTAAACTTATTTTTAATTTGGGAATTGGTTATGTAATAAGGCCTCCGGGATTTTGATTTGGTTTTTGATTTAATGCGGTTATTCTATATATTATGAAATGTTAAATATGGAGTTTTTCTAAAAATATAAATAATCTTTTTCCAAAATATTAACAAATGGATCACAAGCAATAAATAATTAAACTCGGGATTTTGTTAGAACTACAAACATTATTTTCAAAAGGTCACGATTCTGAAGTCCACTAGTTTCGGTTTTTCGTATCACAAAACAAGTTTTCGATAGTTAGTGTTATTAACTACATTTTGCAAGAAAACCATTAAGTAAATTCTATTTTTAAATGGAACCAAATCTTCAGAATTTTTAAACGAACACAAGTTTCTTTAACAACCTTTCCATGTGACATGCCAGATCCGATTGTAACGTCTAGGCCGAGTTTGGGGTGTTAGACACGAAAGTTAAACATTAATTTTTTTCCAAAAGCTTCCGCGATTTTAAATCAACCTATTATAACAATAGCAGATAATAAGGCAAACGTTTTGACTAGATGATTCGTTAAATAATAATAAAGGGGTTTTAAATTTAGAAACGAGTTTTTACCAACAAGTCCAATTTTTGAAAGACACTTCAATGTGACACGCCAGAATCGGCCATAACGTCTAGGCCGAGTTTGGAGTGTTACATTTAGTGGTATCATAGCCCGGTTGCAAAACTCAGCTGTGGAATGGGTTTTGAAAATATTTGGAATTTCTGGAAAACTGTTCTTGAAGTGTTTTGGAAGGTTTACAAGTGTGGCACACCGAGTCTCCAGCACCGAATCCATAAGTTTTCTTTATACTGTAGACTGCTTGAACTGAAATACACTGAGAGACTACTATAGATAGCAGGTTTGTACTGAAACTCTTTAGTTAGAGTAAACTGAGACGGTAGGAAACTGGAAATTGTAGGGAGACCTTGATTTGCGAAAACAAAACTCTAACTACTGCTTTTCATAAGATATCTGTTAATAATTACTGGAATTACAAACTGATACATAAAACTTCTTAAACACATAATACGTTATTTGATACTAGCACTAGAGGTACTTGCGGAAGGGGTACACGAGGTCGCGGTAAAGACCGAGGAGGTGCTAGGGTTGGGTTTTCGGCATCAGGCCACATGCCCAATGTCGAGGCTAGGGAGGCACCAGCTTCACCGGTGACTAAGATAGGATCATACGATCGAGCGGCTGGGGATGATGCACTATCCCAAGCTATGCTGCGCATTCTGGAAAGGGTCACCGGGACCAGTACTGGTGCTGTGCGCCGTGGGTCAATTTTAGAACGACTCCGGTCGAATGGAGCGGAAATCTTTAGGGGTATTTCTGGAGTAGCCCCTAATGTTGCTGAATACTGGTTGGAAGCCACAGAGAGAATAATGGACGACCTCGACTGCACTTTGGAACAAAAACTAAAAGGTGCAGTGTCTTTACTGCGAGACGAGGCCTATCAGTGGTGGCTTACCGTGAGAGAGGGTACTCAGGCCGACCAGGTAACTTGCGATTTCTTTAAGGCGGCATTCCAAGGAAAGTATGTGGGCGTAAGTTATGTGGACACCCGAAGAAGGGAATTTCTGAGCTTGACCTAGGGGAATAAAACTGTGGCAGAATATGAGGCAGAGTTCCTGCGACCGAGTAACTATGCTCGTGGGATAGTGGCGACTGAATATGAACGCTGTGTGCGATTCGAGGACGGCCTCCGAGATGAGTTACGAGTCTTGATAGCTCAGCAGAGGGAGCGAGATTTTGCTGCCCTAGTAGAAAAGGCGAAAATCGCCAAGGACGTGAAGCGCTCTGAGCGCCAGAACTGTGAGAAGGATAGGGGCAGATATAAGAGGGATTCAGATCCCTCAAGTTCTTTTGGAAGGCCTAAAAAGAAGACCAGGTTTGATGGGCCAGTCTGAGCTGGGGTTCCTGCTGCAAGACCACAACCTTGTGCTGATTGTGGGAGACATCACCTGGGTGAGTGCTGAAAGAAGATTGGGGCATGTTTTAGATGTGGGTCTATGGAGCATCAAGTCAAGAATTGTCCTTAGAGGCCTGTTCAGATGCAAGCTGCAGGTCAGGGTTATGTTCAGCCAGCGAGTGGTGGTCAGCAGCTACCAAGAGGCCGTGGGCAGGCCAGTGGTGGAAATGGTGTGGAGCAAGGTCGTGGAGCGCCAGGTAGAGGTGCTAGTAACATTGAGGCGAGGTAGCCATCACTGGTCTATGCTGCTCGTCGCCGAGAGGATGGTAACACTCTAGATGTTATAACCGGTACGTTTCTAATTCATAATGTACCTTACCCTGCTCTGATTGATTTAGGGTCTATGCATTCATACATTGCATGCACTGTGTCTGGCACCTTGGGTATCATGTGTGAGATCATCATTAATGAGATGATCGTGTTAAGTCCATCGACAACAAGAAGAGTAGACAAGTTGTTCAAAGATGTGCCCCTAGAGGTTCAAGGAGTTATATTTCCAGCGGATTTGATGGAGCTACCGTTTGGTGAATTCGACCTAATCTTAGGGTTGGATTGGTTGCTAAAACACCGTGCAAGTTTGGATTGTGCTGCTAAGCGTATGGTATTATGGACTATTGAGGATGAGGAGGTGGCTGTGATTGGGGAGCGAAGGGACTTTCTGTCCAATGTGATCTCTGCATTAAGGGCCGAAAAACTGGTTTGCAAGGCTTGTGAGGCGTTTCTAGCCTATATTGGTGTATCTGATTCTGAGGGTCCTGCTGTTGGAGATATCAGAACAATTAAGGATTTTTCTGATGTATTTCCTGATGAGCTCCCTGGGTTGCCTCCGAACCGCGAAGTTGAATTTGGTATTGAGCTCCTACCGGGAATAGCTCCAGTGTCCATCGCTCCTTATAGGATGGCACCGAAGGAGCTGGTGGAGTTAAAAGCTCAAATCCAAGAACTGCTGGATCGAGGATTCATTCGACCTAGTGTGTCTCCATGGGGAGCACCAGTGTTGTTCATAAAGAAGAAGGATGGGTCCATGCGCATGTGCATCGACTATCAGTAATTGAATAAACTGACTATCAAGAATAAGTATCCTTTGCGAGGATAGATGATTTATTTGATCAGCTGTGAGGAGCTTCGGTTTTCTCCAAAATAGATCTTCGTTCTGGGTACCATCATCTGAGAATTAAGGACGCTGATGTGTATAAGACTATGTTTAGGACTCGTTATGGTCATTACAAGTTCCTAGTGATGCCGTTTGGGCTGACGAATGCACCAGCTGCCTTCATGGACCTGATGAACCGAGTATTCCAGCCCTACCTAGATCGGTTCGTGGTGGTATTTATAGACGATATCTTGGTGTATTCGAGAACCGAGGATGAACATGATGCACATCTCTAAATTATTCTAAAGATTGTAAGGGAGAAACAACTGTACGCTAAGTTCAGTAAGTGTGAGTTCTGGCTTCGAGAAGTGACATTTCTGGGTCACGTGGTATCTACCGAGGGGATTAGGGTTGATCCTCAAAAAATTGAAGTCGTACTGGATTGGAAACCACCTAAGACCGTATCAGAGATTCGAAGCTTTCTAGGTCTGGCAGGGTACTACAGACGTTTTGTTGAGGGGTTTTCCTTGATTGCTGCACCTATGACTAAGTTGCTATGTAAAGGGGTACCGTTTCACTGGACTGATAAGCTGCAAGAAAGTTTTGAGAAATTGAAGAAAGTTTTCACTGAGGCCCCCATCTTAATACAGCCAGAGTCTGGGAAGGAATTCACTGCCTACAGTGATGCATCACACGTTGGTTTGGGTTGTGTGCTGATGGAGGAGGGTAAGGTGGTTGCTTATGCGTCTCGTCAGCTTAAGCCTCATGAGGCAAATTACCCTACTCATGACTTGGAGTTAGCCGCGGTGGTATTCGCACTAAAAATTTGGAGGCACTATTTATACGGTGAGAAGTGTATTATCTACACAGATCACAAGAGCCTCAAGTACCTCCTCACTCAGAATAGGCTGAATCTTAGGCAGCGGAGATGGATAGAGCTGCTTAAGGATTATGATTGCTTGATTGAGTACCACCATGGTAAGGCTAACGTGGTGGCTGATGCATTGAGCCATAGGGCTGTATCTGATTTGAAAGCAATATTTGCTCGTCTCAGCTTGTTTGATGATGGTAGCTTGTTGGCTGAGCTGCAAGTTAGACCGACGTGGACTGAACAGATTAAGGATAAACAGTTGTTGGATGAGTCACTGGTTCCTCGTTTCCGGCGGAAAAGTTGAGAATGGGGAAACTTTGGATTTTGGGCTGAATAGTAAAGGAGTACCGTGGTTTCGTGGGGAGAGTGCGTGTACCGAGGGATTACAGTGCGAGGCGACCTATCTATGCGCAGACGCGCATAGTAGTCCATATGCTATGCATCATGGCAGAAACAAGTTATATTGAGATCTTCGTGAGCTATACTGGTGGCCAGGACTGAAACGTGAAGTTATTGATTTTGTGAGTAAGTGCTTGACGTGCCAGCAAGTTAAGGCTGAGCATCAGCTGCCTTCAAGGTTACTGCAGCCAGTTAAGATTCCACTTTGGAAGTGGGAGAGGGTAACCATGGATTTTGTGAGTGGGCTGCCCTTAACGCCTATTAAAAAGGATTCGGTATGGGTTATTGTAGACCGATTGACTAAATCTGCCCATTTTATACCAGTCCGTACTGATTACTCGTTGCAGATGCTGGCAAAGTTGTATGTGGCTGAGATTATGAGACTGCATGGGGTACTGGTTTCCATCATATCTGACAGAGACCCTCGATTCACATCTTGGTTCTGGAAGAAATTACATGAGGCTTTGGGTACTAGGTTGGACTTCAGTACTGCATTCCATCCTCAGACAGATGGCCAGTCAAAGAGGGTGATTCAAATATTGGAGGACATGTTAAGAAGTTGTGTAATTGATTTTCGAGGCAGCTGGGAAGACTATTTGCCACTAGCAGAGTTCACGTATAATAATAGCTACCAGTCCAGTATTCAAATGGCACCGTACGAGGCGTTATATGGTCGTAGGTGTCGTACTCCTACCTGTTGGACTGAGCTAGGTGAGCGGCGAGTTTTGGGGCTAGAGTTAGTTTCTGATACCGAAGAAAAGGTAAAACTGATTGGAGACCGGTTGAAGGAAGCATATGATAGGAAGAAGTCTTACGCGGATCTTAAACGTCGAGAGATTGAGTATTCTATGGGGGACTTCGTATTTCTCAAGGTCTCTCCATGGAAAAAGATACTGAGGTTTGGGCAGAAGGGTAAGCTTAGCCCTAGGTTCATTGGGCCTTACCGTGTACTGAAGCGTATGGGACCAGTCGCCTATCAACTTGAGTTGTCTCCAGAATTAGACCGTATTCACGATGTGTTCCACGTCTCCATGCTGAGGCGTTATCGCTCTGATCCCACACATATAGTACCAGTCGAGGAGATCGAGGTTAGGCTAGATCTAACCTTCGAGGAGGAGCCAGTGCAGATATTGGATCGTGAGGTTAAAGTACTGAGGAAGAAATCTATTCCACTAGTCAAAGTGCTTTGGCGTAATCACAGTTCGGAAGAAGCCACGTGGGAAACTGAGGAGGCGATGCATCGGCAATACCCTCATTTATTCTGACCAGGTAAATTTCGAGGCCGAAATTTCATTAAAGGGGGTAGAATTGTAACGCCCCAAAAAATTTTTTCTTTAATTTTTGCATGATATGCTTGTTTGCTTTAATGGCTAAGTGATTTGGGTGTGTATGGGGGTGTTTGAGAAGCCTGGGTTCAAGTCTTGGCTTTTGCAAATTTTTTAGTTTTTCTCTTAAATGAATCTGGACACTGGCATACAGGCCTTATAAATAATAGTGCTTGTTTTATGACACAAAAAGAGCTAGTGGTCTAGTGGCAAGGTGGCGTGTTGTGTAACTGTGAGGTCTGAGGTTCAAGTCCTGGGTTACGCAATGGAGTATTTATTTTGCTGCTTGAGCTGTGGAGGTAGTGGAGTTGGACTGAAACACAACTAAGGGGAGTTGGTATTGAATTTGAATGGAGTAATTCAAGGAGGGATAAGGGGAGAGATTTTAGGAGAAAATCAAGGAGTTTGAGTGAGAGGAGGTGTTGTGCCGTTTGGGGGAACTCAAGCCTTGAGAATTTGGCTGGGGGGAGAATGTTGGTCATTTTCGGCATTGGGTTAGCATCTGCCGAATTCTCTTCCTCCCATTTACCGGCTTTTGGTTCACTCGGATTTGTTTTGGTTGCTGCGCATTAGCCAACAAAAGTCCCTTCTTTTCAATCAATAGTCGTTTTTGTGAGCACTTCCTTTTCTCTTCTCTCTTCTTCTCTTCCTAAATCTGTACCCTCTTTTGGCTGAATATCCCTTGCCTTCAAATCGATTTACCTTTGTTAGAATATTTCTCCTTTTACCTTCTAGGTTCGGCTCTTAATCGATTTGACTTGGTCCGGTTCTTCTCTTTCTATTTTCTACCTCCCAATATTTTTCTTGTTTTGACCGAGAGCTATCTCTCCTTATCGATTGTGGGTTGGCCGAATGTCACCTTTGTTTTATCACTCTCTGCGTCGACTTTCTCTTTACTGCTTCTTGCTGTTCCAGTGCTGCAAGTGTTTCTGATTATCGGTAAGTGTTTATACTCCTCACTTTTAAATTAAACATGTTCTCTTCTATTCTTTTTTTTAAAACCGAATACCCTTTTATTCATCTTTTGATTACTGACTATTTTTTCCTTCTTCACGATGTGTTACTCGTTGCGGTTCTAGGGTTTTCCTTGAGGAGTGGTGGAGTGTAAGTGGTTTCGAAATAGTCGCAACCCTTGTTCTCAGCATTTAATCAAGGTAATGCGTCACCTCCCTTGTGGAGTTTAGGCCGTATACTGATTATATTCTTATAGGAGATCATTTGTGGATTGAGGCCACTTATATGGCCTACCTTGGTTAATGAGATCGGTGTTGTGGTACAGATAATCTATAAAGGTGTGTGATCACTTCTGGTTAGCGATCTTGGAGGACTAAAGTCACCTCATTCAAGCAAGGTAAGGATGGTGGTTTTATATTAAGTGTCAATAAGAGGATGTTTTACCTTAACGATTAAAGGACTGACATTGGGTCATGTTTGAATCTAGGTTGGGTGCTCGGGGAACTTGGAGAGGTTTCGTAAATAGGTGTGTATTCACACTGTTTTGACTGTAGAACGGCAAAAGCCGAAAAGCGAAAAAGCCGAAAGATTGGGCTTTGAGGTCACATGGGCGTGCGAACGCTCGTGTGGTCAAACCGAGCCCATGAATCAAGAGCGTATGACTGTAGAGGCCTCTATGAGCATTTTCATAGGCTTAGGCCGTATTGGGTCAAAATGGGTCGTGTGGGCCCAATGGGCTCGTGGGCCCCACACGGATGAAATCGACGATTTGTGGCAAAAACTGGACTGGGCTATGTAGGTCTCATAGCCATGGCGAAATCTGGGCTGAACGGGCCGCACGAGCGTGTGGGCCCACTTGGGCTGAGTAATGGGCCTTGGGCCCATTTACACTGTTATGACCATTTAGGTTACCGAAGTCGCTCGAGGTGACTGCGGACCTTTCGAGAGGTCGATATCTGCACAGATACCCCAAAGTAGGTAAAATGACCAAAATACCTTTAAAGGGTGAAATGGTTATTTTACCCCTATCGGATGGAAATGACCGTTATACCCCTAAGGGTAGGTTAACTGATGTGTTCATGATTTGTATATGACTGTTACTGAGTAGGACATTATGCATATATGTATGATTTATGACATGACATACTGCATGGGGTTGGGATACGGTTATGGAGGAAGTATACTGTACTGGTGGCTTTGCCACATATTCGATGCATCGCGACTTTGCTGCGATATCGAGCATCGCTTTCTTTGTCGCGATATTAGTGTGTTGGCTGGGTGGGTTGATTTTATCCCTACATGGTGTGTTGCTGGTACGGAGTGGTGTGTTGGCTGGATTGGGATGGGTTGCATAATTGCACTATTCTGATATGGTGTTGGGCTAAGGCCCACATTATTCTTATCAGATTGGGCTAAGACCCACCTTTGCATCATTATCGAATAGGCTCGTGCCCGCATCGATCATCGCATGTTGTATACTGACGGACTTATAAGGGATTACACACTGAGTTTTCGTAAACTCACCTTTTCCTTTTAACTGTACATGTAATCTTTAGCCATAGGCGATTTGGTGCTGTGAGGGACTCGGAGGTGGCCACACAACTGCAGCTTTTTTACACTTGGTTTTACTTAAATTTAAAGTTTATGTTGGGTTTTGTTTTTTTAATAAGTCCATTTATGTTTGTTTAAATTTTTAATTGGGCTTTGTTTACTTACTTTAAACTGCTAGTTTAGGGGAAGGCGAATTTTCAAAATAATTACTATTTTCCAAGACACGAAAGTTAAACATTAATTTTTTTTCCAAAAGCTTCCGCGATTTTAAATCAACCTATTATAACAATAGCAAATAATAAGGAAAACGTTTTGACTAGATGATTCGTTAAATAATGATAAAGGGGTTTTAAATTTAGAAACGAGTTTTTACCAACAAGTCCAATTTTTGAAAGACACTTAAATGTGACACGCCAGAATCGGCCATACGTCTAGGCCAGGTTTGGGGTGTTACAGCATGCATGCAAGCTCTAGACATAGTTGACTGTATGTTATGTTAGATGGATTTGAATCTTAAAGGATTAAGTACATAAAATTATTAATCGATTGATACAGGCGAGTATTCGAAAGAATAATTGTAGCACTCTAGACATAGAAGTTGCGATATGTACATGTGAAGAACGTTAGTGTGGTTATCATTCGTGAGTCTTGTAGACATACACAAACTCAGGATAACAACTAAAGTATGAATTTTGAAAGAAGTAGACTGCAGTAGTAATGTTTTGGGCAGTAGTTAGTCAAAATTTACCATGACATTATTATGTTATGAAAATATTCTCTAAGTAATTCCAACATTTATCATTCAACAGCATAAATACTCTCGACTTATTCTTTGTGAATTGCCATGAAATTTATATTGCTTTGTCATTTTTTCAGTTATAATTGATATTATTAGTTCATTCATTAATTCCGTTCATCAATTTATACTTTGTTTCTTTTGCACAGTTTAATTAGTTAAATATACAGTAAAACTTTACCAAATGTAATCAATTTCTAATCCTTGTGGAGACGATACTCACTGATCATTATATTACTTGAATCGACGTGTACACTTGCACATTTGCATTACATATTTACACACAACATCCACACGAGGTGGAATCGAAGACTTAGTTTTTTTTTTCTCTTAGCTTTCTGTTTCCTTCTAGAGGACGAGGGGACTACAGCTAAGTTTGTCTCAAGTTTCTCCTGGACCGACTTACCACCATTCAGCACCAACTCATAGGATTTTAATTCCTTCATGAGCTGAGTCAAGGTAAGCGCCTTGTTCCTTAAGTTGTAAGCGGCTCTAAAACCAGCAAACTCTTGGTTAAGGATTTGCACACTATTTCAATTTGCTTGTTCACGTCTAGTTTAACCTCATTGTCCTCCGCTTCCGCAAAGAATCCCATAAGCTTAAGCATATGTTCTTTGACCGGAGTGTCAGTTTCCTGTTGAGAATTCATCAAATTTGTAATAGCGAATTGTCGAGCCAATGCAACTTGGCCTCCGAGCAAATCCTTCAAATTTGTCATGACTTCTTTGGCAATACATAATTTCTTATGTTTCTTTTACAACACACTACTCATGCTCGCTAACATATAAAATTGAGCAATCGAGTCAGAATCTCTCCAGTGATTTCTCGCTTTGGACTGAGCTTCGGGAGGGCACATTTTGTCAAGAACGAGTTTGTGTTTCTCATAGTTGAGAAGTATCAGCAAGTTCCGTTTCCATTCTCAAAAGTTATCTCCATTTAATTTATTCTCAGTAAGAATACTAATACGAGAAGTATGAGACATATATGAACTGAAAAATTAAGATTTCACTAATTACTATCTTTGTATTAAGCAAATATTTTTCATTTCATTAACATATCATGAATGCAGTATGATGCATGCATCTTGTATTAAAACCTTGAAAAAAAATTTCGTTGCTATGATCATTCTCACACCCATCAACCATGTCGCCTTGGGGTCCCATGATTAACTAGTAAGAACATGAATTACATCCAATCAGTTCGTGAATCTTAATTCTCAAGACTCCACACAAACTAATGACCTTTTATCGTTTGGCCACCATCTCTAGCTTAAATATCATTTCTTGGGAAACTATTTAATAAGAGATGATCTTGAGTGTGTAACCATTGACTCAACACCCATCATGAACATATTTAATTTGTGAGTCATCTTGGGACAATCTATCTGAAAGTCATGCATGACTAGTTGTCCTTAAAAGGAAATCTCATCTAGTGAACCCACATGACAAAGCTTACCTTGGGGTGCAGCCAGGGTAGGAACCGACTTGAAACCTTATCATGCTATAACTTAGGGACCATCAATAGAGGTCGTAGGTCTTGGTCAATGACCTTCTCCCACTCAATATTTTAAAAACATGCAAGGTTTTTTATCCCAAATTTCATGAATGATCATACAATAATCCTAGTGGTATTCTTACCTAATCTAAATGACATGTTTGCAATGTATGCATGGCATGATATGGCAATTTTATCCATTCAAAAGAATCAATCAATCTTAAAACAAAAAAATTTGATTCTTCACAATTTTTCTTTTAAGTGAAAAATCGAAGAAGTGAATGCGAACCGTGCACCAGGTAGGGTATTAGGAAAGAGAGGTGAGTCAAATTTGACTGCTGAAAAACCAAGACTTTCCTAGCTAGAGCCAATCCTAGACATGCACCTTCTCATAACCACACTTCTCACAGTTAGTGGATAACCTAAAGAACTGAATAGAATAATACAACACATGTATTTTTCTCATTACCACACTTATTATTTTTAATCGATCAATAGTGGATCATCTCATATATATATCACAATTATAACATTACATAATATAAATATTATAAACAATTATAAAATAAATATATAATGAGATAGGTAATTAAAATAAAATTGCTAGCCAAGGTTTCCATTGTTCTATTCCTAGAAAATAAAATTACATAATATTTTTGCCACTAGGCATTCCTTGGGTCTTCAACCGCCATTGCATCTTTTCCTCGTCATGGATTCTGTAACATCCTGAATTAGGGGCTAAGCATTTGATGTGTTTTGTGTGTATGCTATGTTTAATGTGTTAGTTTAGGGTGTATGGGGGTCTAGGAAAGGCTCGAGGATAAGCCGAAGTCTTGGCCAAAATTCTCTTTTTGGGCACCTTAGTGGAAGAGCTGGCTAGGATAGGACTTAAGGGATATTGTTTGTATTTGTTTGACAAAAGCAAGGTGTTGGTAAAGTGGCAAGGTGACGCCACATAAGGGGTTGGAAGGTGACGCCACAAGGGAGCAGAGAGGGAGCAGGTTCAAGTCACATTAAGCTCATTTTGGGAGTTATTTTTGGCGTCAAGGGGAGCAGAAGCAGAGTTTGGCTGGTACACTTCAGGATGGGAGAGTGGACAAAGTCAAATATTTCGAATGAGTGGCTGAGAGGAAAAAGTGGAGTTTGAAGCATTCAAATTAATTCAAATGAGTGTTCAGGAGTGAATTAAGGAGAAAAGAAAGGGATGGACATATGATCATGGTGTTGGCCGAATTTCAAACACTGGGTGTAGAGAGGGGATTGGTTTTGGCTTGTTTAGGGTGTGCCAAATTTCAACATTGGTCATAGGCATTGTTATTCCCAAAAGTGCATTTTTGGATTTGGAAGTGGTAGGGGCCGAATTGTTGCCTTGTTGTTTGTTGCCGAATCGTTTAGCTTCATTTCCTTTTTCTTTCTTTTTCACTTCCTTTCTCATCTATCAGCTAGGGTGCTCTCCACTTTTCTTCTTATTACTTTCTTTGCTAGCCGAATTCCCTTCCCCTTCCTTGCCAAACCGAAATCTGTTTCTCATCTTTTCTCTTCTCTAATTTCTTCTATAGGCCGAATCTCCCTAGCCATTCCCCTACATTCCTCTCCTGATTTCTCTAAAAGCCAAAACTCCTAAGCCTCCACTTGAAGTTCTTTTATTTTCATTTTCGGTTCTTTCATCCTGTTCTCTTTTACCATAGTCATTGCCAAATCTTCTCTACTGCTGTGCTAGTGCCGAATTCTCTTAGGCGTTATTCGAATCTTCTATGTTAAGCTAATCGAATCATCTGAATCCCAAGTCGGAAATCATTAATCCCTGAAACCTATTTCTCTTTTCAGGATTTCAAGGCAAAGGAGGGGGTTGGACCCGTAAACCTAGCCCCTATGTTTAAGAAACGTGCAGTGTCAGCAGTCCAAGATTGGCCACTGGGTTGTGGACCGGCTTCAGAGAAGAGTCGTAGGCAGATAGCAGTCGTTTCTGCTATCGATAGTGTCAATGTAGAGAGTATTATTTTGCGTGTTACCAGGTGTGTAAACCCTCACACACTTTATTTTAACTGTAATATTGATTGTATGGGTGAAAAGTCGGAAAAGGTTTGTGTATACAAATCGAAATACCCTTGTGGGTAAGGCAAGGAATGCCAGGTACGTAACTGTAACCACTTATTGCGAGCTTGGATGTATGTGATAATCTATTGCCTTGATAATAGCATGTTGCAATCATTATGACATATATGTTGTGCATGGGATATGAATATGATGATAAAGGGGAAGTGTTGATTATAAGGTCACATAGTGATCGGTGGCTCTGCCACATTTGATTATAAGGTCTCATAGTGATCGGTGGCTCTGCCACATTTGATTATAAGGTCACATAGTGATCGGTGGATCTGCCACATTTGATTATAAGGTCACATAGTGATCGACATTATAGCTGACAGCATGACTGTCAAGATGGCGTGTAGCGGATGGAGGGTTGATTTTAGAAATCCCCACGGTGTGATGGGCTGGTATGTGATGGCGTGTAGAGGATGGAAAAATACTAGGTTGGGCTGGGCTTGACGCATTCATTTAGTTGTATGATATTTTGAATGAGTTGAATATGAGATTGTGGGCCATGGGCCATTTATGTGTTAAAATGGTTTTACACACTGAGTCTCTGTGACTCACCATTTTCCTAACTTTTTGTAACACCCCAAACTAGGACAAGACACCACGCCCGAATCTGGTATGTTACGGGGAAAAACGTCTTTGAGTGATCAGATTTTTTTTTCGTTTAGAAGTGGGGTGAAAACATAGTGAATTTGGGGTAAGTTTGAGTAGGCTTGTTTGATTAGATTTTGAAGACTTTTCCAAGTATATAGTTAAAGCGAGTTGATTTCATTTAGCACTTCCAATAGTTTCTTAGTGCCATTTTGAAACATTTTAGACTTAGTAGAAAATCGAGTTTGATTTGGAAATCATTTGAGCTTATTGTATAGCAAAACATAGCGAGATACCCGATGGTATAGTTTAAAACACATTGCGGTATAATTTTGAAAACGTTGTCTTTCCAAGTTTTAGTAAAATTTCATGCCAAGTTATTTGTTAAGCAGGTTGAGAATCTAATTAAAACATACCCATCATAAAACATAATTTAAAGGCCTTTTACAAATCCAAATTAAATCTCAAATCAAAAAGTAAGCTAAAGTACCCAAAGTGAATAGTCGGAGCAAAACTTTTATTAACGCATGGCATGTGCACCTCGAGTCCACCCCTACCCATGTCCGCGTCTATGAGTCACTGAAATGTCAAAGGAGAGGGTGAGTCGAAGACTCGATGCATAAATCCCGCTCCCGATGGAACAACATGCTAACACACATCATACATAGCAACATGATTAATGCAACCCAATCCTAACCATCCGTATCTCCTTTTCTACCCGTGTGGTACCAAACCTTTGGTGGTGCCAAACCACTGGTGACATATAGTCACAATGTGTTACCAAAACACCGGTGTCCCAAAGACACAATGTGCTGCCCAAGCACTTGGTGACCGTAGTCACGATAATCGAATGATGGGGCCAACCCATCGTGTGATACCCAATCACTAGCGCACGATCCCATATCTCATGTGGGGCCAACCCACGGTGGTGTCAAACCACAGGACAAGTCGCAATGAGGTGCCCAACCTCCGTGTCCCAAAGACACAAATGTGCTACCAAAGCATGGTGACCGTAGTCACAATAATCGAATGATGGGGCCAACCCATCGTGTGATACCCAATCACTAGCAGACGATCCCATATCTCAAAGTGGGGCCAACCCACGGTGGTGTTAACCACAGGACAAGTCGTAATGAGGTGCCCAACCTCGGTGTCCCAAAGACACAAACGTGCTACCAAAGCACTTTGGTGACCCAAAGTCACAAGGTGTGTTACCAAAACACCGGTGCTCGTCAAGACAAAATATCATGCTCCCTCCACTCATATCACCCATCAACATACCATACTCATGTAATCATGCATATCATACAAAGTCATGCATATCATGCCAACATGTCTAGCATTACATCTCATAGCATACATATCATGGATCATAATACCCAAGGTATCCATAATAGAACTTGTAATCAATTAGACTTACCCGGATACGCATACACATACCCCGCTTGGGTATCCAATAATCCATCATCTTGTCATGGTTTTTAATAGGCAAACAGGTTTAATAACAATATTACTAAGTATAGTGTGTTAGTTACACACCGTATAACGTAAGGCCTTAATCCCAAAGAAACGATCTACAATCTTTAAACTCCTTGCCCCTAGAATCGGCCAAACTTAGGGTTAGGTACTAAGACCATTCTACCATAACCATTTAATCCAAAAGGGTTTATCAAAAGCCCTTACCCTTCACCTGATTTGGTTTCCTACCAAATCCCGAACCAAATAGTGGTTCCCTTTGACAATCGGCCAACCTATAAAGAAGAAAGTATTAATCTCTTGAAGCTTTGACTAAACGAGAACTAAGAGAATAAACTAACAACAATACCAACCCTCACCAATCAGCTAGTAGAAACAGGAGACTTCTCTTGTTTGCTTCCAAAATCCAAGGATCCTATAACGAGATGATTCACAAACGATTAACACTCTTCCAAAGTTACCATATTCGGCTCTTAATCAAACCCGAATCGATTAAGAACGAAGAGAAAAGAAATGGCCATACGGCCAAACACTTACCCAACACCCAAGATCGATCAACCAACAAGATCACCCTTCACTAATATTCGGTCAAGAGAGGAGCTATTAGAAGGGAGAAAAGATTCGCCAACACCTTAAAAGAAAGAAAAGAGAATTGTCTTTAGATGTTTAACACACCCGTGTTCTGGTTACGAATGAGAGAAGAGAGAAAACAAATGTGAGATGAGAGTAGAGTGAGAATCGAATTTCGGCAAGATGGTTTAAGAGAAAGAGAAAAATCGGCAACAATAGAAGAGAGGTTCGGCTTAAGATTTTGGGAAGAAATGAAATGATGGGAATATTTTGGGAGATAACTTTCGGTTTACACAAATGAAAAGAAGAAAGAAACTAGAAGAGCCTTCGGCCAACAACACAAAATGTAAAAAAAACCAATTACAAAATTCGGCAAATAGAGTTGCTTGGGGTTTGGTTTCAAGAAGCAAAAGTGGGAGAGTTTTACTTGAAATTCGGTTTAGGCAATTGACAAAAAGAAAAACAATCTTAGCTTACCACATTTGACCGAAAGCAACCAAAATGCTAAAGTGGAATTCGGCACTACCCACACCCTCACTAACCAAGCCGTCACTCCCCCATGAAGCATCCAAGTTTCGGCCAACACCTCAACCACTCCTCAATATTCGGCCACCACTCCCCCCATTAACTCCCTACCACACATTCAAATTATCTTGACCAAGTCTTCCTCCTAAACTCACTCTCCACTCTCCATTTGAATGTGTAGACTAAGTCCAAGGTAGAATTTGAACTACATACAACCTCTTCCTTCCATGCCACAAAAAGAGTGCAAAAAGTGGCCACTCCGCAGCTTGAACACAAGACCTCTCCCCCTGTAGATGACGCCACACTCAAGCCCCCAAGTGACGCATGCCTTGCCACTCCACTAGCTTTTCTTTTGTGCTCAAGAACACCAAATAAAACTCTTATACCCCAGCTCCAACAGCTCCCCTGGCTTAACACCCAAAAATCAAAATTTTCCCATTCACTCGTGCATACATTTAGACTTCAATTAAGCCCCAAAACATAGAAATAGCCACGCAAAGACACACTAGACACATGCAAAATCATGCAACAACAAAAACAGCCCCTAACCCGGGATATTACACTTTTTCAGGTAATCAGTAGACCGTGGATTTGGGAGCCAAGGCAGACTTGTGGAGGCCATAAAGTCTTTCCTTTTTTGTAGACTTTTTACTGCTTTAATTTATTTTTAATTGGGGGATTTCTGTTGTAATAAGGCCTTTCTAAGTTAATATTTGATTTTTATTATTTATCATTGATTTAAAATTTGATACTATGAAAACTTAGTCATGAAATTGAAGGTGGGGTTTTCAAAATACGAATAACACTGAAACAAACGTTTTTTTTTCAAGTATCACCAGGTTTAACAAACATCCGATAAAATTGAACTTTTCCTAACTAACAAATCACCGTTTTCAAGACATCGCTTTAAACGAAAAATTTTCAAATCTACGGTTTTTCCTAAATTAAAAAAAAGTTTTTTTTTTTTACTTTACCCTGTAACATACCAGATCTGGTTGTAACATTTAGGTCGGGTTTGGGTGTTACAATTATGGTATCAGAGCCTAGGTTGTAAAACTCGGGCTGTGAAATGGGTCCAACAGGGTTTTATAAAATCGATGTGAATTGGAGGAAATATTTTGTTCGAAATATGGCATCCGAGTCTACCGGCACCCGATCCACGCAGGTAAGTGTTCTAAATTACTGATGGTGTATGCATGAAATAACTGTAACAGTCCGAATTTGACCCTAGTCGGAATGGTGGTTTCGGGACCACGAATCCGAGTCCAAAAAATATTTAAATATTATTTTTTATGTTTATTATATGTGAATTATTATGTGTGAAAGTTTCGTATGAAAATTTGATTGTTTGTGTGCTTAATTAAATAAAAGGACTAAATCGCGTAAGTGGTAAATGTAGCTTTTATTTAAGTGTGACGGTTTAATTGAATTGTATTCATCATGATGTGGACTTGCATGGCAATAATCCTAAAAAAAAGTGGGTGGACGGCATAATGATTAAACCATGTATTAAATTATTTAATTTAGTTAGTGGAATTATATTAGTAATATAATTTGATAAAAAAAAAAAGAAAACATAAAGAAATTAAGTAAGTGGGGGATGTTCATCTCCTACCTTTAGTCTCTCATTGCCGAAATAAGAAAGAAGAAAAGAGAAGCTTGAGTCTCCATTTTTGGTTCTTGCATGCTACAATAAGATTAGCATTTGATCTTGATTTTTGAAAGTCTTTGCATTTTTGAGTTCAATTCCATGAGTATTATTGAACCCATGTTAAAATTTTGAGTTTTAAGCATGCCATAGATTCGGCCATTGATCAATAAACTTTAAATTTTTATGCTTGATGGATAAATATTGAATATATGTTTGAGATTATTATGTTTTGAGTAGGAAGTTTGAATGAGTTGGAGTATGGTGGTTTAAATTATGAAAATAAATAGTAGAGGGTCCTAAATACAAAATAAATGACTTGTAGTGACTTTTATAAGCATGAGGGGTATTCGGCCCTAAAGAAATATGTCCAAATTTGGTATAAATTGTGTTTTATGCAATAGGGACTAAGTTGTAAAAATTTCAAATGCAGGGGTAAAATGGTAATTTGCCCATTTAAGTGGTTTTAGATTAAATTGAAATGAAATGTGTTTGAATGAGCTCAAATTGAATGTGTTTAGATCAAGAACAAAGAAAAACGGATTTGGATCCGGGGAAGACAAAAGTTATCGAATAGCCGGTTCTAATTGTCCGACGATATTCGAGGTAAGTCTATAAGCAATTTAATACCGTTAATATCGGTTATAATCTTAATTATATGCTGAAATTTTGAAATTTATAAATATAAATGTGGCTAAAGCCGAATGTGATAGGTGAATTAATAATGAAATGTGACTATTTGTAATAGAGTTTGATATGTTAAAGTGATATGAGTTATGTGTGATATATGTGATATTGATAATATGTAGTGCGTATGAGATGTTTTAATGATATTGATATCGAGCTTATTGCATAGCAGGCCTTGTGCGGTGAACTATATCGGGCTTATTGCCTAGCAGGCCTTGTGCCGGTGAATTATATCAGGCTTATTGCCTAGCAGGCTAATTGTCGGTGATTAAATTTCAGACCTCGAGTCTAGCAGGCTTAGTGCCGGTGTGTGATTCAGGTTGACGCCTAGCAGGTTTTACACCGGTGATTTACAATTCCGAGTTTAGACTACAAAATGATTAAGTCATGGAACAAATCAAGTAAGCCTAAACTTATGCAAAAGAATTTTGTTAATTCGATCTAAGGTATGTATTTTCATACTTTTATGTTATATGTGATGTCAATGAGCAAATAAAACGATGAAATAAATGTGTTGTACATTAGGTTGATGGGATATGTGGATAAATTATGTTATGTGGATGTTGTTTACTTGATAACATAAGAGTGGTTTAAAGATGTTCATGTATGTATATCTATACACACAAATATGTATATACGCATATTGATTATATGAATTAATTTGTATATTCATCGGAATATGTGGAATATATGTATATGTGTGTTATCTAATACGTGGGATTGTATTTAGATACTTTCGGTTATAGTGGTTTACTTTATATGTACAGGGAAGATGCTATTTGGTTATATATAGAATATATATATATATATATATATATAACTTTTATGTGATGTGTATTTGATGAGTTCTATTTTTAGATAAATGATGATAAATATTTTGTTATAAATAAGGACATTGATATTTGGCTATGATAGCATATAAATGTCATATTAATTATTTATGTTAGGAATTCGATTGATTTAAATTGATTAAATAATTAGCTGAATTGTTAAATTAGCTTAAGACTTACTAAGCTAAATTAGCTTACTCTGTGTATTCATCGTTCTTTTTATAGATTTGATCAAGCTACGAGCTCAAGGGATCGTCAACGAAGTCATCCACACTATCAATATATTTTGGTACCTTTTTGAGTTTGGTTTTGGATTAAAGGCAGGTATAGGCTAAACAAAGTTATGAGCCATGAATTTTGTTCTTGTATATATAATAACATGCCATGCAAATATGGCTTATCTCCTTTGTTAGTTTGGTATTGAGACATATGATTTTAATGGTCAAATGGTGTATATGTTTATGTCATTTATTGTGCATGGGTTGTGGAAGTTGTTAGTTAGCATATATTCGGCCATGGTACATACATATATACAAGGTATAGTTTGGTTTTGGGGTTGATGGAATTTGGGCTAAGATAATGTTTTGATAATGTATATTCAGTTTAAATATATGTTCAAGTTATGTATAATGTTTCATAGTCTATATTTGTAGTCGCTTGATGTATATACATATATTTAAAATGGTAATTTACTAGTATATTTTGCTATATGGATTTAGTGTATAATGGTAAGAAATAAAGTGGTACACGAACATATTTGTGCATGAGTTGATTTCGATAATGGTATATGCAAATTATGTAGTTGTAAAATATAACATATATATGGAATGCTTTGAAATTTTGGTTTCTTTGGATATGTAAGTGACTATTAGGTTTTATTTTTGTATTTGTGTTTTAGGTGAGTAATTGGTATTTTCATAGGTGATATTGCTACAGTGAGCATGCATGCATATTATTAAAGGAACAAATGTTTTATATGTTTAAAAATGGTGTTTGTTTGAATGTATGGTTGATAATTGAAATGAAATAAATGTTTCAATATTATATGCCTATTCAGTCATTGTTTTTAAATGAACATGTGATTCGTATAATGCAAGTTGTTGTATTAAGACCTGATAGAATTTATATATATATATTCATTTGTGATGGCATGAAATGATATGAATTTATCAAGTGTTAGTCTGGATGGAGTGCTATGACTTGGTAATTGTTATAGTAATGCCTCGTGACCCTAATCCGGTGGCGGATAAAGGTTAGGGGTGTTACATTTTTATTGGTATCAGAGCTTACGGTTTAGTCGATTCTAGGACTACCGTAGCGCGTGTGAGTCTAGCTATACATGCCTTAAATTATAATGCGATAGTGTGATGACTTCTGACATCTGAATTGTGTTTTATATAGTAAATGGATCCCGATAGAGTCGTAGCAGATGATGTTGAGAGCGTAGAGCCTAATCCCGCGCAAGGGACAGTGCCGATAGAATCTCAACCTACTTCGAGTAATCCAGAGGGGGAGGCTAGACAAGCCTTCTACCAAGTGATGAACGACTGGTTTACTCAATATATCCAGACTAATCTGGCTGTGCAACAACCTCCACCCCCGAATAATCCATCTCTGATACCTTTAGCACCTCCGATAATAGATCCGATGAGATCTAGCAGGCCTCCCGTTGATAAAATCAGGAAACACGGGGCCGAAGAATTTAAAGCTAATGATGATGACGACGTGGAACGAGCTGAGATGTGGCTTGATAATACTATCCGTGTGCTTGATGAGCTGCCATGTACTCCAGAGGAATGCTTGAAGTGTGCTATATCCTTATTACGGGACACCGCATATCACTGGTGGAATACACTAGTATCGGTGGTTCCGAGGGAGAAAGTGACCTGGGAATTCTTTCAGATAGAATTCCGTAAAAAGTACATCAGTCAGAGATTCATTGATCAGAAACGAAAAGAATTTTTGGAATTGAAACAGGGTCGAATGACCGTGACTGAGTATGAACGGAAATTTGTCAGACTGAGCCGATATGCCCGTAAATGTGTGTCAACTGAAGCCATTATGTGTAAAAGATTTGAAGACGGTCTGAATGAAGATATTAAGTTGCTAGTCGGCATACTCGAGATTAAAGAGTTCGTGGTACTTGTCGAACGAGTTTGCAAAGTTGAAGAGCTTGGAAAAGAGAAAAGAAAAGCCGAGTTCGAAGCTAGAGACATTCGAAAAAGATCATCGAGTAAGACCTTTCATTCCGCATCAAAGAAGTTTAAAGATGAATCCAGTCGACATAAGGATACTTTAGACTTCTCTAGACGAGATCGACCTCCTGTGGGTTCCCGAGCCACTTCGATGGCTAGTGTTGGTAATGTTCAGCAGAACCGGGCTGAGTGCAAGCATTGTGGAAAATGGCATTTTGGGAGTTGTAGATTTCGTGATCGGTCCTGCTTTAAATGTGGATTGTTGGATCATTTTATTCGAGAGTGCCCGATGCTAGCCGAGTAAAATATGGCTCAAAATACAAGACCGAGCTACGCGTCAGCACGAGGCAGACCACCCAGGCATTCGGGAAATGTAAGTGACAGTCAGAAAGGAACCAAAGACATTGCAGTTCGATCAGAGGCTCGTGCACCTGCTAGAGCATATGCTGTACGTGCCAGAGAGGATGCTTCTTCCCTAGATGTTATCACCGGTACTTTCACTCTTTATGATACTACTGTGATTGCATTGATTGATCCGGGTTCGACTCATTCATATGTGTGTGAAACTTTAGTATCCAGTAGGACTCTACCTGTTGAGTCTACTGAGTTTGTGATTCGTGTATCAAACCCCTTGGGTCGATGTGTTCTGGTTGATAAAGTGTGTAAAAGTTGCCCGTTGATGATTCGGGATTCATGCTTCCCAGCTGATTTAATGTTGTTGCCTTTCGACGAGTTCGATATAATTTTGGGGATGGACTGGTTAACTTTGCACGATGCTGTAGTTAATTGCAAAAGAAAGACCCTTGATTTGAGATGTCAGAACGGTGAAGTTATTCGAATTGAATCTAATGACCTGAATGGGTTACCGGCATTAATCTCCTCGATGTTAGCTCATAAGCATGTGAGAAAAGGGTGTGAAGCTTATTTGGCTTATGTGTTGGATAGTAAAGTTACTGAGAAGCAGATTGAATCCGTACCAGTTGTGTGTGAGTATCCAGATGTGTTTCCTGAAGAACTACTAGGTTTACCACCTGTTTGAGAAATAGAGTTTGGTATTGAATTAATACCGGGGATGACTCCGATTTCAATAGCTCCGTATCGGATGGCACCTACAGAATTAAAAGAGTTGAAAGCACAGTTGCAAGAGTTAACAGATAGGGGCTTTGCACGACCGAGCTTCTCTCCTTGGGGTGCACCAGTTTTATTCGTAAAAAAGAAAGACGGGACTATGCAAATGTGCATTGATTATCGACAGCTCAACAAGGTAACTATAAAGAATAAATATCCGTTGCCACGGATTGACGATTTGTTCGATCAGTTGAAAGGGGCTTCAATGTTTTCAAAGATAGATTTGAGATCGGGCTATTATCAGTTGCGAGTCAGAGATTCCGATGTGCCAAAGACTGCTTTTCGAACGAGGTATGGACATTATGAGTTTCTGGTTATGCCTTTTGGACTTACTAATGCACCTACTGTTTTTATGGATCTGATGAATCAGATTTTTAGACAGTATTTGGATCGGTTTGTGGTGGTGTTTATAGATGATATTCTGATCTACTCCCGAGATGAAACTGCGCATGCTGAGCATCTGAGATTGGTGCTACAAACTTTGCGAGATCAGCAGTTGTATGTAAAGTTTAGTAAGTGTGAGTTCGGATGAATGAGGTCGCTTTTTCGGGTCACGTTGTTTTTGTACAGCATTCGGGTTGATCCGAATAAAGTATCGGCTATACTTGATTGGAAACCACCGAAGAATGTTTCCAAAATTCGAAGTTTTCTAGGACTTGCTGGTTACTACAGACGATTTGTGAAAGGTTTTTCTATAATAGCTACCCCGTTGACAAAGCTATTACAGAAAGATGTTAAATTTGAATGGTCAGAAAAGTGTCAGAAAAGCTTCAATCAGTTGAAAACTCTTTTGACCGAAGCTCCAGTGTTAGTTCAGCCTGAATCAGGTAAAGAATTTGTTAATTATAGTGATGCTTCTTTGAATGGTTTGGGTTGCATTTTGATGCAGGAAGGCAAAGTCGTAGCCTACGCTTCGAGACAATTGAAGCCGCATGAAAGAAATTACCCGACACATGATTTGGAGCTAGCAGCTATTGTGTTCGCGTTGAAGATTTGGCGTCATTACCTGTTCGGGGAGAAATGTCATGTCTATTCAGATCACAAAAGTTTGAAGTATCTGATGACTTAGAAAGACCTGAACCTGAGACAACGCAGATGGTTAGAGCTGTTGAAAGATTACGAATTAGTGATTGATTACCACCCGGGGAAAGCCAATGTTGTTGCAGATGCTCTAAACCGAAAATCATTATTTGCTCTTCGTGCGTTGAATGCACATATGGCTACTTCTGATGATGGTTCGATAGTAGCCGAATTAAAGGCAAGACCGTTGTTTATTCAAAAAATTTGTGATGCTCAGAAAGTTGACAAAGATTTGTTAGTAAGACGAGTTCAGTGTGAAAGCAATGTTGAGTCAGAGTTTCGAATAGATGAGAATGACTGTTTGAAGTTCAAAGACCGAATGTGTGTTCCGAGGAATTTAGATTTGATTCAGATGATATTGAATGAAGCTCACAAAGAGCCGAATGTCCAGTACATCGGGTAGCACGAAAATGTATAATGATTTGAAACAGTTTTATTGGTGGCCTGGTATGAAACGGGACATATCTGATTTTGGCTCGAAGTGCTTAGTTTGTCAACAAGTAAAGGCCAAACATCAGGTACCTTCTGGGTTACTTCAGCCGATCATGATACCTGAACGGAAATGGGACAGAATTACTATAGATTTTGTATCCGGTTTGCCTATGACACCGAGCAAGAAAGATGCAATTTGGGTTATAGTGGATAGACTAACCAAATCAGCTCACTTTGTTCCAGTTACAGACGGACTATTCGCTCGATAAGCTTCTTTGAGTTATATGTATCTCAAATTGTGAGATTACATGGTGTGCCGATTTTCTCTGCTTTGCATGAGAGACCCGAGATTCACATCGCGGTTTTTGGAAGAAATTACAGATGCTTTAGGTACCAAACTACACTTTAGCACAGCTTTTCATCCGCAGACCGATGGTCAATCTGAACGAACCATTCAGATACTTGAGGATATGTTGAGATGTTGCGTCCTCGAGTTTGAAAGTACGTGGGAACGATACTTACCCCTGATTGAATTTGCTTATAATAATAGCTTTCAATCTAGTATCCAAATGGCACCCTACGAAGCTTTGTACGGCCGCAAATGTCGTACACCGTTGTACTGGACCGAGCTCAGTGAAAACAAGATACACGGGGTTAATATGATTAAAGAGACTGAACAGAAAGTGGCTGTGATCCGTGATAGTTTGAAAACTACATTCGATAGAAAAAAGTCATATGCAGATTTGAAACGTAAATACATTGAGTTTCAGGTCAGAGATCGAGTATTTTTAAAAGTTTCTCCGTGGAAGAAAGTGCTTCGATTTGGTCGTAAAGGCAAGTTAAGTCCGAGATTCATCGGACCTTTTGAGATCATCGAACGTATCGGGCCTGTTGCTTATAGATTAAGGTTGCCCTATGAACTAGAAAAGATACACAATGTATTTCATGTTTCGATGCTTCGTAGATATAGATCAGATCCGTCCCATGTGATTGCCCCGTCTGAGATTGAAATTCAACCTGATATGACATACGAGGAAGAACCGATTCGTATCTTAGCTTGTGAAGTGAAAGAGTTCAGAAATAAGAAAATTCCGTTAGTAAAAATATTATGGAATCGTCATGGAATAGAAGAGGCTACGTGGGAGCCTGAGCATTCAATGAGGCAACAATATCTGACTTTGTTTAACAGTAAGATTTTCGGGGACGAAAATCCCTAAGGGGAGAGAGTTGTAACAGTCCGAATTTGACCCTAGTCAGAACGGTGGTTTCGGGACCACGAATCCGAGTCCAAAAAATATTTAAATATTATTTTCTGTGTTTATTATATGTGAATTATTATGTGTGAAAGTTTCGTATGAAAATTTGATTGTTTGTGTGCTTAATTAAATAAAAGGACTAAATCGCGTAAGTGGTAAATGTAGCTTTTATTTAAGTGTGACGGTTTAATTGAATTGTATTCATCATGATGTGGACTTGCATGGCAATAATCCTAAAACAAAGTGGGTGGACGGCATAATGATTAAACCATGTATTAAATTATTTAATTTAGTTAGTGGAATTATATTAGTAATATAATTTGATAAAAAAAAAAGAAAACATAAAGAAATTAAGTAAGTGGGGGATGTTCATCTCCTACCTTTAGTCTCTCATTGCCGAAATAAGAAAGAAGAAAAGAGAAGCTTGAGTCTCCATTTTCGGTTCTTGCATGCTACAATAAGCTTAACATTTGATCTTGATTTTTGAAAGTCTTTGCATTTTTGAGTTCAATTCCATGAGTATTATTGAACCCATGTTAAAATTTTGAGTTTTAAGCATGCCATAGATTCGGCCATTGATGAATAAACTTTAAATTTTTATGCTTGATGGATAAATATTGAATATATGTTTGAGATTATTATGTTTTGTAACATCCCAAAATTTGAGTATTAGTTGTGTTGGCTCGGGTATGAATTTTGTGTGTTAGCATAGTCTTATGAAGGCTTGATTTTATTTAGGAAGTTAGAATAATTTTTAGTATGGTTTATTTAATGAAGTGGATTAAGTGAGCTTGACACTTAAGTTAATTTAAGTGTTAATTAAAGCATAAGAGGAGTAAGTGGCAAGTTGGTTAAGGAGCTTGAAAGGTGGCTTGAGGTTAGAGGTTCGAGTATCATGGAAAGCATTTTTTTGAAGACTTTATTTTGTGTTCTAGCATTGATGGACGGTCAACCTATGTTTATGATAGGTTGGACCTTAAGTTTTTAGTAAGTTGAATTTTGGATTAAGGAAAGCATGAAATAGGGGATAAGAATCTTAAGGTTATGAAAGGTTGGGGAGACATAAGGCTTGGTTGTAGGAAAATGTTTTGGAAAGTAATCCTAGGCCTTTAGTGCATGTATGTGGACGGCATGGGTGTCTAGGGGGTGGCCGAATGTTGTTAGGTAGCTTGGGGGGGATAGTTGGCCAATTTTTGTCATTTGAACATCTTTTTGCAATTGTTTTTTTCCTCTCCAAAAACTTTCCTCCTTGGCCGAATGTGTCTTGTGCATTTTGGTGCATTTTGCTTTTGATTTTAGCCTCATTTTGTTGAATCAAATCATACCATTTTCCTTTCTTTCATTTTCTCTTTTGAAACCGAAACTACAATCTATCTTTGTGCATTTTTGTGCACTTTCTTTTGGAAAAGAAGTGTTTGGCGAATCTCTCCCACATCTCTCTCTTTTTCTTTCTTTCAATATTATTCAAATCACATTTTCCTTTACACTCTCTTGGCGAATCATTCTTCATCTCAAATCCCATTTTTTTCATTTACTCAAAGTTAAAACACCCATTTACATTTTATTTCTTCTTCTCTTTTTATAGCCGAAACTCTCATATTCTTTTGATTTATTTTTGGCCGAATATTCAAGGGTAGGACTTCATTTGATTTCTTCAATCGGTTTTGGTTATAAGTAAGTATTCTTGGCGATTCTCTTTCAATTCTTTTCTCTTTTCCAAGTTATTTTCTTGTGGTCAAAGGCCTAATCTTTGGGCATTGGTTTGCAAGGTTCTAATCATTCTTAGAAACCGATCTCTTTTAGGCTTCTCGGGACGTTGGAAGCAATCAATCTAAACCTCGTTTCTTTATCAATCGATTTGGGTAAGTTCAGGTAAGATTTGGTATTACAAGTGATAACTCTTTGGGATTTAGTAGTATGGCCGAATGGCCTTTGTTCATAATTTTAGTATTGGCCGATTGTAGGACAAGGTGTTCTAGTGTGGTAGATCGGATTCGGGAGTTAGTTCTTGCGTTGGTGAAAGGTGTGTATCTTACACACTTTATAACTTGGTTTATATATGTATATTTGTGTGTTATAACTAATCATATTATGAAAGTGGGTAAATCGATGAGATTTGGATATGATACCATGATGGTATGAATGAAGATTCAGGTAAGTCCGTTTCAATATGTTGTTAATACATGTGGATTGAAATCATGATCTACGATTTATGATATATTTGTTATGAGATACATATCAAAGTTTATTGACATGATTTGTTTATCTATTGCATTGGTATGGGCAATATGAGAGGAGGGGGAAGATTGATGATTCGTGTCTTGAACACCGGTGGTTTGGCACCACCGGTGATTTGGTATCACATTCGTGTCTTGGACACCGGAGGTTTGGCACCTCATAGCGACTTGTCCACGTGGTTAATTCCACCGTGGGTTGGCCCCACTTTTTGAGATATGGGATCGCTCGCGGTGATTTGGTATCACACGTGGGTTGGCCCCACAACTTGATGATTCGTGTCTTGGACACCGGTGGTTTGGCACCACCCGGTGATTTGGTATCACATTCGTGTCTTCTGGACACCGGAGGTTTGGCACCTCATAGCGACTTGTCCCCGTGGTTAATTCCACCGTGGGTTGGCCCCACTTTTGAGATATGGGATAAATGCGCGGTGATTTGGTATCACACGTGGGTTGGCCCCACGAGATGGATTATTCGTGACTACGGTCACCAAAGTGATTTGGTATCACATTTGTGTCTTTGGACACCAGTGGTTTAGCACCACCAAAGTGGTTTGGTACCACATGGGGTAGAAAAGGAGTTATGGATGGCTAGGTTGGGTGCATTGTACATATATGTTGCTTTGTTATAATTTGTGTAAGTATGTGGTATTTACCCGGGAGAGGGAATATGCACTCGAGTCTTGGTGACTCACCTTCTCCTTATATTTTTAGGTGAATCGTGAGATCGCGGATTTGGAGCCGGATGAACTCGAGGAGGCCATGCAATAAAGTTTGGTTTTACATGAACTTCCATTTGGGTACTTTATTTTAATTTGGTTTTCATATTTTATGGATTTGTAATAAGGCCTGTTTAATTATGGTTTTGGATTATTTATATGCTTTGAGATTTATTCTAAACATGTTTAAGCATGTCACTTGGTTAATCTAATAATTGAGCTCAAAGTTTTCTAAACTAAAAACTCGCAATGGTTTTAAAAATCTTACCATCGGGTAATATGAATAGTTCGATAGAAAAATTACAAGTTAAGTGTTTTCAACAAATTAAGTGATTTCCAAAATTCAAGTTTCTATACTCAATTGCAAACGGATTTTCAAAGTGATATTTCAAATTTTCTTAAAAAGATATAAATGTTTTAAAGAATTTCAAAGAGTTTTTCACAAAATTTAATTGTTAAGTCGATTCATTCAAAAATATTTTCCTTAGTGACATACCAGATTCGGTCGTGGCGTATTGACCGGGCTTGGGGTGTTACATGTTTTGAGTAGGAAGTTTGAATGAGTTGGAGTATGGTGGTTTAAATTATGAAAATAAATAGTAGAGGGTCCTAAATCAAAATAAATGACTTGTAGTGACTTTTATAAGCATGAGGGGTATTCGGCCCTAAAGAAATATGTCCAAATTTGGTATAAATTGTGTTTTATGCAATAGGGACTAAGTTGTAAAAATTTCAAATGTCAGGGGTAAAATGGTAATTTGCCCATTTAAGTGGTTTTAGATTAAATTGAAATGAAATGTGTTTGAATGAGCTCAAATTGGATGTGTTTAGATCAAGAACAAAGAAAAACGGATTTGGATCCGGGGAAGACAAAAGTTATCGAATAGCCGGTTCTAATTGTCCGACGATATTCGAGGTAAGTCTATAAGCAATTTAATACCGTTAATATCGGTTATAATCTTGATTATATGCTGAAATTTTGAAATTTATAAATATAAATGTGGCTAAAGCCGAATGTGATAGGTGAATTAATAATGAAATGTGACTATTTGTAATTGAGTTTGATATGTTAAAGTGATATGAGTTATGTGTGATATATGTGATATTGATAATATGTAGTGCGTATGAGATGTTTTAATGATATCGATATCGAGCTTATTGCATAGCAGGCCTTGTGCGGTGAACTATATCGGGCTTATTTCCTAGCAGGCCTTGTGCCGGTGAATTATATCGGGCTTATTGCCTAGCAGGCTAATTGCAGGTGATTAAATTTCGGACCTCGGGTCTAGCAAAGCTTAGTCTGCGGTGTGTGATTCAGCCGACGCCTAGCGGGTTTTACACGGTGATTTACAATTCGAGTTTAGACTACAAAATGATTAAGTCATGGAACAAATCAAGTAAGCCTAAACTTATGCAAAAGAATTTTGTTAATTCGATCTAAGGTATGTATTTTCATACTTTTATGTTATATGTGATGTCAATGAGCAAATAAAACGATGAAATAAATGTGTTGTACATTAGGTTGATGGGATATGTGGATAAATTATGTTATGTGGATGTTGTTTACTTGATAACATAAGAGTGGTTTAAAGATGTTCATGTATGTATATCTATACACACAAATATGTATATACGTACATTCGGTTATATGAATTAATTTGTATATTCATCGGAATATGTGGAATATATGTATATGTGTGTTATCTAATACGTGGGATTGTATTTAGATACTTTCGGTTATAGTGGTTTACTTTATATGTACAGGGAAGATGCTATTTGGTTATATATAGAATATATATATATATATATATAACTTTTATGTGATGTGTATTTGATGAGTTCTATTTTTAGATAAATGATGATAAATATTTTGTTATAAATAAGGACATTGATATTTGGCTATGATAGCGTATAAATGTCATATTAATTATTTATGTTAGGAATTCGATTGATTTAAATTGATTAAATAATTAGCTGAATTGTTAAATTTGCTTAAGACTTACTAAGCTAAATTAGCTTACTCTGTCATCCACACTATCAATATATTTTGGTACCTTTTTGAGTTTGGTTTTGGATTAAAGGCATGTATAGGCTAAACAAAGTTATGAGCCATGAATTTTGTTCTTGTATATATAATAACATGCCATGCGAATATGGCTTATCTCCTTTGTTAGTTTGGTATTGAGACATATGATTTTAATGGTCAAATGGTGTATATGTTTATGTCATTTATTGTGCATGGGTTGTGGAAGTTGTTAGTTAGCATATATTCGGCCATGGTACATACATATATACAAGGTATAGTTTGGTTTTGTGGTTGATGGAATTTGGGCTAAGATAATGTTTTGATAATGTATATTCAGTTTAAATATATGTTCAAGTTATGTATAATGTTTCATAGTCTATATGTGTAGTCGCTTGATGTATATACATATATTTAAAATGGTAATTTACTAGTATATTTTGCTATAGGGATTCGGTGTATAATGGTAAGAAATAAAGTGGTACACGAACATATTTGTGCATGAGTTGATTTACGATAATGGTATATGCAAATTATGTAGTTGTAAAATATAACATATATATGGAATGCTTTGAAATTTTGGTTTCTTTGGATATGTAAGTGACTATTAGGTTTTATTTTTGTATTTGTGTTTTAGGTGAGTAATTGGTATTTTCATAGGTGATATTGCTACTGGTGAGCATGCATGCATATTATTAAAGGAACAAATGTTTTATATGTTTAAAAATGGTGTTTGTTTGAATGTATGGTTGATAATTGAAATGAAATAAATGTTTCAATATTATATGCCTATTCAGTCATTGTTTTTAAATGACCATGTGATTCGTATAATGCAAGCTGTTGTATTAAGACCTGATAGAATTTATATATATATTCATTTGTGATGGCATGAAATGATATGAATTTATCAAGTGTTAGTCTGGATGGAGTGCTATGACTTGGTAATTGTTATAGTAATGCCTCGTGACCCTAATCCGGTGACGGATAAAGGTTAGGGGTGTTACAATAACTGTTAGCATGAATGAGTATGTTTGTTAGCTCTAAGAGACCCGAACTTTAGAGACTGAAACGTTTTGAATGTGTCTGGCGAAAACTACTCTCTAAGACTATTTCTCATAAAACTACTCGATGTTAAATAGTGAAAGAAATACTAACTCATAAAACTTTTAATCAGATTAAGTCGCAAACGTTAGTCATGAGCACTAGGGGACGTGGACGTGGTGTGCGTGGTCGTGGTAGGGGCAGGATTGCTGTGTCAGAACTAGTGGGATCTGGTCATGGGTCAGGAAATGAGATGCCAGAACCACCAGCTGCGGAAGCAAAATTCTAGGACCAAACGGCCGGAGATGATGTGGTGTCTCAGGCGATGTTACGGGTCCTGGAGAGAGTTGCGGGGGCAGGCGTGGGTTCAGGAGCTCAGAAATCTATGTCGGAGCAACTTCGAGCTAATGGAGCAGAAATGTTTAGGGGTATTTTTGGCATAGCTCCTAATGCAGCTGAGTATTGGCTGGAGGCAGTGGAGCGTATTATGGACGACCTCGACCTTACTGAGGAGGAGAAATTGAGAGGAGTTGTGTCTCTTCTGCGGGACGAAGCGTATCAGTGGTGGCTTACGGTCAGGGATGGAACTGTGGCTGATCGCATTACCTGAGATTTCTTCAAGTCGGCATTCCGAGTAAGTACATTGGATCGAGCTATGTGGATGCAGCGTAAGGCATTTACGAATTTGGTTCAAGGAATAAATCGGTGGTGAGTATGAGGCGGAATTCTTACGTCTTAGTCGTTCGCCCAGTGGGATAGTGGCCACAGCACCATGAGCGATGTGTTCGGTTTGAAGATGGTTTGAGGATGATTTTGCAGTCTTGATTGCTCCACAACGAAAGGGAATTTGCAATTTTAGTGGAAAAGGCTAAGATAGCCGAGAGAAGTGAAGCGGTCCAAAAGCGAATCGAGATAGAGATAGAGGTAGTAATAAAAGGAATTTTAGATCGTCGGGGTCGGTGGCGATTTGAGAAAAGACCTAGGTCGGATGGGCGAGTCGGGTTGCGAGACACGTTGTTGATAGTCGACCTGGAGGTGTGCTCGATGTGGTAAATTTCATTTGGGTGAGTGTTGGACGAGTAGCGAGAAGATGCTTCAGTGTGTGGGTCAATCGATCATCAGGTTAGAGATCGCCCACTGAAACGGGCGAAAGCGGGGCCGATGAGGTCGGGGTTATGTTCAACCCGGGTAGAGGAGTCAAGAAGCGCAGAGAGGTCGTGGTCCACCCAGAGAAGGTAATGGTTTCGGTCGGGCCGTGGAGCACAGTGCAGAGGTGCGAGGGAGTGCGATGCGAGATAGCTAGGGTTAGTCTATGCGGTTAGACGGGCGGAGGAGGGTGATGCGCGGATGTCATAACCGTGACGTTCCTAATTTTGGATTGCCATTTTCTCGCATTGATTGACTTTGGGTCGACACATTCTTATGTTGCTAGTGTAGTATACGGAACTTTAAGCATAGACTCGAGATTGTTTCTATGGAGATGACTGTAATTAGCCCGTTAGGGACGGTCTATAGTGGTGAACAAACTTTATAGGGATGTACCTCTAGAAGTTCAAGGGGTAGTTTTTTGGTGATCCGATGGAACTACCGTTTAAGGAGTTCGATTTGATCTTAGGCATGGACTGGTTGGTGAAGTATCGAGCGAATTTGGACTGTGCAGCCAAGCGTATGGTGTTAAGAACTCCTGAGGATGAGGAAATTTTTGTGATAGGTGAAAGGAGGAACTGTTTGTCAAATGTAGTGTCTCGCCTTAAGGGCGAGAGAAAGAATGGTGAGGAAAGGATGTGAGGCATTCTTAACGTTCATTCGGACTCTGGAAGCCTAGGAATTAATCTGTAGGGGATGTTAGAACGGTGAAGGAATTTTTCGATGTTTTCCGAGAAGAGCTTAGGGATTACCTCCGGATCGCGATGTGGAGTTTAGTATTGATCTTCTTAGGGAACGGCGCCGGTGTCTATTGCCCCATATAGGATGGTGCGAAGGAGTTGGTGGAGCTGAAAGCGCAGATTCAAGAAGCTGTTAGATCGGGTTTTATCCGACCGAGTGTATCGCCTTGGGGGCGCGGTGCTATTCATTAAGAAAAAGGATGGATCAATGCGTATGTGCATTGACTACCGTCGATTGAACAAGTTGACGATAAAAACAAATACCATTATGCGAGGATTGGCGACTTGTTCGACCAATTGAAAGGGCGTCAGTCTTCTCAAAGATAGATTTGAGGTCAGGATATCATCAGCTTAAGGTCAATGAAGCAGATATTCATAAGACGGCTTTCAGAACTCACTATGGTCATTACGAATTCCTGGTGATGCCGTTTGGGTTGACCAATGCTCCAGCAGCATTTATGGACATGATGAACCGAGTATTTCAACCCTACCTGGACCGATTTGTTGTGGTATTTATAGATGATATCTTGGTCTATTCAAGATCGGAAGAGGAGCATGATTCGCATCTTCGTGTGGTTTTGCAAAATTTGAGGGAGAAACAGTTGTACGCCAAATTCAGTAAGTGTGAATTTTGGCTAAGTGAAGTTACTTTTCTAGGCCATGTTGTGTCGGCAGAGGAGATTAGGGTTGATCCCCGAAAAATTGAAGCTGTGTTAGATTGGAAACCACCTAAGTCTGTGGCAGAGATTCGGAGTTTCCTTGGTCTTGCTGGGTATTATCGAAGGTTCGTTGAAGGGTTCTCATTAATTGCAGCACCTCTAACCAAGCTGTTGAGGAAAAGGGTACCTTTTGTTTGGGCTGACAAGCAACAAGGAAGTTTTGAGAAGCTGAAGAGGATTTTGACGGAGGCTCCGGTGTTGATTCAGCCAGAGGCTGGAAAGGAGTTCGTGGTTTATTGTGATGCTTCATACACGGGATTAGGATGTGTGTTAATGCAAGAAGGAAAAGTGGTGACGTATGCGTCTCGGTAGTTAAGACCGCATGAGTTAAATTATCCCACGCATGATTTGGAATTGGCAGCGGTAGTATTTGCCTTGAAGATCTAGAGACATTATCTGTATGGGGAGAAGTCTGTCATTTACACCGATCACAAGAGTTTGAGGTATCTTTTAGCTCAGAAGGAGTTGAATTTGAGACAGCGAAGGTGGATTGAGCTGTTGAAGGATTATGACTGCTCGATCGAATATCATCCGGGTAAGGCTAACGTGGTAGCGGATGCGTTGAGTCGAAAGGTAATATCAGACTTAAGAGCAATGTTCGCCCATCTCGATCAGTATGATGGCGGAGTGCATTTGAACTTCAAGTGAAGCCGACGTGGGTCGTGCAGAGCGAGAGAGAAGCTTGATTATCGATGAGGTTTTAAGTGCTCGACTTACGCAAGTTTGAGTGGTGGGGTGGAAGAGTACAGTTTACACGGGGATGGGGTGTTGTGTTTCTGTGGGAAGATTTGCATGCCGAAGGATGAGGAGTTGAGGCGGATGATTCTTTAGGAAGCGCATAGTAGTCTTATGCTATGCATCCTGGAGGGAATAAGATGTACCGGGCTCTGCATGAACAGTTTTGGTGGCCTGGATTGAAATGGGAGGTTACGGACTATGTAGGGAAGTGTTTAACTTGTCAGCAGGTTAAAGCCGAGCATCAGTTGCCCTCGGGGTTGTTGCAGTCGGTAAAGATCCCACAGTGGAAATGGGAGAGGATCACTATGGATTTTGTTAGTGGGCTACCTCTTTCGCCTACTAAGAAAGACTCGGTATGGGTGATTATGGACCGGTTGACGAAGTCCGCTCATTTCATTCCAGTTCGTGTCGACTACTCTCTTCAAAGGTTGGCTAAGCTGTATGTGGCAGAAATTGTGAGGTTGCATGGGGTACAAGTATCGATCATATCATATAGGGACCCGAGGTTTACGTCACGGTTTTGGAGGGCTTTGCATCAGGCATTGGGCACCCGACTGGACTTCATCACAGCTTTTCACCCCTGCATCGATGGTCGATGCGAGAGAGTGATTTAGGTTTTGGAGGACATGTTGAGGGGCTGTGTCATCGATTTTAGAGGTAGCTGGGAGGAGTTTCTACCGTTAGCGGAATTTGCATACAACAACAGTTACCAAGCTAGTATTCAGATGGTGCCCTATGAAGCGTTATATGAGCGAAAGTGTCGTACTCCTACCTGTTGGACAGAATTGGGGGAACGTCAGATTTTGGGTTCGGAATTGGTTGCTGAGACGGAGGAGAAGGTTAAGTTAATTCGAGCTCGATTAAAGGAAGCTTCTGATAGACAGAAGTCTTACGCGGATCTAAAGCGTAAGGACATAGAATTTGCAGTGGGTGACTGGGTCTTCTTAAAAGTGTCACCGTGGAAGAAGGTGCTTGTAACATCCCCAAACCCGGCCCATTCACTACGACCGAATCTGGTTATGTCAGTGAAAACATTTCTGACTTAGAATAAAATAGTAAAAATTTATTTTATCTTGGAAACCATGTTCTTTTGAAAAAAATATACTTTAGACTTGATATTATAAAAATGTCCATATTAAAACACTTTATTATCTTATGAATACTTTAAATAAGTAGATTAGAGTAAAATCATTTTCACTAGCTAGTAATTTAATTTGAACAAGCCATAAATAATAATAAAATAATACTAAAATAATAAAAATAAAAACAAAAAAAGGCCCTTATTACATCAATATTTAAAAGATCAAGTACTTAATAACTTAAAATATTTAAACTCTTCCTTCTCGCATGGGCCACCTTGCGACCTCTCCGATCCCGGTCCAACTCTACGCATCACCGAAATGGTTAATAAGAATAGGGTGAGTCCACTGACTCAGTGCATAATCACCTCACATATTTCCATACTTATGGGCTTGGCCCAATACCAAACAATTCACATCGCAAGTCATGCACGTATGCATCTCGGCCCAACCCACTATCCAACCATACGCCAACCTTAGTGGACTCCGCCTAAGGCCGTGGATAAACCACCACTGATCACATCGTGATCCAAAATCCTTACCTCGGCAACTCACTGCTCAAGGTCGTGGCTGAGCCACCGATCAACCAATTGTGATCCCGATATCAAAATCTGTCTACGGTGATGCACATAGCCATCAACCGCCGAGATGGGCACCGAGCCACACCTCCCTTGAGGTAGCACAAAGCTAGCCCTCAAGCGCTAATGTAGCTTGAGCTATCATTAGACCACGTACATCCTGTGTACACTTCTTCCTTCTTCAATCCAATCCCATGCCCATGTGTCAATAAATCATGCAAGAATATCATATAGAGTGAGTATTTATCACTTATCACTACCACATTGTACATATATAAATGTATATCAAGATTAACTTACCATCACCAGTTATTCATCACTTATGCCATTATAAACGGCTATTACACATAATACACATATAAACATGTTAGCAAACCAAACCACAGAAATAGTGCGATGATTACGCACCTTACTAGCACAATCGATCAAAACCCGCAAACGATACTTGACTAAGAACCTTGTCGAAAAATCACTGGTAAAGCGAATCCGAGAGCCCCTTAGCACTTTTAACGCTAGCTAGAAGCAAAAGAACCCCCACCACCTTACTACCCCAAAGTTGGCTTGATAGTAACCTTGAGAATCAATGCTCTAGAAAAGAATGAAGAGGAGGAAAAGTATGGGTAAGGCTCAACAAGGGGTTCGGCTAACACAACATAAAGGAGAAAGGCTTTTCAACTTTAGAAGATGGGAATAGATGACTTAAAGTTTGGCTAAGGTGATTTTTATGAAGGAAGAGTGGTGTTTAGCAATACTAGCAATTTCGGCAAAAGAGCAATTGGTCAAAAGGAACAAAAAGGTGAGCACTTCCCTATTTAAAGCATTGCAACCCCTCCCTTGAAGACTCCAACATCAAAGCCATTTCCTAAAATTTTTCCTAGCCACTAATTCAACCGAAATTGAATTAATCAAACCCCAAATCTGCTCTCGACCAACCATTTTAAAACAATTCAAAATTTAAAAAAACAAAATAAAACCCACCTTTATCCTATATCCCCCTTCAATTTAAAAAGAATAAAAACATAATAATTATCCTTACTCATTTGAAATTAAAAGGATAAAAGCTTAATCCCTTTCAATTTAAAAACCATGTGCCGCCCAATTGCTTCAAATCTGCTGCCCAAAAAAATAAAGAAATAAAACTTCAATGTGCCGCCCACTCACGTCAACCAAAGAAGAAAAGAAGGAAAAATCCCCCAGCAGACCTCCAAGGCTCGAACACACGTCTGGGGAACCAACGACTCACGTAGCGCCTGAGCCATTCGACTAGGTGTCTTTGTTTTGTAATAAAATGCGCCACAATTTTTTTAAACCTTCTCACTCTTAACGACTGCAAAATAACAAAATTGCCTCCCCGCGCCTTGAACTCACGACTGCACCAAGCCCCTTTCCAAGTAGCGCCTCTCCCACTCCGCCCACCGCCTTTCATGTCCATAGAGCCCCAACATTTATTTTTAAAACCTTTCTACTTCAGCCCATCACAATTAAAAAAAACCAAAGCTGCTCTTTGCTCCCACTCGAACAGCGCACTTCTTCCCCTTCAGCGCCTAAGTGGCGCATGAGAGCCACTTCGCCTAGCTATTCCTTGAGCCAAAAATTACCGAAAAATATACTTAAGGCCTCCCCTAGCCCGATTCCCTTCTTAGCACTAAAAATCCAAAATTTTCTAAAGTCTTCCCCTTTCATCCAAACATTCTTAGACCCTCTAAAACTCATCCAAGCACTCCCAAAAAACCTACTAACACTTGATTTATACCCAATATGCACAGCCCCTAAACCAGGGTGTTACAATTCTACCCTCCTTAAAATAATTTCGTCCTCGAAATTACTTGTCTAAACTAACAATCCAATTCCTCCCACTACGCTATGGTCTGCAAGACTCACGATCTTAAAGAGCTAACATACCTTCTAGGCACCGTTTCTAAGTTCATACTCACGGTTCCAACTACTTTATGAGCAACAGATCAAACAATCACCAAAACGAACAAAACAACAAAGAATATTCCAGACTTAAGGAACTTACCAGTTGACCCATCAGCACATCATTATCCTCTCTCCGACGAATCGCATAAACCGATCCTGGTTGCCTTGCCTCGATGCCACCATTACGCGGTCTCGCTCCCCGCCTCGGCGGAACCATTTCCTCCATGGTTCGGACCACGACCTCTTGTCGCTTGCTGACCACCTCTGCCTGGTTGCACATAACCTTGACCTTCTGTCCGAGTCCTATTCGGATTCTGGGGACAATCCTTAATCAGATGAGTCTTGGACTTGCATCCGAAGCATTCCGAACCCGATTCCGGCGATTCGCCAACATGATACCTTCCGCGCTGCGCATTACACGGACGATCTGGATTTCGTGGCCGGCTTAGCAATATAAGCGGGAGTATCAACCCTCGGTCTTTTCTGAACCCTCTCAACCACTTCTGGCGATCCAACACTTCTCTTATCACGGTTCCTTTCTCTATTGTGCCTCTCCGCCTTCTTGACCTCCTCAGCTATCCGGGCCTTCTCCACTAAAACTGCGAAGTCTCTTTCCTGATGCGGAGCAATCAAAACTCGCAGCTCATCCCGTAGCCCATCTTCAAATCGACGCATCTCTCATAATCCGTTGCCACGATGCCCCGAGCATACCGACTCAAACGTAGAAACTCAGCCTCGTACTCCGCTATCGACTTGCTACCTTGCACCAAATTGAGGAATGCCCTTCTTACGAGCGTTCACATAGCTTGCTCCGACATACTTCCCTTCGAACTTGATCTTAAAGTAGCCCCAGTCCACTCGATCCGCAGGGGTACTTTCCTTAACCGTGAGCCACCACTGGTAGGCCTCATCCCGTAGCAACGAAACAACACCCTTAAGCTTCTCCTCGGCGATCAAGTCTAAGTCATCCATAATCCTTTGAACGACCTCAAGCGGTGATTACGCCACGTTCGAGCTACCCGGACACTCCTCTCGAAGACCTCGGCCCCATTCGCCCCTAAGCCTTTGGCACGCGACTTCCGAGTCCCACCGCCCCTCACGGCTCCACGCCACTCGTTCGAGCACTCGCAACACGACTTGTGACACTACATCGTCTCTCCTCGCCCGATCCTGCATTGTTCAACCTCAACGGTGGTGGCGGTGCATCGCTCTCGACCCATGGCGTGACCCAACCGGTTCCGATCATCGACATCCCTGCCTCTACCACGTCCACGAGTATTGCGACCACGCCCCTAGAACTCATATCTAGCCTCGATTTAATCTGTTTAAAAGTTTTATGCATTAGAAATTATTGTTTCACTGTTTTATCCACGAGCAATTTTATGCAATGAAGTTTTCGAGAGTAGTTCTTTCGAGCAATCAAGTTTCCTTCCCTACCTGTGGGTAATTTCGTCATTTTCCTACTGGGGTATTTTTGGTAATTTTGTAAATCGAGAAAACATCTTTCAAAATCAGATTTAGAGTTTACAAACCAAAGGGGTAAATTTTAGAAATTTTAAAACTAAGGGTTTAAAACAGTGAGGCAAATCCCTTTCGGGTTTTAATAATTGGTTTAGCCTATGAGCGAGTCCTCTTGGTTAAGGTGAACCGTAGCTACGCACTGTAGGATTCCAGCGAAGAGGAGGTGAGTCACGAGGATCGCTTAAGTACCGAGGCTCTTCCGGATCCACTCCTAGACATGCGCACAATGGTTGCCACACCTTAACTCGGCGACTTAATCACGAGTTTGTTTAGTAACCTTAAGTCTTATGCATGTGTTTGAGTAGACTAGTCCTAGGGTTCAATAGCCCTAATATTCTAATCTACTGAGCCCAACTAAGCCCATGTGATTCATAATAATATAGCACTTCAAAAGTCCAAGTACTTACGATGGACTCGGTAGGAGAATGCAGTGCCATGCAGAAAAACACGAAAAATTTCTTAAAAGCCCATATTTTTAAAAGCCCATTTTGAAACGTTTTTGGGCCCAAAACCCTCAAAGCCGAGTTTTGAACTTGGCTCGATATTAAAGCTGTAACATCCCCAAACCGGCCCATTCACTACGGCCCGAATACGGTTATGTCGGTGAAAACATTTCGACTTAGAATAAAATAGTAAAAATTTATTTTATCTTGGAAACCATGTTCTTTTGAAAAAATATACTTTAGACTTGATATTATAAAAATGTCCATATTAAAACACTTTATTATCTTATGAATACTTTAAATAAGTAGATTAGAGTAAAATCATTTTCACTAGCTAGTAATTTAATTTGAACAAGCCATAAATAATAATAAAATAATACTAAAATAATAAAAATAAAAACAAAAAAAGGCCCTTATTACATCAATATTTAAAAGATCAAGTACTTAATAACTTAAAATATTTAAACTCTTCCTTCTTGCATGGGCCACCTTGCGGCCTCTCCGATCCGGTCCAACTCTACGCATCACCTGAAATGGTTAATAAGAATAGGGTGAGTCCACTGACTCAGTGCATAATCACCTCACATATTTCCATACTTATGGGCTTGGCCCAATACCAAACAATTCACATCGCAAGTCATGCACGTATGCATCTCAGCCCAACCCACTATCCAACCATACGCCAACCTTAGCAGACTCCCTGCCTAAGGCCGTGGATAAACCACCACTGATCACATCGTGATCCAAAATCCTTACCTCGGCAACTCACTGCTCAAGGTCGTGGCTGAGCCACCGATCAACCAATTGTGATCCCGATATCAAATCGGCTCTCTGGTGATGCACATAGCCATCAACCGCCGAGATGGGCACCGAGCCACACCTCCCTTGAGGTAGCACAAAGCTAGCCCTCAAGCGCTAATGTAGCTTGAGCTATCATTAGACCACGTACATCCTGTGTACACTTCTTCCTTCTTCAATCCAATCCCATGCCCATGTGTCAATAAATCATGCAAGAATATCATATAGAGTGAGTATTTATCACTTATCACTACCACATTGTACATATATAAATGTATATCAAGATTAACTTACCATCACCAGTTATTCATCACTTATGCCATTATAAATGGCTATTACACATAATACACATATAAACATGTTAGCAAACCAAACCACAGAAATAGTGCGATGATTACGCACCTTACTAGCACAATCGATCAAAACCCGCAAACGATACTTGACTAAGAACCTTGTCGAAAAATCCCTAGTAAAACGAATCCCGAGAGCCCCTTAGCACTTTTAACGCTAGCTAGAAGCAAAAGAACCCCCACCACCTTACTACCCCAAAGTTGGCTTGATAGTAACCTTGAGAATCAATGCTCTAGAAAAGAATGAAGAGGAGGAAAAGTATGGGTAAGGCTCAACAAGGGGTTGGCTAACACAACATAAAGGAGAAAGGCTTTTCAACTTTAGAAGATGGGAATAGATGACTTAAAGTTTTGGCTAAGGTGATTTTATGAAGGAAGAGTGGTGTTTAGCAATACTAGCAATTTCGGCAAAAGAGTAATTGGTCAAAAGGAACAAAAAGGTGAGCACTTCCCCTATTTAAAGCATTCGGCAACCCCTCCTTGAAGACTCCAACATCCGGCCATTTCCTAAAATTTTTCCTAGCCACTAATTCAACCGAAATTGAATTAATCAAACCCCAAATCTGCTCCGACCAACCATTTTAAAACAATTCAAAATTTAAAAAAACAAAATAAAACCCACCTTTATCCTATATCCCCTTCAATTTAAAAAGAATAAAAACATAATAATTATCCTTACTCCAGTAGAAATTAAAAGGATAAAAGCTTAATCCCTTTCAATTTAAAAACCATGTGCCGCCCAATTGCTTCAAATCACGCCCAAAAAAATAAAGAAATAAAACTTCAATGTGCCGCCCACTCACGTCAACCAGTGAGAAAAGAAGGAAAAATCCCCCAGAGCCTCCAAGGCTCGAACACACGTCCCGGGGGAACCAACGACCACGTAGCGCCCGAGCCATTCGACTAGGTCTTTGTTTTGTAATAAAATGCGCCACAATTTTTTTAAACCTTCTCACATTTAACGCTTGACTGCAAAATAACAAAATTTTGCCTCCCGCGCCTTGAACTCACGACTGCACCAAGCCCCTTTCCAAGTAGCGCCTCCACCACTCCGCCCACCGCCTTTCATGTCCATAGAGCCCCAACATTTATTTTTAAAACCTTTCTACTTGACCCATCACAATTAAAAAAACCAAAGCTACTGCTGCTGCTCCCACTCGAACCAGCGCACTTCTTCCCCCTTCAGCGCCTAAGTGGCGCATGAGAGCCACTTCGCCTAGCTATTCCTTGAGCCAAAAATTACCGAAAAATATACTTAAGGCCTCCCCTAGCCCGATTCCCTTCTTAGCACTAAAAATCCAAAATTTTCTAAAGTCTTCCCCTTTCATCCAAACATTCTTAGACCCTCTAAAACTCATCCAAGCACTCCCAAAAAACCTACTAACACTTGATTTATACCCAATATGCACAGCCCCTAAACCAGGGTGTTACAGTGCTAAGGTTTGGGCGGAAGGGTAAGCTAAGCCCCAGGTTCATCGGGCCTTATCGTGTGTTGAAATGTGTGGGACCAGTAGCTTATCAACTTGAGTTACCTGCAGAGTTAAGCCAGATTCATGATGTGTTCCACGTTTCGATGCTAAGACGCTATCGTTCAGATCCATCTCACGTGGTGCTTGTGGAAGAAATCGAAGTAAGGCCTGATCTATCCTTTGAGGAGGAACCTGTTCGAATTTTCGATCGTGATGTCAAAGTGTTACGTAGGAAGACGGTTCCATTAGTTAAGTTTTTGTGGCGTAATCACGGTTCTGAGGAAGCTACGTGGGAACCAGAGGAAGCGATGCGACAACGATACCCTCATCTCTTTTGATCAGGTAATTTCGAGGCCAAAATTTTTCTAAGGGGGTAGAACTGTAACATCCTGAATTAGGGGCTAAGCATTTGATTTGTTTTGTGTGTATGCTATGTTTAATGTGTTAGTTTAGGGTGTATGGGGGTCTAGGAAAGGCTCGGGGATAAGCTGAAGTCTTGGCCAAAATTCTCTTTTTGGGCACCTTAGTGGAAGAGCTGGCTAGGATAGGACTTAAGGGATATTGTTTGTATTTGGTTGACACAAGCAAGGTGTTGGTAAAGTGGCAAGGTGACGCCACATAAGGGGTTGGAAGGTGACGCCACAAGGGAGCGAGAGAGGAGAGGAGTTCAAGTCACATGAAGCTCATTTTGGGAGTTATTTTTGGCGTCAAAGGAGCAAAAGTAGAGTTCTTTGGGACACTTGGGATGGGAGAGTGGACTAAGTCAAATATTTCGAATGAGTGGTGAGAGGAGGAAAGTGAAGTTTGAAGCATTCAAATTAATTCAAATGAGTGTTCAGGAGTGAATTAAGTAGAAAAGAAAGGGATGGACATATGATCATGGTGTTGGCGAATTTCAAACACTGGGTGTAGAGGGGGATCGGTTTGGCTTGTTTAGGGTGTCGAATTTCAACATTGGTCATAGGCATTGTTATTCTCAAAAGTGCATTTTTGGCTTTGGAAGTGGTAGGTGTCGAATTGTTGCCTTCTTGTTAGTTGTCGAATCGTTTAGCTTCATTTCCTTTTTCTTTCTTTTTCACTTCCTTTCTCATCTATCGCCTAGGGTGCTCTCCACTTTTCTTCTTATTACTTTCTTTGCTAGCCGAATTCCCTTCCCTTCCTTGCCAAACCGAAATCTGTTTCTCATCTTTTCTCTTCTCTAATTTCTTCTATAGGTAGAATCTCCTAGCCATTCCCTACATTCCTCTCCGATTTCTCTAAAAGTGAAACTCCTAAGCCTCCATTTGAAGTTCTTTTATTTTCATTTTCGGTTCTTTCATCCTGTTCTCTTTTACCATAGTCATTGCCGAATCTTCTCTACTGCTGTGCTAGTGCCAAATTCTCTTAGGCGTTATTCGAATCTTCTGTGTTAAGCTAATCGAATCATCTGAATCCCAAGTCAGAAATCGTTAATCCCTGAACCCTATTTCTCTTTTTGGGATTTCAAGGCAAAGGAGGGGGTTGGACCCGTAAACCCAGCCCCTAAGTTTAAGAAACGTGCGGTGTCAGCAGTCCGAGATTGGCCACCGGGTTGTGGACCGGCTTCAGAGCAGAGTCGTAAGCAGATAGTAGTCGTTTCTGCTATCGATAGTGTTGACGTAGAGAGTATTATTTTGTGTGTTACCAGGTGTGTAAACCCCCACACACTTTATTTTAACTGCAATATTGATTGTATGGGCTGAAAAGCCGGAAAAGGCTATGTATACAGTTGAAATACCCTTGTGGGTAAGGCAAGGAATGCCAGGTACGTAACTGCAACCACATATTGCGAGCTTGGATGTATGTGATAATCTATTGCCTTGATAATAGCATGTTGCAATCATTATGACATATATGTTGTGCGTGGGATATGAATATGATGATAAAGGGGAAGTGTTGATTATAAGGTCACATAGTGATCGGTGGCTCTGTCACATTTGATTATAAGGTCACATAGTGATCGGTGGCTCTGCCACATTTGATTATAAGGTCACATAGTGATCGGTGGCTCTGCCACATTTGATTATAAGGTCACATAGTGATCGGTGGCTCTGCCACATTTGATTATAAGGTCACATAGTGATCGGCATTATAACTGACAACATGACTGTCAAGATGGCGTGTAGCGGATGGAGGGTTGATTGTAGAAATCCCCACGGTGTGATGGGCTGGTACGGGATGGCATGTAGAGGATGGACAAATACTAGGTTGGGCTGGGCTTGACGCATTCATTTAGTTGTATGATATTTTGAATGAGTTGAATATGAGATTGTGGGACATGGGCCATTTATGTGTTAAAATGGTTTTACACACTGAGTCTCTGTGACTCACCCTTTTCCTAACTTTTTCGGTGTCAATAGGTGAGACCGTGGATTTGGGAGCCAAGGCGGACTTGTGGAGGCCATAAAGTCTTTCCTTTTTCGTAGACTTTTTACTGCTTTAATTTATTTTTAATTGGGGGATTTCTGTTGTAATAAGGCCTTTCTAAGTTAATATTTGATTTTTATTATTTATCATTTATTTAAAATTTGATACTATGAAAACTTAGTCGTGAAATTGAAGTTGGGGTTTTCAAAATACGAATAACACTGAAACAAACGTTTTTTTTTCAAGTATCACCAGGTTTAACAAACATCCGATAAAATTGAACTTTTCCTAACTAACAAATCACCGTTTTCAAGACATCGCTTTAAACGAAAAATTTTCAAATCTACGGTTTTTCCTAAATTAAACAAAAGTTTGTTTTTACTTCACCCTGTAACATACCAGATCTGGTCGTAACGTTTAGGCCGGGTTTGGGGTGTTACAGATTCCTTTTGGAAAAATTACATTTCAGTCCTATGTCCATTTCTAGCTCACAAGAATTCTATGAATTTAAAAAAAAATATAGCCCTACGTGGAGATGATAGTCCACGGTCTATTTCCTAAGAACCACAACCTCGGCAAAAAATAATTATATAGCAAATATATAATATCTCATCTATTCCTATATATAACTCAAAACATATATAAGATCTAAAGAACGTCACTTTCTATGTAATCAAATCATTCAAGAAGAAGAGAAATTTATTTTGATTATCTATTTATACTTATAGGTAGAACACAACCTGGCTCATGATACCAATTGTTGGAAAACGAAGCGAAAAATAAATTTAGGGAAAAATCGGAGTTTTAATTTTTTTTTGAAAACAAGATCTTGGTTGTGATATCTAAAGTAATAAACACTTAATCAAAATTGTACCTTTTTAATTCGTCTAGGATGAGCGCTTCGACCGAGTAGTCTTCTCTGCTACCCTCAAGCTCACGTCTGCCGAGTGTGGGCTCGCTTCGAATCAGAAAATTTTTCACGAAAATTACCAGTGGGGTAATTTTGTAATTTCTGTAAACTTTTGGGTCAAGTTGTAAATCATAAAAATATTTCTAAAAAATTTTCTGGAATAATCTCTTCAAAGAATTTTCTCTCTACAACTTTCTTTTGAATTCAAAGTGTATGTAAATAATGACCTAAGGCTCTCTTTATATAGGGAGAGTTTAGAAAGTTCAACTATGATTAAACTTAATCACTTTAATTTTAAATTAATATAATATTTATCAAGATAAATATTAGATTAAATTTAATATTAAATCTTTTTAAAATAATAGAACGTTTATCTATAAGATAAGCATTAAATTAAATTTAATATTAAGATAATCACTTTAATATTAAATTAATAAAATACTATTAAGTATTAAATTAAATTTAATATTAAACTATTAAAATAATATTATTTTTGGAATAATTAATCTGAAATCCAAATCTCTGGTAGAATTCCAGTAGGAGTGTAACTCTTCCACTACTCAACCACCGATGACTAACCGCCGTCGACTACTAGGACGCTGCCGTCGCAACCACCGGCACAACCGTGTCTGATGATGCAGGTGCGACACCCTTACGACACCCCGAGTCGTTCAGCTGCTGTTGGTTCAGTCTAGGTCAATGACGACCCGACGCATCTAGTCTAGCCACCGGTTGGACCGTCAGCCCAGTTTCACATATTGGGCTCGATTTAACCAGTTTTTGGGTATTGGACTCAGTTTTGGGCTCCTACGCCCAATTTATGATGTCAGGTCCAATTTCAAAGTTCAATTACCCATTGGGCCAATTGTCTGACTTGAAAATTAACTTCCAAAAATATCAAATTAATTTTAATTGATTTGATTAATTTAATTTGACTTGATCAAATTAATTTTTCCAAAAATCACTTAGATTTTCCAAATTAAATTTTCAAGAAAATTATTTAATCAAATTCTCTAGTTGAACAATTCTTATGACCACCTAATTTAATTCTACATTGAATAAATTGACTAAATTAAATTATTCCCAAAGTCGTAGAATTTTGTTCTGATTCAAATGCAGTCTGATCAAGCTTTTGTTGAGCTAGTGAAGGGACTAATTGGACATATAAAATTAGGCTCTAGTGATTGCAATTATGTCCAGAAGCATTATTCTGATAATTCAAAATTATATAATCATGGAGTCAGTCCACAAGAAGTACCATGATTGAAAACTCCTTATTATATACTCTTTACGAAAGCAATTCATCCAACTGTTTTGTCCAATGACCTCGTCAAGTATGTGTTACCCTCATATGATATCATTGATTCTTTTGAGTTAAAGCCATTCACTCAATACTATCCTATTTTATCTCATTGTCACTATTATGTCTTCTAAATGATTAATATGACCACTGCCAACAAATGACTGTGATAAATTGCTTGTTCGAGAACGAACAACCCATGGCCACGTTTCATATTTATCAATCCACATAATTCCAATGAGATGATGTCATTAACTCTTTAATTGAGCTATGAATTCCACTGTTACTAGTAAACCCATGTCATACACAAGTCATGTGCCCAACATACTAGTTATGGGTGTAACACCCTTAACCTGTATCTGTAGCCGGAATAGGGTTATGGAGCATTACCAGAGTTTACATTTCAAAACTATCAAAAATATAAATCATTTACTTCACAGCATCAATCATAACAAATTCCATTAATAACATACATATTGTCCCTTATATGAGCCCTCGAGACCCTAAAAACACATTTAGAAACAAATCGGAAACATTTAGAATTTTTTGGGAAAAGATGAAAATTTTCAAACTGCAGGGGTCACATGGCTGAGACACTAGCCTGTGTCTCAGGCCGTGTGGGCATTTGAAATAGGGACGCACGACCGAGTTCCATCCTATGTCCGTGCCCGTGTAACTCTCTGACTTGGGTCACACGGCCAAGCCACACGCCCGTGTGCTAGGCAGTGTAACTCTCAAAATGCAACCTTTAAAAACCTACAGGGGACACACGACCATGTCAGATAGCCGTGTGTCAAACACGGCTGTGACACACTGTAACAACCCATTTTTAAAGAAATCGAAACAATGGTTTCGGGACCACATATCCGATTCTAGAAAGAAAATTTATTTTAATATTATTTTATGGTATATAATATGATAATAATGTTGTGTGAAAATTTCGTAAAGAAATTTTATCGATTACATGTTTAAATCGATAAAGGACCAAATTGCACAAGGTGCAAAAGTTGAGTTCTAATAGCTAAAGGGATTAAATAGCTATAGAACATTAAATTGGAGGTCCTTATATGGTAATTAGGCCATTAAAAATGCTTAGTCATTAAGGATGATTCATCCATGGAAAATAAAATTAAAGAAAAAGACAAAATTGGAAGAATAAAAAAAATAAAGGTGATAAATAATAAAAGATGAAAATATCATTATTTATCATCATCTTTTTCAAATATTTTGCATGGAAACCCTAGGAAAGAGAAAGCAAGCTTTCTTGGTCAAATTAGGTAAGTATTCAAGCTCGTTTTTAGTAATTTTTATATTTTTGAGATCGGGGTAACTTAATCTATTTATTTTGGGGATCAATTTGAAAAGATATCAAAGTATAGAATTTTTACCATGGATGAATATGCTGAAATTATGAAATTTATGGTAGAAAATGAAAGGTTTTTGATAGATAAACAACTTTTACAAAGTGAATTTTGATGAAAACTTGATTTAGGGACTAAATTGTAAAAATGAGAAATCTATGGAAAATTTCTAATTTTTATGAAATATATGGGTTGTAAATGTTACATGAAAAATTTGGTTAGGCTCGAAACAAGGATTAAATTGCATGAATTTTATTTTCCGAGTCTAGGGATGAAATCGTCATTTATTAAAAGTTTAGGGGCAAAATGGTCATTTTGACTAAAGTGTAAATTGGACTAAATTGAGTATGAATTACATTAAATTGATGTTAAATTTACTCGTATAGATCCGGATAAACCGAATATGGAGTTAGAACGAGGAAAGGAGAAAATGTCGGATTAGTAGACTTTATGTATACGAACACTTATTGAGGTAAGTTCGTATAACTAAATTGTATATGTTTATATGCTTGAATTGAATGTTGTGTATGTAAATTGTATAAATGCCATAAATATGTGAAATGATCACATATTCGTTAAAGCTCAATAAATGAAAGTGCCTGAAATAAATGATAATACCCGATAAGTGATAAATGATAAAAATATTATTTTTATGCTTGAGTTGAATGTGAACATTTGAATTTCATAAATGCATAAATATATATGAGATTGATCACATACCCGACAATTTCCTAATAAATTTCAAATTTCGTTTGAATAAATGAAAAATTGATGGATTTGTGATTTCCCGAAATGAATGAGGTCCTGCATTTGTTGCTGACGGGATTTAGCTCGGACGAGTAATCCTATTGACCTCATTACAGATAATATTTAGCCCAGACGGGTAATCCTGATATAATCCCTCTTGAGCATATGTTACAATTAGGATTTAGCCTGGACTGGTAATCCTAATTGAGCTCTTCTGAGCATATGTTACATAAAGGATTTAACCTGGACTAGTAATCCTGTTATATGATATGTGGCTCAAGAGTGTGTTTCCTGATTAAGTGCCCTAATGGGTACTCCTGAATATGAATTGACGGATTTACTGATTTGTACACTTTGTATGTACTACCTGAGTATCCATCGATATTTTCAATAATTCAATGGGTAAAATCCTGACATGAAAAGAAATGGGTTTTTACATGTATCTGTAAGGCCCTGGAATGTGGGCCTAGAAGTATTGGGCCTTGAGCAAGGGAACGGTTAGGAAACTGTGCATAAAAGTTCATGTGATCTAGGAAATGACACAATTAATTGTCTGCTTTAGTGGTTAAGGGTCCTGAGAAGTATTGGAGAAGTCCTGGGTTCAAACCTGAGCTCTAGAAAAAATTTTGGTTTTAGGTGAATAAAACCATGGGAATAAGTAAGTAGGCTTTAAGAATAAAATGTGGTAAAAGGTGACACAAAGAGAATGGGTGGTCTAGTGGGAAGGTGGCGTTACAGCTGGCAAGAGGTCTGAGGTTCAAGTCTTGGGATGAGCAAGGGAGGTTTTATTTTGCATTTGTGACGCCTAGTGGTTGTGTTGTAGTGGGATTCTGCTCAGGTAGTTGTGGAATTGGTCTTGGGGGAGTGATTCATGGCATAAGGATTTTGAGGAGTTTGAAAGTGTTTCAAATTAGGGGTGTTGAGAGATTTGGGAAGGAGAATTAGGGGTATAGTAGTGGTTGGTCGAAAGTGGGTTTCCCATGGTGCAAATTCGGTCATATGACTTTTATTCTTGTGCCGAAATAGGTTGTGCATTTTGCTCTCCATTTCAAAAACGTTTACCTCTTGTTGTAATGTTTTCTCCTTTTGTGTATTGTGTGTTTTGTAGCCGAGTACCATTGGTGTCCATTCGGGTAATTGGGTTTTGTTCTCCAAAATCGTTCTTTCTTTGGATCAACTTCCTTTCTCTCCTCATTGGTACTTTGCCTTTACTTATTTTTGGTTTTGGGTAGCCGAACGTTTCCTCCCTTGTTAGCTGAATATTGTTTGTGCCATCAATCCACTCCCTTGTCCTTAATTATCGATTCTCTTCTATTCTCCCTCTCTCTCAAGCCATGGTGGATGACCATCTCATCTTCCTCTCGATTCTAACTTCTCTTCCCTATCACTCAAATAGTTTCCGTTGGCAGAATATCGATTGGTAGGTCACTGCATCTCTACTCTTTCGGATTTTCTCCTCTATTTTTTTAGATGCCGATTCTTATCTTCTTTTTTACCTTTGTTATGGTGTTCTTTCGGGATTAAGGAATTCGTGAGGAGTGGAGGATTTCCCGAGCGCTGTAGAAACGATTGGACCCTTCTCTTCCGTTCTTGACCGAAGGTAATACTGCTCGCAGTGAATGATCTGAATGGGTGGTGTATTGGTTGGATTGGGCTGGATTTCTGTTTGCATATCTGCATCGATCATCGATTCTCAGAATGGGCTTAGGTCCACTGGTTCTGCATTATGGGCTAAGGCCCACGATCTTTGTGTTCGTGATGGGCTCGGAGCCCATCTGTTTCTGCATATCGTATATCTGACTGTTTGTATTATAAGGGATTACACACTGAGTTTTCTCAAACTCACCCTTCTGTCTAACTGTGCAGGTAATCCCTAGCCTTAGGCGATTTGGAGCCGCGAGAGACTCGGAGGTGGCCACACGATCGCTGATGCTCTTTTGTAGACTTTTTATTTGAATTTTATATTCTGGGTTTTAATTCTGTTATAAGGCCTTTGAGGGATTAAATTTTTAAATGGGCTTTAGATTTCCTTATTTAAAACTGCTAAACACGAATTTTCAAAATTAACAACTATTTTCAAAAACACTTAAAAATAGACGTTTTTATATTTTAAACTTTAGTAGCTTCCACGATTGGAATAACCTAAAGTATCAATGCCAGACATTAAGTAAACATTTTTGACGAGATGATTTGCTAAACTTGAGCAAAAGGATTTAAATATAGAAAGGAACTTTTAACGACAAACTCAGTTTTTTAACGACGCTTTGATGTGACACGTCAAAATTGGCCATAACGTCTGAGCCGGGTTTTGGGTGTTACATTTAGTGGTATTAGAGCAAAGTTGCAAAACTCGGCTGTGGAATGGGTTTTCAAAATTTTATTACAAGAGGTTTGTTTCAAATATGTGAAGTGTTTTGAGGTTTTTTCTGAAAAGTGTGGCACACCGAGTCTTCGGCACCAAATCTGTAAGTTCTCTGACCCTGTTTACTGTTATAGATTGAAATGTTATACTGAGAAACTACTATAGATTGTAGCACTACACTGAAACTCCATAGATAGAGTAAACTGAAAAACTATAGTGAGCTTGTGAATGCGAAAACAAACTCTAAACTACAGTTTCTCATAAAACATCTGCTTAATTACTAAAATTGTAACTAAATTGCATAAAAAAATTTAATTCAGATAATACGGAAAGAGAAAATAAGTGCTAGAAGGGGTGCAAGAGGCCACAGTAGAGGCCGAGGTAGTGCTAGGGCTGGGTCTTCGGCGTCAGGCCACATGCCTAACGTTGAGGCGAGGGAAGCACCAGCTTCACTGGTAGCTGAGACAGGGTCGTTTGATCGAGCGACTGGGGACGACGCACTGTCTCAAGCAATGTTGAGGATTCTTGAAAGGGTTACGGGTACTGCTGGGTCGAATACCGTTACTGTGGGCCGCGGGTCAGTTACAGAACGACTCCGGTCAAATGGAGCAGAGATCTTTAGGGGAGTTTCTGGGGTGGCCCTGAGTGTAGCAGAATATTGGTTGGAGGCCACCAAAAGAATTATGGATGACCTCGACTGTACAGCGGAACAAAGGTTGAAGGGTGTTGTCCCTGCTGAGAGATGAAGCCTATCAGTGGTGGCTTACGGTAAAAGAAGGTACTCCGTCTAACCGAATGACTTGGGAATTATTTAAGTCCATGTTTCAGGGAAAGTATATGGGCGCCAGCTATGTCGACGCTTGTAGGAAAGAATTTCTGAATTTGGTTCAAGGTGACAGATCTGTGGCTGAGTACGAGGCAGAATTTTTGCGACTTAGTCAGTATGGCCGAGGAATAGTAGTAACAAAATACGAGCACTGTGTTCAATTTGAGGACGGACTCAGGGACAGCCTCTGAGTGTTGATAGCTCCACAGAGGGAGCGAGACTTTGTCGCGTTTGTAGAGAAAACTAAGATTATTGAGGAGGTAAAGCGCGTCGAGCGTCAAAACCGGGAAAAGAAAAGGAGCAGAGATAAGAGGGATTTAGAACCCTCTAATTTGAATTGGAGGCCTAAGAGAAAGGCCAGAATGGAAGGGCCAGTTCGGGTTAGGGCCCCTGTTGCTGTTACTGGATCACAGCCTTGTGCGGGTTGTGGGAGCTATCATCGGGGTGACTGTAGGAAAAGGGTTGGGACGTGTTGCAGGTGCGGATCAGTGGAGCACTTTGTGAGAGATTGTCCACAGAGGCCTGGGCAGATGCAGGCTGCAGGGCAGGGTTTTGCTCAGCCAGCGAGAGGTGGATAGCCGCCGCCAGGAGGCCGTGGTCATGCCAGGGGTAGAAACGGAGTGGGCCGTGGAGCACCAGGCAGAGGTGCTGGTCAAGCTGAGGCGAGGCAACCAGCTTTGGTCTATGCAGCATGTCGCCGATAGGTCAGAAACGCTCCATATGCAGATACTAGTACGTACTTAAACGATAGTGTACTACATTTAATTTGGAACTAGAGTGCGCAGTGGAAGCGTAGTGGTGTAGATTGAGCTAAGCGGTTGTTCAGATAGTTGGAAATTTTGAGGACGAAATTTCTCTAAGGAGGTAGAATTATAACGCCCCGGAATGTGGGCCTAGGAGTATTGGGCCTTGAGCAAGGAAACGGTTAGGAAACAGTGCACAAAAGTTCATGTGATCTAGGAAATGACACAATTAAATGTCTGCTTTAGTGGTTAAGGGTCCTGAGAAGTATTGGAGAAGTCCTGGGTTCAAACCTGAGCTCTAGCAAAAATTTTGGTATTAGGTGAATAAAACCCTGGGGTAAGTAAGTAGGCTTTAAGAATAAAATGTCATAAAAGGTGACACAAAGAGAATGGGTGGTCTAGTGGCAAGGTGGCGTTACAGCTGGTAAGAGGTCTGAGGTTCAAGTCTTGGGATGAGCAAGGGAGGTTTTATTTTGCATTTGTGACGCCTAGTGGTTGTGTTGTAGTGGGATTCTGCTTAGGTGGTTGTGGAATTGGTCTTGGGGGAGTGATTCATGGGATAAGGATTTGGAGGAGTTTGAAAGTGTTTCAAATTAGGGGTGTTGAGAGATTTGGGGAGGGGAATTAGGGGTATAGTAGTGGTTGGCCGAAAGTGGGTTTCCAATGGTGCAAATTCGGTCATATGACTTTTATTCTTGTGCCGAAATAGGTTGTGCATTTTTGCTCTCCATTTCAAAAATGTTTACCTCTTGTTGTACTATTTTTCTCCCTTTTGTGTATTGTGTGTTTTGGTAGCCGAGTACCATTGGTGTCCATTCGGGTAATTGGGTTTTTGTTCTCCAAAATCGTTCTTTGCTGGATCAACTTCCTTTCTCTCCCTCATTGGTACTTTGCCTTTACTTATTTTTGGTTTTGGGTAGCCGAACGTTTCCTCCCTTGTTAGCTGAATATTGTTTGTGCCATCAATCCTCTTCCTTGTCCTTGATTATCGGTTCTCTTCTATTCTCCCTCTCTCTCAAGCCATGGTGGATGACCATCTCATCTTCCTCTCGATTCTAACTTCTCTTCCCTGTCACTCAAATAGTTTCTGTTGGTAGAATATCGATTGGTAGGTCACTGCATCTCTACTCTTTCGGCTTTTCTCCTCTATTTCTTTAGATGCCGATTCTTATCTTCTTTTTTACCTTTGTTATGGTGTTCTTTCGGGATTAAGGAATTCGTGAGGAGTGGAGGATTTCTCGAGCGCTGTAGAAACGATTGGACCCTTCTCTTCCATTCTTGACCGAAGGTAATACTGCTCGCAGTGAATGATCTGAACTGGAATATGTTGTTGTGGGTTGGTATTGGCCGAATATGCTTTTCCCTTGTTTGGGGTTTGCATTTTCTTTAGGCTGATAATCATAGATTCAACCCATATGTATAAACAATCCTGATTGCTAAATTCGCTTTATATGCAGATAACTAACAAGGAAGGTTGAGATCCTATTGTCAAGCGATTGATAAATACCTAGTTCAAATGTAGGATGGTGCTCGTGGATTTTCAGTACTCTACGTTATGAGGTGTGTATCTGTATACCGTAAATCATTACTGTCGTAAAGCCAAAGAGTGTGTCTCTATGAGTCGGCAAAAGCCGAAAAGTTGAAACCTCGGCATGTGAGGCCTCACGAGCGTGCGATCGCTCGTGTGGTAAACTGAGCCCACAATCATGGGCGATAGTCTGTAGAGGCCACCACGAGCATTCTCGTGTTCTTGGGCCGTTATGGGCCTCGTATGGCTGAAATGGGCCGTGTGGGCCTAATGGGTTGGTGGGCCCCACACAGGTTAAATCCTTGGTAAGTGATCATTGATAGTTGGTTTGTGAGGCTCGCGGTGCCATATGTAAATCTGGACTAAATGGGCCACACGAGCGTGTGGGCCCACTTGGGCCCAATAGCGGGTTTTGGGCCCATATACACTGTTCGAGCTGTGTAGGTTATCTGAGTCACTCAAAGCGACGTAGACCCTCTAGGAGGTTATAATAAGTACCGAGACCCCAATATTTGTAAAATTTCCGAAATACCCCTATAGGGAAAAATGATTGTTTTGCCCTTGTGGGTAAATGACTGACTTAGACTATGAATTTAACTGACTTGACCGTGGTTGTGTGACTGATATGCTTTTAATATATGTTTAAATGAATGTTAGTGAGCATGGCCATTCTGCATACACCTGTGATGATTGAGCATGACATACACGACATTGTGCATGGTGTTGGGACATTGTTACGGAGGAAGTGTACGGCCGTTGCCGTTCTATACAAGGCTTTCAGCCTTTCTACGATGTTTATGGATTTTAGCCGTTCTATTAACCGGCAGCAGTGCTGCGATATTTGTGGCTTTTCGATCGTTTCGTCTCGGCACCGAGCCGTTTCGTTGACTTAGTGCCGCAATCGATTGCTAAGCTTGGTGTGTTGGTCGGGTGGGTCGATTTTATCCCCACATTGTATGTTGGTCGATGCACGGTGGTGTATTGGTTGGATTGGGCTGGATTTTGTTTGCATATCTCGCATGATCCGAGCATCGACTCGTAATGGGCTTAGGTCCACCTGGTTGCGGTTATGGGCTAAGGCCGACACGACATCGTGGTTCGTGATGGGCTCGAGCCCAGTCTTTACGCATATCGTATATCCGATTATGCAGTATTATAAGGGATTACACACCGAGTTTTCTCAAACTCACCTTCTGGCATCTAGCTGTCGGGTAATCCCTAGCCTTAGGCGATTTGGAGCCGCGAGAGACTCGGAGGTGGCGCACGACCGATGATGCTCTTACGTAGACTTTTTATTTGAATTTTATATTCAGGTTTTAATTCTGTTATAAGGCCTTTGAGGGATTAAATTTTTAAATGGGCTTTAGATTTCCTTATTTAAAACTGCTAAACACGAATTTTCAAAATTAACAACTATTTTCAAAAACACTTAAAAATAGACATTTTTATATTTTAAACTTTAGTAGCTTCCGCGATTGGAATAACCTAAAGTATCAATGCCAGACATTAAGTAAACGTTTTTGACGAGATGATTTGCTAAACTCGAGCAAAAGGATTTAAACATAGAAAGTTACTTTTAACGACAAACTCAGTTTTTGAACGACGCTTTGATGCGACACGTCAGAATCGGCCATAACGTCTGAGCCGGGTTTTGGGCGTTACATTTAGTGGTATTAGAGCAAAGTTGCAAAACTCGGCTGTGGAATGGGTTTTTAAAATTTTATTACAAGAGGTTTGTTTCAAATATGTGAAGTGTTTTGAGGTATTTTCTAAAAAGTGTGGCACAGCGAATCTCCGGCACCAAATCTGTAAGTTCTATGACCCTGTTTACTGTTATAGACTGAAATGTTATACTGAGAAACTACTATAGATAGTAGCACTACACTGAAACTCCATAGATAGAGTAAACTGAAAAACTATAGTGAGCTTGTGAATGCGAAAACAAACTCTAAACTACTGTTTCTCATAAGACATCTGCTTAATTACTGAAATTGTAACTAAATTGCATAAAAATTTTAATTCAGATAATACGCAAAGAGAAAATAAGCGCTAGAAGGGGTGCAAGAGGCCGCGGTAGAGGCCGTGGTAGTGCTAGGGCTGGGTCTTCAACATCAGGCCACATGCCCAACATTGAGGCGAGGGAAGCACCGGCTTCACTGGTAGCTGAGACAGGGTCGTTTGATCGAGCGGCTGGGGACGACGCACTGTCTCAAGCAATGTTGAGGATTCTAGAAAGGGTTGCGGGTACTACTGGGTCGAATACCATTACTGTGGGCTGCGGGTCAGTTACAGAACGACTCCGGTCAAATGGAGCAGAGATCTTTAGGGGAGTTTCTAGGGTGGCCCTGAGTGTAGCAGAATATTGGTTGGAGGCCACCAAAAGAATTATGGATGACCTCGACTGTACAGCGGAACAAAAGTTGAAGGGTGTTGTCCCTGCTGAGAGATGAAGCCAATCAGTGGTGGCTTACGGTAAAAGAAGGTACTCCGTCTAACCGAATGACTTTGGAATTCTTTAAGTCCATGTTTTAAGGAAAGTATATGGGCGTCAGCTATGTCGACGCTTGTAGGAAAGAATTTCTGAATTTGGTTCAAGGTGATAGATCTGTGGCTGAGTACGAGGTAGAATTTTTGCGACTTAGTCGGTATGGCCGAGGAATAGTAGCAACAAAATACGAGCACTGTATTCGGTTTGAGGACGGCCTCAGGGACAGCCTCTGAGTGTTGATAGCTCCACAGAGGGAGCGAGACTTTGTCGCGTTAGTAGAGAAAACTAAGATTGCTGAGGAGGTAAAGCGTGTCGAGTGTCAAAATCGGGAAAAGGAAAGGAGCAGAGATAAGAGGGATTTAGAACCCTCTAATTTGAATTAGAGGCCTAAGAGAAAGGCCAGAATGGAAGGGCCAGTTCGGGTTAGGGCCCCTGTTGCTGTTACTGGATCACAGCCTTGTCCGGGTTGTGGGAGCTATCATCGGGGTGACTGTAGGAAAAGGGTTGGGACGTGTTGCAGGTGCGGATCAGTGGAGAACTTTGTGAGAGATTGTCCACAGAGGCCTGGGCAGATGCAGGCTGCAGGGCAGGGTTTTGCTCAGCCAGCGAGAGGTGGACAGCCGCCGCCAAGCGGCCGTGGTCATGCCAGAGGTAGAAACGGAGTGGGCCGTGGAGCACCAGGCAGAGGTGCTGGTCAAGCTGAGGCGAGGCAACCAGCTTTGGTCTATGCAGCACGTCGCCGAGAGGTCGGAGACGCTCCAGATGCAGATACTAGTACGTACTTAAACCATAGTGTACTACAATTAATTTGGAACTAGAGTGCGCAGCGGAAGCGTAGTGGTGTAGATTGAGCTAAGCGGTTGTTCAGATAGTTGGAAATTTTGAGGACGAAATTTCTTTAAGGAGGTAGAATTATAACGCCCCGGAATGTGGGCCTAGAAGTATTGGGCCTTGAGCAAGGGAACGGTTAGGAAACTGTGCACAAAAGTTCATGTGATCTAGGAAATGACACAATTAAATGTCTGCTTTAGTGGTTAAGGGTCCTGAGAAGTATTGGAGAAGTCCTAGGTTCAAACCTGAGCTCTAGCAAAAATTTTGGTATTAGGTGAATAAAACCCTGGAGTAAGTAAGTAGGCTTTAAGAATAAAATGTCATAAAAGGTGACACAAAGAGAATGGGTGGTCTAGTGGCAAGGTGGCGTTACAGCTTGCAAGAGGTCTGAGGTTCAAGTCTTGGGATGAGCAAGGGAGGTTTTATTTTGCATTTGTGACGCCTAGTGGTTGTGTTGTAGTGGGATTCTGCTCAGGTGGTTGTGGAATTGGTCTTGGGGGAGTGATTCATGGGATAAGGATATGGAGGTGTTTGAAAGTGTTTCAAATTAGGGGTGTTGAGAGATTTGGGGAGGGAAATTAGGGGTATAGTAGTGGTTGGCCGAAAGTGGGTTTCCCATGGTGCAAATTTGGTCATATGACTTTTATTCTTGTGCTGAAATAGGTTGTGCATTTTTGCTCTCCATTTCAAAAACGTTTACCTCTTGTGGTACTGTTTTTCTACCTTTTGTGTATTGTGTGTTTTGGTAGCCGAGTACCATTGGTGTCCATTCGGGTAATTGGGTTTTTGTTCTCCAAAATCGTTCTTTGCTGGATCAACTTCCTTTCTCTCCCTCATTCGTACTTTGCCTTTACTTATTTTTGGTTTTGGGTAGCCGAACGTTTCCTCCCTTGTTAGCTGAATATTTTTTGTGCCATCAATCCTCTCCCTTGTCCTTGATTATCGGTTCTCTTCTATTCTCCCTCTCTCTCAAGCCATGGTGGATGACCATCTCATCTTCCTCTCGATTCTAACTTCTCTTTCCTGTCACTCAAATAGTTTCCGTTGGTAGAATATCAATTGGTAGGTCACTGCATCTCTACTCTTTCGGCTTTTCTCCTCTATTTCTTTAGATGCCGATTCTTATCTTCTTTTTTACCTTTGTTATGGTGTTCTTTCGGGATTAAGGAATTCGTGAGGAGTGGAGGATTTCCCGAGCGTTGTAGAAACGATTGGACCCTTCTCTTCCGTTCTTGACCGAAGGTAATACTGCTCGCAGTGAATGATCTGAACTGGAATATGTTGTCATGGGTTGGTATTGGCTGAATATGCTTTTCCCTTGTTTGGGGTTTGCGTTTTCTTTAGGCTGATAATCATAGATTCAACCCATATGTATAAGCAATCCTGATTGCTAAATTCACTTTATATGCAGATAACTAACAAGGAAGGTTGAGATCCTATTGTCAAGCGATTGATAAATACCTTGTTCAAATGTAGGATGGTGCTCGTGGATTTTTAGTACTCTACGTACTGAGGTGTGTATCTGTATACCGTAAATCATTACTGTCGTAAAGCCGAAGAGTGTGTCTCTGTGAGTCGGCAAAAGCCGAAAAGCTAAAACCTCGGCATATGAGGCCTCACGAGCGTGCGATCAATCGTGTGGTAAACTGAGCCCACAATCATGGGCAATAGACTGTAGAGGCCACCACGAGCATTCTCGTGCTCTTGGGCCGTTATGGGCCTCGTATGGCTGAAATGGGCCGTGTGGGCCCAATGGGCTGGTGGGCCCCACACGGGTTAAATACTTGGTAAGTGATCATTGATAGTTGGTTTATGAGGCTCGCGGTGCCGTATGTGAATCTGGACTAAATGGGCCACACGAGCGTGTGGGCCCACTTGGGCCCAATAGCGGGTTTTGGGCCCATATACACTGTTCGAGCTGTGTAGGTTATCTGAGTCACTCAAAGCGACGATAGACCCTCTAGGAGGTTGTAATAAGAACCGAGACCCCATTATTTGTAAAATTACTGAAATACCCCTATAGGGAAAAATGATTGTTTTGCCCTTGTGGGTAAATGACTGACTTAGACTATGAATTTAACTGACTTGACCGTGGTCATGTGACTGATATGCTTTTAATATATGTTTAAATGAATGTTAGTGAGCATGGCCATTCTGCATACACCTGTGATGATTGAGCATGACATACACGACATTGTGCATGGTGTTGGGACATTGTTACGGAGGAAGTGTATGGCCGTTGCCGTTCTATACAAGGCTTTCAGCCTTTCTGTGATGTTTATGGCTTTTAGCCATTCTATTAACTGGCAGCGGTGCTGCGATATTTATGAGTTTCAGTCGTTCTGTCTACGGCACCGAGCCGTTCTGTTGACTTAGTGCCGCAACCGGTGCTAAGCTTGGTGTGTTGGCTGGGTGGGTCAATTTTATCCCCACATTGTGTGTTGTGTTGAGTCGTGCGGGTGGTGTATTGGTTGGATTGGGCTGGATTTTTGTTTGCATATCGCATCGATCATCGATTCTGTAATGGGCTTAGGTCCACACCGGTTACGTTATGGGTTAAGGCTCACGATCACGTATGCGTGATGGGCTCGAGCCCGATCTGTTTTACGCATATCGTATATCGACTATTTGTATTATAAGGGATTACACACTGAGTTTTCTCAAACTCACCCATACATAAGCTATGCGGGTAATCCCCTAGCCTTAGGCGATTTGGAGCCGCGAGAGACTCGGAGGTGGCCACCACGGCCGCCGATGCTCTTACGTAGACTTTTATTTGAATTTTATATTGCAGGTTTTAATTCTGTTATAAGGCCTTTAAGGGATTAAATTTTTAAATGGGCTTTAGATTTCCTTATTTAAAAGCGCTAATCACGAATTTTCAAAATTAACAACTATTTTCAAAAACACTTAAAAATAGACGTTTTTATATTTTAAACTTTAGTAGCTTCCGCGATTGGAATAACCTAAAGTATTAATTCCAGACATTAAGTAAACGTTTTTGACGAGATGATTTGCTAAACTCGAGTAAAAGGATTTAAACATAGAAAGGAACTTTTAACGACAAACTCAGTTTTTAAACGACGCTTTGATGGGACACGTCATAATCGGCCATAACGTCTGAGCCGGGTTTTAGGCGTTACATTTAGTGGTATTAGAGCAAAGTTGCAAAACTCGGCTGTGGAATGGGTTTTCAAAATTTTATTACAAGAGGTTTGTTTCAAATATGTGAAGTGTTTTGAGGTATTTTCTGAAAAGTGTGGCACACCGAGTCTCCGGCACCAAATCTGTAAGTTCTCGACCATTTCTTGTTATAGTGAAATGTTATCTTGAGAAACTACTATAGATAGTAGCACTACACTGAAACTCCATAGATAGAGTAAACTGAAAAACTATAGTGAGCTTGTGAATGCGAAAACAAACTCTAAACTACTGTTTCTCATAAGACATCTGCTTAATTACTGAAATTGTAACTAAATTGCATAAAAATTTTAATTCAGATAATACGCAAAGAGAAAATAAGCGCTAGAAGGGGTGCAAGAGGCCGCGGTAGAGGCCGTGGTAGTGCTAGGGCTAGGTCTTCGGCGTCAGGCCACATGCCCAACGTTGAGGCGAGGGAAGCACCGGCTTCACTGGTAGCTGAGATAGGGTCGTTTGATCGAGCGGTTAGGGACGACGCACTGTCTCAAGCAATTTTAAAGATTCTAGAAAGGGTTGCGGGTGCTCTTTGGGTCGAATCACACATTCTTGTGGGCGCGGGCGATTCTGAAACGAATCCGGTCAAATAGAGCGAGAGATCTTTAGGGAGTTGCAGGGTGGCCACGAGTGTAGCAGAATATTGGTTAGAGGCCACCAAAAGAATTATGGATGACCTCGACTGTACAACGGAACAAAAGTTGAAGGGTGTTGTCCCTGCTGAGAGATGAAGCCTATCAGTGGTGGCTTACAGTAAAAGAAGGTACTCCGTCTGACCGAATGACTTGGGAATTCTTTAAGTCCATGTTTCAGGGAAAGTATATGCGCGCCAGCTATGTCGACTCTTGTAGGAAAGAATTTCTGAATTTGGTTCAAGGTGACAGATCTGTGGCTGAGTACGAGGCAGAATTTTTGTGACTTAGTTGGTATGGCCGAGTAATAGTAGCAACAAAATACGAGCACTGTGTTCGGTTTGAGGACGGCCTCAGGGACAACCTCTGAGTGTTGATAGCTCCACAGAGGGAGCGAGACTTTGTCGCGTTAGTAGAGAAAACTAAGGTTGCTGAGGAGGTAAAGCGCGTCGAGCGTCAACACCGGGAAAAGGAAATGAGCAGAGATAAGAGGGATTTAGAACCCTCTAATTTGAATTGGAGGCCTAAGAGAAAGGCCAGAATGGAAGGGCCAGTTCGGGTTAGGGCCCATGTTGCTGTTACTGGATCACAGCCTTGTGCGGGTTGTGGGAGCTATCATCGGGGTGACTGTAGGAAAAGGGTTGGGACGTTTTGCAGGTGCGGATCAGTGGAGCACTTTGTGAGAGATTGTCCACAGAGGCACGGGATGAGATCACGAGCTACAGGCGGGGGGTTTTGCTCGGCCCGGTGAGAGGTGGGATGACCACCGCCGGAGGCCGTGGTCATGCCAGGGGTAGAAACGGAGTGGGCCGTGGAGCACCAGGCAGAGGTGCTGGTCAAGATGAGGCAAGGCAACCAGCTTTGGTCTATGCAGCACGTCGCCGAGAGGTCGGAGACGCTCTAGATGCAGATACTAGTACGTACTTAAACCATAGTGTACTACATTTAATTTGGAACTAGAGTGCGCAGCAGAAGCGTAGTGGTGTAGATTGAGCTAAGCAGTTGTTAAGATAGTTGGAAATTTTGAGGACGAAATTTCTTTAAGGAGGTAGAATTGTAACACCCCGGAATGTGGACCTAGAAGTATTGGGCCTTGAGCAAGGGAACGGTTAGGAAACTGTGCACAAAAGTTCATGTGATCTAGGAAATGACACAATTAAATGTCTGCTTTAGTGGTTAAGGGTCCTGAGAAGTATTGGAGAAGTCCTGGGTTCAAACCTGAGCTCTAGCAAAAATTTTGGTATTAGGTGAATAAAACCCTGGAGTAAGTAAGTAGGCTTTAAGAATAAAATGTCATAAAAGGTGACACAAAGAGAATGGGTGGTCTAGTGGCAAGGTGGCGTTACAGCTGGCAAGAGATCTGAGGTTCAAGTCTTGGGATGAGCAAGGGAGGTTTTATTTTGCAGTTGTGACGCCTAGTGGTTGTGGTGTAGTGGATTCTGCTCAGGTGGTTGTGGAATTGGTCTTGGGGGAGTGATTCATGGGATAAGGATATGGAGGAGTTTGAAAGTGTTTCAAATTAGGGGTGTTGAGAGATTTGGCGAGGGGTATTAGGGGTATAGTAGTGGTTGGCCGAAAGTGGGTTTCCCATGGTGCAAATTCAGTCATATGACTTTTATTCTTGTGCCGAAATAGGCTGTGCTTGCTCTCCATTTAAAATACGTTTACCTCTTGTTATGCTATTTTTCTCCCTTTTGTGTATTGTGTGTTTTGGTAGTCGAGTACTATTGGTGCCCATTCGGGTAATTGGGTTTTTGTTCTCCAAAATCGTTCTTTGCTAGATTAACTTCCTTTCTTTCCCTCTTTGGTACTTTGCCTTTACTTATTTTTGGTTTTGGGTAGCCAAACGTTTCCTCCCTTGTTAGCCGAATATTGTTTGTGCCATTAATCCTCTCCCTTGTCCTTGATTGTCAAATTCTCTTCTATTCTCTCTCTCTCTCAAGCCGTGGTGGATGACCATCTCATCTTCCTCTCGATTCTAACTTCTCTTCCCCGTCACTTAATTAGTTTCCGTTGGCAAAATATCGATTGGTTGGTCCCTGCATCTCTACTCTTTCGACTTTTCTCCTCTATTTCTTTATATGCCAATTCTTATATTGTTTTTTACCTTTTTTATGGTGTTCTTTTGGGTTTAAGGAATTCGTGAGGAGTGGAGGAGTTCCCGAGCGCTGTAGAAACGATTGGACCCTTCTCTTTCGTTATTGACCGAAGGTAATTCTGTACAAGGCTTTCAGCCTTTCTGTGATGTTTATGGCTTTTAGCCGTTCTGTGAACCGGCAGCGTTGCTGCGATATTTTTGGCTTTTAGCCGTTCTGTCTATGGCACCGAGCCGTTTTGTTGACTTAGTGCCGCAACCGGTGCTAAGCTTGGTGTGTTGGCTGGGTGGGTCGATTTTATCCCCACATTGTGTGTTGGTCGGTACGGGTGGTGTATTGGTTGGATTGGGCTGGATTTGTTTGCATATCTCGCATCGATCATCGGGTTCTATAATGGGCTTAGGTCCACTGGTTACATTATGGGCTAAGGCCCACCTAATCTGTGTGTGGTCGTGATGGGCTCGGGCCCGATCACATTTCGCATATCGTATATCGACTATTTGTATTATAAGGGATTACACATCGAGTTTTCTCAAACTTACCCATACGTCTATCGTGTAGGTAATCCCTAGCCTTAGGTGATTTGGAGCCACGAGAGACTCGGAGGTGGCCCACGACCGACGATGCTCTTACGTAGACTTTTATTTGAATTTTATATTCGGGTTTTAATTCATTATAAGGCCTTTGAGGGATTAAATTTTTAAATGGGCTTTAGATTTCCTTATTTAAAACTGCTAAACACGAATTATCAAAATTAACAACTATTTTCAAAAACACTTAAAAATAGACGTTTTTATATTTTAAACTTTAGTAGCTTCCACGATTGGAATAACCTAAAGTATCAATGCCAGACATTAAGTAAACGTTTTTGACGAGATGATCTGCTAAACTCGAGCAAAAGGATTTAAATATAGAAAGGAACTTTTAACAACAAACTCAGTTTTTGAATGATGCTTTGATGTGACATTCCAGAATTGGCCATAACATCTGAGCCAGGTTTTGGGCGTTACATTTAGTGGTATTAGAGCCAAGTTGCAAAACTCGGCTGTGGAATGGGTTTTCAAAATTTTATTACAAGAGGTTGGTTTCAAATATGTGAAGTGTTTTGAGGTATTTTTCTGAAAATTTTGGCACACCGAGTCTCCGGCACCAAATCTGTAAGTTCTCTGACCCTGTTTACTGTTATAGACTGAAATGTTATACTGAGAAACTACTATAGATAGTAGCACTACATTGAAACTCCATAGATAGAGTAAACTGAAAAACTATAGTGAGCTTGTGAATGCGAAAATAAACTCTAAACTATTGTTTCTCATAAGACATCTGCTTAATTACTAAAATTGTAACTAAATTGCATAAAACTTTTAATTCAGATAATATGCAAAGAGAAAATAAGCACTAGAAGGGGTGCAAGAAGCCGTGGTAGAGGCTGTGGTAGTGCTAGGGCTGGGTCTTCGGCGTCAGGCCACATGCCCAACGTTGAGGCGAGGGAAGCACCGGCTTCACTGGTAGCTGAGACAGGGTCGTTTGATCGAGTGGATGGGGACGACGCACTGTCTCAAGCAATGTTGAGGATTCTAGAAAGGGTTGCGGGTACTGCTGGGTCAAATCATTCTTGTGGGGCGCGGGTCGATTCTGAAACGACTCGGTCAAATGGAGCGAGAGATCTTTAGGGAGTTTAGGGTGGCCACGAGAGTAGAGAATATTGGTTGGAGGCCACCAAAAGAATTATGGATGACCTCGTATGCAGTGGAACAAAAGTTGAAGGGTGTTGTCCCTGCTGAGAGATGAAGCCAATCAGTGGTGGCTTACGATAAAAGAAGGTACTCCGTCTGACCGAATGACTTGGGAATTCTTTAAGTCCATGTTTCAGGGAAAGTATATGGGTGCCAGCTATGTCGATGCTTATAGGAAAGAATTTCTGAATTTGGTTCAAGGTGACAGATTTGTGGCTGAGTACGAGGCAGAATTTTTGTGACTTAGTCGGTATGGTCGAGGAATAGTAGCAACGAAATAGAAGCACTGTGTTCGGTTTGATGACGGCCTCAAGGACAGCCTCTGAGTGTTGATAGCTCTACAGAGGGAGTGAGACTTTGTCGCGTTAGTAGAGAAAACTAAGATTACTGAGGAGGTAAAGCGCGCCGAGCGTCAAAACCGGGAAAAGGAAAGGAGCAGAGATAAGAGGGATTTAGAACCCTCTAATTTGAATTGGAGGCCTAAGAGAAAGGCCAGAATGGAAGGGTCAGTTCGGGTTAGGGCCCCTGTTGTTGCTACTGGATCACAGCCTTGTGCGAGTTGTGGGAGCTATCATCGGGGTGACTGTCGGAAAAGGGTTGGGACCTGTTGCAGGTGCGGATCAGTGGAGCAGTTTGTGAGAGATTGTCCACAGAGGCCTGGGTAGATGCAGGCTGTAGAGCAGGGTTTTGCTCAGCCAGCGAGAGGTGGATAGCCGCCGCCAGGAGGCCGTGGTCAGGCCAGGGGTGGAAATGGAGTGGGCCGTGAAGCACCAGGCAGAGGTGCTAGTCAAGTTGAGGCGAGGCAACCAGCTTTGGTCTATGCAGCACGTCACCGAGAGGTCGGAGACGCTCCAGATGCAGATACTAGTACGTACTTAAACCGTAGTGTACTACATTTAATTTGGAACTAGAGTGCACAGCGGGTGCGTAGTGGTGTAGATTGAGATAAGCGGTTGTTCAGATAGTTGGAAATTTCGAGGACAAAATTTCATTAAGGGGGTAGAATTGTAACGCCCCAGAATGTGGGCCTAGAAGTATTGGGCCTTGAGAAAGGGAACGGTTAGGAAACTATGCATAAAAGTTCATGTTATCTAGGAAATGACACAATTAAATGTCTGCTTTAGTTGTTAAGGGTCCTGAGAAGTATTGGAGAAGTCCTGGGTTCAAACCTGAAATCTAGCAAAAATTTTGGTATTAGGTGAATAAAACCCTGGAGTAAGTAAGTAGGCTTTAAGAATAAAATGTCGTAAAAGGTGACACAAAGAGAATGGGTGGTCTAGTGGCAAGGTGGCGTTACAGCTGGCAAGAGGTCTGAGGTTCAAGTCTTGGGATGAGCAAGGGAGGTTTTATTTTGCAGTTGTGACGCCTAGTGGTTGTGTTGTAGTGGGATTCTGCTCAGGTGGTTGTGGAATTGGTCTTGGGGGAGTGATTCATGGGATAAGGATATGGAGGAGTTTGAAAGTGTTTCAAATTAGGGGTGTTGAGAGATTTGGGGAGGGGTATTAGGGGTATAGTAGTGGTTGGCCGAATGTGGGTTTCCCATGGTGCAAATTCGGTCATATGACTTTTCTTCTTGTGCCGAAATAGGTTGTGCATTTTTGCTCTCCATTTCAAAAACGTTTACCTTTTGTTGTACTGTTTTTCTCCCTTTTATGTATTGTGTGTTTTGGTAGCCGAGTACCATTGGTGTCCATTCGGGTAATTGGGTTTTTGTTCTCCAAAATCGTTCTTTGCTGGATCAACTTCCTTTCTCTCCCTCATTGGTACTTTGCCTTTACTTCTTTTTGGTTTTGGGTAGCCGAACGTTTCCTCCCTTGATAGCTGAATATTGTTTGTGTCATCAATCCTCTCTCTTGTCCTTGATTGTCGATTCTCTTCCATTCTTCCTCTCTCTCAAGCTGTGGTGGATGACCATCTCATCTTCCTATCGATTCTAACTTCTCTTCCCTGTCACTCAAATAGTTTCCGTTGGCAGAATATCGATTGGTAGGTCACTGCATTTCTACTCTTTCGTCTTTTCTCCTCTATTTCTTTAGATGCCGATTCTTATCTTCTTTTTTACCTTTGTTATGGTGTTCTTTCGGGTTTAAGGAATTCGTAAGGAGTGGAGGAGTTCCCGAGCGCTGTAGAAACGATTGCACCCTTCTCTTCCGTTCTTGACCGAAGGTAATATTGCTCGCAGTGAATAATCTGAACTAGAATATGTTGTCGTAGGTTAGTATTGGCTGAATATGCTTTTCCCTTGTTTGGGGTTTGCGTTTTCTTTAGGCTGATAATCATAGATTCAACCCATATGTATAAGCAATCCTGATTGCTAAATTCGCTTTATATGCAGATAACTAACAAGGAAGGTTGAGATCCTATTGTCAAGCGATTGATAAATACCTTGTTTAAATTTAGGATGGTGCTCGTGGATTTTCAGTACTCTACGTAATTAGGTGTGTATCTGTATACCGTAAATCATTAATGTCGTAAAGCCGAAGAGTGAGTCTCTGTGAGTCGGCAAAAGCTGAAAAGCTGAAACCTCGTCATATGAGGCCTCACGAGCGTGCGATCGCTCGTGTGGTAAACCGAGCCCATAATCATGGGCGTGTAACACCCCAAACCCGGCCCAAACACCACGACCGGATCTGGTATGTCACTTGGGAAGAATTTATATAACTAAGCGATCTTTAAAAAAACTTTTAAGTTACTTTTTGGAAAACTCTAGATCAGTAGTTCGTTTGAAAGTTCAATACTCATTTAAGAAAAATTTTCCGTTACCTAATTTTAGGTGTCGTTCGTAAGCTCATGTTGCTACGCTAGATTACGCCCGAAGTTTGTAAAAAAACATTCAATTACAATTTTTTAAAAAAAAAACCGTCTTATCGATTATTTTGTACTTAAAACGTCTAAGTTTAAATCGAAATTAAACCTAGTTAAAAGTGGCCTTATTACATAAAAAAATCCCAAAATTTAAGTAAATAAGTTTAAGAGGAGAAAAGCAAAATTTTACTAAACATAAAGTGCATGGCCACCTCAGAGTCAATCCCAGCCCATATCCGCTGAACTAAGAATCACCTGCAACATTTAAACAGAAGGGCTGAGTCAAGAAGACTCAGTGTGCAATTACTCATTATTCACCGTAATTGGGCCTCAGCCCACACATATCACTTTGGGCAGAGCCAATACAGAATCAGATTGAGCCTTGGCCCATCTAGCAGAGTATAACAGATAATGCATTATGATGTAAATCCCATCCCAACCTAGTTATCCATTCACTACACACCACCCTTACCTGCTAATCACACCAATGGGGATTTCTACAATCGACCCTCACCGCTACACACCATCGATGGCAGTCACGCTGTAGTTAGCTACTCATCGTCAAATTGTGACAGAGTCACCAGGCTGAAATGGCATAGCCACCAGAATAGAGTATGGCAGAGCCACCAGAGCAGAGTGTGGCAAAAACCACCAGATTAATGTGACATAGTCACCAGATACACTTCCCCTTCATTACATAGCATATACCCATTCCCATGCAACATAAAATCATGATGTATGAATGCTGCAGATATCGATATATATTAGATGTTCAGAGTGTACATAATTTTATGTCAACATAATCGCTTATATAGCACATTCAGAAGTCACTAACCTGGTGCCTTGGTTTTACCCTCCATGGGTAATAGCAGTATATGCCAAAGTTTCGGCATTTAGCAAAGCATATGTATTTATATGATAAATAAAGCAACATAAGAAGGTGTGAGAACTACACACCTGTAAACACAGAGAACTAAGCTATCAATCTCGCTAACACCCTCCCTCGCAGGGATCACAGCGATCTGCCTGTCCTGCTCCGAAGCTGATCCATAACTCGATGGAAAATCTCGTACTGCCGATACCGCACGCTTTTTGAACTTAGGGGTAGGGACTACGAGTCCAACCCCCTCCTTTCCTTGTCTTGATCAACTGAAACCGAATGCTAGCAGACTTGGCTCAAGAAACCGATTGAATCCCAAAACCCCCTTAAAAGCAGGCCACACAAAACCAAGATGATGGAACACACCCTTTGCCACAAGAGTATGCCCAATAAAGAGTCTATATTCGGCTATTACCAAGAATCAATGGAAAGGTGCCAACCCAATTCGGTTTTGAAGAAGAGTCAAGGGAAGACGAAAATGAAGCACAAAGATGAGGGAATGAAAAATAGATTTCAGCTTTAGAAGAAGAAAATAGAAGAGAAGGATGAAATACCAAAGAGTAAGGTGAAAGTTTCGGTTATGAGGTTTAAGAGACTATAAGAAAGAAAATGTTCGGCAGAGGGGGTGGCTTCAAGGAGTTTCGGCTAGCAAGGTAAAGGAGAAAGAATGTTTTGGCCTTTGGTTGCAAAAGAAGTGAATGCAAAAGTGAGAGTGAAAAAGGATGATTCGGTTTTGGTAAAAGAGGAAGGAAGCAAATGTTCCTAAAAAACAAGAGAAAAAAAAAGTGTTTCACTATCAAACTTGGCTACGCAAGACTCCAAAAATGCCACTTGAGGAAAACGGCACACCCTTATGACAACAATGCTCCACCAAAATGCCTATGAGTACCAAAAGAAGTTCGCCCCCCCCCCCTTCACCACACTAAACCGTGTACACACACTCACACAACATCCCAAATTCGGCCAACCTCTCAACCAACACCCCCTTCCACGATTTTCTCCTACTTCCCCTCTCCATCACCCCTTCAAACTTGGTGACCGATTCTTGCTCCACCAATTCCTCGCCTCCCTTCAATTCAAACCTTTTGACTCCTTCAACTCTCACCCTTGAAGAGTCCAAACCGAAACCACCACCTTAGTCTCTCAAGCGAAAAAAATAAAGTTCTTGCATGCCGCTGCCGCGAATCGAACTCCTTCCCCCTGCTGCTCCCTTGTGACGCCACAACTCTGCACTCTAAGTGGCGTCCCCTTGCCACTTTACCACCTCACTTCTTGTGTCATCAACCACAAGTATTCACTTTTAAGTCTTGCCTCCGCTAACTCTCCCCTAAAGAGCCTAAAAAGAAAATTTTCACTAAGGTTTTAGCTTAACCCCGAGCCTTCCCGAGGCCCCCAAACATAACAAATCAACATGTAGAGCCTACCAAACACACAAAACATAATATGCAGAACCCCAATTTCCCGGATGTTACAGGGCGATACACTGTAGAGGCTACCACGAGCATTCTCGTGCTCTTAGGTCGTTATGGGCCACGCATGGCTGAAATGGGCCATGTGGGCCCAATGGACTGGTGGGCCCCATACGGGTTAAATCCTCGGTAAGTGATCATTCATATTTGGTTTATGAGGCTCGCGGTGCTGTATGTGAATCTGGACTAAATGGGCCACACGAGCGTGTGGGCCCACTTGGGCCCAATAACGGGTTTTGGGCCCATATACACTGTTCGCGCTGTGTAGGTTATCTGAGTCACTCGAAGCGACGATAGACCCTCTAGGAGGTCGTAATAAGTACCGAGACCCCAATATTTGTAAAATTACCAAAATACCCCTGTAGGGCAAAATGACTATTTTGCCCTTGTGGGTAAATGACTGACTTAGACTATGAATTTAACTGACTTGACTGTGGTCATGTGACTGATATGCTTTTAATATATGTTTAAATGAATGTTACTGAGCATGGCCATTCTGCATACACCTGTGATGATCGAGCATGACATACACGACATTGTGCATGGGGTTGGGACATTGTTACGGAGGAAGTGTATGGTCGTTGTCGTTCTGTACAAGGCTTTCAGCCTTTCTGCGATATTTATGGCTTTTAGCCATTCTGTTAATCGACAGCGGTGCTACGATATTTATGGCTTTTAGCCGTTCTGTCTATGGCGCCGAGCCGTTCTGTTGACTTAGTGTCGCAACCGGTGCTAAGCTTGGTGTGTTGGCTGGGTGGGTTGATTTTATCCCCAAATGGTGTGTTGGTTGGTACGGGTGGTGTATTGGTTGGATTGGGCTGGATTTCTGTTTGCATATCTGCATTTGATACTGATTCTGTAATGGGCTTAGGTCTACCTAGTTCTATTATGGGCTAAGGCCCACCGATACTGTGTCAGTGATGGGCTCAGGCCCAGTCTGTTTCTGCATATCGTATATCTGACTGTTTGTTTTATAAGGGATTACACACTAAGTTTTCTCAAACTCACCCTTCTGTCTAACTATGTAGGTAATCCCTAGCCTTAGGCGATTTGGAGCCGCGAGAGACTCAGAGGTGGTCACACGACCGCTGATGCTCTGCTGTAGACTTTTTATTTGAATTTTATATTTTGGGTTTTAATTTTGTTATAAGGCCTTTGAGGGATTAAATTTTTAAATGGGCTTTAGATTTCCTTATTTAAAACTGCTAAACACGAATTTTCAAAATTATCAACTATTTTCAAAAACACTTAAAAACAAACGTTTTTATATTTTAAACTTTAGTAGCTTCCGCGATTGGAATAACCTAAAGTATCAATGCCAGACATTAAGTAAACATTTTTGACGAGATGATTTGCTAAACTCGAGCAAAAGGATTTAAACATAGAAAGGAACTTTTAACGACAAACTCAGTTTTTGAACGATGCTTTGATGTGACACGCCAGAATCGGCCATAACGTCTGAGCCGGGTTTGGGGTGTTACAGTATCTACCCGAAGTACAAGAAAATGATGTTATATGAAATATGGAAGTATGGAATTTTGATATATGAACATGAAAATTTGTTTGATGAATATATTCATCTATGAAATTAGATTTGTACATCTCGAGTGTATTATCTGTGTGATTATCAATATTTCATTTGAATAATGAGCAAAGTTCTGACATGAAATATACATTCATCTATGAAATTAGATTTTTACATCTCGGATGCCTTATGTAACACCCCAAACCCGACCTAAACCTTACGACCGAATCTAGCATGTCACATGAAAGGAATGTCTAAAAACTGTGCATTCGTTAAAAAGCTCATATTCTTTATAGTTGTGGTGAGAAATTGAGTTTAAGTAATTTTGAATAAGAAATGGTTTATTATCATTTTAGGAAAATCCCATATTGATCATTTAATAACAAGCAATAAGCAAATTGAAAGCTGAAACCAAATAAAATACCCAAGGCCTTATTACATAACAAAAACTCAAATAAAAATAAGTCCAAATAAAATAAACGAATTTCTGAGTAAACATATGTATAGCCTCCACGAGTCCACCTCGGCTCCCAAATCCGCGATCTAATGATTACTGCAAAATTTAACTAAGGGTGAGTCATCGAGACTCGAGTGTATAAATCCCCATCCAATGTGCCCTTACACAATTTCATATGAAAGTATGCATATCATGCACCCAAACCTAGCCATCCGCAACTCCTTTTTCTACCCGTGTGGTACCAAACCACCGGTGGTGCCAAACCATCGGTGTCCAAGGACACGATATTCATCAATATTGTGGTGCCAAACCTTTGGTGACTCGAAGTCACAAATAATAGTGATGGGGCCAACCCATCGTGTGATACCAAATCACCGGCGTCAATCCCGTTGTATTATCTGTGGGGCCAACCCAGCGTGGTACCAAACCACTGGGACGAGACGCTATGAGGTGCCAAACCTCGGTGTCCGGAGACACGAATGTGATACCAAATCACTTTGGTGACTCAAAGTCACTAATAATCCATCTGTGGGGCCAACCCCACGTGTGATACCAAATCACCGGCGGCGATCCCATATCTCAAAAGTGGGGCCAACCCACGGTGGTGTTAACCACGAGGGACGCAGTCGCTATGAGGTGCCAAACCTGCGGAGGTGCCAAACCTCCGGTGACCGTAGTCACAATGTGGTACCAAACCACTGGTGCCCGTCGACACGAATATCACTTCGCCCCTCCACTCATATAACCCATGCAATATGACATAATAATTACGTGTATGCGGTATGTCATGTATGCTAGACATATATCAAATATAAGTATAACATGAATTACCATCATAATCGAGATAGACATAAAACAACATAATCACCTAATCAACCAATTTTACCTACCAAGGGCATTTTCGTAATTTACCCACCAAGGGTATATCGGTAATTTACCCACCAAGGGCATTTTCATAATTTACCCTTGATGGTATTTCAAGAATTTACCCACTAAGGGTATTTCGATAATTTCAGACTGGAATGGCCTTTCCAAAGGCCCGATGTCGCCCGAAGCGACCCAACTACCATTCTCGGTCGAATGGACTATTGGGCCTAAAGCCCAATTTCGGCCATTCGGGCCCACACGCTCGTGTGGCCCACCTAACACAAATCTAGCCACATTTATGAGATTCACCTAGTCTAGTTCACTATATACTACACCATCATACATTTTACTATATTGGGCCCACGGGCCCATTGGGCCCCTTCTACCCATCGCGCGCGCCAAGCAAACCCAACCCACAAGAATACTACACGATGGCCTCAACTATCGAGTCGAAGCCCCACACGCGTGCACTCGTGACGCTCGTGGTAACTACTATTGCCGTGATCGGCACTTCGGCATTTGCCGCTCTAGAGTAGAGAGAGTTACACACCGATAGGACTCGGTGTTAATCCGCGCTCCGACCACTCCTGTGCCCAAACGCCTTCCAAGGTGTGTCAGCCCTCCTCCCTGGAATGCTCTTTATATAGCTAGCTCTTCACCTTCCTTCTTTGTATCTTTCCGATGTGGGATCCTTCGTCGAGAGAGTTTAAATTCAACTGAAACTCTTCCCGTCCAGCATCATAAAATAAATACTCCTTGCTTCTCATGAGATTCAAACCTGTGCTCCCTTGCAACATAATCCACGCTGTTAACCACTTGGCCACAAGCTCCTCTTGTGTCTTAAACCATGCGCAACTAAATATAAATCTATAGCCAAATTTCGAGGTCCAAGTAAAAGAAAACCAAAATGCAAAAGCCAAGACTTGAACCTTGGACCTCCTTCCTTCCTTATGGCGTCATCCCCTTGTCTCTTATGTGGCGTCACTTTGCCACTACACCACACACTCCACTTGTGTCATTTTTCCCCACATTTTATTCTTAAGGCCTACCGCCAACTTCCGAGGTTTTTTTCACCTAAAACCAAAATTCCCCAAAGCTAATATTTGATCCCAGGACTTCATAGAAGCCCTCTAACCTTCCAAAATAACTTACCTAATAAGTCTAACTTGCATTAATGCCGTTCTCAAAAATTTTAAAACAAGGCCCATTGGGCCCAATCCTACTAGGCCCAATTTCGGGATGTTACAAATCTACCCTCCTTAAAGAAATTTCGTCCTCGAAATTTCCAACTCTGAGAACATTCTGTACCACCTAACCTACAACGTGCTCACGCTGCGCACACTGATTCCAATAACCCTAATATACTTTTAACTAGAATTTAGAAATCCTACACATACTAAAAAAACCTAACCATTAAAGGCACAAATATTTAAAGACGCAATCAACTCTATATCCGAACATCACATCCAACCCAAACACACAGAATAGATATTCAAAATACAACATATAACAAAGAAAAGTATCAGAAACTTACATGGATTGGTGCAGGAGACTCGGGTGCCATATTTCAAAAAAATAGATATATATTTTTCTAAACCATTTTCCAAACCATCTTTTGAAAACATTTTTTGAACCCAAACCCACAGTAGAGTTTTTTGAACCTAGGCTCTGATACCACAATTGTAACACCCCAAACCCGGCCTAAACCTTACGACCGAATCTAGCATGTCACATGAAAGGAATGTCTAAAAACTGTGCATTCGTTAAAAAGCTCATATTCTTTATAGTTGTGGTGAGAAATTGAGTTTAAGTAATTTTGAATAAGAAATGGTTTATTATCATTTTAGGAAAATCCCATATTGATCATTTAATAACAAGCAATAAGCAAATTGAAAGCTGAAACCAAATAAAATACCCAAGGCCTTATTACATAACAAAAACTCAAATAAAAATAAGTCCAAATAAAATAAACGAATTTACGAGTAAACATATGTATAGCCTCCACGAGTCCACCTCAGCTCCCAAATTCGCGATCTAATGATTACCTGCAAAATTTAACTAAGGGGTGAGTCATCGAGACTCAGTGTGTAAATCCCCATCCAATGAGCCCTTACACAATTTCATATGAAAGTATGCATATCATGCACCCAAACCTAGCCATCCGCAACTCCTTTTTCTACCCCGTGTGGTACCAAACCACCTGGTGGTGCCAAACCCACGGTGTCCAAGGACACGATATTCATCAATATTGTGGTGCCAAACCACTTTGGTGACTCGAAGTCACAAATAATAGTGATGGGGCCAACCCATCGTGTGATACCAAATCTTTGGCGTCAATCCCGTTGTATTATCTGTGGGGCCAACCCTTTGTGGTACCCAAACCACTGGGACGAGGCGCTATGAGGTGCCAAACCTCGGTGTCCGGAGACACGAATGTGATACCAAATCTTTGGTGACTCAAAGTCACTAATAATCCATCACGTGGGGCCAACCCACGTGTGATACCAAATCAGCGGCGACGATCCCATATCTCAAAAGTGGGGCCAACCCACGGTGGTGTTAACCACGTGGACGAGTCGCTATGAGGTGCCAAACCTCCGAGGTGCCAAACCTCGGTGACCGTAGTCACAATGTGGTACCAAACCACTGGTGCCCGTCGACACGAATATCACTGCCCCCTCCACTCATATAACCCATGCAATATGACATAATAATTCGTGTATGCAGTATGTCATGTATGCTAGACATATATCAAATATAAGTATAACATGAATTACCATCATAATCAGATAGACATAAAACAACATAATCACCCTAATCAACCAATTTTACCTACCAAGGGCATTTTCGTAATTTACCCACCAAGGGTATATCGGTAATTTACCCACCAAGGGCATTTTCATAATTTACCCTTCAGTGGTATTTCAGTAATTTACCCACTAAGGGTATTTCAGTAATTTCGTACCTGGAATGGCCTTTCCAAAGGCCCGATGTCGCCCGGCGACCCGACCAACTACCATTTCTGGTCGAAATGGACTATTGGGCCTAAAGCCCAATTTCGGCCCATTCGGGCCCACACGCTCGTGTGGCCCACCTAACACAAATCTAGCCACGTTTATGAGATTCACCTAGTCTAGTTCACTATATACTACACCATCATACATTTTACTATATTGGGCCCACGGCCCATTGGGGCCCCCTTCGGCCCATCGCGCCCAAGCAGCCCCAACCCACAAGAATACTACGATGGCCTCAACTATCGAAAGTCGAAGCCCCACACGTGCGCCGCACGCTCGTGTGGCTACTATTGCCGTGATCGCGCACGGCATTTGCCGCTCTACGACTAGAGTAGAGAGAGTTACACACCGATAGGACTCGTGTTAATCCGCGCTCGACCACTCCTCGTGCCCAAACGCCTTCCAAGGTGTGTCAACCCTCCTCCTGGAATGCTCTTTATATAGCTAGCTCTTCACCTTCCTTCTTTGTATCTTTCGATGTGGGATCCCTTCATCAAGAGAGTTTAAATTCAATCGAAACTCTTCCCGTCCTGCATCGCAAAATAAATACTCCTTGCTTCTCATGAGATTCGAACCTGTGCTCCCTTGCAACATAATCCACGCTGTTAACCACTTGGCCACAAGCTCCTCTTGTGTCTTAAACCATGCGCAACTAAATATAAATCTATAGCCAAATTCTGAGGTCCAAGTAAAAAGAAAACCAAAATGCAAAAGCCAAGACTTGAACCTTGGACCTCCTTCCTTCCTTATGGCGTCATCCCCTTGTCTCTTATGTGGCGTCACTTTGCCACTACACCACACACTCCACTTGTGTCATTTTTCCCCACATTTTATTCTTAAGGCCTACCTGCCAACTTCCAGGGTTTTTTTTTCACCTAAAACCAAAATTCCCCAAAGCTAATATTTGATCCCGGGACTTCATAGAAGCCCTCTAACCTTCCAAAATAACTTACCTAATAAGTCTAACTTGCATTAATGCCGTTCTCAAAAATTTTAAAACAAGGCCCATTGGGCCCAATCCTACTAGGCCCAATTTCGGGATGTTACAAATCTACCCTCCTTAAAGAAATTTCGTCCTCGAAATTTCCAACTCACAGAACATTCGTACCACCTAACCTACAACGTGTGCTCACGCTGCGCACTGATTCCAATAACCTAATATACTTTTAACTAGAATTTAGAAATCCTACACATACTAAAAAAACCTAACCATTAAAGGACAAATATTTCACATTTAATCAACTCTATATCCGAACATCACATCCAACCCAAACACACAGAATAGATATTCAAAATACAACATATAACAAAGAAAAGTATCAGGAAACTTACAGTGCGGATTGGTGCCGGAGACTCGGGTGCCATATTTCAAAAAAAAATAGATATATATTTTTCTAAACCATTTTCCAAACCATCTTTTGAAAACATTTTTTTGAACCCAAACCCACAGCCGAGTTTTTGAACCTAGGCTCTGATACCACAATTGTAACACCCCAAACCCGGCCTAAACCTTACGACCGAATCTAGCATGTCACATGAAAGGAATGTCTAAAAACTGTGCATTCGTTAAAAAGCTCATATTCTTTATAGTTGTGGTGAGAAATTGAGTTTAAGTAATTTTGAATAAGAAATGGTTTATTATCATTTTAGGAAAATCCCATATTGATCATTTAATAACAAGCAATAAGCAAATTGAAAGCTGAAACCAAATAAAATACCCAAGGCCTTATTACATAACAAAAACTCAAATAAAAATAAGTCCAAATAAAATAAACGAATTTACGAGTAAACATATGTATAGCCTCCACGAGTCCACCTCAGCTCCCAAATTCGCGATCTAATGATTACCTGCAAAATTTAACTAAGGGGTGAGTCATCGAGACTCAGTGTGTAAATCCCCATCCAACAGGCCCTTACACAATTTCATATGAAAGTATGCATATCATGCACCCAAACCTAGCCATCCGCAACTCCTTTTTCTACCCCGTGTGGTACCAAACCACTGGTGGTGCCAAACCACTGGTGTCCAAGGACACGATATTCATCAATATTGTGGTGCCAAACCACTGGTGACTCGAAGTCACAAATAATAGTGATGGGGCCAACCCATCGTGTGATACCAAATCACCGGCGTCAATCCCGTTGTATTATCTCGTGAGGCCAACCCATCGTGGTACCAAACCACTGGGACGAGACGCTATGAGGTGCCAAACCTCGGTGTCCGGGAGACACGAATGTGATACCAAATCCTTTGGTGACTCAAAGTCACTAATAATCCATCTGTGGGGCCAACCCCCGCGTGTGATACCAAATCACCGGCGGCGATCCCATATCTCAAAAGTGGGGCCAACCCACGGTGGTGCTAACCACGGGGACGAGTCGCTATGAGGTGCCAAACCTCGGAGGTGCCAAACCTCGGTGGTGACCGTAGTCACAATGTGGTACCAAACCACCGGTGCCCGTCGACACGAATATCATCGCCCCCTCCACTCATATAACCCATGCAATATGACATAATAATTCGTGTATGCAAGTTATGTCATGTATGCTAGACATATATCAAATATAAGTATAACATGAATTACCATCATAATCAGATAGACATAAAACAACATAATCACCCTAATTAACCAATTTTACCTACCAAGGGCATTTTAGTAATTTACCCACCAAGGGTATATCGGTAATTTACCCACCAAGGGCATTTTCATAATTTACCCTTGATGGTATTTGATAATTTACCCACTAAGGGTATTTTTCGCAATTCGTCAGACTGGAATGGCCTTTCCAAAGGCCCGATGTCGCCCGAGCGACCCAACTACCATTCTCGGGTCGAAATGGACTATTGGGCCTAAAGCCCAATTTCGCCCATTCGCCCACACGCGCTCGTGTGGCCCACCTAACACAAATCTAGCCACGTTTATGAGATTCACCTAGTCTAGTTCACTATATACTACACCATCATACATTTTACTATATTGGGCCCACGGGCCCATTGGGCCCCCTTCGACCCATCGCGCCCAAGCAAAACCCCAACCCACAAGAATACTCACGATGGCCTCAACTATCGAAAGTCGAAGCCCCACACGCGCGCTCGCTGCTGCGCTCGTGTGGCTACTATTACCGTGATCGGCACTTCGGCATTTGCCGCTCTCTGACTAGTAGAGAGAGTTACACACCGATAGGACTCGGTGTTAATCGCGCCCGACCACTCGTGCCCAAACGCCTTCCAAGGTGTGTCAACCCTCCTCTGGAATGCTCTTTATATAGCTAGCTCTTCACCTTCCTTCTTTGTATCTTTCCGATGTGGGATCCCTTCGTCAGAGAGAGTTTAAATTCAAGCTGAAACTCTTCCCGCCTGCATAAAATAAATACTCCCTTGCTTCTCATGAGATTCGAACCAGGCTCCCTTGCAACATAATCCACGCTGTTAACCACTTGGCCACAAGCTCCTCTTGTGTCTTAAACCATGCGCAACTAAATATAAATCTATAGCCAAATTCGAGGTCCAAGTAAAAAGAAAACCAAAATGCAAAAGCCAAGACTTGAACCTTGGACCTCCTTCCTTCCTTATGGCGTCATCCCTTGTCTCTTATGTGGCGTCACTTTGCCACTACACCACACACTCCACTTGTGTCATTTTTCCCCACATTTTATTCTTAAGGCCTACCGCCAACTTCGGGGTTTTTTTCACCTAAAACCAAAATTCCCCAAAGCTAATATTTTATCCCGGGACTTCATAGAAGCCCTCTAACCTTCCAAAATAACTTACCTAATAAGTCTAACTTGCATTAATGCCGTTCTCAAAAATTTTAAAACAAGGCCCATTGGGCCCAATCCTACTAGGCCCAATTTCGGGATGTTACACCTTATGAAGAGATGTCTGGTGAAAACAACTAAGAAAGGTTCTACATGCCTACCTAGCATGTAAAAACCATAAACAACTGAAACCAGACCAAGACCATTAATCACCATCCTACATATTCCCTTGAACCGTAGATCAATGTAACAAACAAGATATAGGCAACAACTACAACATGACACATCCAAATTTGCAGTTAAAATAGTTTGACGGAATGTTCCAAAAGGCAACTTATATGAGAATTTCATGCTATTTTAACATTTTCCCCATTAATATGGCAATAATTGGATACAGGACACCAACACTACGTATTTTGCAACAAAACATCAGGACAAGTAACCCTTAGTGCTTCTGTTATTTTAGATTTACCATTAAACCTAAAATCTTTCGCTTTTACCAGTGCATTTCTATTTCAAACAAGTTGTGAAACTATGAATTACTTCAAACACAGAGGCAATAAATTGTGTAACTTAATTTGCTTAAGTAATTTCAGAGAGAATATCAAGACTGAATTGACAAATGCCAAACCACTTAGAAATTAATGGAGTAACAACACTCATTTACTAACACAAAACATTAACCATGTCACCATTAGAAAGGAGGCAAAATTTTCCAATGTTGCCCAACCAAGGGAACACTTGCTACAATTGATTAAAATACCTCTTTCCCAAGTGTACCATTTTATCAACAAGTCGCGAATCTCCTTTGCCCGCAATAAAAAAGTTAATAAAATGTACAATCTACTTACGGTTTAATGCTAATGAAATGATAAATTAGATAAATTCAGGTAAAACAAATAAAACACATATTTAATTACTCAGTTAAGAGAAACCCAACAACATAAATAAGGACTTAAAAGCAAGGGAACTAGAAAGATTAATCAATATAACAAAGTAAGGAAACGCATCAAAACCCCAGGAAATCAAAGACACGCTTAAAAGAAAAGAACCTTGGCGACAATAGTTTCAATGCACTTGTGCTTTACCAACTGGGAAACCATTGTTCTGCAATTGAAGAATAAAAGAAACAATATAAAAAGAGAAAAAATCAAACAACTAATTTTATAAAGGATAATGAAGAACCTGACCATGGACATGCGATGACCAGTGGGTCGATTAAGCTTCCTGAACTTCGTCATTTAGGGGAGAAAGAGGAAGAAATTGAGATAGAATGAGGAAGGAAGTACCAAAGTAGGAAAAAAAACCAAATAAGATACTGTTAAAAAAGGGTCAAACGAGCATAAACTTACCTCGACATTATTAAGGTTGACGTCCTGGTTATGAGCCAAACAAAAGTTCCTAAATGTTTCAGAAGGTCCACTACTTTCGGTTAAACTATTAAAAAGAGAAAATCACAAACCATGACAAAAAAGACAAACAGTTGTAGTAAATGAGAAAACTAATGGGGTATGTGGTGGATTGGTGCTGACTGGTGAAAGATAATGGTGGTGGCTGGTGGGTGTTGGAGTGGAGAAAGGGAGAAAGAAATTGGCTGTTAGGGATTAGAAATTGGGGGAGTCAGCCGAAGAGGGAAAGAGAAGAAAGGGTAGGCAGTGGCTAATAAATTCTCTTGTAAAACGATGACGTTTAGGTTAGTTAAAATTTGTGGTGTTTATAAAAAGCACCACTAATACAGCTAAAAAGGAAGTTTAAAACGGCAACATGTTGCAAACTTCTGTAACATATTTGCGGCGCTTTTTTCTAAAAACGCCACTAAAACCTCGACAAAACGGCAGCGTTTTGCGACCTCAGAGAACATATTTGTGGCGTTTTTTTTATGAAAATGCCACTAACCCATATCCTTTTGCGGCGTTTACTAAAAACCATATAAAAACGGCGCCGTTTTCCAAATTTTTACAAACTTTAGCTCAACTTTTTGTGGCGTTTTGACAAAAAACGCCACTATTGTTCAATTTTAATTTTTTCCATTTTTAACTTATTTTTTTCTATTTTTTTCTTTCAAAATTTTTGTGCTGAGATTATCATTTTTTGGATTTTTTATTTTTTAAAAATCTTGAATATTAAACTTTTTAACTGAAATATGGACTAAAATATTAAAATTTAAAATTTAAAATTTTTAAGTTTTTAATTTTTAAATTTTAATTTTTTTTGAAGATTTTTATAATTTTTAAATTAACATATAAAAAAATAGTATTATGTCATGTGAATTACCTTGTACATTTTCACGTCAATATCATTAAAAAAATTTAATTTTACAATTACATTCCTATTAAAAATACGATTTAACATTTTTTAAAAAGTGGAAGGTTTTGGTTCAAAAAATAAGAATCAAATTGATAAAAAAAATATAAATATTGAAAGTTAAAATTTAATTACCATGATCAATTCTTTTAAGAATTAAATTGATAAATGGGTATGGCATGGTCTAGTATATTGTTGAAAGGATTTCTTTTTTCTTTCTTTTTTCATCAACATTATTCTTTTAAGTATGGTCCGCATTAGTTGTTTAGATTTTTATATAAATGGCATTTAATTATATGTATACACCTAAATTTGGATAGCGATACATCTAAGAATTATATATGAATTTCGGTTTAATGTGTAATTGTAGACGTGAAATTCTAATTGTGGTTTAAATGTATAGTTGAAACTTTAATTTTGATTTAATCATACACATTTTAAAAAATAAATACATCAATATATGTAACACCCCAAACCCGGTCAAAACGTTACGACCAGATCCGGCATGTCACATAAAAAGATTGTTTAAAAAATGCGTGTTTGTTAAAAATTTTGAGTTTAATTATGTATTCGCTTGTTATCCTTTTGTTAACATTTTGGAAAACAGTTATTAAGGGTTTAGGAAAATCCCGTATTAAACATTTAAGAATAATAGGCAGTATCATATTAAAAGCTAAACCAAATAAAATACCAAATTTAAAGTTAAAGCGGCCTTATTACAAAATATTAACCCAAGTTAAAAATAAGTAAAATACTAAAGTCCAAAATCGCTCGTAGTGTGGCTACTTCGAGTCCTCCAAAGACGTCGAACCGCCATCGAGGATTTTCTCGAGAAAAATTAAAAGAGGGGTGAGTTTGCGAAAACTCAGTGTGTACAATCCCTCGTCAGTAAGAACATGCATCAAAACAATTCGGGCCCAAGCCCATCAAAGTAACGGTGACAATTGGGCATTAGCCCAAAATAGCCTCGGTTGGGCCTTAACCCAAGCCAAATGTCACATGTCATACATATAAATCAGGGCCTAAGCCCATCTCAGTAATATAATCCAGATATGCAATGCGTTAATGCCCATACCAACCTTGCACTCCGTCTCCTGTCCAACCCTACACTCCTGTGGGGATTTAATCGACCCACCCATCCCTACACTCCTTATGTAGCACCGGTTGCGGCACTAACTTATCGGTGCGACAAAGAAGGTCGCTCGGTGGCTAAAAAGCCTTCGATGAGCGGTATTACAATTGGCACAAAGCCATCGATCCTTTGTATTATGTTTGGCACATAGCCATCAGCGACGGTAATATAATCGGCACACAGCCTTGGGTAAATATGATCAACACAGAGTCATCAATATATAAGTTAGGCACATAGCCACGGTAAATACGATTGGCACAAAGCCATAATATCGGCACAAAGCCTTCGGTATTGGCACAAAGCCCATAATTACGGCATGAAGCCCATATTAATGGCACACAGCCCTCGGTAACATTATCGGTGCAGCATGGCTGCTCGGTGGCTAAAAAGCCTACGGTGGCTATAAAGCCTTCGGTGGATCCACAGTCGTCAAGCGACCATGCGATCCTATTAGCACTTCCTCCGTATTAATAATCCCAACCCCATGCAATATGTCGTGTATGTCATGCTCAATCATTACACGTGTATGCAAAATGGCCATGCTCAGTAACAATTATTTCAACATGTAATAAAAGCATATCAGTCATACAACTACAGCCAAATTAGTCAACTCATTGCACAAGTCGATCATTTATCTACAAGGGCAAATCAGTCATTTTACCCTATAAGGGTATTTCGGTAATTCTACCCTACAGAGGTAGTTCGGTAATTCTACTCATAACCAATCCATGTATGCAACGCATCTCAAACATAATCAATCATACAATTAACACATACAACGCTAGTACTACCACGAGGGTACAACGATCATTTTGTCGTGTAGGGGTAAAACGGTAATTTGCAAATCGGGGGTATTTCGATAATTTTACAAACCAGGGGTATTTTGGCAATTTTGCAAACTGGGGGTATTTTGGTAATTTCCCGAACCAAGGGTATTTCGATAATGTTGCAAACCGGGGGTATTTTGGTAATTTTGCAAATCAGGGGTATTTTGGTAATTTTGCAAATCGGGGGTATTTTAGTAATTTTGCAAATCGATGGTATTTTAGTAATTTTGCACCTGCAATGGCCTTTCTAAAGGCCTAATGTCACCTCGAGCGACTCAACTACCATTTCTGGTCGTACCGGACTATTGGGCCTAAAACCCGATTTCAGCCCATTCGGGCCCACACGCTAGTGTGGCCCACCTAACACAAATCTCGCCACGTATATGAGATTCACCTAGTCTAGTTCACTATATACTACACCATCATACATTTTATTCAATTGGGCCCACGACCCATTGGGCCCAAGCAGCCTCAACCCACAAGAATACTACTGATGGCCTCAACTATCGCGTCGAAGCCCCACACATGCGTTCGCACGCTCGTGTGGCTACTATTGTCGTGACCGGCACTTCGGCATTTGCCGCTCTACAACTAGAGTAGAGAGAGTTACACACCTGATAGGAATCTGGTGCTAATCCGCGCTCCGACCACTCCTGTGCCCAAACGCCTCCAAGGTATCCTTCCTCCTATCATAGAATGCTCTATATATAGCTAGCTTCTCACCTTCCTTCTTTGTATCTTTCCGATGTGGGATCCCTTCGTCGAGAGAGTTTAAATCCAACTCAAACTCTTGCCAGTCCAATTCGCAAAATAAATACTCCCTTGCTTTTCATGAGATTCGAACCTGTGCTCCCTTCAATAGTTCAACACGCCACTTGCCACCAAGCCACAAGCTCCTCTTGTGTCTTAAACCATGCGCAACTAAATATAAATCTATAGCCAAATTCTAAAGTCCATTTAAAAAGAAAACCAAAATACAAGAGCCAAGACTTGAACCTTGGACCTCCTTCCTTCCCTGTGGCGTCACTCCCTTGCTGCCTAAGTGGCGTCACTTTGCCACCACACCACACACTCTACTTGTGTCATTTTTCTCCGCATTTTATTCTTAAAGCCTACCTACCAACTCCCAGGGTTTTTTTCACCTAAAACCAAAATTTTCCTAAAGCTCAAGTTTAATCCCGGGACTTCATAGAAGCCCCTTAACCTTCCAAAATCACTCACCTAATAGGTCCAACAAGCCGTTCTCTTTTTCTCAAAAAATTTAAACGCTACTACGCCCAAGGCCCATTGGGCCCAATTCTCCTAGGCCGAATTTCGGGATGTTACAATATATTTTTATATTGAATAAATATAAATATTTATGGATGCAATATATAAATATAAAATGATGTTATATCAATAATTGTGTTAATAATTTACAAGAACTAGATCAAATTAAAGTTCATATATACAATTGCACACTAAACCATTGTTCATGTATGCTTTTGGGATTTAACCCATTTTGATATATATTTTTTAAAAATAATAATTTATATTTGTCTTATTTAGATTTATATTATAAAAAAATCCAAGATACACAAGTAGTTCACCATATTTACCCCTAAACCCTAAAAATTAAACCTTAAACCCCAAACACTAAACCCTAAACTCTAAACTATAAACCTTAAATCATAAACCCTAAATCCTTAAACCATATTAGCCTAACCCCTAACCCTAGCTCTTAACCCCTATTAGGCTAACCCCTAAAACCATGAACAATACTAAGACCCTAAACCCTATAAAACAACAAACCCCAAACCATAAACCTTAAACTCAAAACTCTAATCAAAATAATAAACATACTATTATAAACCCTAAAAACCCAAACCATAGACATTAAACCTTAAATCAAAAACCCTAAATCCTAAAATAAAATGATTTTTTGCGGCATTTTTGAAAAAAACGCCACTAATGCTTATTTGTAGCGACGATTTTAAAAAAGCGCCACTAATTCCACTAAAGCTCAACATAAAACGATGATGTTGTGCTTAATTTTTTAGCGGCATTTTTCAAAAAGCACCGCTAAAGGTCGACCTAAAGCGGCGTTTTACAGAAAGCGCCACTAATGCTCCATCTATAGCGGCGTTTTTAAAAAAGTGCCGTTAATTCCACTAAAGCTCAACATAAAACGCTAAGTTGTGCTTAACTTTTTAGCGGCATTTTTCAAAATGCACCGCTAAAGGTCGACCTATAGCGGCGTTTTACAAAAAGTGCCACTAATGCAACTAAAGCTCAACATAAAACGATGACGTTGTGCTTAACTTTTTAGCGGCGTTTTTCAAAAAGCTCCACTAATGCTGCTATTGCTCGATCTATTGCGGCGTTTGTTGTCTAAGCGCCGCTAAAAACGCCGCTAAAAACCTGTTTTGCTGTAGTGACATATGGGCGTGTGGTCTAGCCGTGTGTCCCCTGCATCTTAAATTTTAGAAACAGAATGCTCAGAATTGAGCACACGGGCAGAGACACGGGCGTGTGTGTCAGCCGTGTGGGTAACACGACCTAGCACACGGGCGTGTGACTTGGTCGTGTGATGCAAGTCAGAGAGTTACACAGGATAGGACACGGCTTGATGTACGGGCGTGTCATAGGGTTACACAGGTGTGTCCCTTGGCCACACGGGCGTGTGAGCCCTGCATCTAGGAAAAATTTTGAAATTTGATTAAATTTTTTTTTGAGATCCCGATTAAGTCCCGATTTGATTGTAATGTTTATATTGGGCCTCGAGGGCCCATTCAAGGGACAATATGATTAGTATCGGACATGAATAGTAAATGATGTGAAATATCTATAATTATTCTTTAAATTTTTGTAATGCTGTAACCCTGTTCCAGCGACGGATACGAGTTAGAGATGTTACTTTTTATTGGTATCAGAGCTATTGTTTAACTTGTTCTCAGACTAAACGTAGCATATGTGAAGTGTAGAAATACATGCCATTATATAACCTGTGATAGTGTGATATCTCTCAACTCTGATGAAATTGTTTCACAAATAGACAGAAATACTTTCCAATTGAGCTAATTCTGAAAATTCTGAAAGGGATACTCAAGTATCTGAGTAAAATGTTACTTATGATGAAACATAATTCGAAAAGGTACGGATAAATGTTTTATAGTACATGAGAATGATAAATGTTATGTTATATGAGTATATACATGAAAGTTAAATTGTGAGGCTTTACGATCTCCACCCCCTTATTAGTACAGTTATATGTAATGAAATTCATAAGATTTATATTCATTTAGTTCAGAAGTGTGGAACTGAAGAGTTCAGTGGCTGAATGATAAATAAAGTAGTTAAAACTGAGAATGGGTTAGTAAATAAAGATGGGTTCTAAAGAGAAATATCAGATTTTTCTGAAAACTATTTGGGATACGCAATGCCACTATTAAAGAAAGAAGTTATTTATGAGAAATCGTTTTATTCAGATATAGTATCTACAGAATGGGTTAACTAAAAATTTCTTTCGAATAAGCTTCGTAAGTGAACTGAATGATGTGAGATTATTGATGACTTTATTAGTCAGTAGAATAGTGATGAAATTGCAAAGATATTTGAATGCAACTGTTATAATCGGGTATATTACAATAATCTCTTCTTGGTATTTTACATGTTCTGTTATTCTCAGAGGTATATGAAATTGTTCATGTTTAGATGCGATATTTATCATATAGAAGGATTGGCGAATCATGATATTAAACATAATTATTGTTAGTCTGGTTGATTTATAATTGACATTGTTCTATCTTTCTTTGGTCTTCTAAAAACTATTATGTTTGATAGAAGATTTGATGATAAGATTCATATGATACTATTTTCTACTTCTGTTGGTTGAAGTTCTGAATGGCAAATGTGCAAGTTACACTGTCTCTTTTATGACTGCTTATAGTGTAAATGTGCAATATTACTCTTCTGGACTTTTTCTGAGATGTCATCAATCTTTTTATTATTCAACATGGATTATCTTCTCGAAAATTCAGTATAGCTTTGCAATTTGGATTTCGTTATCTTAGTTTTCTTGTTATTTTATGGTCTGACTGGAAAAGATATTCATTGGTCGGTGGTCATTATTGTAACATCCCGAAATTGGGCCTAGTAGGATTGGGCCCAATAGGCCTTGAGCGTAGAAGCGTTTTAAAATTTTGAGAACAAGAGAACGACATTATTTCAAGTTGGACTTATTAAGAAGGTAATTTTGGAGAGTTACGAGGTTTCTATGAAGTTCCGGGTTCAAGTTGGGCCTTAGTAAAATTTTGTGTTTAAGCCTATTAAGGAGAGATAGTAAGTGGCATCAAGGCTTATGGAAATAAAAGAGTAAATTGCTAGCATAAATGAGCAATTGGTAAAAGGGTTATGGCGCCACATGTAGTACCTTGAGGGAAGAGGTTCGAATCACTTTGTGTGCAAATTTTGACTTATATTTTTGCACCCTTTCCTTAAGTGTCGGCCAAGAGGCATTCATGGCAAGGTTGACTTCATTATTTTGGTAAGGTGGCTAAAAGAAAAAGGCAAGGTTGAAGTTGGGGAAAGGAATCAAGAGAAATAGGAAAGTAGGGGGAACAAGTGGCCTTTTTCAAGGGAAATGTTATGGAAAGTATGGTTGGCTAATTTTGACCATTTTGATCATGAATGTGGACGGTTTTGGGTGTAAGAGGGGTAGCCGAATTTTTTTTAGTGTTTTGGTAGAAACTTTGGTGCTTGGTTGGTCAAAATTTCTTCTTGCATTTTTATGTCATTTCTCTCAAATTTCTTCTCATCTTTGCCGAAACTTCAAGCCATTAGTGAGCATTTCTTTTCTTCAATTCTTTCTTGTTGCCGTAGGTACCAAACCATTGAGACCAAACTATTTTCATTCATCTTCTCTTGAAAACCGAAATTTGATAAGCACCCCTTCTCGACCTTTCTTTTCTTTTCACGAAATTCTCCAACTCTACTATCTTTTTCCTCTAATCCATACCCTCATAACCAAAACTATTCTTGTTCATTTTCTTCCATAGCCGAAACTCACAATTCACAATCACTCCTTCATAATTTCTTTCTCGTTTGAGGTGACATTCTTTCTTCGATTAAATCGGTAAGTGAATTATTTTCTATGATCATATTCTTTTCTCTTTAGCCGAATAAGTATTTATCACTATTCGGTTGTAAATCGTGATCGTAACCGAAAATGGTGTTATCCTCCACTTCTTCATGTCTTAATCACTCTCTTTTCGTAGTGCTTTAAGTGGGAGACCGTGTATTGTTCTAGCCGAAGTCAAACGGTGGAAATTGGATCCAATATCGATAAGGTAAGGGGGTTCATTTTTGGATTTTTCGTTATATCTCTATTTGGCTATGTTGCAAATCGGATTGAAGTTTCGACTAATCAATTATGTTTTAGGGACGAAACCACTCGATATATCCTATTTGCAAATCCTTCGGATATAGTGGGTCAACGAAGAGTGGTTCTTTAGGGAATCCTAATCAAGGTGTGTAATCACGTACCTTTCGTATACGTATCTGAAATGGTGTGTAATCTCACACTTCTCTGAAAGTTTGTATGAAATATTCTGTGAATCGGTCAAAATACCGAAGAACACCAAAAACTGGCATCCGTGATCACTTGGGCGTGCGCATGATCGTAGTGGTAATCGTATGTTGTAATAAAATAGTTTCGGTCAGAAACAGTGACGTGTATTTGAAAAATAACGACAAATAGGAGAAAAGGAATTACAAAATGAATAAGGTATCAGATTAAAGCTTACTATGTCTATTTTGATATGGAAGAAACGGAAAAGGAAAAGGAATTCTATATTCTGAGATATCTTAATTTTAGTGAGACTAGTTCTGAATGACTTCGTGGTTCCCTGATCTGTCTTGGAAAAATCTTATAAAATTGTACAAAGTGAATTATGAGTTATAGTTTATATGTACAGATTCCTTAGTGAGTCTACTTTCAATAGAAACAAGTGGGAGCAACATATGAAAACTGTACAGTGAGATATTTGAATTTTGGGTAAGAGAGATCAGAGTCATTGGTCAATGAAATAAGGGAATCTTTAAGGAATAAACTGTACTAAATGGCTAAGTCAAAAATTCTGGAAAAATTATAGTAAGAATATATATGAGTCTAGTCTCAAGTAAAATTTATGGAGTTAGATTTCGAGATTCCTAACTCAAGTTATAGTCAATTTAGTTAGTACGACGCAGATGGACAGTTTTAAATTGTTATGCCCAAATTAGTAGTTAAGTCTAGGTTGCGAAATTTCCAAAATACCCTTAGGTTGCGAGATTATCGAATTACCCTTAGTGGGTAAATTATCAAAATTACAAAAATGCCCCTATGGGTCGAAATTACGAAAATGCCCTTAAAGGGCCGAATTACGAAATTGTTTAATGGGCCGATCTGATATTTTGCTAGATGGGCCGATCTGGTATTTTGCTATATGGGCCAATCTGATATTTTGATAAATGGGCCAATATGATATTTTGTTAAATGGGCCAATCTGATATTTTGCTAAAGTGGGCCAATCTGATATTTTGCTAAATGGGCCAAATCTGATATTTTGCTTAATGGGCCTTTTGATTAATTGTTGTAATGGGCCATAATTTTGTAATAAATATCTGAATAAATTGTTGTGAATGGCTGTGCATTATATACATGATTTGCATGGGATAGGATAATGATGAAGAGAAGTTCTGGTAGCTCTGCTACATAAACCGTGGCTCGCCACAAATCTGAAAAAATGGCAATGCCATGTAAATTCTGTTAATCTGGTGGCTTGTCCACAAATCTGATATAAATGGCTTAATGCCTACGTTTGGTGTGTTGGCGGGGTGGGTGACTAAAGCTCCCCACAGGTGTGTTGGTTGGTACGGGTGGTGTGTAGCGGATGGAAAACTAGGTTTTGTTTGGAAATTGCATATCATATGCATATTATATTTGATACATTATTGTTGTTGTAAATGGGCTTAGGCCCAAAATATTGTTAATTGGGTTCCGGCCCAATGAATAACGATAAGGGGATTTCACACTGAGTTCTTGTAACTCACCCCCTTTCTCTTAACCCTTGTAGGTAATGCTTGATGATATGGACTTGGGCTATGGATGACTCGAGGGAGGCCATACTTCGGAAATGGTTTATTTGGACTTTAGACTTCTTTCTCGTTTATTTTATTACTTTACTATTTTGGGTTAAATGTTGTAATAAGGCCTCTGGACTATTTTTATTTTTTGCTTTTTTGTTGGGATGTTTTTATTATTTTTCTTAAATTGTTTAAAAAGGGGAATTTTCTAAAAACTTAAACAATGGTTTCCAAAATCGATTAACAAATGGATTTCAAAATAAACTTTTACAAATATTTTTAACACGGATATTTTCTCTCGAACTATTAACGATATTTTCAAAAGACTTGGATTCTCTTTCGAATTTTCAACGTCGTTTTCAAAAGTCACGGTTTTGTAAGATCATTAGTTCAAATTTATCGATTTATCAATCAAATCTTTGAGGTTAGTAGTATTTTATCAAATCAAACTTGTTTTCTTAATTTTTAACAAAGCAATATTTTAGTACGAACAAAAAGGGTTTAACATGTTTTGCTCGTGTGAAATACCAAATCCCCTCATAACGCATGGGCTGGGTTTGGGGTGTTACGTTTTATGGTATCAGAGCCCAGTTGTAAAACTCGGCCGTCGTTTGGGTTCAAAAGCGTTGTAGCAGGCCCAATTTGCCCGGCCCATTAACCAAACTAAAAAACCACAAAAAAATAAAGTCCATTAAGAAAATTAAACCCAATCAAAAAAACCCAATTACATGGCCCAAGTGGCCCACAACAGAAAACAAACAGGAAACCCTAGGGTTTCCCTTTTTGCGTCGCAAGCTTCCAGCGCCGCAACCCAGCCTAACGCTTGGACTCCCTTGCGCGTGCCCCCACACGCGCGACCCCACACGTACATCGCCCCATGCGCCTCCGTACCGCCAGCAAGCTGCCGTGTGCCACGCCCACCTTGTACCTGCGAAAGAAAACAAGGACTACAGCAAATGCAGAGAAGAAAAAAAAAGAAAAAAACCATTGTATTTTATTTTTTTATTGCTATTTTCTATTTTCGATTTTGGCCTTTAAAAAGACCAAAAACAAACGATTGTAAGGAGGATTTTAACACACGATTTTCGAATACAAGAAAAAATACCAAAGCAGAGGTATTTGTTAGTTTTTTTAGTCTATTTTTACTTCGATATATCATACATACATAAAAAGAGAATAAAAGATACAAACTTTACCTTGTTTCGCAATCGAAAAGTCTCGAACACGAAGGGTCACCGCCTACATTTGGGAGTTTCGGGTTGATTTTTGAGTATCGGGCATTTAGACTCGGGTTTAGAGGATTTCAAAGGGTTAAAATAGCCCTCCTAGGTCTCTCCGACCACCTTATGCGATGGCGGAAGCGGAGGAGCCCGGTGGATCGATGCTCGGAGCCTGGCCGTGCTATGGCCGGAGCTCGAAGGGCTAGGGTTTGTTTTTAGAGGATTTTATTTAGTTTTTTTTAAGGATAGGGTTAAAATGTTTTTTAAACTGATTTCTGGTTTTTTATAAGCCCATGATACGACGTCGTTTTGGTATGGTCTTTTAATGACCAAAACGACGCCGTTTTGTTGGAAAACTCGAGACCCAACCCGATTGCGGCCAAGATCCGCGTGTTTTGGTTCTAATAGGTTATTTACCCTTTCGATCCTTCCCCATTTCGTTTCTTTTTCAATTAAGTTTTATTTTATGTCAATTTTGCCCAATAATTTTGTGCAGTTTTAATTTAGTTCACATTTAAACGCTGCGTTCAAGAGCCTGGGTAAATTGCGCTTTTAATCCTTCTTAGTTTATGCGTATTGAATTTTAATCCCTTTTATTTCATTTGTAACTTATTATCTTTTAGCCCCTGCAATTATGTTCGATTTTAATGCGATCCTTAAATTATTTAGTTAATTATCATTTATTGATCTCTTTAATTATTCTTTTAATTAATATTTAATATAAAATATTTTAAATTGTTTTAGCTATTATTTACATGTTATTTTCATTAATTCTATATATATACTTTTTATATATACATATTATTTATATTAAATTATTTTTATGTATATATCTTATATTATCATCTGTTGTGTGTATAATTTACTTCTTCAAAATTATATTTACTTATTCTATACATATATATTTTTATTTTTATTTGCATATTATTTTATATTAAGTTTCTTTTATTTATTTACATATATTACCTAAATTGACATGTGTTGTTTGCTTATTATTTTTGAATATGCTATATTTAAGTTTAATTCGTTTTCACTTAGCTATATTTTTAGCCTTCGTTATTTCTTAATTAATAATGTTGGTATTTCCAAAATAAGAGTTATGAGATTATGGATTTTATATTGAATTGTATAATCATATTATTATTCTTGTCATCCATTTGTATAAATGTTGTATTCGCATATCATTCTTTCGTATTATATTACTGTTTCTCATGATTCAATAAAAGCATTTTGAGTTGATTTTAAAATCATTTTTACTTAAAGTTTCAAAACAAGGTGATATTCGTGCGTTTTGAAATTCGAAGAAATCGTACCCAATCGTGCTGGGTGTGGTTTTTTCGTTTGACCAAATAAACGAATATCCTTTCAGATTTTGTCCATATTTTCAAAATAAGGTAATATTTGTGCGTTTGGAAATTCGAAGAAATCATGCCCAATCGTGCTGGGTGTGGTTTTTTGTTTGTCCAAATAACCAAATACCCTTTCAAAATTTCAATACGTGCTCGGAGAATTTTGGGATGATCTTTAATTAGAGGACTCAGATTGTCGTGTCCAATCGTGCTGGATGTGATACTCTATTCCTTCAGGGCAATCAAGTTATTTAATTATAAAAAAGGAACAGAATTTCAAAATCATTTCAAACTTTTCAACATTAGGACATCAATTAATCAATTTGGTTCCAATTTTGGGCGTTGCGAGGGTGCTAATCCTTCCTTGCACGTAACCGACTCCCGAACCTATTTTCTCGAATTTCGCAGGCCAAAATTTCTTTTATAGGTGACCCGATCACACCTAAACAAAAATGATTTGTGGCGACTCCATATTTTTAAAGTCGATTCCCATTTTTCAAATCCCGATAAAAAATGGTTTCGACAGCTTGGCGACTCCACTGGGGACTGGTTGAGAGTTAGGCCATAGATTGATTAATTCTTGCCCTTTGATTGAAAATTTGGAAAATTATTTTGACAAATCATGTTTCCTTTAATGCATTTATTATGATGTTTTCGGTAGAGTATTTGCATTGCATGACCGTTGTGGTCATACCTTAAGTGGGAACAAGAAACTAAGCTTTCCTGAGGTTTTCACCTCCGCATGGGCTAGTGGACTGCTTCCGGGACACATCTGTACCTATGTGCTTCGTGAGGTTTTCACCTCCGCATGGCCATATGGAAATGTGTTCCCCTAAACTGAACTCAATCCATATGAGCCTATAACGGGTGAGGATTGAGGAATCTGCTGGTTCATTTACCCATTCTTTAGAACCAAACCACATATAGCGAATCCTAAGAGCTAACCATAGGTAAAGCCGTGTCAAACCCTAATGGTCACTCATTTAGGCAATCTATTTTGTGTTGTTTATTTCTCTTGCACTAACATGATTTCTTTTGATTGCATTACATTGCATTCATTCCATGCATTTGCATTGCATTTCATGCATTACATCATTTGCATTACGCTATTTTCATCACATTGCATCATATGCATTAGATTTCATGAGAAGACCCTGATCGGTTGAAATTATTTCAGCATTAACCTAGGCACCGGTAAAACCAAACATCCCTACGATACCCGAATCAAGATGAAAGATATGGATCAGAGGCTAGAAAAGCTTGAACAGCTCCAAAGGGAGATGCAAGAGAAACTTCAGCTACAAATGCAGGAGCAATTGGATAAGATCTAACAAGATATGATGGATCGAATGATGGAAGCTCAGGGAAATATGATGACTCAGATGACGCAATTGTTGAAGGGGCTTATGGATAAAGGAAAGAACCCCATGGTTAATATTGAGGAGAATACTGAGTATCATCAATATCCCCAGGATTTTACTCCACCACACGTGCAAACACTACCTGAAATGACTGTACAAAAGCCATCTATCACGTTTAGGCCTCAATAATTCCAAGCTGATACTTCAGCGAACCTCCAAACTGGCCTAGGTTCCAGAAATAACCTAATCATTACTAATGTCCCTGATTTGGATGAAATAGAAGAAGGAGAGAGGACAAAAGTAGAATTGCCAAAACAGCTAGAAGATAGATATAAACGGTTAGAGGAGAAGTTTAAAGCGATCGAAAAGTCTTGATAAGCTATCACTGGAATTGACGCCAAATATTTAAGCTTGGTCCCGGACTTGGTGCTCCCATACAAGTTCAAAATACGAATTTGATAAGTATAATGAGACAAGTTCCCCGAGGCTCATATTACCATGTTTTTGTAGAAGAATGACGGGATACATTAACAATGACCAAGCATTGATTCATTGCTTCGGGATAGCTTTGGTGGGAGCCGTGGCTAAATGGTATAACCAGTTGAGTCGTGACAGAATTGGCTCCTGGAGAGATTTGGCTCAGGCGTTTATGAAGCAGTGTAGTCATGTGACAGACATGACTCCTGATAGGATTACTCTTCAAAACATGGAGAAAATGGTGAAAGAAAGTTTTAGACAGTATGCGCAGTGGTGGAGAGAGGTTGCCATCCAAGTCCAGCCACCACTTTTGGAGAAAGAGACCACAATGCTCTTTATTAATACACTGAAGGCCCCGTTTATCACTCATATGCTAGGGAGCGCTACAAAGAGCTTCTCGGACATCGTAATGACTGGAGAAATGATTGAGAATGCCATAAAGAGTGGAAAGATCGATGCTGAAGAAAGTGCCAAAAGATCAGCCCCGAGAAATAGGGAAAATGAAGTGAACAACTTGAGCAAGCATCCCGAATTAGTCACTGTAGGTCAATCGAGGGCTGTGACCACTGGCCATCAGGGCTCATCAAGACAAAAATCCAATGCAAAGCAACTCCAGTTTACACCAATTCCAATGACATATAGGGAGTTGTATCAAAGCCTATTTGATGCACATGAGGTGGCTCCTCACTACCCAAAATCGATGCAACCTACATATCCAAAATGGTATGACCCAAATGCCCAGTGTGAGTACCACGCGGGGGTCACAGGGCATTCGATAGAAAATTGCCTTGCTTTCAAGAAATTGGTGGAAAAATTCATCGGCATGGGTATTGTGAAATTAGATGACATGCAAAATACAGAAATATGAACCTGGGAGTGTTTTGAGCAATAGGACTGTGGAAGAGACATGTATTTTTAAGGCTAATCTAGAGTAGTATTCAAAACACACTTATTGCTTTCAGCCTAGGGGCAATAAGAGTCCTCTTGTGAAATAGGCTTGTGTCCAGAATTTTTATTTCAATAAAATGCATCCTTTTGAGCAAATATTTTTCTATTTATAGATTCTTTTGTCCTTTGGATTTCTATGCAAATATTCTTTCATTCTTTATTCATGATCATATCATATTAATAATCATCCTTAGAATCATTTATTCTTTGGAATTTGCCTTCGTACCTACAATAGGTACCCAGATATCCATGACATGAGCGACGTTGTTACTAACTCCCTTTTTGAATGAAATAAGGGTCTAAGGGATCGCAGGACTTTGAAGATGACAGAAATTGTAACATATCTTCTGATTTGTTAGTACTGGATAAAAAAACAGATCCTACATTGCGAGCCAAGGAAGGAGATGAAGATCAAAGCCTAGCTCAATGCAGAAACAAGATTCCCTATATGTGGGGCATGGATGTTATCAGGCCAGTCTCATCAGAAGCTTCTGGCTGACACAAATTCATCTTCGTGGTTGCCAATTTCTCCACTAGGATGGTAAAAGTCGCTTCATATGCCAATATTACAAAGTCGATAGTCATCGGAACAAAGAAAAGAAAAAGAAAGAATACTTACAAAAAAAAGGGGTCAAAAAGATCACATTTAACCACACAAGAAGTCTGCGACCTGTTCAAAGATCAGGTGCCACATATCAGTGCAGCAAAAGAGAAAAACAAAGGATCATAAAAAGACCGAGACTTGTAAGGATTGGCATACGAAGTTACTATTTACCCTCTATGCTTATCAAACTTTGGCCAAAGATCACACGGGGCAACACGTTTCTCATTGGTTTTGCCAATTGGAGTCGAAATTACACACGTCGCTAAATTGGATGAGGCGAGAATAGATCCAATCTCAATATGATCAGTTGATGTTAAAAGCTATCTGTCACGGTCAGGTGATGCGAGCTCACAACAAAAATGATTCGCCCTAGAAAATTTCATGATAGGGCTTTGAAGAAGACTTTTCCCATGCAAAAGGGACTTCAGAAGAAAGCGGATGCCAAACTGGGAAGGACCTTATACGGCAAAGAAGGCCCGTTCTGGGGAAGCATGAATATTGACCGAGATGGATAGCAAGGACCTGTCTAATCCGGTAAATTCAGACTCAATAGAAAGTTTTCCAAAGAGAAAAACAAACAAAAAAAAGAGGAAAAGAAAAAGAAAAAGGAGAGGCCAAGGTAAAAACCCGCAAAGGGCACTTTGAGACCAAAGGGGATTTGAGTTGAAAACCCGAAAAGGGCGGCTCAAATTTTGATCAAGAGTGGGGCATATAGCAGTCCTGCCATGCCTAGATTAATAATGAAGAAGTATGCTACGTCTTGGGGCATCGACAAAGTACTCCAGATCCCCTAAACACATATTGAGCTTAAAATGGTCCTCAAGAAGTTAGAACAGAGAAGCTCAGACTACGATATCTGGGGCACCTAGTTTCCATTTTACCCATGCTAAATTTGTTATTTGTGATTATATTATTCTTTTCAAAATATGTTCACAATAAATTTCCTTTTTGATTGCAATTGCTATCTTTGCCTAGTTTATTTGTTTCGAGCCATGCTCCTAATTAATTTCCTTCTTGTCCATTGTTATGATCTTTTTCAAGCATTTTGCATTGAAATAATGGTTAGTGGACTGATAATACTTTCACAAAAGAAGTTTCACATATTACTCTGGGAACTTCGAAATAATACAAGAACCCGAAACAAGATTATTGTTTAAAACTCACCAAGTTTAAGGAAGAGTCTAAACTGAGATTTTCTCTCCGAATTTTTGTCAAAGATGGTTGAACGAACGGCAAGATACTGCGTCAGTGATACAATCTTAACGAAAATTGATCAAATGTTAACCCAAGTGTAAAAGGGGAATCATTCTCCGAAAAAATTGATATTCTGCATTCACGCGAGCATCATGCATACACATCTGATCGGGTCACCCGGAGAGTGATCAGTTGATGGAACAAGCTACAGGCCCTATACCCCCTAGTCGTAGTGGGATAGATGGAAAGAGATTCAGATCCTATACCCTTAAGTTACAATAAGATGAACCCTGAAGTTACAATGGGGCAAGTCTGTTGAGCAAGATATTTGTTTTCTTGACTTTTCTGTCGAGAATGCCAGCCGAATAAGAGGGCAGCATATTACCCTGATGAACAATGAACGATGACACCTTAAGCAGGGATCGTTCTCATGAAATTCTGCATTCATGCAAGACACATTTAAGAGCATTTGATTCATTCCGATCATTGCATCCTAATCATTGTAAGAAATCATTTTCATGACATTCTGCATTCATACAAATGTCATCCATAAGACACATCTATTTAGGGGCATTTGATTCATTCCGATCATTGCATCTTAATCTTTGTAAAAAGACTATTCTCATGACATTCAGCATTCATACAAATGTCGTCCATAATACATTTAGTTAGGAGCATTAGATTCATTCTAATCATTGCATCCTAACCATTTTGCATAAGCATAAACACAAAACTGATTTTACAAGATAGGTCACCTAGAAGACGTCATCGCAACATCAGTGAATTCGAATATCTTGCTCTCCTGAGTGAAGCAGATTGAAGATAGCAGATCTGGTAGTCCTGAAGTTACAGGAGCAGATCGAAGCCATACAAGTCTTATCTCCTCGAAGTTCCAGTGGAGTAGGTTGAAATTACAAATCCCTCCTCCCTGAGTTTACAATGAGGATCAGTCTGTATTTCTTTGAAATTTTAGTAGAGAAGATTGAAACTACGAATCTCTTCTCTCTAAATTTCTATCTCCTCGAAGTTCCAGTGGAGTAGGTTGAAATTACAAATCCCTCCTCCCTGAGTTTACAATGAGGACCAGTCCGTATTTCTTTGAAATTTCAAAGAGAGAAGATTGAAACTACGAATCTCTTCTCTCTAAATTTCTATCTCCTCGAAGTTCCAGTGGAGTAGGTTGAAATTACAAATCCCTCCTCCCTGAGTTTACAATGAGGATCAGTCCGTATTTCTTTGAAATTTTAGTAGAGAAGATTGAAACTGCAACTCTCTCCTCTCTAAATTTCTATCTCCTCGAAGTTCCAGTGGAGTAGGTCGAAATTACAAATCCCTCCTCCCTGAGTTTACAATGAGGACCAGTCCGTATTTCTTTGAAATTTTAGTAGAGAAGATTGAAACTACAAATCTCTTCTCTCTAAATTTCTATCTCCTCGAAGTTCCAGTTGAGTAGGTTGAAATTACAAATCCCTCCTCCTTGAGTTTACAATGAGGATCAGTCCGTATTTCTTTGAAATTTCAGTAGAGAAGATTGAAACTGCGAATCTCTCCTCTCTAAATTTCTATCTCCTCGAAGTTCCAATGGAGTAGGTCGAAATTACAAATCCTTCCTCCCTGAGTTTACAATGAGGATCAATCCGTATTTCTTCGAAGTTTCAGTGGAGTAGGTTGAAACTACGAATCACTTCTCCCTGAAATTACATCGAAATGGGATCGACGCGCCAGCTCTCATGCCCCTGAAGATGCAGTGGGATGGAATGAAGATACTTGAAGAAGAAAAGCACAAAGAAGTCAAGATTCGGTGAGACCGGGCAAGATTGACCCTTCTTATAAGTCTTTGCTCCATTTTCGTTACAAGACAACGAGCAAAGAGGGGCAGCTGTAGCAGGCCCAATTTGCCCGGCCCATTAACCAAACTAAAAAACCACAAAAAAAAATAAAGTCCATTACAAAAATTAAACCCAATAAAAAAAACCCAATTACATGGCCCAAGTGGCCCACAATAGAAAACAAACAGGAAACCCTAGCGTTTCCCTTTTTGCGTCGCAAGCTTCCAACACCGCAACCCAGCCTAATGCTTGGACTCCCTTGCGCGTGCCCCCACGCGCGTGACCCCACACGTACGTCGCCCCATGCGCCTTCGTACCGTCAGCAAGCTACCGTGCGCCACGCCCACCTTGTACCTGCGAAAGACAACAAGGACTACAGCAAATGCAGAGAAGAAAAAACAAAAAAAAATAAAAAAACCATTGTATTTTTTTTTTGCTATTTTCTATTTTCGATTTTGGCCTTTAAAAAGACCAAAAACAAACGATTGTAAGGAGGATTTTAACACACGATTTTCGAATACAAGAAAAAATACCAAAGCAGAGGTATTTGTTAGTTTTTTTAGTCTATTTTTACTTCGATATATCATACATACATAAAAAGAGAATAAAAGATACAAACTTTACCTTGTTTTGCAATCGAAAAGTCTCGAACACGAAGGGTCATCGCCTACGTTTGGGAGTTTCGGGTTGATTTTTGAGTATTGGGCATTTATATTCGGGTTCAGAGGGTTTCAAAGGGTTAAAATAGCCCTCCTAGGTCTCTCCTACCGTCTTATGCGGTGGCGGAAGCGGAGGAGCCTGGTGGATCGATGCTCGGAGCCTGGCCGTGCTATGGCCGGAGCTCGAAGCGCTAGGGTTTGTTTTCAGAGGATTTTCTTTAGTTTTTTTTAACGACAGGGTTAAAATGTTTTTTTAACTGATTTCTGGTTTTTTATAAGCCCATGATACGATGTCTTTTTGGTATGGTCTTTTAATGACCAAAACGGCGCCGTTTTGTTGGAAAACCCGAGACCCGACCCGATTGCGGCCAAGATCCGCGTGTTTTGGTTCTAATGGGTTATTTACCCTTTCGATCCTTCCCCATTTCGTTTCTTTTTCAATTAAGTTTTATTTTATGTCAGGCCAATAATTTTGTGCAGTTTTAATTTAGTTCACATTTAAACGCTGCGTTCAAGAGCCTGGGTAAATTGAGCTTTTAATCCTTCTTAGTTTACGCGTATTGAATTTTAATCCTTTTTATTTCATTTGTAACTTATTATCTTTTAGCCCTGCAATTATGTTCTGATTTTAATGCAGTCCTTAATTATTTAGTTAATTATCTATTTATTGATCTCTTTAATTATTCTTTTAATTAATATTTAATATAAAATATTTTAAATTGTTTTAGCTATTATTTACATGTTATTTTCATTAATTCTATATATATATACTTTTTATATACACATATTATTTATATTAAATTATTTTTATGTATATATCTTATATTATTATCTATTGTGTGTATAATTTACTTCTTCAAAATTATATTTACTTATTCTATACATGTTTATATATTATTATTATTATTTGCATATTATTTTATATTAAGTTTCTTTTATTTATTTACATATATTACCTAAATTGACATGTGTTGTTTGCTTATTATTTTTGAATATGCTATATTTAAGTTTAATTCGTTTTCACTTAGCTATATTTTTAGCCTTCGTTATTTCTTAATTAATAATGTTGGTATTTCCAAAATAAGAGTTATGAGATTATGGATTTTATATTGAATTGTATAATCATATTATTATTCTTGTCATCCATTTGTATAAATGTTGTATTCGCATATCATTCTTTCGTATTATATTACTGTTTCTCATGATTCAATAAAAGCATTTTGAGTTGATTTTAAAATCATTTTTACTTAAAGTTTCAAAACAAGGTGATATTCGTGCGTTTGGAAATTCGAAGAAATCGTACCCAATCGTGCTGGGTGTGGTTTTTTCGTTTGACCAAATAAACAAATATCCTTTCAAATTTTGTCCATATTTTCAAAATAAGGTAATATTTGTGCGTTTGGAAATTCGAAGAAATCATGCTCAATCGTGTTGGGTGTGGTTTTTTGTTTGTCCAAATAACCAAATACCTTTTCAAAATTTCAATACGTGCTCGGAGAATTTTGGGATGATCTTGAATTAGAGGACTCAGATTGTCATGTCCAATCGTGCTAGATGTGATACTCTATTCCTTCGGGGCAAGAGAATCTCAACATTCAATCAAGTTATTTAATTATAAAAAAGGAATAGAATTTCAAAATCATTTCAAACTTTTCAACATTAGGACATAAATTAATCAATTTGGTACCAATTTTGGGTGTTGCGAGGGTGCTAATCCTTCCTTGCACGTAACCGACTCCCGAACCTGTTTTATCGAATTTCGCAGGCCAAAATTTATTTTATAGGTGACCCGATCACACCTAAACAAAAATGATTGGTGGCGACTCCATATTTTTAAAGTCGATTCCCGTTTTTCAAATCCCGATAAAAAATGGTTTCGACAAGCGTTTTCCAAAGCTGTTTAGAATTTTGATTTATAAATATATGTTCTAAAGGAAGTATGGCACCACGGGTATCCGGCACCAAGTCAAGTAAGTGTATGTTATTATTGTATGATTATAATGATTGTAATATGACTATAGGAACATTCTAGAACTTTTAGTTTTAGGTGTTGAAACTATAGAGATTGAGACTCTAGGATGCGGATTTGACACTCGAAAACAAATTTTCTACTCATACTCCATAAAACATCGTTTAATAAACATCGAATAGTATACTGATTCATAAAACTCGTAATCAAGATTAAATCGACTTAGTGAACATGAATGCTAGAAGATGTGGACGCGGTAGACGTGGACGTGCTAGAGGCTGAGGTGCTAGGACTAGATCTTTAGCATCGGGGCGTGTGCCCAAAAGGGAGGAGTTGGCATCGCCAGTGGCTGAGACGGGATCTCATGATCGAGCTGGGCTTAATGAGTGACTCGAGATAGTTAAGAAGGTATTGAAGGAGGTTAAGGAGAGATCGAAGCACTGCCGAGTTAGGTGCGTGGTGTAAGAAGAAAATAGATTGCGGTTCTTTTGGTTCGCAGTCTCGTTCCGTGAAGCATGTCAAGGCACGACCAAACTTTTTGGCTTGTGATTATTGCGGAAGGCGTCATCCGGGAGAATGCCGGAGGAGGTTAGGAGCATGCTTGAGATGCGGGTCTAAGGAGCATAAGGCTCGGGATTGTTTCATCACCATCAAGTCAGATATGTTTTGGTTGGACGTGATGATTGAATGTAGAAAATTTTCAGTATAAGTGGTAGATAACTGCTTGCTTCTGTGACTAGATGTTTGGTTGTGTGAAAAAGGATTCAAGATTTTGTTAAAGGTACATTGTGGCTATTAAGATCAGAGTGCGCAGCGAAAGCATAGTGGTGTGATTTGAGCGGTGCGTTTAGTAGTTGGATGGAAATTTCGAGGATGAAATTTCTTTAAGGAGGGTAGAATTATAACATCCCGAAATTGGGCCTAGTAGGATTGGGCCCAATGGGCCTTGAGCGTAGAAGCATTTTAAAATTTTGAGAACAAGAGAACGACATTATTTCAAGTTGGACTTATTAAGAAGGTAATTTTGGAGAGTTACGAGGTTTCTATGAAGTTCCGGGTTCAAGTTGGGCCTTAGTAAAATTTTGTGTTTAAGCCTATTAAGGAGAGATAGTAAGTGGCATCAAGGTTTATGGAAATAAAAGAGTAAATTGCTAGCATAAATGAGCAATTGATAAAAGGGTTATGGCGCCACATGTAGTACCTTGAGGGAAGAGGTTCGAATCACTTTGTGTGCAAATTTTGACTTATATTTTTGCACCCTTTCCTTAAGTGTCGGCCAAGAGCCATTCATGGCAAGGTTGACTTCATTATTTTGGTAAGGTGGCTAAAAGAAAAAGGCAAGGTTGAAGTTGGGGAAAGGAATCAAGAGAAATAGGAAAGTAGGGGGAACAAGTGGCCTTTTTCAAGGGAAATGTTATGGAAAGTATGGTTGGCTAATTTTGACCATTTTGATCATGAATGTGGACGATTTTGGGTGTAAGAGGGGTAGCCGAATTTTTGTTAGTTTTTTGGTAGAAACTTTTGTAATATCCAGGATTTAGGGGTTATGAAATTTTTCGCTTGAATGTGTGCATTGTTTTGTTGTGTGCTCTTTGTATGAGTTTTAGGGACTTCGAGAATTTTAGAATATAGGAGAATGCTTTAGAAAAATATTAGATTTTTAGTATTAGATGGGGAGCTAAGCAAGTTTCGCCTTAAGAGAATTAATTTGAGGTTTAATCACAAGACAAGTTAATTAGTAAAGTGGTGATGGCGCATGGGTGAATGCATGAGGGTAGAGGTTCGAATCCCTTAGCTAGCAATTGGAAGGAATTTTAATTTTTGTTCTCTTTCCTATAGTGTCGGTCAAGCCTTATCTAGTATGGATGGATTCTTCTTTTATTTTTGGATAGTAGACCAAAGGAAAGAGGAAAGTTAGTAGTTAAGGTAAGGAATCAAGTTGTTATGGAATGTTTAGGGGACAAAAGGCTTGAAGAGTGGGTGATGTTTTGGAAGTTTTTCCATGGTCATTTGACCATGAATCTAGACGGCATAAGGGCTAAGGGGGGTTGTTTTAATTGTGATAGTGATTAAGGGGATGATAGGGAAGAAATGAGGAGGAAAAAGGGGGATTGTGTCGGCTTGTGAGTTGGCCGAATGTTGTATGGGATTAGGGGGTGTTAGTTGGCCAAAATCTTAACAATTTGTGCATCTTTTCCGTTTTCTCCAAATTTTTCTTCTTAGCTGAAATTGTCATTTGCATTAGGTGAAAACTTTGTTTTGTTTTGGCTATCATATTTTGACCAAATTGGTACTCTTTTTCTTTGTTTTTCTTTCAAGCTTTTCTCTCTTTTTGGTACCAAAATATTACCACTTTTGAAGGCATTTTCTTTCATCCTTTCTTACTTGACCATTACCAAAAACTTTTTCTTTATTCAATTTCTTCCATAAATGAAACCCATTTATTCTCTTTGATCATTTCTCCTTTTCTTTTCTTTCTCCTTCTCTTTTCTCCTTCTTTCTCTTAGCAGAAACCATTCTCTATTTCCACCATCTTTTCTCTTCTCTTTTGTTAAAAATTTGAAATCACCATTTCTTTTCTTTTTAATTGTTAAGGTCGAATCCCTTTATAGTTCAAGTAAGGGTGAATCAATCTCGTGTTACGGGTAAGGATTATCTATCAATCATTTCCTTTCTTTTCTTTTGGATTAGCCGAATCTAGGAATCTAATCCTTTTTATTATCTTTGGCGAAACTTGAAGGAAAGTTCGGGGTTTCTTTGTAGCCAACGTTTAGGGGAATCATTCGGGATTTGAATAATCCAAGGTAAGGAGATGATGATATTCGGCCAAAGGCCATATCTTTTTAGTGATAATCGATTTCTCACATAGTGATATGTAGGTACTGTCGACGTTGTAGGCAAAAGTCGGAAATCTTAAGTATTCTATCGCTCTCCGTGTTTACAAGGTGTGTAGCCTACACTAAACTTCTAATAGATTAATAGCATTATTGATAAAAGATGTTAATAAAGAAATATGAATGATTATGGCTTCGGGTACCATTCAATGGTACAGTGAATTGAGGTACGTTATCCCTTAGTACTATGTATAATTTTAATATGAGACATATCCGATTTTGTTATGATTTTGGGGTAATGTACATGGCATGATATCTGCATCGTTAATAATGCTATAAGCATGAATATGAAATGTGTATGATTCCGTTATGAATTTGGGGTTATATGGCATGATATCGAAATAATGTGTTTAATGCATGGGCATATGGGTGATTTTGATAAAGGGGAAGTGTTCCGGTGGTTTTACCACATTATCCGGTGACTTCGGTCACGACATTATGAATCTGGTGACTTCGGTCACGATATTATGAATCCGGTGACTCTGTCACAATTATCTGGTGGCCATGCCACAATTTATAAGGGCGATGTGCATGTTGATCTGCAAGAGCGCCTTCGATGGTGTGTAGCGGATGGAGGGTCGATTTAGTAATCCCCACGGTGTGATTGGTAGGTACGGGTGGTGTGTAGCGGTTGGATATCTAGGTTGGGCTCGGGATTGCATTTCATTTTATATGTACATGTGATTTAATCAGTTATTATTTAATTTGCTATATTATGGGCTTATTGCTATGATCGATTGGACTTTTAGTGTATTGTTACACATTGAGTCTGTTGACTCACCCTTCCGTGGGATATCTTTTCAGGTGATACTCAATGATTTGGACCGGGTCAGCGAGGACTACGAGGTGGCCATTGCTCAACTCAGTATTTCGGTTTTCCTTATATTAAACTTATTACGTTTTCTTATATACTTCGGGATTTAATTTGGGATATGTTTTTGTAATAAGGCCGCCATTAGCTATGTTACTTTTACGTTTTTTTAATTTATATTCTGCTACGATCAATTTCAACTAAACAATTAAATATTTTTGATAATCGTATGAAAATGTTTTGACACCTAAATACTTATGGTTTTCAAAATAATAATAAATAGTCCTAAATTTGGATTTTCTTTTGATAAATAATTTATTTTTAAATGATTTTATAAATACAAATTTAAATTACAAAAACGGATTTTAACAAGTTCGTACTTCAAATCTACTCTTTTACCACAACATCACATCTTTTTACAAAACGACAAAACGAATTTTTCTTAAGAAGCATACCAGATCCGGTCGGGACTTGTGGGCCGGGTTTGGGGTGTTTCAACTTGGTATCAGAGCCCAGTTTTAAACACTCGGCCTTGGGTTTTGAAGCCCACAACGTTTTCAAAATTAATTCCAAATGACTTTTTGAAAATTTTTGGTTAAAATGATTTAATAGAAGCATGGCACCCGAGTCTTGACCCAAGTCCGCCAGGTAAGTTCTTTTGTTGATAAATTAATTTCAGTATGTTGATAAGCCTAAGGAAACTATACTTTAGAGACATGGACCCTAGGTATATGTGTACTTATAGGGGAAAAACCACTGATTAAAACTCTGTTGCATAAAATTTTCTTTAAACAAGAAAGTGAAAAGACTCTAATGCATAAAATTTTCGTAAAAACAGATAAGACACTAAGTAGACATGAGTTCTAGGGGACGTGGTCGTCGTGGACGCGGTAGAGGCAGAATGGCTATGTCGGAACCAGTTAGGTCTGGCCAGGGTTCCGAAAATAAGGCACCGCCACCAGCTGTTGGAGCGGAATTTCAAGAGCAAACTGGAGAAGATGACGTTGTATCGCAGGCTATGCTGCGAGTCTTAGAGCGAGTAGCAGGAGCTAGTATGGGTAATGGAGCTCGAAAGTCAGTGGCTGAGAGACTTAGATCTAACGGAGCCGAGGTTTTTAGGGGAGTATCTGGGGTAGCTCCGAATGTAGCGGAGTATTGGTTAGAAGCAGTCGAGAGGATCATGGACGATTTGGACTGCACTACCGAGGAGAAGTTGAAAGGTGCTGTTTCGCTGCTTCGTGACGAGGCGTACCAGTGGTGGCTCACTGTCAAGGAGAGTATTCCTGTGGATCGTGTGGATTGGGGGTATTTTAAGATTAAGTTTGAAGGGAAATATGTCGGAGCTAGCTACATTGACTCTCAAAGAAAGGCGTTCTTGAATCTGGTACAAGGAAATAAGTTGATAGCTGAGTATGAAGCGGAGTTTTTGCGGTTAAGCCGATATGCCAGAGGGATTGTAGCTACTGATTATGAGCGATGTGTCAGATTTGAGGATGGGTTGCGAGATGAGCTGCGAGTGTTGATTGCACCGCATCGTGAGAGAGATTTTGCAGTTTTAGTGGATAGAGCACGGATAGCTGAAGAAGTTAAGCGGACCGAGAGACAGAACAGAGATCGAGGTCAGAATAAGAATAAGAGGAGCTATGGGTCTCCAGGGTTATCCGGGAATTTTCAAAAGAAACCTAGAGTTGATGGGCCGCGAGGTCAGCAAGTTGCTACGGGAGGACAATACCGTAATTGTGTTCAGTGTGGAAAGATGCACCCGGGAGAATGTTGGAAGAAGACAGGAGGATGTTTTAAGTGTGGATCCAAGGATCATATGATTAGGGATTGTCCGATGGATACAGAGAGAAATCGTCCAGTAGGTCAGGGTTTTAATCAGGCTGGCAGAGGTGGACAGCAGCCGATGAGGGGTCGTGGTTCGAGTGGCAGAGGTAATGGTTCTGGTAGAGGTCGCGGGACTCGGCGAGGAGGCAGTGGTAGCACTGAGGCTAGACAGCCGAGTTTGGTGTATGCGGTTCGTCGGAGGGAAGATAGTGATGCACCTGATGTTATCACGGGTACGTTTCTTATTTTTGGGTTGCCCTTTATTGCTTTGATAGATATAGGGTCAACTCATTCTTACAACGCTAGTGAAGTATCTGGAACTCTACATGTGAACTCTGAGACTGTACCTAGGAAGATGATCGTATTTAGTCCTTTAGGATGATCAGTAGTAGTAGATAAGCTCTTTAAGGAAGTGCCTTTAGAAGTTCAAGGGACGCGATTTTTGGCTAATTTAATGGAGTTGCCATTTGGAGAATTTGACTTGATTCTAGGCATGGATTGGCTAGTGAAGTATCGTGCGAATATGGATTGTGCTGCTAAGCGGATGTCACTAAGATCTATGGACGATAAGGAAGTTGTGGTGATGGGCAAGAGACGGAACTACTTATCAAATGTAGTATCTGCTCTTAAGGCAGAAAAGATGGTTAGGAAGGGTTGTTTGGCTTTTCTTATGTTGGTCAGTGCCTTGGAGGCTAAGGAGGCAATTGTTGAAGAGGTCAGGACTGTGAGAGAATTCGTGGATGTCTTTCCGGAAGAACTTCTAGGATTGCCTCCGGATCAAGAGGTGGAATTTGGGATTGACTTGTTGCCTGGAACGGTGCCAGTATCTATTGCTCCGTATAGAATGGCACCAAAGGAGTTGGTTGAGCTTAAGGCTCAAATTTAAGAGTTGCTTGATCGTGGGTTTATCTGACCTAGTGTGTCTCCATGGGGAGCACCGGTCTTGTTCGTGAAGAAGAAGGACGGGACTATGCGTATGTGCATAGATTATCGATGATTGAATAAAGTGACCATCAAGAACAAGTATCCTTTGCCAAGGATAGGCGACTTGTTCGATCGGCAAGGAGCTACGGTATTCTCAAAGATAGATTTAAGGTTGGGGTATCATCGCTTAAGGTGAAGGAAGCGGATATCCACAAGACGACTTTTCCGAACAAGATATGGGCATTATGAATTTTTGGTAATGCCGTTTGGATTGACTAATGCCCCAATTTGCGTTCATGGATATGATGAATCGGGTTTTCAACCCTACTTGGATCGATTTGTTGTTGTGTTCATAGACGACATTCTTGTGTATTCCAAGTCCGAGTTGACATGATGAGCATCTTCGGATAGTGTTGCAAGTGTTGAGGAGAAGAAGCTTTATGCCAAATTCAGCAAGTGCGACTTTTGGTTTGAAAGAAGTTGCGTTTTTAGGCCATGTGGTCTGCGGAAGGGATAAGGGTGGATCCTCGGAAGGTTGAGGCGGTGTTAGATTGGAAGCCACCTAAGTGCAGAGTGAGGTTCGCGATTTCTTGGGTTTAGCGGGCTATTATAGAAGGTTCGTCGAAGGATTTTCATCGATAGCTGCACCTTTGATGAAGTTGTTGAGAAAAGAGATACCTTTCGTGTGGGTGGATAAGCAGCAAGAGAGCTTTGAGAAGCTTAAGAGGGTTTTGGTGAAGCTCGGTTTGATTCAGACTGAGGCGAGGAAGGACTTTGTGGTGTATTGTGATGCGTCTCACATTGGATTGGGATGTGTTTTGATGCAATACGGGAAGGTGGTTGCATATGCATCTCGGCAATTGAGGCCTCACGAGGTTAACTACCCGACGCACGACTTGGAGTTAGCAGCGGTAGTCTTTGCTCTTAAGGTGTCGAGGCATTATTTGTATGGAGAAAAGTCAGTAATCTACACGGGTCAAAAGAGTCTTAAGTATCACGACTCGAGAAGGAGTGAATCGAGACAACGAAGATGGGTGGAGTTGTTAAAAGACTATGATTGTTCTATAGAGTATCACCCAGGCAAGGCGAATGTCGTATCAGATGCCCTAAGTAGGAAAGTGGTGTCGGATTTAAGGGCGATGTTCGCACATCTTAGTCTTTATGACGACGGAAGCTTGTTGGCGGAACTACAAGTAAAGCCGATGTGGTTGAGTCGGTGAAAGAAAGACGGTTGGTAGATGATGATTTAAGTGTTAAACTACAGCAAGTGCGAGAATGGGAGCTGGAAGATTATGGTGTTAACAAATGATGGAGTTTTGTGTTTCAAGGGTAAGGTCTATATGCCGAAGGATGAGGAGCTTAGGCGAAGAATTCTTCAGAATCGCATGGTAGTCCTTATGCGATGCATCCGGAGGTAGTAAGTTGTCTGAGGACCTTCGGGATCAATTTTGGTGGCCTGGTCTTAAGCGGGAAGTTACGAGAATTTGTTGGGAAGTGCTTAACGTGTCGACAAGTTAAAGGTGAACACCAAGTTCCTTCGGGATTGCTTCACCGATAAAGATTCCGCAATGGAAGTAGGAGCGTATCACCATGGATTTTGTTAGTGGCCTTCCCTTACGCCTACTAAGAAAGACTCGGTATGGGTGATAGTGGATCGATTGACAAAGTCTCGCACATTTCATGCCGTATGAGTTGATTACTCTTTGCGAGAAATTGGCGAAGTTGTATGTGGCGAGATTGTAAGATTGCATGGAGTGCGGTGTCGATTATTTGGATAGGGATGCGAGGTTTACGTCTCGGTTTTGGAAAGCATTACATCAGGCTTTGGGCACCAGATTAGACTTTAATATGGCATTTCATCCACAGTCTGACGGTCAGTCTGAGCGAGTAATCCAAGTATTAGAGGACATGTTAAGGGGATGTGTGATAGATTTCAGAGGAAGCTGGGAAGAGTTTTTGCCTTTAGCAGAGTTTGCATACAACAACAGTTATCAAGCCAGTATTCGGATGGCACCGTATGAGGCACTATATGGACGGAAGTGTCGCACTCTTACGTCTTGGACAGAATTAGGGGAACGTCAGGTTTTGGGTCCAGAGATTGTGGCTGAATCCGAAGAAAAGGTTAAGGTAATTCGGGCTCGGTTGAAGGAGGCATCTGATAGGCAAAAGTCATACGCAGATTTGAAGCGAAAGGAAATAGAGTTTGTTGTGGGAGACCAAGTGTTCCTAAAGGTGTCGCCTTGGAAAAAGGTGATGAGATTTGGTCGCAAAGGAAAGTTAAGCCCCAGGTTTATAGGACCTTATCGAATTTTGAAGCGGGTTGGACTAGTGGCATATCAGTTCGAGTTACCTTCGGAGTTGAAGCAAATGCATGATGTATTTCATGTTTCGATGTTACGTCGTTACCGGTCGGATCCATCTCATGTAGTGCCAGTTGAGGAGGTAGAACTATGATCAGATTTGTCCTATGAGGAGGAGCCGATTCAAATTCTAGATCGGGATGTGAAGGTGTTACGGAGGAAATCAGTTCCTCTCGTCAAAGTGTTATGGCGTAACCATGGATCGGAAGAAGCTTCGTGGGAGCTGGAGGAAGCTATGCGACAGCAATACCCTCACTTATTCTTGTCAGGTAATTTCGAGGTCGAAATTTTTTTTTTGGGAGGGTAGAATTGTAATATCCAGGATTTAGGGGTTATGAAATTTTTCGCTTGAATGTGCGCATTGTTTTGTTGTGTGCTCTTTGTATGAGTTTTAGGGACTTCGAGAATTTTAGAATATAGGAGAATGCTTTAGAAAAATATTAGATTTTTAGTATTAGATGGGGAGCTAAGCAAGTTTCGCCTTAAGAGAATTAATTTGAGGTTTAATCACAAGACAAGTTAATTAGTAAAGTGGTGATGGCGCATGGGTGAATGCATGAGGGTAGAGGTTCGAATCCCTTAGCTAGCAATTGGAAGGAATTTTAATTTTTGTTCTCTTTCCTATAGTGTCGGTCAAGCCTTATCTAGTATGGATGGATTCTTCTTTTATTTTTGGATAGTAGACCAAAGGAAAAAGGAAAGTTAGTAGTTAAGGTAAGGAATCAAGTTGTTATGGAATGTTTAGGGGACAAAAGGCTTGAAGAGTGGGTGATGTTTTGGAAGTTTTTCCATGGTCATTTGACCATGAATCTAGACGGCATAACGGCTAAGGGGGGTTGGTTTAATTGTGATAGTGATTAAGGGGATGATAGGGAAGAAATGAGGAGGAAAAAGGGGGATTGTGTTGGCTTGTGAGTTGGCCGAATGTTGTATGGGATTAGGGGGTGTTAGTTGGCCAAAATCTTAACAATTTGTGCATCTTTTCCCTTTTCTCCAAATTTTTCTTCTTAGCCGAAATTGTCATTTGCATTAGGTGAAAACTTTGTTTTGTTTTGGCTATCATATTTTGACCAAATTGGTACTCTTTTTCTTTGTTTTTCTTTCAAGCTTTTCTCTTTTTGGTACCAAAATATTACCACTTTTGAAGGCATTTTTCTTTCATCCTTTCTTACTTGACCATTACCAAAAACTTTTTCTTTATTCAATTTCTTCCATAACCGAAACCCATTTATTCTCTTTGATCATTTCTCCTTTTCTTTTTCTTTCTCCTTCTCTTTTCTCCTTCTTTCTCTTAGCCGAAACCATTCTCTATTTCCACCATCTTTTCTCTTCTCTTTTGTTAAAGCCGAAATCACCATTTCTTTTCTTTTTAATTGTTAAGGTCGAATCCCTTTATAGTTCAAGTAAGGGTGAATCAATCTACGTATTTACGAGTAAGGATTATCTATCAATCATTTCCTTTCTTTTCTTTTGGATTAGCCGAATCTAGGAATCTAATCCCTTTTTATTATCTTTGGCCGAAACTTGAAGGAAAGTTCGGGGTTTCTTTGTAGCCAACGTTTAGGGGGAATCATTCGGGATTTGAATAATCCAAGGTAAGGAGATGATGATATTCGCCAAAGGCCATATCTTTTAGTGATAATCGATTTCTCACATAGTGATATGTAGGTACTGTCGACGTTGTAGGCAAAAGTCGGAAATCTTAAGTATTCTATCGCTCTTCGTGTTTACAAGGTGTGTAGCCTACACTAAACTTCTAATAGATTAATAGCATTATTGATAAAAGATGTTAATAAAGAAATATGAATGATTATGGCTTCGGGTACCATTCAATGGTACAGTGAATTGAGGTACGTTATCCCTTAGTACTATGTATAATTTTAATATGAGACATATCCGATTTTGTTATGATTTTGGGGTAATGTACATGGCATGATATCTGCATCGTTAATAATGCTATAAGCATGAATATGAAATGTGTATGATTCCATTATGAATTTGGGGTTATATGGCATGATATCGAAATAATGTGTCTAATGCATGGGTATATGGGTGATTTTGATAAAGGGGAAGTGTTCCGGTGGTTTTACCACATTATCCAGTGACTTCGGTCATGACATTATGAATCCGGTGACTTCGGTCACGATATTATGAATCCGGTGACTCTGTCACAATTATCCGTGGCCATGCCACAATTTATAAGAGGCGATGTGCATGTTGATCGCAAAGCAAGCGCCTTCGATGGTGTGTAGCGGATGGAGGGTCGATTTAGTAATCCCCACGGTGTGATTGGTAGGTAGGGGTGGTGTGTAGCGGTTGGATATCTAGGTTGGGCTCGGGATTGCATTTCATTTTATATGTACATGTGATTTAATCAGTTATTATTTAATTTGCTATATTATGGGCTTATTGCTATGATTGATTGGACTTTTAGTGTATTGTTACACATTGAGTCTGTTGACTCACCCTTCCGTGGGATATCTTTTAGGTGATACTCAATGATTTGGGCCCGGGCCGCCAAGACTACGAGGTGGCCATTGCTCAACTCGAGTATTTCGGTTTTCCTTATATTAAACTTATTACGTTTTCTTATATACTTGGGATTTAATTTGGGATATGTTTTTGTAATAAGGCGCCATTAGCTATGTTACTTTTACGTTTTTAATTTATATTACGCACGATCAATTTCAACTAAACAATTAAATATTTTCGATAATCGTAAGAAAATGTTTTGACACCTAAATACTTATGGTTTTCAAAATAATAATAAATAGTCCTAAATTTGGATTTTCTTTTGATAAATAATTTATTTTTAAATGATTTTATAAATACAAATTTAAATTACAAAAACGGATTTTAACAAGTTCGTACTTCAAATCTACTCTTTTACCACAACATCACATCTTTTTACAAAACGACAAAACGATTTTTTCTTAAGAAGCATACCAGATCCGGTCGGGACTTGTGGGCCGGGTTTGGGGTGTTTCAACTTTGGTGCTTGGTTGGTCAAAATTCCTTCTTGCATTTTTATGCCATTTCTCTCAAATTTCTTCTCATCTTTGCCGAAACTTCAAGCCATTAGTGAGCATTTCTTTTCTTCAATTCTTTCTTGTTGCCGTAGGTACCAAACCATTGAGACCAAACTATTTTCATTCATCTTCTCTTGAAAATCGAAATTTGATAAGCACCCCTTCTCGACCTTTCTTTTCTTTTCACGAAATTCTCCAACTCTACTATCTTTTTTTCTCTAATCCATACCCTCATAACCGAAACTATTCTTGTTCATTTTCTTCTATAGCCGAAACTCACAATTCACAATCACTCCTTCATAATTTCTTTCTCGTTTGAGGTGAGATTCTTTCTTCGATTAAATCGGTAAGTGAATTCTTTTCTATGATCATATTCTTTTCTCTTTAGCCGAATAAGTATTTATCACTATTCGGTTGTAATATCCCGGGATAGGGGCTATTTTGTTGTTGCATGAAATTGCATGTGTTTAGTGTGCTGTGTTGCTATTTCGGTGTTTTAGGGGCTTAATTGTGGGCTAGGAGTGTGCCTGAGGGAATGGGAAAATTTTGGTTTTGGGTGTTAAGTGAAGGGAGCTGTGGAAGCTGGGGTTTAAGAATTTTAATTGATGTTTTGTTGCACAAAAAGTGAGCTGGCAAGGTGGCAAGCATGCGCTTCATGGGGAGCTTGGGGTGGCGTCAACTACATGGAGTGGAGGTCTAGTGTTCGAGTGCGAATTCCCCATTTTGGCTACATTTTGGGACGGCATGGAGGAGAGGTAGAAGGCAACTAGAATTCTACCTTGGACCAAGTCATACCTTTCAAATGAAAGGTGGAGAGCATTTGTAGGAGGGAGACTTGGTCTTGTTGGTTTGAATGTGTGGATGTGAGTGAATGGGGGGATTTGGCCGAATGTTGGGGGAGTGGTGGAGTGTATGGCCGGTTTTGGGAAGTGGGGAGAGAGAAGGCCGAATTATTCCTTTTGGAATTTGGTGAATATTCGGCCATTAGGAGACCAAATCAAATTCTTTTTTCTCTTTGACAAACCAAAGCCGAAATTCGAAAGAATTCTCTCATCTTTTCTCACTTCTTGAACCGAGATACCAAGTCCCTTTAGTTGCGAAATTGTCTTGTTCACATGGTTTGTGTGTAGCCGAATACACTCTTGCATCTATCCTTCTTTCTTCATTTGTGTAAGCTGAATCGGGTATCCTTTCTTCTCACACTTTCATTCATTTTCTTTTGTCATACTTGTGCCGAAATCATACTACTTCTAAACCAAGTTCTCTATTTTTACTTCTCCATTACTAGTAAGCCGAAACCATATCATCTTCTTCCCTCAAACTCTCATTTGCTTTTCTCAATAATCCTAGCCGAATCTTTCATTTGTGCCTTACCATTTCATTAAGCCGAAACACTAGTTCCCAAAACACATTTTTATCTCTTTTTTCTTTCAAAACCGTAAGTACTTGTCCCCATCCATTTTCTATTTTTTTCTTTTCTTTCTTTCTTCCATTTCAAAAGCTCTTGAGCCGAATCTCCCTTTTCTCCTAGGGGTTCTTGTGGCCGAATTTTTGGTGGTTGGTAAGTAGGGGTGTAGACGATTGTTGGAAGGAGAACCTTTGTGGTTCGGGTTTGATAAGAAATCAAACCATTAGCAAGGAGCAAGTCACTCGGGGGACCTAGATCGTTTCGTTGGGATTTCTAGACTCGTGTATACCAGGTGTGTAAACTAACACACTTCCATTTAGTAATATGATTGATAACCTGTGTGATAATTAATGAAACAGTGATGATTGATATGATACCCTAAGGGGTATGATCTTGGACTCGGGTAAGTCAGTATTATTATTGTCATGAGTTTACTGATGATCTATGTGATACCATGGCTATGGATATATGTGACATGGGATATGAGGTTAGGCATATTAGCATGATATGCATGATCTGTATGATATGCATGATTACATGAGTATGGCATGTTGATGGGTGATATGAGTGGAGGGAGCAGTGATATTTTGTGTCTTGTGAGCACCGGTGTTTTGGTAACACACTTTGTGACTTTGGGTCACCAGAGGTTTGGCACCTCCGGAGGTTTGGCACCTCATTGCGACTCGTCCTCGTGGTTTGACACCACCGTGGGTTGGCCCACATGAGATATGGGATCGTCTCGCTAGTGATTGGGTATCACACGATGGGTTGGCCCCATCATTCGATTATTGTGACTTTGGTCACGGTGGTTTGGTACCACATTTGTGTCTTTGGGACACCGGAGGTTGGGCACCTCATTGCGACTCGTCCACCGTGGTTAACACCACCGTGGGTTGGCCCCACATGAGATATGGGATCGTCGCTAGTGATTTGGTATCACACGATGGGTTGGCCCCATCATTGGATTTGTGACTTCGGTCACGGTGCTTTGGTAGCACAAAGCGTGTCTTTGGGACACCGGTGGTTTGGCACCACATTGATGGATATTGTGTCTTTGGGACACGGTGTTTTAGTAACACATTGTGACTATATGTCACCAGTGGTTTGGCACCACCAAGTGGTTTGGTACCACACGGGGTAGAAAAAGGAGATACGGATGGTTAGGATCGGGTTGCATTAATTATGTTGCTATGAATGATGTGTGTTAGCATGTTGTTTCATCGGGAGCGGGATTTATGCCTCGAGTCATTCGACTCACCCTCTCCTTTGACATTTCAGGTGACCAGTGAGACGCGGACATGGAGCCGGGGTGGACTCGGGGTGCACACGCCATGCTTTAATAAAATTTTTGCTCGGACTATTCACTTTGGGTACTTTAGCTTATTTATTTTTATTTGAGATTTAATTTGGATTTGTAAAAGGCCTTTAAATTATGTTTTATGATGGTTATGTTTTAATTAGATTCTCAAACCGCTTAACAAATAACTTGGTATGAAATTTTACTAAAAATTTTGTAAGATAATGTTTTCAAAACTATAACGCAATGTGTTTTAAACTATACCATCGGGTATCTCACTATGTTTTGCTATAAAGTAAACTCAAATAGTAATGTTTCAAAATGGTACTAAGAAACTATTGGAAATGCTAAATGAAATCAACTCGTTTTTAACTATATACTTTGGATAAGTTTTCAAAATCTAATCAAACAGGCCTACTCCAATTTTCTTCAAGTTCACTATGTTTTACCCGCTTTTAAACGAAAAATCTTATCTCTCAAAAACGTTTTCCCAGAAATATGCAGTTGGACGTGGTGTCCTGTCAGGGTTTGGGGTGTTAAAATTGTGGTATCGAGCCAAGTTCAAAGGCTCAATTTGTGGGCCTGAGGCCCAAAAAGTTTTTAAGAGTTTATTTTAAGTGTTTGTATGGTTTGAAAGGCATGGCACCGAGTCTCCTTTTGAGTTCGCCTGTGTGTAAGTACCCTTACTATTGCTTGTGAATTGATTGGATGTGATATGATTTGATGAATAGCAATAGTATACTACTTTAGAGATTGAAACCGATAGGATTACGTGAACTCGCAAGAACAAATCTCCTTAAATATTCATAAGATTTGCCTTAAAATAGTGGAATATATCTTTGATGCATAAAACTCTTAAATCGACACGTAGAAAGATTAGTCATGAGCACTCGAGGCGGACGTGGTCGTAATACTCGTGGTAGAGGTAGGGGTAGGATGACAGCCGAGCCCGTAGGATTTGGTCGTGGTTCGAGAAAATGAGATACTCGTTCCGCCACCGGTGGAGGTGGTGAGTTCCAAGATCGGGCCCAGGGACGACGCAAATGTCACTGAGCGATGCCGCGAGTGTTGGAAAGAGTAGCTGGTGTAGGTGGTGGTGCGGGAGTTAGGAAATCGGTGCGAGCGACTTCAGGCAAGCGGGGCCGAATTCTTTCGAGGTGTTTCGGTGTTGCTCCCAACACCGCTGCTGAATATTGGTGGAGGCAACCGAGCGGATCATGGATGATCGGACTTGACGGTGAAGAGAAGTCTGAAGGGCATCGTATCGCTTCTCCGGGAGTCATATCGGTGGTGGCTCACGGTTCGAGAGCAGTGTGGCGCAGAGGATCTCGACATGGGATTATTTCGTGGTGCATATCAAAAGAAATACATCGAGCTAGTTATATTGACTCCCAGCGGAAGGCATTTCGAGGCTTGTTCGGGAGTAAACTGCATTTAGCACGAGGTGAGTTCCTGGCCGAGTAGGTATGCCGGGGCATTGTGGCCACCGAGCATGAGAGGTGTGTTCATTTGAAGATGGGTGCGAGGCGAGTTGAGATCGGCGATTGCTCCTCAGCAGGAGCGCGAGTTTTGTCTTAGTTGAGAAGGCTAAAGTAGCCGAGGGTGTTAAGGAGTCGGTGAGACAGGGCATGGACGAGAAAGAGGCATAAGAGGAGCTTTGGGTCTTACGGATCGCGTCGGGTAATCCGCGAAGAAGAGAGCTAGACCGAGTGGGCCGAATCGATCCGCTAGGTTTGTTCTTGCGCAGGCGCGGGACCGCCGCAGATGTAATCGGTGTGGGAAATCTCATTGGGGTGGTTCTTTGGGTGGAGGAAAGGGTTGCTTTGAGTGTGGGTCTCGGAGCATCGTGTGAGGGATTTGTCCCGCGTAGGTTGGCTAGGATTCGATCGAGAGTCGGGCCGTGTCGGTTCGAGAGGTAATGGACCGCCACCGCAGAGGGGCCGTGGTAATGGTAGAGGTGGTAATGGTTCTGGTCGGGTCGTGGAGCACCGGCGAGAGGTGTGGGTAGTTCGAGGCCGATGTACTGGATTAGTGTATCTTTGCGGCGCCGGAGGAGGCGCGGCGACCGGACGTCTGGCCGTACGTTTTTGATTTTTGGTTCTCCTTATCCGCTTTGATTGATGTGGGTTCAACGCACTCTTATGTTGCCGATGAGTATAGTAGAGACCATGGATTTAGACTCGAGATATCTTCTAGGCGGATGACCGTGATTAGCCCTCTAGGTCACTCTGTAGTAGTAGATAAACTGTTTAGAGAGGTACCCTAGAACTCCAAGGGGGTAGTGTTTCTTCTTGATCCGATGGAACCGCCGTTTGGGGAGTTCGATCGATTCTTGGGATGGTGGTTGGTCAAGTACAAAGCGAGGTTGGATTGCGCGCCAAGCGCATGGTTCTTAAGACGGTTGAGGGTGATGAAGTGGCTATGATAGGTAATAGGAGAGATTACTTATCTAATGTGGTATCTGCTCTGAAAGCGGAGAAGATGGTTAGGAAGGGCTGTGAGGCATATGTAGTTCATGTGTATGCCTTGGAGGCTAAAGAGTCTGCTGTGGAGAAGGTTCGTACCGTTAAGGATTTTGCTGATGTGTTTCCTGAGGAGCTTCCGGGTTTGCCGCCAGATCGCGAGGTAGAGTTCGGGATAGATCTATTACCAGAATCGCGCGGTGTCTATTGCTCCGTATAGGATGGCGCCAAAGGAATTGGTGGAGCTTAAGGCTCAGATCCAGGAGTTATTGGATCGAGGTTTTATTAGGCCAAGTGTTTCGCCGTGGGGTGCGCCGGTACTCTTTGTCAAGAAGAAAGATGGCACGATGCGGATGTGTATAGACTACCGCCAGATTGAATAAGTCGACGATTAAAAACAAGTATCCGTTGCCACGGATAGATGATTTGTTTGATGGTGAAGGCGCCGCGGTATTTTCAAAGATCGACTTGAGGTCCAGGTATCACTAGTTAAAGGTTAAGGAGGTGATATCCATAAAGCAGCGTTCGAACTTCGGTATGGGCACTCAATTTACAGTAATGCCGTTCGGGTTGACTAACGCGACCGGCGGCGTTTATGGATATGATGAATAGGGTGTTTCAAAGAAGATCTAGATCGGTTTCGTCGTGGTGTTCATAGACGACATTTTGGTGTACTCAGGACGGAGGAAGAGCATGATAAGCATTTGCGCAGTGGTGTTGCGATTTTGAGGAAAAGCGACTTTATGCTAAGTTTAGTAAGTGCGAGTTCGGCTTAGAGAAGTGACTTTCTTGGGTCATGTAGTGTGGTGAGGGGATTCGAGTAGATCCTCGTAAGATTGAGGCGATTTTGGATTGGAAGCCGCCTAGGTCGGTGGTGAGATTCGGAGTTTTCAGGTTTGGCCGGATACTCACCGAAGGTTTGTTGAGGGTTTCGTTGATAGCAAAGACCGATGACCAAGTTCTTTGAGGAAAGAAGTTCCGTTTGTATGGACCGAGAAACAGCAGGAAAGCTTCGATAAGTTAAAGAAGATTTTGACCGAGGCTCGGTTTTGATTCAACTCGAGGTGGTAAGGAATACACGATCTTTTGTGACGCATCACATACGGGCTTGGGTTGTGTCTTGATGCAAGAAGGTAAGGTTGTGGCTTACGCTTCGGAAGTCGAGACCACATGAGGTCAACTATCCGACGCGACGATTTGGAGCTAGCAATTTGTAGTCTTCGCTTTAAAGATTTGGAGGCACTACTTGTGCGGAGAGAGATCGATAGTCTACACGGATCATAAGAGTTCAAGTATCTTCGACTCGGAAGGATTTGAATTTGAGGCCGCGCAGATGGGTTGAGTTCTTTGAAAGATTACGATCGCTCGATTGAGTATCATCAGGGCAAGGCTAACGTGGTGGCGACGCGTTGAGCCGTAAGGTTGTTTCGGACTTAAGAGCATTGTTTGCCCACTTGAGTTTATATGACGATGGGAGTATTCGCAGCGAGTTGCAAGTTAAGCCTACAGGTTGGAGCGGATCGAGAGAAACTTGACTAGAGGATGAGGTTACGAGTGCTTGAAGGTTACAAGTACTGTAATGGTGGTTTGGAGGGTTTCTGACTTGTCTAGTGATGAGGTGTTGTGTTTTTGAGGTAAGGCTTGTATGCCTAAAGATGTTGAGTCGAGGCAAAAAGATTCTTCAGACGCACATAGCGATCCTCATGCTATGCATCCTGGAGGTAGCAAGATGTATAGGGATCTTAGAGAAGCGATTTTGGTGGCTTTGGCTTGAAGAAAGAGGTGACAGAGTTTGTTGGGAAGTGTCCGACTTGTCAGCGTGTCAAGGCCGAGCATCGATTGCCGTCGGGTTTGCTTCACCTGTGAAGATTCCTCGGTGGAAGTGGGAAAGGATAACCATGGATTTTTTGGTGGGTTACCGCTACGCCAAGCAAGAAAGATTCATTTGGGTAGTGGTGGATCGACCGACTAAATCACTCACTTCATTCGGTGAGGGTTGATTATTCGCTTCAAAAGCTAGCGGTTGTATGTTTCGAGAGATAGTAAGGTTGCACGGGTGCGGTTTCGATAATCTCGGATAGGGATCCTAGATTTACGTCAAGGTTCGGAAAGCATTGCATCAAGCTCGGGTACTCGTTTGGATTTCAAGACGGCTTTTCACCCATGATCGACGGTCAATCGAGAAAGGGTTATTCAGATCTTAGAGGATATCTTTGAGAGGTTGTGTCTGGATTTTAGGGGTAGTTGGGAGGAGTTTTGCCATTAGTGAGTTTGCCTACAACAACGATTTACCAAGCGAGCATCAAGATGGCACCATATGAGGCGTTGTATGGTAGGAAGTGTCGCTCACCCACGTGTTGGGCGGAGTTAGGTGAACGTCGGTTGTTGGGACCCGAGTTGGTTGCGTGAGACCGAAGACAAGGTTAAGTTGATTCAAGCTAGATTGAAGGAAGCTTTGGACGGCGAAGTCTTGGCGCCGATCTTAAGCGAAGAGACATAGAGTTTCTTTGTAGGGGATCGAGTTTTCTGAAGGTCTCGCCTTGGAAGAAGGTGTTGAGGTTCGGAAGGAAAGGCAAGCTAAGTCCGAGGTTTATTGGGCCGTATAAGGTTTTGAGACGAAGTTGGGCGATGGCGCGATCAGCTTGAGTTGCCGCAGAGCTTAGTCGATTCACGACGTTTTTCACGCTTCGATGCTTCGGAGGTATCGCTCGAGATCCGTCACATGTGGTAGCGATGGAAGAGATCGAGGTGAATCCGGACTTGTCTATGGAAGAGGAACTGCGTGCGATTCTTGATCGGGATGTGAAGGTTTTGCGTAGAAAGTCGCGTGCCTTTGGTTAAGGTACTTTGGCGGAATCATGACGTGGAGGAAGCCACGTGGGAACCCGAGGATATGATGAGACAAGCAATACCCGCAACTCTTCGATCGTGTAATTTCGAGGTCGAAATTATTTTACGAGGGTAGAATCTGTAATATCCGGGATAGGGGCTATTTTGTTGTTGCATGAAATTGCATGTGTTTAGTGTGTTTGTGTTGCTATTTCGGTGTTTTAGGGGCTTAATTGTGGGCTAGGAGTGTGCTCTGAGGAATGGGAAAATTTTGGTTTTGGGTGTTAAGTGAAGGGAGCCGTGGAAGCCGGGGTTTAAGAATTTTAATTGATGTTTTGTTGCACAAAAAGTGAGTGGCAAGGTGGCAAGCATGCGCTTCATGGGGAGCTTGGGGTGGCGTCAACTACATGGAGTGGAGGTCTAGTGTTCGATTGCGAATTCCCATTTTGGCTACATTTTGGGACGGCATGGAGGAGAGGTAGAAGGCAACTAGAATTCTACCTTGGACCAAGTCATACCTTTCAAATGAAAGGTGGAGAGCATTTGTAGGAGGGAGACTTGGTCTTGTTGGTTTGAATGTGTGGATGTGAGTGAATGGGGGGATTTGGCCGAATGTTGGGGGAGTGGTGGAGTGTATGGCCGGTTTTGGGAAGTGGGGAGAGAGAAGGCCGAATTATTCCTTTTGGAATTTGGTGAATATTCGGCCATTAGGAGACCAAATCAAATTCTTTTTTCTCTTTGACAAACCAAAGCCGAAATTCGAAAGAATTCTCTCATCTTTTTCTCACTTCTTGAACCGAGATACCAAGTCCCTTTAGTTGCCGAAATTGTCTTGTTCACATGGTTTGTGTGTAGCCGAATACACTCTTGCATCTATCCTTCTTTCTTCATTTGTGTTTGAATCGGGTATCCTTTCTTCTCACACTTTCATTCATTTTCTTTTGTCATACTTGTGCCGAAATCATACTACTTCTAAACCAAGTTCTCTATTTTTACTTCTCCATTACTAGTAAGCCGAAACCATATCATCTTCTTCCCTCAAACTCTCATTTGCTTTTCTCAATAATCCTAGCCGAATCTTTCATTTGTGCCTTACCATTTCATTAAGCCGAAACACTAGTTCCCAAAACACATTTTTATCTCTTTTTTCTTTCAAAACCGTAAGTACTTGTCCCCATCCATTTTCTATTTTTTTTTCTTTTCTTTCTTTCTTCCATTTCAAAAGCTCTTGAGCCGAATCTCCCTTTTCTCCTAGGGGTTCTTGTGGCCGAATTTTTGGTGGTTGGTAAGTAGGGGTGTAGACGATTGTTGGAAGGAGAACCTTTGTGGTTCGGGTTTGATAAGAAATCAAACCATTAGCAAGGAGCAAGTCACTCGGGGGACCTAGATCGTTTCGTTGGGATTTCTAGACTCGTGTATACCAGGTGTGTAAACTAACACACTTCCATTTAGTAATATGATTGATAACCTGTGTGATAATTAATGAAACAGTGATGATTGATATGATACCCTAATGGGTATGATCTTGGACTCGGGTAAGTCAGTATTATTATTGTCATGAGTTTACTGATGATCTATGTGATACCATGGCTATGGATATATGTGACATGGGATATGAGGTTAGGCATATTAGCATGATATGCATGATCCGTATGATATGCATGATTACATGAGTATGGCATGTTGATGGGTGATATGAGTGGAGGGAGCAAAGTGATATTTTTTGTCTTTGTGAGCACCAAAGTGTTTTGGTAACACACTTTGTGACTTTGGGTCACCAGAGGTTTGGCACCTCCGGAGGTTTGGCACCTCATTGCGACTCGCCCCCGTGGTTTGACACCACCGTGGGTTGGCCCCACATGCGATATGGGATCGTCGCTAGTGATTGGGTATCACACGATGGGTTGGCCACATCATTCGATTATTGTGACTACGGTCACCAAAGTGGTTTGGTACCACATTTGTGTCTTTGGGACACCGGAGGTTGGGCACCTCATTGCGACTCGTCCCCGTGGTTAACACCACCGCGGGGTTGGCCCCACATGAGATATGGGATCGTCGCTAGTGATTTGGTATCACACGATGGGTTGGCCCCATCATTGGATTTGTGACTTCGGTCACCGGTGCTTTGGTAGCACAAACGTGTCTTTGGGACACGGTGGTTTGGCACCACATTGATGGATATTGTGTCTTTGGGACACCAGTGTTTTGGTAACACATTGTGACTATATGTCACCAGTGGTTTGGCACCACCAGTGGTTTGGTACCACACGGGGTAGAAAAAGGAGATACGGATGGTTAGGATCGGGTTGCATTAATTATGTTGCTATGAATGATGTGTGTTAGCATGTTGTTTCATCGGGAGCGGGATTTATGCACTGAGTCATTCGACTCACCCTCTCCTTTGACATTTCAGGTGACCCGTAGACGCGGACATGGAGCCGGGGTGGACTCGGGGTGCACACGCCATGCTTTAATAAAAGTTTTGCTCAGACTATTCACTTTGGGTACTTTAGCTTATTTATTTTTATTTGAGATTTAATTTGGATTTGTAAAAGGCCTTTAAATTATGTTTTATGATGGTTATGTTTTAATTAGATTTTCAACCTGCTTAACAAATAACTTGGTATGAAATTTTACTAAAAATTTGGTAAGATAATGTTTTCAAAACTATAACGCAATGTGTTTTAAACTATACCATCGGGTATCTCACTATGTTTTGCTATAAAGTAAACTCAAATAGTAATGTTTCAAAATGGTACTAAGAAACTATTGGAAATGCTAAATGAAATCAACTCGTTTTTAACTATATACTTTGGATAAGTTTTCAAAATCTAATCAAACAGGCCTACTCCAATTTTCTTCAAGTTCACTATGTTTTCGCCCCGCTTTTAAACGAAAAATCTTATCTCTCAAAAACGTTTTCCCCGTAACATACCAGATTCGGACGTGGTGTCCTGCCCGGGTTTGGGGTGTTACATCGGTTGTAAATCATGATCGTAACTGGAAATGGTGTTATCATCCACTTCTTCATGTCTTAATCACTCTCTTTTCGTAGTGCTTTAAGTGGGAGACCGTGTATTGTTCTACCCGAAGTCAAACGGTGGAAATTGGATCCAATATCGATAAGGTAAGGGGGTTCATTTTTGGATTTTTCGTTATATCTCTATTTGGCTATGTTGCAAATTGGATTAAAGTTTCGACTAATCAATTATGTTTTAGGGACGAAACCACTCGATCTATCCTATTTGCAAATCCTTCGGATATAGTGGGTCAACGAAGAGTGGTTCTTTAGGGAACCCTAATCAAGGTGTGTAATCCCGTACCTTTCGTATACGTATCTAAGATGGTGTGTAATCTCACACTTCTCTGAAAGTTTGTATGAAATATTCTGTGAATCGGTCAAAATACCGAAGAACACCAAAAACTGGCATCCGTGATCACTCGGGCGTGCGCATGATCGTAGTGGTAATCGTATGTTGTAATAAAATAGTTTCGGTCAGAAACAGTGACGTGTATTTGAAAAATCACGAAAAATAGGAGAAAAGAATTACAAAGTGAATAAGGTATAAGATTAAAGCTTACTATGTCTATTTTGATATGGAAGAAACGGAGAAGGAAAAGGAATTCTATATTCTGAGATATCTTAATTTTAGTGAGACTAGTTCTGAATGACTTCGTGGTTCCCTGATCTGTCTTTGAAAAATCGTATAAAATTGTACAAAGTTAATTATGAGTTATAGTTTATATGTACAGATTCCTTAGTGAGTCTATTTTCAATAGAAACAAGTGGGAGCAACATATGAAAACTGTACAGTGAGATATTTGAATTTTGGGTAAGAGAGATCAGAATCGTTGGTCAGTGAAACAAGGGAATCTTTAAGGAATAAACTGTACTAAATGGCTAAGTAAAAAATTCTGGAAAAATTATAGTAAGAATATATATGAGTCTAGTCTCAAGGAAAATTTACGGAGTTAGATTTCGAGATTCCTAACTCAAGTTATAGTCAATTTAGTTAGTACGACGCAGATGGACAGTTTTAAATTGTTATGCCCAAATTAGTAGTTAAGTCTAGGTTGCGAAATTTTCAAAATACCCTTAGGTTGCGAGATTACCGAATTACCCTTAGTGGGTAAATTATCGAAATTACGAAAATGCCCCTATGGGTCGAAATTACGAAAATGCCCTTAAAGGGCCGAATTACGAAATTGTTTAATGGGCCGATCTGATATTTTGCTAGATGGGCCGATCTGGTATTTTGCTATATGGGCCAATCTGATATTTTGATAAATGGGCCAATCTGATATTTTGATAAATGGGCAAATCTGATATTTTGATAAATGGGCCAATCTGATATTTTGTTAGATGGGCCAATCTGATATTTTGCTAAAGTGGGCCAATCTGATATTTTGCTAAATGGGCCAAATCTGATATTTTGCTTAATGGGCCTTTTGATTAATTGTTGTAATGGGCCATAATTTTGTAATAAATATCTGAATTGATTGTTGTGAATGGCTGTGCATTATCTACATGATTTGCATGGGATGGGATAATGATGAAGAGAAGTTCTGGTAGCTCTACTACATAAATCTGGTGGCTCTGCCACAAATCTGAAAAATGGCAATGCCATGTAAAATCTGTTAATCTTGTGGCTTATCCACAAATCTGATATAAATGGCTTAATGCCTACGTTTGGTGTGTTGGCGGGGTGGGTGACTAAAGCTCCCCACAGGTGTGCTGGTTGGTACGGGTGGTGTGTAGCGGATGGAAAACTAGGTTTGGTTTGGGAATTGCATATCATATGCATATTATATTTGATACATTATTGTTGTTGTAAATGGGCTTAGGCCCAAAATATTGCTAATTGGGTTCGGCCCAATGAATAACAGTAAGGGGATTTCACACCTGAGTTCTTATAACTCACCCCCTTTCTCTTAACCCTTGTAGGTAATGCTTGATGATATGGACTTGGGCTATGGATGACTCGAGGAGGCCATACTTGGAAATGGTTTATTTGGACTTTAGACTTCTTTCGTTTATTTTATTACTTTACTATTTTGGGTTAAATGTTGTAATAAGGCCTCGGACTATTTTTATTTTTGCTTTTTGGTTGGGATGTTTTTATTATTTTTCTTAAATTGTTTAAAAAGGGGAATGTTCTAAAAACTTAAACAATTGTTTCCAAAATCGATTAACAAATGGATTTCAAAATAAACTTTTACAAATATTTTTAACACGAATATTTTCTCTCGAACTATTAACGATATTTTCAAAACACTTGGATTCTCTTTCGAATTTTCAACGTCGTTTTCAAAAGTCACGGTTTTGTAAGATCATTAATTCAAATTTATCGATTTATCAATCAAATCTTTGAGGTTAGTAGTATTTTATCAAATCAAACTTGTTTTCTTGATTTTTAACAAAGCAATATTTTAGTACGAACAAAAAGGGTTTAACATGTTTTGCTCGTGTGACATACCAAATCCGCTCATAACGCATGGGCCGAGTTTGGGGTGTTACAATTATACTTACTACTGTTATGAATTCTGACTTGATCATGGGAATTTGGTAATATGGATTACAGATTATAGAAACTGTATTATTGCACTGGTTGATATTGGAGCCACCCTCGGTTTTCCTCTTCTATTTGAAAAATATTATTGATGTTGAAGTATTGTTCCATTTATATTGTTGAAACGTCAGATCTATTATAGTATTATGGTTTTAACCTATCTGATGATTGTGGCCTCAGAATAATTTAAAGCTTCGATATCCTTTTTAATTTTTGTGAAAGTGTTTTCTATGATAGCTACATCAATGATATGGATATTACAGAAAGATGTAAGATTTGAATGGACTGATAAATGTTAGTAAAGTTTTGACCAGTTGGAAGCCCTGATGGCCGAAGCATCAGTTCTGGTTCAATCTAAATCGGGTAAGGACTTTATTATTACAGTGATACATCATTGAATGGATTAGACTGTATTTTGATGAAGGAAGGCAAACTAATGGTCTATACTTCTAGCCAGATAAAGCTACAGGAAAAGAATTACCTGATATATGATCTTGAATTGACAATTATTGTGTTTGCACTGAGAATTTGGTAACAGTATCTATATAATGAAAATATCATATATGTACTGATCATAAAACTTTAAAACACCCGATGGTAAAGAAAGATTTGAATCTGAAACAGAGTAGATGGTTTGAATTATTGAAAGACCCTGATTTGGTAATTGATTATCGTTTAGGAAAAGTAAATATAGTTGCTGATATTTTGAGTAGAAAATCTTTGTTTGCTTTATGAGCAATAAATACTCGATTGCTATTGTCTGATGAAAGATTAATTTTAGCTGAGCTTAAAGCTAAGCTGATGTTTCTACAACAATCTGTGAAGCCCAGAAAAGTGATAATGAGTTGTAAGTTAAATGGGTACAGAGTGAAATAATTACTGATTCAGGATATCCGATTTGAATCTAATGATTGTCTGTTATTTCAAGATAGAGCCTGTGTACTGAAGAATTTAAAGCTTGTACAAAAAATTTTATACGGAAATCACAATGGTAATATATCTGTCATCCGGGAAGTATGATAAATTGAAAAAAGATGTATTGGTAAACCAGAATGAAATGTGATGTCTCTGAAATTATGTTTAAATGTTTAATATGTCTGCAGATTAAAGCTGAATATCAGGTACTGATACTTTTAGAATTGTTACAGCTAGTGATGATACTGGAACGAAAATGGGATAAAGTTATTATGAATTTTATATTGGGATTACCCCTGTCTCAGAAAAAGAAAGATGTTATTTGGGTAATCACCAACTGTTTGACAAAGATCATACATTTTATCTCAGTGTGAATGGATTATTCACTTGATAGATTGAATGAGATATAAGTTTCTGAAATTGTCAAGCTATATGGAGTGTCAGTCTTCAATATGTTTGATAGAGATCCATAGTTTACGGTTCACTTCCTGATTTTGGAATAAATTATAAGAAGCTCTGGGTAAGCAATTACAAATTTTTGATACCGCATTTTGCTTTTAGACTGATAGTCAGTCCGAGTGTATTATTCTGATTCTTGAAGATATTTTTTGATGCTGTATTTTAGAATTTGAAAGCAAACAGAAAAGAAATAATTGTTGTTAGTCAAAACTACATATTATTGGACTAAGCTTGGTAAAAAAAATACATGGAGTTGATATGATTTGTGAAACAGAAGAAAATGTTGAAGAGATCCGAGATAGGTTAGCAGCTTTTGATTGTCAAAGATTTTATGTGAATTTTAAATGAAAAGAAATAGAGTTTCAAGCTGGCGACAAAGTGTTTCTGAAAAATTTGCCATGGAAGAAAGTTTTCAGGTTTGACTGTAAAGGCAAATTAAGTTCTTAATTTATTGAATTACATGAAATTTACTGAAAGAGTTGGAAGTGTTGCTTATCGGATGGTATTAATAAGGTATATTATCAGTAATTCCTCCGATGGATATTGAAATTCAGCTTGACATGAGTTATAGTGAAGAATTGATCAGAATTCTGGTATGTGAAGTGAGAAAACTTAGAAATAAAAGGTAGGTTCGGTAAAAGTTTTTTTTTAATAATGATATGATATAGAGAAAGATACTTGGGAAAACTGGAAGAAAACATAAGAAAGTAATATCCAAATCTCTTTACCATTATAAATTTTCGAGGACAAAAATTTTTAAGGGGGAGAGTTGTAACAGCCTATTTTTAGAGAAATCGGAACAGTGGTTTCGGGACCACAAATCTGATTCCAAAAATAAAATTTATTTTAATATTATTTTATGGTCTATAATATGATAATAATGTTGTGTGAAAATTTCGTAAAGAAAATTTATCGATTACATGCTTAAATCGATAAAGGACCAAATTGCACAAGGTGGAAAAGTTGAGTTCTAATAGCTAAAGGGATTAAATTGTAATATCCCGGGTTAGGGGCTATTTTGATTATTGCATTGTTTGCATGTATTTGGCCTGCAATGTTGTGTTTCAATTGTTTTGGGGCTTAGTTGTAAGCTTGGTGTAAGCCTGGGTGGTTGGGGAAACTTTAGTTTTAAGCTTTAGGTGAGGGGAGCTGAATGAGCTGGGGTTTATAAATATTTTTAGGAGAATGTTAGCACAAGAATTGAGCTAGTAGAGTGGCAAGTTAGGCGCCACTTGGAGCTTGGGTTTAGCGTCACTAGCAGGAAGGAGGTCCCGTGTTCAAGGTTTGTAGAAGTCTCATATTTTTGCTTCCATTTTGACTACAGGAGAAGAAGAAGTTGTGGGCGTTCAAACTCGCCATAGACCAAGTCAAATTGTTCAAATGGTGGGTGGAGAGTAAATTGTGGAGGTTGACTAGTTCAAACTAGTTTGAATTAGTGGTTGGGAGTGTTTGGAGGTAGTGGCCGAATGTTGGGTGCTTCATGGGGGAGTGGCCGGTTTTGGTAAGTGGGTAAGTGGAGAGGGCCGAAATTCTTTTTGGCATTTTGGAGCATTTTCGGTCAAATTTGTGTAAGCCAAAATCCTTCTTTTGTCAAAAGCAAGCCGAAATTTCAAGTGAGTTTCTGCATTTTCTTCTTGAAACCGAAAGTCCAAGCACATACTTGCCGAAAATTGCTTGTTTCTCTTGATAAACCTTGATAGCCGAATGTTCTCTTCCATCTTTCTTTCTTTTTCATTTGTGTAAACCGAAATTAGTACCCTATTCTTCTCATACTTTCTTCTTTCTTCTCTTGAAACCTTGATAGCCGAAAGTTATTCCCCAAAACATTTTCTCCATTCCTTCTTCCTTTCAAAACCGAAAGTACTTTCCTTCTTCTTCTTCTTTTTCCCATTTCTGTTATTGGCCGAATATCAACCCCTTTCTTTTCATCTTTCTCTTGTGTTCTCCTTCTTTGTGTAAGGCCGAATCTTCTTCTCCTTTTTGTTTAAGTCTTGGACGAATATTGGTGTGGTGTGATCTCTCTTGTGTGTGGTGTCCAATCGGGTTTAGAGCAAGGTAAGTGGTTGGCCGAATGTTCATTTCTCTTCTCCCTTGTTCTTTGTCGATTTTGGTTTGGTTAAGAGCCGATTTTGGCCTTTGTTGATAGGAGTTAATCTTTTGTGTTGGAATCGATTTTATCATAGGGCATCCAGATTTTGGAAGCAAGCAAGAGGAGCCGTCTTCCTCTCGTTAATCGATTGGTAAGTGGTGGTAAGGGTTGGTTCTTTTAGTCCACTCTTTTAGTTTCGTTAAGTCAAAGTTTCAAAGGATTAATCTTTCCTCTTAATAGGGTGTGCCGTGTGCATAAAGAAGAACCATCGTTTGGTTGGATTTGGTAGGAAACCAAATCAAGTGTAAGGTAAGGGTTCAAACGTTAACCCCTTTGGTTTAATGGTTTTGGCCGAATGGCCTAGGTGCTAATCTCATATGTGGCCGATTATAGGAGCAAGATAATCGAGGGTCTTAGATCGGTTCCTTGGGATTAAGGCTTATGTTTTAACAGTGTGTAAACTAACACACTCTTTGCTTAGTAATATGCTTAATAATCGATTGTTTAATAAAGCCGAAATAGTATGGTTGATTGATATGATACCCGATTGGGTATGTGCATGCATTCGGGTAAGTCCGTTTCATTACGAGTTCTATTGTTGATATACTTGAGATCATGACCTATGATGTATGAGTTATGAGATGCAACATTAAACATGTAGCATGATTTGTATGATTTGCATACTTTACATGAGTCGGTATGATAATGGGTGATATGAGAGGAGGGGGAATATGATATCCGTGTCTTTGGGACACCAGAGGTTTGGCACCTCCAGTGGTTTGGTACCACAGATTATTTTGTGACTTTGGGTCACAGAGGTTTGGCACCTCATAGCGCCTCGTCCCGGTGGCTTAGCACTACATTGGGTTGGCCCCACGCTTGATAATCTGGGATTGACGCCGGTGATTTGGTATCACACGATGGGTTGGACCCATCACTTGATTCGTGACTTCGGTCACCGGTGATTTGGTATCACATTCGTGTCTTTGGGACACCGAGAGGTTTGGCACCTCATAGCGACTCGTCCCCGTGGTTAACACCACCGTGGGTTGGCCCCACTTTTGAGATATGGGATCGTCGCCGGTGATTTGGTATCACACGATGGGTTGGCCCCATCATTGGATTCTTCGTGACTTTGGGTCACCGGTGGTTTGGCACCACCGGTGGTTTGGTACCACACGGGGTAGAAAAGGTGTTGTGGATGGCTAGGATTGGGTGCATTAATGACATTGCTCAGACATTGTGTGTGTTAGTATGTTGTATTAATTGGGGGGGATTTATGCACCGAGTCTTGCGACTCACCTTCTCCCTTATCATTTCAGTGACACTTAGATCGCGGACATGGAGCGGGTGGACTCGAGGTGACCATGCCATGAATAAAGTCGGTTTTGCACTCGATTCAAGCACTTGGTACTTTATTTCATTTATTTTCATTTGGTTTTGTTGGGATTGTAAATGGCCTTTTAAAATTATGCTTTGATTATTTATATGCTTAAAATTTGATTTCAATTTAGCCTTAATAAATTATGGGTTAATAATGGATAAAACTTGGAATGAAACGGTTTTCAAGACTACAAAGCGATATGTTTTAAACTTTACCAACGGGTATCACATTAAAATCTTTAAATGAACGCAACTCAAATATTTTCTAAACTTGTGATCTTCCACACTAAGTTCAAAATGTTTTTAAGTAACTAAAAGGAATTTCTCGGCCTTCTAAATGATAAAAACTTACTTTTCAACTAAGCTTTCAAATTCCCGGGTCTTCAAAATGCACTACCGGTTTTAAAATAATCATGCCCAAGGTTTTTTTTTTTTTTTACATGTTCGGATACATCAAAGAAGTTTTCGTTAAACCTTTCACCGGAAACCTAACCTCTCAAATACGATTTTCCCCGTAACATACCAGATTCGGTCGTGGTGTACTGACCGGGTTTGGGGTGTTACATTTGTGGTATCAGAGCTAAGTTCAAAAGCTCGACTGTGGGCTCGAGGCCCAAAATGTGTTAAATATTAGTTTTTAAGTGTTTTGTTTTAAAGTATATGGTTTGAAAGGCATGGCACCGAGTCTCCGGCACCAATCTGCCCAGGTAGGTACCTCTTACTATTTCTTGTGATTGATGGGTGTGATATGATTGAAAGACTAGCAATAGTGGATTACTTTAGAAATCAAACCGATAGGACTCGTGGACTTGCGAAAACAAAACTTCTTTAATAAGAAATATTCATAAGACTTTGCTTTAAAAGACAAAGTGGAAAAGGTATCGATGCATAAAACTTCTAAATAGATAAGTCGAGATTTTAGTCATGAGCACTCGAGGTCGGGGTCGTAATACACGTGGACGCGGTCGGGGTAGGATGACGGTTTCGAACTGTAGGGTCCAGTGAAGGGTCGAGAATGAGATCTCGCATCGCCACCACCGGAGGTGGTGAGTTTCAATATCGACCGGGGATGACGCAGTTGTCGCGAGCGATGCTTTGCGAAAGTCCGGAAAGAAGGTAGCTGGAGTAGGTGGAGGCGCAGTGTTCGGAAATCTGTGGCCGGCGACTCAGAAATGGGGCGAAGTATTTCGAGGTGTTTCGTGGTGTTGCTCAAAGACGGGTGAGTATTGGCTGGAGGCGATGGAGCGGATCATGGATGATCCGGACTTGATCGCCGCCGAGGAGAAGTGAAAGGGGTAGTATCGCTTCTTAGGGATGAGTAATACCAGTGGTGGCTCACGGTTCGGGACGATCTTTGCGATGCAGAGGATCTTACTTGGGATTATTTCAAGGTCGCATATCGAGAAAAAGTACATTGGATCTAGCTACATTGATGAGCAACTAAAAGCATTTCGAGGTGGTTCGGGAGCAAGTGCGTGTGAATCTGAGTACGAGGCAATTCTTGAGATCGAGCCGGTATGCTAGGGGCATTGTGGCTACCGAACACGAGAGGTGTGTTCGATTTGAGGATGGTCTCGAGAGATGAATTAAGATCGCTGATTGCTCTACAGCAGGAGCGTGAGTTTGCCGTCCTAGTTGAGAAGGCTAAGGTAGCCGAAGGAGTGAAGGAGTCTCGTGAGGCAAAACGTGGATAGGAGCAGGACATAAGAGGAGTTTTGGATCTTACGGGTCATCGGGTAATCCTCGGAAAAAGGGCTAGACAGAGTGGGCCAAATCGACCGTAGGTCTGTTGTCGCTAATTAGGGACCCGCACAAAGGCAAACGCTGTGGGAAATCTCATTGGGGAGGATGCTAGACCGGTGGAAAAGGATGTTTTGAGTGTGGCTCATTGGATCACCGTGTGAGAGACCGTCCGCGTAAGTTGGCTAGGATTCATCCCGAGGGTCGTGGCCGCACTCGATTCAGAATAATGGACCGCCACCGCAAAGGGGTCGTGGTAATGGCAGAGGAGGCAATGGTTACGACGGGGCCGCGAGCACGCGCGAGAGGTGCGGGTAGTTCCGAGGCAAGACACCGGTTAGTGTATGCAATGAGGCGCCGAGAGGAGGGCGACGCACCGGACGTCATAACCGATGACGTTTTTGATCTTTGGTTCTCCTTATACCGCTTTGATTGATGTGGGTTCAACGCATTCATACGCTGCCGTGAGCATAGTAGAGACCATGGATTTAGACTCGAGACTACTTCTAGGCGGTGTGATGAATTAGCCCTCTAGGTCACTCGTAGTTGTAGATAAGCTATATAGAGACGCACCCCTAGAACTCTAAGGGGTAGTGTTTGTGGTCGATCCGATGGAACCGCCGTTTGGGGAGTTCGATCTGATTCTGGGGATGGACTGGTTGGTTAAGCACCATGCGAGGTTAGACTGCGCGGCTAAGCGCATGGTTCTAAAGACGGTGAGGTGATGAGGTGGTCATGATAGGTAATAGAAGAGATTACTTATCCAACGTGGTATCCGCTCTGAAGGGTGAGAAGATGGTCGTGAAGGGCGTGAAGCATATGTGGTTCATGTGTATGCCTTGGAGGCTAAGGAGTCTACTGATGAGGAGGTCCGAACGGTTAAGGAATTTGTTGATGTGTTTCGGAGGAGCTTAGGGTTTGCCACGGATCGCGAGGTGGAGTTCGGGATAGATCTCGCTACCGGAATCGCGCCGGTGTCTATTACTCCGTATGGGATGGCGCCAAAGGAATTAGTGGAATTAAAGGCTTAGATCCGGAGTTGTTGGATCGAGGCTTTATCGTGCCAAGTGTTTCACCTTGGGAGCGCGGTACTCTTTGTCAAGAAGAAAAGATGCGACGATGCGAATGTGCATAGATTACCGCCAATTGAATAAGTCGACGATCAAAAACAAGTATCCGTTGCCACGAATAGATGACTTGTTTAATCAGCTGAAGGGTGCTTTGGTATTCTCGAAGATCGATTTAAGGTCTGGGTATCACCAATTAAAGGTAAATGAGGCGGATATCCACAAGACAGCACGTTTCGTACTCGGTATGGGCACTACGAATTTTTGGTAATGCCGTTTGGGTTGACTAACGCACGGCAGCATTCATGGATATGATGAATAGGGTGTTCCAGCAGTATTTGGATCAGTTCGTTGTGGTTTTTATCGACGACATCCTGGTGTACTCAAGGTCAGAAGAGGAGCATGATGCGCATTTGCGAGTGGTGCTGCAGATTTTGAGGAGAAAAATGACTTTATGCTAAGTTTAGTAAGTGCGAGTTCGGCTTAGGAGGTGACTTTCTTGGGTCATGTAGTGTCGGCCGAGGGATTAGGTGGATCTCGGAAGATTGAGGCGATTTTGGATTGGAAGTCGCCTAAGTCGGTATTTGAGATTCAAGTTTTCTGGTTTGGCAGGATACTACCAAGATTTGTAGAAGGATTTTCGTTGATTGCAGACCGATGACTAAGTCATTAAGGAAAGGAGTTCCGTTTGTTTGGACCGAGAAACAAAGCAGGAGAGTTTCGACAAGTTAAAGAAGATTTTGACCGAGGCTCTGCTCGATTCAACCCGAGGCGTGAAAGGAATTGCAGCAGATGTATTGCGATGCATCACATACGGGATTGGGTTGTGTCTTTGATGCGGGAAGGGAAGGTTGTGGCGTATGCATCTAGGCGGTGAGGCCACATGAGGTCAATTATCCGACGCACGACTTGGAGTTAGCAGCAGCAGAGTCTTCGCCTTGAAAATTTGGAGGCACTACTTGTACGAGAGAGATCGATAGTCTACACAGATCATAAGAGTCCAAGTACCTTTTGACTCGTAAAGATTTGAATTTGAGGAGGCAGCGCAGATGGATTGAGTTGCTCAAGGACTACGACTATTCGATTGAATATCATCCGGGCAAGGCTAACATGGTGGCAGACGCGTTGAGCCGTAAGGTTGTATCGGACTTAAGAGCGATGTTTGCCCATTTGAGTTTGTATTACGACGGAAGTATTCGCGCGCAGAGCTGCAGTTAAGCTTACTTGGGTTGCGCAGATCAGGGGGAAACAGTTAGTGGATGAGGTTCTGAATGCGCGGAGGTTGCAAGTGCAGGATGGTGGTTTGGAGGGTTACAGTATGTCTAGTGATGGGGTGCTGTGTTTTCAAGGGAGAGCTTGTATGCCGAAGGATATCGAGTTAAGGCAGAGGATTCTTCAGGACGCCCATAGCAGCCGTGACGCTATGCATCCTGGAGGTAGCAAGATGTATAGGGATCTAAGAGAGCAGTTTTGGTGGCCAGGTCTGAAGAGAGAGGTGACAGAGTTTGTTGGAAAGTGTCTGACATGTCAGCAGGTCAAGGCTGAACATCAGTTGCCGTCAGGGTTGCTTCAGCCAGTGAAGATTCCCCAGTGGAAATGGGAAAGGATAACTATGGATTTTGTCAGTGGATTACCTCTTACGCCGAGCAAGAAGGACTCAGTTTGGGTAATTGTGGATCGTCTGACTAAATCAGCTCATTTTATTCCAGTGAGGGTCGATTACTCCCTTCAGAGGTTGGCGGCGGCCGTATGTGTCGAGAGATAGTGAGGTCGCACGGTGTGCCAAGATGATCGATCATCTCGGATAGGGATCCCAGATTTACATCAAGGTTCTGGAAAGCGTTGCATCAGGCTCTGGGTACGCGGTTGGATTTCAGCACGGCATTTCACCCACAGTCTGACGGGCAGTCGGAGAGGGTTATACAGATCTTAGAGGATATGCTGAGAGGCTGTGTTTTGGACTTCAGAGGTAGTTGGGAGGAGTTTCTGCCATTAGCTGAGTTCGCCTACAACAATAGTTATCAAGCAAGTATCAAGATGGCACCATATGAGGCGTTGTATGGTAGGAAGTGTCGCTCACCTACATGTTGGACGGAGTTGGGTGAACGTCAGTTGTTGGGACCAGAGTTGGTTGCAGAGACTGAAGACAAGGTTAAGTTGATTCAGGCTCGGTTGAAGGAAGCTTCGGACAGGCAGAAGTCTTATGCCGATCTCAGGCGGAGAGATATAGAATTTGCTGTGGGAGATCAAGTTTTTCTGAAGGTCTCGCCATGGAAGAAAGTGTTGAGGTTCGGAAAGAAGGGCAAGTTAAGTCCGAGGTTTATTGGGCCGTATAAGGTACTGAGACGAGTGGGACCAGTAGCTTATCAGCTTGAGTTACCAGCAGAGCTAAGTCAGATTCATGACGTATTTCACGTTTCGATGCTTAGGCGCTATCGTTCAGATCCATCGCATGTCGTAGCGGTGGAGGAGATCGAGGTAAATTCGGATTTGACCATGGAAGAAGAACCAGTGCAGATTCTAGACTGAGATGTGAATTTTCTGCGTAGAAAGTCAGTTCCTTTGGTAAAGGTGCTATGGCGGAATCATGGCGTAGAAGAAGCTACGTGGGAACCAGAGGATATGATGAGGCAGCAATACCCTCAACTCTTTTGACCAGGTAATTTCGAGGTCGAAATTATTTTTAAGGGGGGTAGAACTGTAATATCCCGGGTTAGGGGCTATTTTGATTATTGCATTGTTCGCATGTATTTGGCCTACAATGTTGTGTTTCAATTGTTTTGGGGCTTAGTTGTAAGCTTGGTGTAAGCCTGAGTGGTTGGGAAAACTTTAGTTTTAAGCTTTAGGTGAGGGGAGCTGAATGAGCTGGGGTTTATAAATATTTTTAGGAGAATGTTAGCACAAGAATTGAGCTAGTAGAGTGGCAAGTTAGGCGCCACTTGGAGCTTGGGTTTGGCGTCACTTGCAGGGAAGGAGGTCCTGTGTTCAAGCTGCAAAAATCTCATATTTTTGCTTCCATTTTGACGGCAGGGAGAAGAAGAAGTTGTGGGCAGTTCAAACTCTGCCATAGACCAAGTCAAATTGTTCAAATGGTGGGTGGAGAGTAAATTGTGGAGGTTGACTAGTTCAAACTAGTTTGAATTAGTGGTTGGGAGTGTTTGGAGGTAGTGGCCGAATTTTGGGTGCTTCATGGGGGGAGTGGCCGGTTTTGGTAAGTGGGTAAGTGGAGAGGGCCGAAATTCTTTTTGGCATTTTGGAGCATTTTCGGTCAAATTTGTGTAAGCCAAAATCCTTCTTTTGTCAAAAGCAAGCCGAAATTTCAAGTGAGTTTCTGCATTTTCTTCTTGAAACCGAAAGTCCAAGCACATACTTGCCGAAAATTGCTTGTTTCTCTTGATAAACCTTGATAGCCGAATGTTCTCTTCCATCTTTCTTTCTTTTTCATTTGTGTAAACCGAAATTAGTACCCTATTCTTCTCATACTTTCTTCCTTTCTTCTCTTGAAACCTTGATAGCCAAAGTTATTCCCAAAACATTTTCTCCATTCCTTCTTCTTTTTCAAAACCGAAAGTACTTTCCTTCTTCTTCTTCTTTTCCCATTTCTCGTTATTGGTCGAATATCAACCCCTTTCTTTTCATCTTTCTCTTGTGTTCTCCTTCTTTGTGTAAGGCCGAATCTTCTTCTCCTTTTGTTTAAGTCTTGGCCGAATATTGGTGTGGTGTGATCTCTCTTGTGTGTGGTGTCCAATCGGGTTTAGAGCAAGGTAAGTGGTTGGCCGAATGTTCATTTCTCTTCTCCTTGTTCTTTGTCGATTTTGGTTTGGTTAAGTGCCGATTTTGGCCTTTGTTGATAGGAGTTAATCTTTTGTGTTGGAATCGATTTTATCATAGGGCATCCAGGATTTTGGAAGCAAGCAAGAGGAGCCGTCTTCTCTCGTTAATAATCGATTGCTAAGTGGTGGTAAGGGTTGGTTCTTTTAGTCCACTCTTTTAGTTTCGTTAAGTCAAAGTTTCAAAGGATTAATCTTTCCTCTTAATAGGGTGTGCCGTGTGCATAAAGAAGAACCATCGTTTGGTTCTGGATTTGGTAGGAAACCAAATCAAGTGTAAGGTAAGGGTTCAAACGTTAACCCCTTTGGTTTAATGGTTTTGGCCGAATGGCCTAGGTGCTAATCTCATATGTGGCCGATTATAGGAGCAAGATAATCGAGGGTCTTAGATCGGTTCCTTGGGATTAAGGCTTGCGTTTTAACAGTGTGTAAACTAACACACTCTTTGCTTAGTAATATGCTTAATAATCTGATTGTTTAATAAAGCCAAAACAAGATGGTTGATTGATATGATACCCGATTGGGTATGTGCACGGATCGGGTAAGTCTGTTTCATTACGAGTTCTATTGTTGATATACTTGAGATCATGACCTATGATGTATGAGTTATGAGATGCAACATTAAACATGTAGCATGATTTGTATGATTTGCATACTTTACATGAGTCGGTATGATAATGGGTGATATGAGAGGAGGGGGAATATGATATCCGTGTCTTTGGGACACCGAGAGGTTTGGCACCTCCGGTGGTTTGGTACCACAGATTATTTTGTGACTTTGGGTCACTGAGAGGTTTGGCACCTCATAGCGCCTCGTCCCGCTGGCTTAGCACCACAAATGGGTTGGCCCCACGATTGATAATACGGATTGACGCCGGTGATTTGGTATCACACGATGGGTTGGCCCCATCACTTGATTCGTGACTTTCGGTCACCGGTGATTTGGTATCACATTCGTGTCTTTGGGACACCGCAGGTTTGGCACCTCATAGCGACTCGTCCTCGTGGTTAACACCACCGTGGGTTGGCCCCACTTTTGAGATATGGGATCGCCGCCGGTGATTTGGTATCACACGATGGGTTGGCCCCATCATTGGATTCTTCGTGACTTTGGGTCACCAGTGGTTTGGCACCACCGGTGGTTTGGTACCACACGGGGTAGAAAAGGTGTTGTGGATGGCTAGGATTGGGTGCATTAATGACATTGCTCAGATTGTGTGTGTTAGTATGTTGTATTAATCGGGAGGGGATTTATGCACCGAGTCTCGACTCACCTTCTCCTTATCATTTCAGTGACACTTAGATCGCGGACATGGAGCCGGTGGACTCGAGGTGACCATGCCATGAATAAAGTCGGTTTTGCACTCGATTCAAGCACTTGGTACTTTATTTCATTTATTTTCATTTGGTTTTGTTGGGATTGTAAATGGCCTTTTAAAATTATGCTTTGATTATTTATATGCTTAAAATTTGATTTCAATTTAGCCTTAATAAATTACTGGGTTAATAATGGATAAAACTTGGAATGAAACGGTTTTCAAGACTACAAAGCGATATGTTTTAAACTTTACCAACGGGTATCACATTAAAATCTTTAAATGAACGCAACTCAAATATTTTCTAAACTTGTGATCTTCCACACTAAGTTCAAAATGTTTTTAAGTAACTAAAAGGAATTTCTCGGCCTTCCAAATGATAAAAACTTACTTTTCAACTAAGCTTTCAAATTCCCGGGTCTTCAAAATGTACTACCGGTTTTAAAACAATCATGCCCAAGGTTTTTTTTTTTACAAGTTCGGATACATCAAAGAAGTTTTCGTTAAACCTTTCACCGGAAACCTAACCTCTCAAATACGATTTTCCCCGTAACATACCAGATTCGGTCGTGGTGTACTGACTGGGTTTGGGGTGTTACATAAATAGCTATAGAACTTTAAATTGGAGGTCCTTATATTGTAATTAGACCATTAAAAATGCTTAGTCATTAAGGATGATGATTCATCCATGGAAAATAAAATTAAAGAAAAGGACAAAATTGGAAGAATAAAAAAAATAAAGGTGATAAATAATAAAAGATGAAAATATCATCATTTATCATCATCTTCCCCAAATATTTTGCATGGAAACCCTAGGAAAGAGAAAGCAAGCTTTCTTGGTCAAATTAGGTAAGTATTCAAGCCCGTTTTTAGTAATTTTTATATTTTTGAGATCAGGGTAACTTAATCTATTTATTTTGGGGATCAATTTGAAAAGATATTAAAGTATAGAATTTTTACCATGGATGAATATGCTGAAATTATGAAATTTATAGTAGAAAATGAAAGGTTGTTGATAGATAAATAACTTTTACAAAGTGAATTTTGATGAAAACTTGATTTAGGGACTAAATTGTAAAAATGAGAAATCTATGGAAAATGTAACGACCCGAAATTGGGCCTAGTAGGATTGGGCCCAATGGGCCTTGGGCGTATGAGTGTTTAAAATTTTTAAGAACAAGAGAACGGCATTATTTTCATGTTGGACTTATTAGGAAGGTGATTTTGGAAAGTTACGGGGTTCTAGGAAGTTTCGGGTTCAAATTGGGCCTTAGCAAAATTTTTATGTTTAGGCACTTTAAGGAGAGAAGGTTATGGCATTAAGTGAAGAATATGGTAAGGAAGAGTGGATGGAAATGAGTAAAAGAAAAGGGAAGGAATAGGGAACATGTTGGCATTTTTTATGGGGGATGTTTTGGAAAGGTTTTATTTGGTCTATGTTCACCTTTTGGTAAAGATGATAATGGTTTGCGAAAGGGAGAGGGTAGCCAAATTTTGATGGGAGCATTTTGATAGTTTTGGTGTTGGTTAGGCCTAATTCCTTTTGGCATCCCTTGTGTTCATTCTTCCAACTTCTCCTCTCATTGCCGCAACTTCAAGACAATAGTGGGCATTTTCTCTTTTCTTTCTTGTCTTTCCGAAAACACCTAGCCTTTGTGACCAATTATTTTCACTCATCTTCTCTTGAAAACCGAAACTACCGATCCTTCTTTGTTGTCTTGCTACTAGTGCCAAACCGTGTTCTACATTTCGGTTCATCCCTATTATTAAGGTAAAGGTTCTTTCTTCTCTTGACTTGGCTAAGCCGAAACTCTCATCCCTTGGCTAAGCCAAATCTAGCCACTTCTTGTTATTTTAAACCCCTCTTATTCTCTTTTGATGAAGGCCGAATCAAGCCATCCTTGCTGCTACTTATCTTTCTCTTAGCCTTGGTTTTGAAAGTTGATTGGGACTCGTTGCAATAGCCAAGGTGCAAGACTGGATTTTAGAATCTAGTAGGGAAGGATCGCGATTGTGGTAAGTGACTCTTGTGAGTGAGTACTTTTGGACTTTTGGAACTTTTAAGAAATCGAGGCTAACTTTTGATCGATTTTATTTTTAGGGGGCAACGAAGAGTGGTTCTTTAGGGAATCCTTATCAGGTGTGTAATCCCGTACCCTTCCGAATACATGTTTGAAATGATGTGTAATCTCATACCTCTCTGAATATTTGTATGATATGTTCTATGATTCGGTCGAAATACCGAAGAAAACCGGAAACCGGCATCCGTGACCACTCGGGAGTGCGTATGTTCGTAGTAGTAACCATATTTTTGCAATGAAACAGTTAACTACCTTGATTTCATAATGGATTTCATAATGGATTAACAAATATTTTATAAATATTTTAACACGAAAGTTTTCACTCGAACTATCAAACGATATTTTCAAAAGTCACGGTTTTAAAGTTCACTACCTTGATTGTTGACTCATCAATCAATCTTTCAAAAATACTTGTATTTTATCTACGTTTCCGCAACGATTTCAAAATGCTTCTGCAACTCTATTTCTGAACATCACATTTTTATTTTGTTCATTTCAAATATGCTTTCGCTACTAAAAAGGTTTTTTTTTAAAGATTATTATGTTTTCAAGTAGTTAACAATTGCTTAAGTGTTTTTGGTTTTAACAAAGAGGCTGTATTTCTCAAGCAAGTTTTTAATAATCGCAAAGATGGTTTTTTTTACTTCCATGTGACACACCAGATTCGGGCCTAACTTCTAGGCTGGGTTTGGGGTGTTACATTTTATGGTATCAGAGCTCGATTTCAAAACTCGGCTGTGGTTTGGGTTCAAAAGCGTTTTCAAAAGCTGCATGAATTTTAAATTATAGATATATGTGTTAAAGGAAGTATGGCACCACTGTATCCCAGCACCAAGTCAAGTAAGTTATGTTTTCAATTTATGATTATTGTGGTATGATGTAGAAATACTCTAGAACTCTTAGCTTTTGGAGCTGAAATTATAGAAATTGAGACCTTAGATATGTACTACGAAAACAACTTTACTTCCTATACTCCATAAAACATTGTTTAATAAACATTGAATAATTATACTGATTCATAAGACTCGTAATAAGATTAAATCAATTTAGCAAACATGAGCGCTAGAAGACGTGGACGCAGTAGACATGGACGTGGTAGAGGCCGAGGTGCTAAGGCTAGATCTTCAGCATCGGGGCATGTTTCCGAAAGGGAGGCGCTGGCATCGCTAGTGGTTGAGACGGGATCTCATGATCGAGCTGGGGTTGATGAGCTAACTCAGATAGTTAAGGAGGTATTGGAGGAGGTTAAAGGAATCAGTGAAGCACTTCGAGTTGAGTGTGTGGACTGTAAGAAGAAAAGATATCGCGGTTCTTTTGGGTCGCAGTCTAGTTCTGTGAAGCGTGTTAAGGCACGTCCAAACTTTCTGGCTTGCGATTATTGGAGAAGGTGTAACACCCCAAACCTAGCCTAGAAGTTAGGCCCGAATTCGGCGTGTCACATTGAAGGAAGTTGAAAAGCTAAGCAATTGTTTAGAAAAGTTTTATCGAATTTTTGAACTCCGAGTTCGTTGTTTGTTTGAGAAAAATGCGATTTGCTAAATGACCGTTTAAAATTTGTTATTATTTTGAAAAACTGTTTTGTTATGAAAGTTGAACTTGCATCGTTGCGTAAACATGATATTTTAGAAAATGATTGCTAATGTTTTAAGAAAACCCCGTATTTATAAGTTTAACAGTTATAAATGAAAACTTAGAAAAAATAAACCAATGGCCTTATAACAAAATATTAACCCAAAATAAATAATCTTAAAATAAGGTAAAAATCAAAATTACTAAAGTTCACGAGTAGTATCTCCGATGTATAGCCACCCCCGAGTCCTCCACGGCTCCCAATCCTCTATCATTTGGGAACTACCAAACATTTAATAAAAAGAGGGGTGAGTTTACTTAAAACTCGGTGTGTACACCCTCATCGGTAAGAACATGCATCACAACAATCCGGCCGAAGCCCATTACAAGAATCAGTGGCAATTGGGCCTTAGCCCAAAATAGCCTCGGTTGAGCCTTAACCCATATCATATGTCACAGCAGATAATGTATGCAATGCGATGCAAACCCAGCCCAACCTAATTTTTTCCATCCGCTTCACACCACCCATTCTTGCCAAACACACCAGTGGGGATTTCTACAATCGACCCTCACCGCTACACACCAAGGGTAGCCCGGTTATGTATTATTAAACGTTGCAAAAGAAAGTCGCTTAATCACATACATTGGGCTTAAAGCCTCCGGTGGATCCATACCATACGGCCATGCGCCCCGGATCCATACCATACGGCCATGCGATCCTCAAATATTGACACGATTCATCAATATATATATGTTAGGCACATAGCCACAAGAAATATGATTGGCACAAAGCCATAATAACAAAGACAAAGCCTTCAGATTGGCACAAAGCCCATAATTACGGCACAAAGCCTTCAGTATTGGCACAAAGCCCATAATTATGGCACGAAGCCCATATTAATGGCACACACCCTCGGTAACATTATCGGTGCGGCAAAGATGGTCGCTCGGTGGCTAAAAAGCCTGTGGTGGATCATACCATACGGCCATGCGATCCTGGATCCATACCATACGACCATGCGATCCTCAAATCTTCCTCCGTACCATAATTCCCACCCATGCAATATGTCGTGTATGTCATGCTCAATCATCACACGTGTATGCAAAATGGACATGCTCAGTAACAATTATTTAAACATGTAATAGAAGCATATCAGTCATACAATCACAGACAAATTAGACAACTCATTGCACAAGTCGATCATTTACCTACAAGGGCAAATCAGTCATTTTACCCTATAAGGGTATTTTAGTAATTCCACCTACAAGGGTAGTTCGGTAATTCTACTCATAACCAATCCATGTAAGCAACGTATCTCAAACATAATCAATCATACAATTAACACATACAACGCTAGTACTACCACGAGGGTACAACGATCATTTTATCGTGTAGGGGTAAAACGATAATTTTGTAAACTGGGGGTATTTTGGTAATTTCGCAAACCAGGGGTATTTCAGTAATTTTACAAACCAGGGTATTTGGGCAATTTTACAAACCGGGGGTATTTCGGTAATTTCGTGAACCAGGGGTATTTCGGTAATTTTACAAACTAGGGGTATTTCGGTAATTTCACAAACTAGGGGTATTTCGGTAATTTTACAAACCAGGGGTATTTCGATAATTTTGCAAACTGGGGGTATTTTGGTAATTTTGCAAACCAGGGGTATTTCGGTAATTTTACAAACGAGGGGTATTTCGACAATTTTGCAAACCGGGGGTATTTCGGTAATTTTACAAACCAGGGGTATTTCAATAATTTTGCAAACTGGGGGTATTTCGGTAATTTTGCAAACCAGGGGTATTTCAACAATTTTGCAAACCGAGGGTATTTCGGTAATTTCGCAAACTAGGGCTATTTCGGTAATTTTGCACTTAACGGCCTTTCCGACGGCCTACTGTCGCCTCGAGCGACACGGATACCTTTTCTTATCGAAACGGTGCAATTGGGCCTAGGGCCCATTATCGGCCCAAATGGGCCCATATGCTCGTGTGGCCCATTTAGCCCAAATCTAGCCACAGATATTAGATTCACATAGTCTAGTCCAATTTCTACTACATACCATACAATTTATTCATATGGGCCCGGGCCCATTGGGCCCACCTTGGCCCATCATGGCCCAAGCAAACCTCAACCTACAAGAATACTCATGGTGGCCTCGACTATCACGCGAAGCTCCCACACGCGCCGCACGCTCGTGTGGCTACCATTGCCATGTGACCGGCTTTTCGGCATTTGCCGCCTCTGCCTAGAGTAGAGAGAAGTACACACTGATAGGAAATCGATGCTAATCCGCGCCCGACCACTCCCCGTGCCCAAACGTCCACCAAGGTATCTTAACCCTCCTCATAGATCGCTCTATATATAGCTAGCTTCTCACCTTCCTTCTTTGTATCTTTCCGATGTGGGATCCCTCCGTTAGCAGAGTTTAAATCCAACTCAAACTCTTGTCGCCCCAACTTAGCAAAATAAATACTCCCTTGCTTTCCATGAGATTCGAACCCAGGCTCCCTTGTAGCATAATCCACACTGCTAACCACTTGGCCACAAGCTCCTCTTGTGTCTAAAATCATGCGCAACTAAATATAACCATATGGCAAAATTCTAGAATCCATTTAAAAAAAAAACCAAAATGCAAGAGCCAAGACTTGAACCTTCGACCTCCTTCCTTCCTTGTGGCGTCACCCCCTTGTCTCTTATGTGGCGTCACTTTGCCACTACACCACACACTCCACTTGTGTCATTTTTTCCACATTTTATTCTTAAAGCCTACCTACTAACTCCCAGGGTTTTATTCACCTAAAACCAAAATTTCCCTAAAGCCAAAGTTTGAACCCGGGACTTCATAGAAGCCCCCTAACCTTCCAAAATCCCTCACCTACTAGATCCAACTTGCACTAAAGCCGTTCTCTTATTCCCAAAAATTTTAAACGCTCCTACGCCTAAGGCCCATTGGGCCCAATCCTACTAGGCCCAACTTTGGGATGTTACAGAAGGCGTCATCCGGGAGAATGCTGGAGGAGGTCAGGAGCATGCTTGAGATGCGGGTCTAAGGAGCATAAGGCTCGGGATTATTTCATCACCATCAAGTCAGGTATGTTATGGTTGGACGTGATGATTGAATGTAGAAAATTTTAGGTATAAGTGGTAGATAACTGCTTGCTTCTGTGGTTAGGTGTTTGGTTGTGTGAAAGAGGATTCAAGATTATGTTAAAAGTACATTAGTGTTATTAAGATCAGAGTGCGCAGCGAAAGCATAGTGGTGTGATTTGAGCGAGGCGATTAGTAGTTGGTTGGAAATTTCGAGGACGAAATTTCTTTAAGGAGGATAGAATTGTAACGACCCAAAATTGGGCCTAGTAGGATTGGGCCCAATGGGCATTGGGCGTAGGAGTGTTTAAAATTTTTGAGAACAAGAGAACGGCATTATTTTCAAGTTGGACTTATTAGGAAGGTGATTTTGGAAAGTTACGGGGTTCTAGGAAGTTCCGGGTTCAAATTGGGCCTTAGCAAAATTTTTATGTTTAGGCACTTTAAGGAGAGAAGGCAAGTGGCATTATGACTTAAGTAAATAAGTATTCAATTTGCTAGCATAATTGAGCATATGGCAAAGAGGTTATGGCATTAAGTGAAGAATATGGTAAGGAAGAGTGGATGGAAAGGAGTAAAAGAAAAGGGAAGGAATAGGGAACTTGTTGGCATTTTTCGTGGGGGATGTTTTGGAAAGGTTTTATTTGGTCTGAGTTCATCTTTTGGTAAAGATGATAATGGTTTGGGAAAGGGAGAGGGTAGCCGAATTTTGATGGGAGCATTTTGATAGTTTTGGTGTTGATTAGGCCTAATTCTTTTTGGCATCCCTTGTGTTCATTCTTCCAACTTCTCCTCTCATTGCCGCAACTTCAAGACAATAGTGGGCATTTTCTCTTTTCTTTCTTGTCTTGCCGAAAACACCTAGCCTTTGTGACCAATTATTTTCACTCATCTTCTCTTGAAAACCGAAACTATCGATCCTTCTTTGTTGTCTTGCTACTAGTGCCAAACCGTGTTCTTCATTTCGGTTCATCCCTATTATTAAGGTAAAGGTTCTTTCTTCTTATTCATGTTGTTTGTTCTTTCTTCTCTTGACTTGGCTAAGACGAAACTCTCATCCATTGGCTAAGCCGAATCTAGCCACTTGTTATTTTAAACCCCTCTTATTCTCTTTTGATGAAAGCCGAATCAAGCCATCGTTGCTGCTACTTATCTTTCTCTTAGCCTTGGTTTCGAAAGTTGATTGGGACTCGTTGCAATAGCCAAGGTGCAAGACCGGATTTTAAAATCTAGTAGGGAAGGATCGCGATTGTGGTAAGTGACTCTTGTGAGTGATTACTTTTGGACTTTTGGAACTTTTAAGAAATCGAGGCTAACTTTTGATCGATTTTATTTTTAGGGGGCAACGAAGAGTGGTTCTTTAGGGAATCCTTATCAGGTGTGTAATCCCGTACCTTTCTGAATACATGTTTGAAATGATGTGTAATCTCATACCTCTCTGAATGTTTGTATGATATGTTCTATGATTTGGTCGAAATACCGAAGAAAACCGGAAACCGGCATCCGTGACCACTCGGGAGTGCGTATGTTCGTAGTAGTAACCATATTATTGCAATGAAACAGTTTGGTCAGCAGCAGTGACGTGATTTTGAAAAATCATGAAAAATAGGAGAAAGAGAATTAGAAAGAAAATAAGATATCAAAATAAAGCTTACTGTGTCTATTTTTATATGAAAGAAACAGAGGAGGAAGAAGAATTGTATATTCTGTGATATCTTAATTTTAGTGAGACTGGTTCTGATCGACTTTGTGGTTCTCTGTTCTGTCTTGGAAAAATCGTTTAAAATAGTAAAAAGGGAATTATGAGTTATAATTTATATGTATAGATTCCTTAGTGAGCCTATTTTCAATAGAAACAAATGGGAACAGTATATAAAAACCGTACAGTGAGATATTTGAAATTAAGGTAAGAGAGGTCAGAATCGTTGGACAGTGAAACAAGGGAAATTTTATGGAATAAACTGTACTAAACGGATAAGCCAAAAATTCTAGAAAAATTGTAGTAAGAAGGTATATGAGTCTAGTTTCAAGGAAAATTTACGGATTTAAATTTTTAGTTTTCTAACTCGAGTTATAGTCAATTTAGTCAGTATGACGTAGATGGACAGTTTCAAATTTTTATGCCCAAATTAGTAGTTAAGTCCGGGGTTGCGAAATTACCAAAATACCCTTGGAGTGTAAATTACCAAATACCCCTGGGTTGCGAGATTACCGAATTACCCTTAGTGGGTAATATTACCGATTTACCGAAATGCCCCTATGGGCCGAATTGATAGAATGCCTTAGTGGGCTGAATTATAAAGCTCAATAATGGGCCGATTCATCGTATTAAATTACTAGACTAATGGTTGTTATACATGTGGATATTTTATGTTGTTATGTGTATTGCATCATCACATATTGCATGGGATGGGAAACTTGAATGAAGAGAAGTATAGACCGGTGGCATTGCCACAAATTCTGATATGGCTATGTGCCAATTTAAATATGGCTTTGTGCCATCGTGATTAAGGCTGTGTGCCGATTATATTACCGTATATGATACTCTGGTGGTTAAGCCACAAAATTATTATAAATGGCAGCTTGTCTGTAAATTGGAGAGACTGGCGGGGTGGGTTGACTTGATCCCCACAGGAGAGATTGGTTGGTACGGGGGAGAGACTGGTTGGATGGGTTGGGTTGCATACATTTGCTTCATATATATATATGTTCTGTTATGATAGTAGGCTCCGGCCCAAGATGTTGCTATATGGGTTCAGGCTCAGTGGATGCCGGTAAGGGATTTCACACTGAGTTTTTGTAACTCCCTCCCCCTTTTCTTAACCCTTGTAGGTAATGCTCAGTGATGTGGACTTGGGCCATGGATGACTCGGTGGAAGCCATACTTCAGAAATGGTGTTAATGAAATTTTAAATTTCTATTCCCGTTTATTTTATTATTTGGCTATTTTGGTTTAAGTTGTAATAAGGCCTCTGGAGTGTGTTTTATAATTTGCTTTATGGTTGATATACTTATTATTTTGCTTAAATTGATAAAAACGAGAATTTTTCTAAAAACTTAAATAAAGGTTTTCCAAAAAAACGATTAACAAATGGATTTCATAATAAATTTTATAAATATTTTAACACGAAAGTTTTCACTCGAACTATCAAACGATATTTTCAAAAGTCACGATTTTAAAGTTCACTACCTTGATTGTTGACTCATCAATCAATCTTTCAAAAATACTTGTATTTTATCTACGTTTCCGCAACGATTTCAAAATGCTTCTGCAACTCTATTTCTAAACATCACATTTTTATTTTGTTCATTTCAAATATGCTTTCGCTACTAAAAAGGTTTTTTTTTAAAGATTATTACGTTTTCAAGTAGTTAACAATTGCTTAAGTGTTTTTGGTTTTAACAAAGAGGCTGTATTTCTCAAGCAAGTTTTTAATAATCGCAAAGATGGTTTTTTTTACTTCGATGTGACACACCAGATTCGGGCCTAACTTCTAGGCCGGGTTTGGGGTGTTACAGAAAAATTCTAATTTTTATGAAATATATGGGCTGTAAATATTACATGAAAAATCCAGTTAGGCTCGGAACAAGGATTAAATTGAATGAATTTTATTTTCCGAGTCTAGGGATAAAATCGTCATTTATTAAAAGTTTAGGGGCAAAATGGTAATTTTGCCTAAAGTGTAAATTGGACTAAATTGAGTATGAATTACATTAAATTGATGTTAAATTTACTCGTATAGATCCGGATAAATCGAATATGGAGTTAAAACGAGGAAAGGAGAAAATGTCGGATTAGTAGACTTTATGTACACGAACACTTATTGAGGTAAGTTCGTATAACTAAATTGTATATGTTTATATGCTTGAATTGAATGTTGTGTATGTAAGTTGTATAAATGCCATAAATATGTGAAATGATCACATATTTGTTAAAGCCTGATAAATGAAAGTGCCTGAAATAAATGATAATACCCGATAAGTGATAAATGATAAAAATGTTATTTTTATGCTTGAGTTGAATGTGAACATTTGAATTTCATAAATGCATAAAAATTTATGAGATTGATCACATACCCGACAATTGCCTGATAAATGTCAAATTCTATTTGAATAAATGAAAAATCGATGGATATGTGATTTCCCGGAATGAATGAGGTCCTGCATTTGTTTCTGATGGGATTTAGCTCGGACGAGTAATCCTATTGACCTCATTACAGATAAGATTTAGCCCGGACGGGTAATCCTGATATAATCCCTCTCGAGCATATGTTACAATTAGGATTTAGCCTGGACTGGTAATCCTGTTATATGATATGTGGCTTGAGAGTGTGTTTACTTATTAAGTGCCCTAATAGGTACTCCTGAATATGAATTGATGGATTTACTGATTTGTACACTTTGTGTGTACTACCTGAGTATCTATTGATATTTTAAATAATTCAACGGGTAAAATCCTGACATGAAAAGAAATGGGTTTTTACATGTATCAGCCTGAGGTACATGAAAATGATGTTATATGAAATATGGGAGTATGAAATTTTGATATATGAACATGGAAATTTGTTTGATGAATACATTCATCTATGAAATTAGATATGTACATCTCGAGTGTATTATCTGTGTGATTATCAATATTTCAGTTGAATAATGAGAAAAGTTCTAACATGAAATATACTAAAACTCGAGATGAATTATTATAGAATGTACCCGAAAAATATGGAAATAATTTGTATATATGTTATATGAATACATGATGTGGAAAATTATATGTGTATGAGAATCTGAATATTGTTGAGCTCATATATGTGTTTCTTGATGTTTATATGAAATAAGTTACTAACAATGGTGATGAGAATATGTGTTAGGGCTTGGGAACGAATGGTTGATTGTGATTTACATGTTTATCTTTAATATGAATAGTCAGTAAGTTAATTAACAAGTTATACGAAATTACTAAGCATTATATGCTTACTCTGTTTTATTTTTCCCTGTTCTATAGTAAATCGGAAGCTCGTTGGATTGGAAGCTTGACGGAGATCACTCACACTATCCATCGAATAAATTTGATATATAAGGTAAAACAATTGTGGTTATAATGGCATGTATAGGTTAAATTGGCCAAGGAATTGCATGTAAATATTTGTTAATAACTAGCTATTGGAATGGCTAGTTATGAACATGTTTTGGTGTTTATGTATAAAAGACTATATCATGGTATATGTTTGAAAATGATTTATTAATAGAAATCACAATGAGATATGTATGAATGAATTAAATTAGCATATTTGATACAATATGCACAAATTTGAACATGGTATCTAGATAAATATGAGTATAAATTGACATGTATAAGACTTAATTTTTTGGAATGAAAATGTGGTTGGTGAATGTGATAAATTGTGTATAAGTGTTGGTGTAGGTGCAAGGCTAAAAGGGGTGAAAAATAAAGCTAGGAAATGGCTTTATTTTGTCCACAAGGGTAGACACACGGGCGTGTGTCTTGACCGTGTGAGACACACGGCTTAACATATGGGCGTGTGGTCTGGCCGTGTGTCCGCTACATCTTAAATTTTAGAAATAGAATGCTCAGAATTGAGCACACGGGCAGAGACATGGGCGTGTGTGTCAGCCATGTGGGTAAGACGGCCTAGCACACGGGCGTGGGACTTGGTCGTGTGATGCAGGTTAGAGAGTTACACGGGGCAGGACATGGCTTGATGTACGGGCATGTCATTGGGTCACACAGGCGTGTCCCTTGGCCACATGGGCGTGTGAGCCCTGCATCTAGGAAAAAAATTGAAATTTCATGAAAAAAAATTCTGAGATCCCGATTAAGTCCCGATTTGATTCTAATGTTTATATTGGGCCTCGAGGGCCCATTCAAGGGATAATATGATTAGTATCGGACATGAATAGTAAATGATGTGAAATATCTGTAATTTTTCTTTAAATTTTGGTAATGCTCCGTAACCCTATTTCAGCGACAGATACGGGTTAGGGGTGTTACACACACGCCCGTGTCTCTGGCCGTGTGGAGAAAAAATTGGCCATTTCCAAGCCAATTTTCTCACCCAATCATGCATACACCTGCAACTAATTTTCCACATATAATCAAGCATCCCAAAGTGCACCAATCCATGCAACAAAAAGCTATCCAAATAAAGTATATGTTCATACAACCAATATGCCCAAAAGGCACCTCAATCACAACAATTAAACATGTATAACCATATGTATAGTTTAGCCAAAACTTACCATTTGGTTCACATATAAAATTCACATCCAAATTTGCCATTTAACAATTAGCATCAATATTCATATATGACAGCTACATTTTTCATACCAATATAACTTTCTTCATAAGACCACATACATAAATCAACATATCAACCATTCAAAGTACCAAATCTACAAGCTAAAACATCAACCAAAACATCTATACATGTGCATATTTAACCACTTATCACTTAACCCATTTCATGCCAAAACATGACATAATTGAAACATAACAACCATACCAATTTTGGACATTTCAAAACATACACCAATTTGACCATATTATCCACAACCAACAAGCTATCAATAGTACCTTAAGTACCTCAAATCCAAGGCAACATTTCATGTCATAATCATCAACCAAAATGACATATATATACCAGACTCATCAATTAAACATTAGACATAGTCCATCTATACATGCCATTATAAACTTAACCAAGACATCGAAATCTACAGATATAATCGCTGGATAGTGTGATAGATCTCCGACGAGTTTCCAACTCGATCGAGCTTCCGATAATCTAAAAAGTAAAGGAAAGAAAACCATATAAGCAATGAATGCTTAGTAAGCTCGTATAAACCATAAGCATGATATTACATTTCAATAATGAACATTATAGGTTAAATCTAAACCTATACCAATGCCTCAAGATTTACCAAACCATATTTACCAACTCATAAGTGAGTAAATTCATTTATGTCACATATATTTATAATTCATAACATGAAAGGATTTTATGGAACGTAATGTATAACCATCAACCTTTATATAAAATTATACACCTCTCAATTTACTTACTTTCCTTTCTATTCCCATTGCTTTTCATAAGCCTCAACAACATTATTAATTCTCAATTCAATGTATTTATTCATGACATCGATAGATTCACTCAAAGCATAAGCAATTTATTATCATATGAATGCATAATTTATCTCATTAAACCTTTTTATAACATCATAATACATCCCAATTACGTACTTACCGTATCATTCCCTTTTCTTACTTGTTTCATGTGCATAGTACAAGCATAATCCTAAACATCAATCATATCCACAAGCTTGGCATAAGCCTAAGCATCCACACTAAACATGTTAGCATACATGGTATAAATCATAGGCAAAAATAACTTATATAGCCATTGATCTCTACATGAACAATTAGAAATTGTCACCTATATCAACTTTCATAATTTCCATGTAACGACATATCAAGGATATTCATATAGTTTCATGTTTTAATTCATATCGTTTTCTTTACCACTTCAATTGCATAACATATAAGACATAAATGTAGCATCACTTAACTCATATTTTTCCTAATCATGAATGTTCTTACTTGAATCATCGATACATCATACCTTTCTATAATTGTCGTAGTGAAATCAATCGGAACCCTTACCGGTTCATCCCTTTTCGTACTTGTTAAACCACTTAGAATAATACCGGATATGCGGGAAAGCTCACACAAAGTGTGCTAAACATATAGTCGTAGCTTACATGAGCTGTAAAATGGGTATGCTTACACAAGTTCTCGGTCGAAATGTAAGGTACACGATGCTACTCACACAAGTTGTCGAGTATCGCAACTAACGCCAGACCTCAGCCATTGGTAGGACATTCAAGACCAGCACCTCAAACATGGTAACCTGGGTCTGCCCACACAAGTTGCCGATCGGAACGTAGCTACACGATGCTACTCACACAAGCTGTTAAGTAATCGCAACACATGCCGGAAACTCAACCACTAGTAGGATGTTCAGGATAAGCACCCGAAACAATGTAACCCTAATGACATGTCATTTGTATCCTATATATTCTTAAGGTTCAAACGGGCTCAATAATCGTCGTACGTCGTTGATTTTACGTCGTCTCACAACATGATAACTTGTATAATAACATATATATTGATTCATTTTCAATAGAATAATATATTAACATTCAATTTAATCAAAATTATACATAATACAGTTCATACAAACTTACCTGGCTAAATTGCAGAAATACCAAAGTTGAAAGGCATTTTGGTAATTTTCTATTTTCCTCGATTTTCCACCCGATTTTGATATGCATCAAATAAAACATGACCGAAAGCTTCATCTCAACATCCATGGTGTTTTCGGTTGTTGAAGAAGAAACCAAAAAGCTGATATCAAATTAACCTTTTGTTTTTATTTTATTTTAATTTAATTTATCAAATTACCATTTAAACCTTGGTTAATAAACAAATAAAACACCAATTTCATGACCATAATTGTCCATCACATAAATATATGGCATAATTACAACCAAAGGAAGGTTTAATTTCACAATTTGTCCTTCAATTAAATTAAATTCTAACTAAATAAACTTATTTACTATTTAATCCTAAACTAATTAGGACTAAAAGATAATTAATCCAAAAGCTAGTGGATTCAATCATAACACCATCGCTTGGAAACTTTGACCATTGTTTAATTACCATTTAAGTACCTTTTTCTTTATTCAATTAACCATTTAATCACTCAAATCAAATAGTGATCAAATTTTACATCTTTTACAATTTAGTCCTTTTTAACTAATTAACCATCGAAACGTTAAAATTTTTCAACGAAACATTAACACCACCTTAATGACACTTCGTAAATATTTATAAAAATATTTATGGCTCGATTTATAGAAACAGGGTCCCGATACCTCATTTTCTAAAACCACTTGACCTTAGGGCCTTACCACTCGAACTTAATAAATCGCTTATATAACAAAAATCACTATATCAAGAACCTTTTTAAAACCATGTTTGACTGAACTTACTCATCGGGTTTGGTGGCCCCGAAACCATTGTTTCTGACACTACTAAAAAATGGGCTGCTACAATGGGCTTGATCATGTTTAGAGTATAAGCCTCCACTTATATCAAAGCACATGAGTTGCTTAAGCATGGTTAGTGACTAACTCAGGATTTAGGTAAATCACACCATGAATGTCACAAGTGAATTAATTCACAAACAGATTCAAAATTAATTCATCTTGGGTCCAGTCTAATGCATCATTCTACCAATGAATACACCTATGTCTCTACTCGTGGAGTCAACTGCTCCGATAGCAAAGAATAGCCATCTCACCAATTGGAATTGTAGACGACAAAATAATCCTTCTCAGTATTTTAATCAAATGCTCACTTTGATTCTTTTATGGGATTACGGACTCATTTAGATTATCTACTTAAGTAAGTTGTCTTTTTCGCAATGTAAACGTTCTTTATAATGCCACTTATCTTTAGTTTGAACTTTAGATGATCAATGAGCTAATATTTGCTTGTCACAATTTTGCTATGCATGCAAAATATAAAAGACATAAATACAAAAGATATAATAGTATGTTTACTAAAATATAGGCACATTTCCCAACATTATCTTTCTCTCACTAAGTTCCAACCAACATGTGGGTGATCTGCATCTTCTTCCATACAGTGCTTTGAAAGGCAACATTCCCGGGCTGGCATAATGATTGTTATTGTATGCAAACTATGCCAAAGGAAGGTGTTTTTTCCAGTTCAATCCAAAATCTATTACACAACTTTTGAGCATGTCTTCAAGAACTTGAATTAATCTTTCTAATTGCCCATGTATTTGAGGATGAAAGGCAATACCAAACCGTAACTTGGTTCCTAAGGATTCTTGCATATTTCCAAAATCTCAACGTGAACCTTGGATTTCGACCTAACACTATGGATGTTGGTATACATTGGAGGCGTACAATTTCAAATATGTAGAGTTTCGCTAATTTTTCCTATGAATAGTGTGTGCGTACTAGCAGAAAATAGGCTGACTTAGTAAGCCAATATACAATCAGCCATACTGCGTTCCTTCTAGTAGGACTGAGAGGAAGACCTGAAGCGAAATCCATGGTGATTTTATCTCACTTCCACTCAGGAATTTCTAGAGGATACAGCTTCCCTGAAGGGACTTGATGTTCTGTCTTTACTTGCTGGCATGTTAGACAACTCAAGACATACAATAAAAACTTCTTAAATCACGATACATCTTAGTGCTTCCTGGATGAAGCGAGAAGGGCCCTTGGTGAGCCTCTAACAATTCTTGCTTCAAATTATTTCTTGCTAGAACATACAGTCTTCCCATAAATCAAAGTTCGCTATCTTTTCCTAAACTGAAGTTCGTTGCTTCACTAGACGCCATCCCTCTCTTGTACTCATCACACTTTGTATCTTTTAACTGTTCTTTTAGAATCTGGGAAAGAAAGATAGGTCGAATAGTCAATTCTACAAGAAGCGATCCATCGTCTGCCAGGCAAACATTCATTCGAAGAGATGCCACAACTACCACAGCTTTCCTGCTTAAAGCATCCGCCACTACGTTAGTCTTTCTAGGATGGTACTCAATTGTCAAGTCGTAGTCTTAGTAGCTCCATCAAACATCATTGGCATAGATTTAAATCCTTATGCGTCATTAGGTACTTTAAGCTCTTATAGTATGAGAACATGCGACATTTCTCCCCATAGAGATAGTGTCTCCAAAATTTTAGTGCTAGCACCACAACCGCTAGTTCCAAGTCATGTGTTGGATAGTTCTTCTCATGCAGCTTGAGCTGGCGAGATGCATACGCCACAATCTTCATTCTTTGCATGAGCACACATCCCAACCCATTTAGGGATGCATCAGTAAACACAGTGTACTCCACACCAGACTTCGGCTATGCTAAAACCAAGGCCTCTGTTAGAAGTGCTTTCAGCTTGTCAAAGCTCTTCTAACACACCTATGTCCACTCGAATTTTTCTTTCTTTCTTAACAGTCATGTGAGAGGTGACGCCAACATGGCAAACCCTTTTACAAATTGCCTGTAGTAACTCACCAAACCCATGAAACTACACACCTCAGTGACGTTCCTTGACGGATTCCAATTGAGCAAAGCTTTGATTTTATTAGGGTCTACCTTGATGCCCTCAACAGAGATAATGTGCCCCAAAAAATGGACTTCTCTCAACCAAAATTTGCACTTATTGAATTTGGCGTTCAACTTGTTCTCTCAAAGAGTTCTTAGCACAATGCACAAGTGTTCTTCATGATCTGCCATGCTTTTAGAGTAGACTAATATATCATCAATAAAAACAACTAAAAAATGGTCCAAGTAAAGATAAAAGACCTTATTCATCATATCCATGAATACTACTGGCGCATTCGGTAATCCAAATGGCATCACTAAGAACTTGTAATGTCCATATCGTGAGCGAAACACAATTTTTGGGGCATCATCACCTTTAATATTTACTTGGTAATAGCCAAGCTACAAGTCAATTTTGGAGAAAATTATAGCTCCACTTAACTGGTCAAACAAGTCTTTTATATGAGGTAGCGGGTACTTATTTTTCACAGTCACCTTGTTCAGTTGGCAGTAATTGATGCATGAGCGGAGAGTCCTATACTTCTTTTTTACGAACATGATTGGCGCGCCCCAATGTGAAACACTTGGTCGTATAAATGTTTTGTCTAGAAGACATTATAGCTGATTCTTTAGCTCTTTCAACTTCAATGATGCCATCCTGTATGGGGTACAATATATGGGCGCAGTATCAGGCGTTACCTCAATCGAAAACTCTATCTCTCTGTCTAGTGGCATGCTTGACAGTTTTTTTGGAAATACATCAGGAAACTCCTTCACAATAAGAAATTCGACGATCTCCTTCTTCGACTCAGTCGAATCCATAATGTACGCCAAGTAGGCGTTTGTGCCCTTAACTATTAGCCTTCTAGCAGATACTGTCGAAATTATTCTGCTTGCCACACTAGTTTATACACCAGGCAGTAACACTTCTTTACCTTCTGTAGTTAATAATCGTATGTGTTTGGCTCGATAGTCTATCACAGTGTTATGTTTGGTTAACCAATCCAACCCAAGGATGGCATCAAATTCATGAAAACTTAGGAACAATAAGTCCGTCAAAAAGATGTGTTCGCCAAAAGTTAGTGGGTAGTTTTTAAATACTCTACTAACCACCGTACTTTTACTAAGGGGGTTGGTCACCAGCACATTTGTCTTAGAAGAAATAACTTCTAGACTCTTACCTTCTACAACCTTTGTACAGATGTACGAATGAGTTGACCCAGAGTCTATTAATGAATGAATGTTATTTCCTAGAAAAGAAGATTTACCCGTAATAGCCTCTGGTAAATCTTGTAACACCGCTGACCCGTATTCAACGTCAGAATAGGGTTATGGAGCATTACCAAACTTACAAAACAATTAAACAACTATTTAACATACATTTGCTCAATTCAATCATTCATCATTCAATCTCAATCAATTTGTCCCTATTAAGAGCCTACGAGGCCTTAAACATGCTTTGGAAGTGGTTCGGGACTAAACTGATAACATGGGAAATTTTTATGAAACTTAGAAAATTTTGCTTCAAAAAGGGGACACAAGCTCGTGTAACATCCCAAAATAGGGGTTATTTGTGATTGAATTATTTTTCTTGTATTTGAATTTCTGTGATATTATTCGTGATGATATAAGGCTTAATTAGGGGTCTTGAGTAAGCTCGGTTTAGTAGAATAATTCTTAGTATGGCTTCTTTAAAGAAGAGGATTAAATGAGCTTAGCACTTAAGTTAATTTAAGTAGCAATAAGTGACACAAGATGAGTGCATGGCAAGTTGGTAATGGCGCATGGAGTTTGGCTTGAGGTTAGAGGTTCGAGTAGCATGTTTAGCAATTTGAAGGTTTATTTTTATATCCTTGCTTTGATGGACTGGTCAAACTTATTTATGATAGGTTGGACTATTTCTTTTGGTAAGTTGAATATATGATTAAGGAAAGCTTGATAGTAGGGATAAGAATCATGAAGTTATGGTATGATGAGGGGACAAAAGGCATGAAGGATGGAGGATGTTTTGGAAAGTTTCCTAAGCCTTTAGTGGATGAATGTGGACGGCATGTATGGCTGGGGGTGACCGAATTTTGATAGGTAGCTTGGGGAAAGAAATAGTTGGCCAATTTCTCCTTTGATCATCTTTTTGGCATTTTTGTTTTCCCTCTCCAAAACTCTCTTTGGCCGAATGTGTATTGTGCATTTTGGTGCACTTTTGCTTTTGATTTTAGCATCTTTTGTTGAACCAAACCATACCATTTCTCTTTTCTTTCATTTGCTCTTTTGAAACCAAAACAACATTTGATTTTGGGCATTGAGTACACATTTCTTTTAGGCAATATAGGTGTTGGCCAAATCTCTCTCTCACATCTCTCTTTTCTTCATTTGACTTTTGTTCAACCACATTTTCTCCCATCCTCTCTCTTGGCCGAATCTTTAACCATCTCAAACTCCATTTCTTTTCATTCACTCATAGTTTAAACATCCATTACCATTCGATTTCTATTTTCTTGTTCATTTCACCATAGCCGAAACTCTCATATCCTTCTTTTTAGTATTATATTTGGCCGAATATTCAAGGGAAAACTCTCTTAGTTTTTCTTCAATTGATCTTGGAAAAGGGTAAGTGTTCTTGGTCGTTTCTCCTTCAATTCTTTTCTTGTCTCTACGTTATTTTCTTGTGAACTAAGGCCGAATCTATGGGCATTGGTTTGCAAGGTTCTAATCATTTAGGAATCGATTTATTTTAGGCTCTACGGACGTGGAAACAATCTTTCTAAGCCTCGTATATTCATCGATCGTCTTGGGTAAGCTTTTAGGTAAGATTGGTATTTTGAAGCAATAACTCTTTGGATTTAGTGTTATGGCCGAATGGCCTTTGTTTATATTTTAAGTGTTGGCCGATTGTAGGACAAGGATCTAGTGGTAAATCGGATTCGGGAGTTATTTCTTGCGTTGGTGAAAGGTGTGTATACATACACATCTTATAACTTTTTAATATGCTAAGTGTTATTTTATGCCTAAACGTTTTGTGTAGACATGGATGAAATACCTTCATGGTATTAACAAGGATTTGGGTAAGTTCCTATTACTATGTGATTATTATTTGATGCTTTTGGGAAGCATGACACATTTGGTATGTGTATTATTTGATATATGGCTTATGATAAATCGATTGGATGTTGTTAAATAAATCTATTAACATGATTTGTGGTACATGCATATAAATGATTGTTATGGGTTGATGAGAGGAGGGGAAGTGATGATATTCGTGTCGACGGACACCGGTGTTTTGGTAACACATCGTGACTACGGTCACCAGAGGTTTGGTACCTCCGAGGTTTGGCACCTCATAGCGACTTGTCCTCGTGGTTAATTCCACCGTGGGTTGGCCCCACTTTGAGATATGGGATTGTCGCGGTGATTTGGTATCACACGATGGGTTGGCCCCATCATCTATTTGTGACTTCGGTCACCGGTGTTTTGGTAACACAATTGTGTCTTCTGGACACCAGAGATTTGGTATCTCCGGTGATTTGGTATCACATTTGTGACTATACGTCACCAGTGGTTTGGCACCACCAAAGTGGTTTGGTACCACAAGGGGTAGAAAAAGGCGTATGGATGGTTAGGTTGGGTGCATTTAAACTTATGCATGTTAATTGGCTATAATTTGTGTATGATATGCATATTTTCATATGAAATTGTGTAAGGGCTGTTGGATGGGGATTTACACACCGAGTCTCGATGACTCACCCCTTAGTTAAATTTTTGCGGGTAATCATTAGATCGCGGATTTGGGAGCCGAGGTGGACTCGTGGAGGCCATACATATGTTTACTCGTAAATTCGTTTCTTTTATTTGGACTTATTTTTATTTGAGTTTTGTTATGTAATAAGGCCTTGGGTATTTTATTTGGTTTGACTTTCAATTTGTTTATTGCTTATTATTAAATGATCAATATGGGATTTTCTTAAAATGATAATAAACCATTTCTTATTCAAAATTTCTTAAACTCGATTTCTCACCACAACTATAAAGAATATGAGCTTTTTAACGAATGCACAGTTTTTAGACGTTCCTTTCATGTGACATGCCAGATTGGGTCGTAATGTTTGGGTCGTAATGAACGACATGTCTTGGGTCCAGATTTGGTGACGAAAACTGAGGACAAAGTTAAGGTAATTCGGGCTCGTCTCAAGGAAGCATCGGATAGGCAAAAGTCTTACGCCGATCTCAAGCGCAAGGAGATGGAATACGAGGTAGGAGATAAAGTCTTTCTGAAGGTGTCGCCTTGGAAAAAGGTGTTGCGCTTTGGGCAAAAAGGAAATTAAGTCCAAGGTTCATCGCCCGTATATCGTGTTGAAGCGAGTAGGACCGGTAGCTTATCACCGAATCGCCAAAGCAGAGTTGAGTCGATTCACGATGTCTTCCATGTGTCGATGCTTAGACGGTATAGGTCGATCCATCGCACATCGTGCGATGTAGAGATTGAGGTTAACTCCGATTTATCATTCGAGGAGGAACCGGTTGATTTTAGATCGTGATGTCAAGGTGTTGCGTAGAAAGTCAGCACCCTTAGTGAAAGTGCTATGGCGAAACCATGGTACGGAGGAAGCGACGTGGGAACTCGAGGAGGTGATGCGCAAAGCAATTTCCCCATCTTTTCGATCGGGTAATTTCGAGGTCGAAATTATTTTAAGGGGTAGAAGCGTAACATCCCAAAATAGGGGTTATTTGTGATTGAATTATTTTTCTTGTATTTGAATTTCGTGATATTATTCGTGATGATATAAGGCTTAATTAGGGTCTTGAGTAAGCTCGGTTTAGTAGAATAATTCTTAGTATGGCTTCTTTAAAGAAGAGGATTAAATGAGCTTAGCACTTAAGTTAATTTAAGTAGCAATAAGTGACACAAGATGAGTGCATGGCAAGTTGGTAATGGCGCATGGAGTTTGGCTTGAGGTTAGAGGTTCGAGTAGCATGTTTAGCAATTTGAAGGTTTATTTTTATATCCTTGCTTTGATGGACGGTCAAACTTATTTATGATAGGTTGGACTATTTCTTTTGGTAAGTTGAATATATGATTAAGGAAAGCTTGATAGTAGGGATAAGAATCTTGAAGTTATGGTATGATGAGGGGACAAAAGGCATGAAGGATGGAGGATGTTTTGGAAAGTTTCCTAAGCCTTTAGTGGATGAATGTGGACGGCATGTATGGCTAGGGGGTGACCGAATTTTGATAGGTAGCTTGGGGGAAAGAAATAGTTGGCCAATTTCTCCTTTGATCATCTTTTTGGCATTTTTGTTTTCCCTCTCCAAAAACTCTCTTTGGCCGAATGTGTATTGTGCATTTTGGTGCACTTTTGCTTTTGATTTTAGCATCTTTTGTTGAACCAAACCATACCATTTCTCTTTTCTTTCATTTGCTCTTTTGAAACCAAAACAACATTTGATTTTGGGCATTGAGTACACATTTCTTTTAGGCAATATAGGTGTTGGCCAAATCTCTCTCTCACATCTCTCTTTTCTTCATTTGACTTTTGTTCAACCACATTTTCTCCCATCCTCTCTCTTGGCCGAATCTTTAACCATCTCAAACTCCATTTCTTTTTCATTCACTCATAGTTTAAACATCCATTACCATTCGATTTCTATTTTCTTGTTCATTTCACCATAGCCGAAACTCTCATATCCTTCTTTTTAGTATTATATTTGGCCGAATATTCAAGGGGAAAACTCTCTTAGTTTTTCTTCAATTGATCTTGGAAAAGGGTAAGTGTTCTTGGTCGTTTCTCCTTCAATTCTTTTCTTGTCTCTACGTTATTTTCTTGTGAACTAAGGCCGAATCTATGGGCATTGGTTTGCAAGGTTCTAATCATTTAGGAATCGATTTATTTTAGGCTCTACGGACGTGGAAACAATCTTTCTAAGCCTCGTATATTCATCGATCGTCTTGGGTAAGCTTTTAGGTAAGATTGGTATTTTGAAGCAATAACTCTTTGGATTTAGTGTTATGGCCGAATGGCCTTTGTTTATATTTTAAGTGTTGGCCGATTGTAGGACAAGGATCTAGTGGTAAATCGGATTCGGGAGTTATTTCTTGCGTTGGTGAAAGGTGTGTATACATACACATCTTATAACTTTTTAATATGCTAAGTGTTATTTTATGCCTAAACGTTTTGTGTAGACATGGATGAAATACCTTCATGGTATTAACAAGGATTTGGGTAAGTTCCTATTACTATGTGATTATTATTTGATGCTTTTGGGAAGCATGACACATTTGGTATGTGTATTATTTGATATATGGCTTATGATAAATCGATTGGATGTTGTTAAATAAATCTATTAACATGATTTGTGGTACATGCATATAAATGATTGTTATGGGTTGATGAGAGGAGGGGGCAGTGATATTCGTGTCGACGGACACCAGTGTTTTGGTAACACATCGTGACTACGGTCACCAGAGGTTTGGCACCTCATAGCGACTTGTCCCTGTGGTTAATTCCACCGTGGGTTGGCCCCACTTTGAGATATGGGATTGTCTGCCAGTGATTTGGTATCACACGATGGGTTGGCCCCATCATCTATTTGTGACTTCGGTCACCAGTGTTTTGGTAACACAATTGTGTCTTCGGACACCAGAGATTTGGTATCTCCAGTGATTTGGTATCACATTTGTGACTATACGTCACCAGTGGTTTGGCACCACCAGTGGTTTGGTACCACAAGGGGTAGAAAAAGGCGTATGGATGGTTAGGTTGGGTGCATTTAAACTTATGCATGTTAATTGGCTATAATTTGTGTATGTTATTGCATTAAATTGGGGAAGGGTTACACATTGAGTCTTGGTGACTCACCTTCTCCTTTAATTTTTCAGGTGATTCGTAGACCGCGGATGAGGAGCCGGATGGACTCGAGGTGGCCATGCAGTGGAGATTTTTAATAAATGAATTTTGGATTTTATTTATCTTTCTTTTTGGTTTATGTTGCTTATTTGTAATAAGGCCTCCTAGTATGATTTCATTATTGCTGCGTGTTTGAATGTTTGGTTTAAACTACTTGATGATGTTAAAACGGTTGCACATGTTTTCTCAAATTAAACGCAAAAAGTTTTTAAAGTACCATCGGGTACATTCGAAATTTGTAAACAACTCGACTCAGCATATATATTAAGTTTGGTTTTTAACAAAGAAAATTTAAATTGAAAGGCATTTCGACTAATTTGGAAATCGGTTTTAAAATGGTTTTCAAAATCTTTTCTCTGTAGCAAACCAAATTCGGTCGTAATGTTTGGGCCGGGTTTGGGGTGTTACAGCTCGTGTGGCCAGGCCGTGTGTCTCACACGGCCACCAGACACGCTCGTGTCACAGGCCGTGTGAAAATAGGGGGTACATACTGACTTGGGTCACACGGCCAACCACACGCCCGTGTGTCTAGCCATGTGCCTCTTCGACCGCCACACACGCCCGTGTTCCAGGCCGTGTGTTAGGCCGTGCCAAACCTGTAGGGTATACTGACTTATGCAACACGGCCAAGTCACATGCCCGTGTGCTAGGCCGTGTGCTAATTAGAGGGGTATACTGACTTGTACCACACAGCCGATCACACGCCCGTGTGTGAGACCGTGTGGAGCATACTGACGCCCGTGTGTGAGACCGTGTGGAGCATACTGACTTCATTTCAATTTCAACACCAGGGGACACACGGCCATGTAACTTGATTGTGCGTCACACATGGCTGAGAAACACGCTCGTGTCTCTGACCGTGTGGACAAAAATAGGCTATTTACCAAGCCAATTTGTCACCCTTATGCTCACCTAAACAACCAAAATGGCACCAATCCATAGTATTTAGCCACAAACAAGGCTCATTCATACCAATTCCAATACTAGCAACCAATATGCTTATTTCTCAAGTTTTACTTAACCAAAACATACTAACATACATATACCAAATAACTAATCAAACCTTTACCTAACATACCTCATTTTTATACCAATTCACAAGCATAATATCAATTCCATAACTTCATAATATATTCATTCACATTTCCATCCATGAACTCAATATCAACCATATATGCACATATAAACACATAACCAAATCCACCAAATTAAGCCAAATCTCATGGCTATATTAACAAACCAAAACATATACATTTACAAGCCAATTCATTTGGACAAAGTCTTTACCAAATATAACCAAAATGACTCAAAATACCTATACATGCCATATGACCAAACCATAAGTTCAGAAGTACCAAAGTGATGATTGGATAGTGTGACGATGTCTCTGACGAACCCCAAATCCGAGCTAGCTTTGAATTCACTATAAAACACGAGAAAAATAAACAAAGTAAGCTTTATAGCTTAGTAAGCTCGTATGAATTAAACTCAACAAATCATATTACATAAATCAACAACTTGAACTATTTAACATGTAATTCATGGTAACAACAAGCTTTCCATATGCTTAATCATGAACTTATATGCAAATTCACAACTCTTCCAATTGAAGTTTATACTTTCCATGTACAGACCTGTACAAACTCGTAACCAACTCATACATGTTCGAAATACTGTCGAATACTCGATATCTCGCACACTAAGTGCGATTACATAGACGAAACTATTTTACTCTCACACACTAAGTGCCATACATAGCTGAAGCTATCTAGATATCGCACACTAAGTGCCATACATAATCAGAGCTATCTCAAATCACACACCAAGTGCTATACATAATCGAAACTATCTCGATCTCGCACACTAAGTGCCGATCCTTAACCGAAGCTTGCCGAATGTTTCTGTACAATTTTATTCATCAAAAATTCAATATAAAGCATTAAATATCAATTATAATAATGCTTATTAACATACGAACTTACCTCGGACGTAAAAATGATAACGCGGATCAACTAATCCGACACCTTGTTCTTCCCTCGATCTAAGTCTGAATTCCATTTTTCTTGATCTAAATATATTCAAAAATAACTTATTTAATAAATTATTCATTCAATTTAGTCCAAAACATACTTTAGGGCTATTTTACACAATTTCCCCTAAACTTTCACATTTTTGCAATTTAGTCCTTATTTCATAAAATCACAAATTCATGAAATTCAAGATTAACCCATGCTAACAAAATTACCATTATACTCCTAGCAGCCCATATTTTTCATTTATTTCACATTTTAACCACACATTTTTCACATTTCACAATTTAGCCCCTAATTTGCATTTTCACCAAAAATCACTTAACAAAACTTGTTTAACTAACATCAAATATTCATAATCTATCATTAAACAGCAAAACTCATACATATTCATCAATGGAAACTTTCAAAATCTTTAACACTTTTGCAAATTAGTCCCTGAGCTAGCTAGTACTAGATGCAACGATCACAAAAACATAGAAACCACTAAAAACCGAACAAAAATGAACTTACAATTAAGCTTAGAAGTAGTCGAACCTTCAATACCCTAACAATGGTGTTCTTCCTTCTAATTTTAGGCTAGAAAAGATGATAACCATCAAATTATGGTTTTTGTTTTATTTATTTCATGTTATTAACCAAATTACAAAATTAACCTTGTTATTAAACCATTAAAACACCGTAATAAATGTCCATATATGTCCACTCATACTATTTATGGTCTAATTGTCACTTAAGGACCTTAAATTTAAGGTTCTATAGCTATTTAATACCTTTAGCTATTAGAACTCATGTTTTACACTTTATGCGATTTAGTCCTTTTTCTCAAATTGACCAATTAAACGATAAAATTTCTTCACGAAAATTTCACACAATCATATTATCATGTTGTATACATTAAAATAATAATAAAATAATTATTTTGACTTCAGATTTGTGGTCTCAAAACCACTATTCTGATTTGACTAAAAATAGGCTGTTACAACTCTCCCATTAAGGATTTTCGTCCTCGAAAATCTTACCAGTGAAAAGGTTAGGGTACTGTTTTCTCATAGCTTCCTCGGGTTCCCACATAGCTTCCTCGATCTCGTGTTTATGCCAAAGAACCTTCACTAGGGCTATGCGTTTATTTCTCAATTCTTTGATTTCGAGCTAAAATCCTAATCGGTTCTTCGCTATACGTCAAATCAGTCTGTATCTCAACATCTACTAGAGAAATCACATGTGACGGATCGGATCTTTATCGATGTAGCATAGAAATGTGAAAGACATTATGAATCTTTTCAAGTTCTAAGGTAAAGCTAGTCGATACGCTACAGGTCCCATTCTTTTGAGGATCTCATACGGTCCGATAAATTGCGGACTCAGCTTTCCTTTACGAACGAATCGAAGAACCTTTTTCCACGGTGTCACCTTTAGAAACACTTGATCCCCGACTTGAAACTCAATTTCTAAACATTTCAAATCCACATATGATTTCTGTCGATCTGAAGCTGCTTTTAAACTGTCGCGAATCATTCACTTTTTCTTCTGTTTCTCTAATCAATTCAACCCCGTGAATCTTTTTCTCACTTAGTTCAGTCCAGTATAATGGAGTTCGACAGTTGCGACCGTATAAAGCTTCGTACGATGCCATTTTTATACTCGTCTGAAAACTGTTGTTATATGCGAACTCAATCAACGGTAAGTATTTTTCCCAACTGCCCTCAAACTCTAAAATACAACATCTAAACATGTCTTCAAATCAGACATTTAGAAACAAACTCTGAGATGTCTCGTTTCATGCATTGCCACAAATAAAACGGTTTCAAATCATTTTACATTTTGGTACTCCTCGGATGAACAGATAAACAGCTATTGTGCGCTTCGTGCAAAATCTTCTGAATGAGTTCTGAATTTCTCGGTATGCAAATTCTATTCCGAAACCTTAAACAATCATCGGCTCCAATCTGAAACTTTGAATTAGGAATAGTCTCACATTGAGTCTGTTTAACTTGTAATTCACTGTCATCTTTTTGAGCTTCACAGATTTGTTGAAGAAATACCGGTTTAGATTTTAATTCAGCTAAAATAGACCCATCATCACAAATTATCAACTGGGTATTCATTACTCATAATGCAAACAAAGATTTTCAGCTCAGGGCATCAGCAACAGCATTAGCTTTTCTCGGGTGATAATCAATCATAAATTCATAATCTTTTAATAACTCGAGCCATCTTCGTTGTCACAGATTCAAATATTTCTGTGACATCAGATATTTGAAGCTTTTGTGATTCGTATAAATGTGGCATTTTTCACTGTATAAATAGTGTAGCCAAATTTTCAATGCGAACACAATTGTAGCCAACTCTAAGTCGTGTGTCGGATAGTTCTTTTCATGCAATTTCAATTGTCGGGAAGCATAAGCTATAACTTTTCCTTCTTATATCAGAACAAATCCCAAACTATTTAATGACGCATTACTATAAATCACAAACTCTTTCCCCGATTTAGGTTGAACTGGAATTGGTGCTTCAGTTAACAGTACATTCTCAGCTGGTCGAAACTCTGCTGACATTTTTCTGACCATTCCAATTTCACATCATTCTGAAGCAGTCGTGTCATCGGTGTCGCAATCATCGAAAATCCTTTCACGAATCTTCGGTAATAGCCTGCTAAGCCTAGATAACTATGGACTTTAGACACATTTCTTGGAGGTTTCCAGTCAAAAATAGCAGAAATTTTACTCGGGTCAACTCTAATGCTCTAACACCCCTTACCCGTACTCGATGCCGGAACAGGGTACGAGGCATTACTGGACTTAAACACAAGCATTCATACAAAATTGAGACATAAATTTCCACTCAAATTTAAAACTTTTTAAAAACATACATATCATCCCTTAAACGAGCCTACGGGGCTCAAAACATATATTAGGAGTGATTCGGGACTAAATCGAGAACTTTGGAAAAATTTTACGAAACTTAGAAAAATTTTCATGTTACAGGGCCACACGCCCGTGTGGGATAAGGGACACGCCCGTGTGGCATATCACATGCCCGTGCTTCAGGCCGTGTCCAAAATAAATGACATTCTATTTATGACATCATCAACCGAATAAGGTCACACGGCCAAGGCACATGCCCGTGTCCTTAGGCCGTGTGGCAAATTAAATTCCAAAAATTAAGTGCAGACTTCACACGGCCTGGGCATATGCCCATGTCCTATGGTAGTGTCTCTTACACGGCCGAGACACACGGCCGTGACTCGTATCCGTCTGTTTACTACTGAGCATTCTATTTTGCATTAATTAGGGTGTAGGGGACACACGGCCATAACACACGCTTATGGGGTAGGCCATGTGTCTCACACGGCCTAGACACACGCCCGTGTGTCTACCCGTGTGGACAAAATAAGGCTATTTGTCAAGCCTTTTTGCCACCTGTACTTGCACCAACCTACACAACATCAAAACCACACCAATCCCAATATATATATATAAATAACTTTAAGGGCACTTAACATGGCATATGTAACAGTCCGGTTTATACCCTAGTCGGAATAGTGGTTTCGAGACCACAAATCTGAGTCAGTAAAATATTTTAATATTATTTTCCGTGTTTCTGATATGTGAATCAGTATGTGTGAAATTTCTGTAAGTTAATTTGTCCGTCTGTATGTTTAAATTGAGAAAAGGGTTAAATTGCATTAAATGCAATATTTGCATGCTATTTGTTAAAGCACCTATGTGTTGTGGCTTTTAAATGTTGTGGCCATATGAGGCAATTAATCCATTATTTAGTTAGTGGTTAGTTAAATGACAAAATAACCTTATTATATATATGTTTTATTTGTTAAATGGAAGGTTAATTTAGTAAAAGAATAAATAATGTATTTCATATTAAACAAAACCAATTGAAAACCATGTTCATCTTTTGTTCTTATGACCGAAAATAAGAAAAAGAAAACAAGGGTTTGAGCTTTGCATATTCGGCTACTTACAAGTCAAATTCAAGGTATGTTTTTAATCAGTTTTTGATAATTTCTATGTTTTTGCAATCGTTGCTTCGTAAACTTTGAAACCCATGTCTTAATTTAGAGAATTGATAATGTTTTTGAAATGATCTCTTGATTAATTTATGGGATTTATGATGTTTGATGATGAAATTTGGAAGATATATGTTTGATTAACATAGTTTGTCTTTGGAGTTTTTATGATTTTGAGTAAATTGGATTTAATTGAGAAAATGAAATTTTGAAGGACTAATTTGTGAAATAAATGAAATGTATGGATTGATATGAGTATAGTGTGTATTCGGCTAAGCATGGGTATATGATAATTTTATGTATTTTTTTATTTTGTGAAATAGGGACTAAATTGTCCAAATGTGAAAATATGAGGGCTAATTCGTAAATTACCCTAAATATGTGTTCTTGGATTAAATTGAATGAATTAGTGAATAAATGGATTAAATTTGATTATGTATAGATCAAGAACCAAATAAAACGAATTTAGATCGCGAGAAAGCGAAAGTAGTCGAATAACCGAATCCGATCAACTATTCGAATCCGAGGTAAGTCAATATACAAATAAATGTATTAGAATTGACTTAATTGTGCATATATGAAATTTGAATTGCTATGAATATGCTCGAGATGAGATATATGTGAAATTTGAGAATTGGTATCGACTAAATATGGATGTTCGAGAAGCCCCGTCTGAACCTAGGAATAGATAGGATAGTATATGTCATGACATAGGTGTCTGATACGTGATATCATATAAGACCACGTCTGGGACGTTGGCATTGATTTTAGATTTCGTGTAAGACCACATCTGGGACGTTGGCATCGATATGAGATTTACGTGTAAGACCATGTCTGGGACATTGGCATCGTATTTGATTCGTGTAAGACCATGCGGGAAATGGCATCGATATCTGAGTACATGTAAGACCTCGTCTAGGACGTTGGCATTGTACGACTATTCCGAGCACTCTGAGTATCCTATTAGATTCCGAATGGTTCAACGGGCAAGTCCAAAAAATGAACGACTATGTGAGTTGTACATCTATTTCAGGTACGTTGATACGTATGCTTTGTATAAGCATGAAAGGTGAGTAAATATGTACATTGATGCAGAGAAACATTTGAGATATATGTGTGTTTGAGATATGAGCAAATGAGATATTTGTGATATGGTGAATTGGTAAGCAATGGCAGATCAAGTGAGCCAAAGAGATTATTTATGTGCTTGTGAAGATGATATGTTAATGAATTCAAATGGCTATGCTTATGAATGATTTATGCTAAGTTTATTTGTATATGGCTTACTAAGTTTTAGGAAAGATTACTATGTGTGTGTGTTTACTCTGTAACAGATCGTCAAAGCTACTGAAGGCTCGGGGAGCGTCGAGGATAATCATCACACTACTCCAGCTTGTTTTGGTATATTAAAATTGTCAATATAACTAAATATGGCATGTATAGGCTAGTCATTTGGTATAAGTTTGAGATATAAATAGCCATGTGATTTGGCTAGATAAATGTTGGTAATATGCATGAGTGAATATGGTATATGATGCATGTTTTGGTATGGCTTGATGGCAATGAAATGGCCTTATGAAAGGTAACCTTATTGATGAATTGATGCCATAGTGATTTAGTGAAGTTGTGGATGAGTTATGCTTGGATTTACATGTGAATTGGTTGTGCAAGTTGGCATGTTTAGAAATGATATTGAATGGGATAATATGATAACCATTTGGTGTGTTTTTGGTTGACATTGTATTGAGAAATATGCTTGTTTATGCTTGTAGGGATGACCCAAGTGTGGGTGGCATTTTGGCCTTGCAAATGGCCTATTTTGCATACATGGCCAAGAGACACGAGCGTGTGTCTCTTCCGTGTGGCTCAAGGGCCACTTCGAAGTGTGCCTGAGTAGGTTACACGACCGTGGCACACGGGCGTGCTTGGTGACCGTGGGAACAAGTCAGTAGCTAGCCTAATTTTACACGGCCATGGCACACGGGCGTGTCTGGTGGCCGTGTGGATAAGTCAGTATACATGCTCCGTTTTGGCACGGCCAGGACACATGGGTGTGTCTAGTAGCCGTGGGAGACACACGGCCTACCCACACGGGCGTGTGACCTCTATAACTTAGAAAAGTTTTAAATTTTCGAGAATTTTAGTACGTGTTTGGTTTAGTCCCGACCTTATTCTAAAGCATGATTAAGGTCTCGTTGACCTATAAAAGGGACACTTTGATTGTGATTGATGACTATGTTATTAATTGTCCGTAAAAATCTCCGTTCTTCCGGTAACGCCTCTTAACCCTATTCCGGTGACAGATATGGGTTGGGGTGTTACAGCATAACTAAGTGCTTCACCATCATCAAACATCCATAATCACACGCAACACATCAACCATCAATAACCATAGGCCATATCATAATGGCATTAGCACATGCATGCATATATGAATAGGTTTACAACCAAATAATCATCATGAGACACATCTCATGGCCAGATACAAAATGAATCAAATTCATTATAAGCCAACACATTTGGCTAAACAATATGACATATAACAAAAAGACAAAGTCCCTATACATGCCATACTCAAAATACTTGAATTAACTATACCCAAAAGATTAGTTTGATAGTGTGAATCGAGCTCCGACGTCCTTCGATCCCCGAGTTAGCTTGACGACACTATAAGAAATGGAAAGGAAGGGGTAAGCTTAAAGCTTAGTAAGTTTGCATGTAAATAATAAGCAACATTAAACATGTAGTAGCATACACATAGCATATTATAACTTTGCACATAATCATCAAATGATCATAGGCATAACTTACTCATTTGCGTTCTTACCAAAAATGCATCATAAACCGAGCTCATTACTTATAAGTTTTACGTACGTACTTGTACCACTTCATAACATGTTCATATTCTTTCATATCATTAACGTAATCTTTAAATTACCCGTTGAACCACTTGGAATACTAAAGGATACCCGGGAAACCTCATACACTTAGTACGATGCCAATGCCATATCCCATATATGGTGTTACATGGAATCACATATCGATGCTGATAGCCCAGCTATGGTCTTCCACGATGTCTCATATCGATGCCATGTCCCAGACATGGCCTTACACGAAAACACATATTGATGCCATATCCCAAATATGGTCTTACATGAAATCACACATAACCCTAATGTCATGACATTTGTATCCTATCTATTCCTAAGGTTCAACTGGGAATTTTACAACATCGAATCTTCGTACAATAAATAAAAAATTCATGCAATATCAAATATTAAACGCATAATATAGAGTTGCATTATTTACACACGAACTTACCTCAGTACAAAATATGGACAACTAATTCGATTTAGTACAAAATCTTGTTCTTTCCCCGGTCTAGGTTTGGACTCCATTTTTCTTGATCTATAATAGCAAATTTAGCTCATTTAATTATCACATTGTTCAAATCAGTCCAAAAACCATATTTTGGCAAAATTATAGTTTTGTCCTTTAACTTTCACATATTTACAAATTAGTCCCTAGGCTCGTAAAATGAAATGTGTCCATTTTCTTTGTTACCCAAGCCTAGCTGAACCTAACACAAACTCATATGCGCCCTCATTTCTTATTAAAACATACATCTTACTACTCATTTTACATCTTTTACAAATAAGTCCTTTTTATGCATTTCAATCAAAAATCACTTAGTAAAAGATGTTAAACACACATCAAACTTTCATAATCTATCATGAAACATCAAAATACATGCATGTCACACATGGGTAGATTTTTGAACATGAACCCTAGCTCAAATAAATGCTAGAAATAGCTAGATCGGTTGATAACAACTTCAAAAATGTAAAGAACATTAAAAACGAGGCTAGGATGCACTTACTATAAAGCTTGAAAAGTGAAGAAATCCTAGCTATGGAGAGCTTCAAAGTTTTGGCCCTAGCTTGAAGAAGATGAGCAAATTTTGCTTCATTTTTCCCTTTTTAATCTTTTATTAAGCAAATGACCAAAATGCCCCTCAAGCCTTTCTTTGAAATTTTTCCTATCAATGTCCATTTTTTTCCATAAAATTAGAAATTGGTCAAATTGCTATTTAAGGACCTCTAATTAATAATCCATGGCAATTTCATGCTCAAAGCTTCTAGAACATATATTTTGCAACTTTTGCAATTTAGTCCTAAAAATCAAATTGGACACTTTATGCATAAGATTTCTTCATGAAATTTTCACACAATCATGCAATCATGCCATAGACCTCAAAATACTCATAAAATAATTATTTATACTTCAAATTTGTGGTCTCAAAACCACTATTCTGACTAGGCCCAAAATCAGGATGTTACAACTCTCCCCCTTAGGGATTTTCATCCCCGAAAATCTTACCGGTGAAATGGTTTGGGTACTATTTTTTCATGGCTTCCTCAGTTTCCCATGTAGCCTCTTCAACCCCATGTCTTTACCATAATACTTTCACAAGGGAAATAGTTTTGTTTCTCAATTGTTTGACTTCCCGAGCCAAAATCTTAACCGGCTCTTCACCATAAGTCATATTCGGTCGAATATCAACTTCTGTTGGTGAAATCACAATGGAAGGGTCTGATCGGTAACGGCGCAACATAGACACGTGGAATACATCATGGATCTTTTCCAACTCAGATGGCAAAGCCAACCTATACGCTACCGGCCTATTCTTTCAGTAATCTCATACGGTCCAATAAAACGCGGACTCAGCTTGCCTTTCCGGCCAAACCTGAGACTTTCTTCCACGGAGACACTTTCAAGAATACTTTATCACTGACCTAAAACTCAATCTCTTTCCGTTTCAAATCCGCGTAGGATTTCTATCTATTTGAAGATACTTTTAAACAATCACGAATTACCTTTACTTTTTCTTCGGTTTCTTTGACTAAGTCAACCCTGTGAATCTGATTTTCTCTGAGTTCAGTCCAATACAACGACGTTCGGCACTTACGCCCATACAATGCCTCATAAGGTGCCATTTTCAAACTCGACTGAAAATTATTATTGTAGGCAAATTCCACTAACGGTAAATACTTTTCCCAACTACCTTGAAACTCAAGAACACAACACCGGAGCATATCCTCACTTATCTGAATTACTCGCTCAAACTGACCGTCAGTTTGCAGATGAAAAGCGGTACTAAAATTCAATTTCGTACCCAACGCTTCTTGTAACTTTTTCCAAAACCGCGAAGTGAACCTCGGATCTTTATCCGATATAATCGACAAAGGCACTCCGTGCAATCTCACTATTTCAGATATGTACAATTTGGGTAGCTTTTCAAGTGAGTAGTCGGTACGTACCAGTATAAAATAAGCCGATTTCGTAAGCCTATCAACCACAACCCTAACGGCATCTTTCTTTTTCAGTGACAAGGGCAAACCTGTCAAAAAGTCCATAGTAATTCTGTCCCACTTCCACTCGGGAACCATCACAGGCTAAAGTAAACCTGAAGGTACTTGGTGTTCGGCCTTCACTTGCTGACAAACCAAGCATCCTGACACAAACTCTGAAATGTCTCTTTTCATTCTCGACCACCAATAAATTTTCTTCAAGTCATTATACATCTTTGTACTGCCTGGATGAACAGATAAACATACACTATGTGCTTCGTGCAAAATTTTTCGAATAAGTTCATCATCTCTCGGTGCACAGACCCTATCTCTAAACATCAAACATCTATCAGAACTAATCCGAAAGTCAGATTCAAGACCCGACTCATATTGAACTCTTTTAGCTGGCAAATCACTATCGCCTTTCTGAGCTTCACAAATCTCTTGGAGAAACATCGATGTAGCTCTTAACTCAGCTAGAATAGAACCATCATCTAATAAAGCCAATCGTGTATTCATAGCCCTCAATGCAAACAAGGATTTCCTACTCAAGGAATCGGCGACCACGTTCGCCTTTCCCGGGTGATAGTCAATCACTAGCTCATAATCTTTTATCAACTCTAGCCATCTCCATTGCCGTAGGTTCAGATCCTTTTGAGTCATCAAGTACTTTAGACTTTTATGATCAGTGAATACCAGACATTTCTCGCCATACAAATGATGTCTCCAAATCTTCAAAGCAAACACAATGGCGGCTAGCTTCAAATCATGTGTCGGATAATTTTTTTCATGTGGTTTCAGCTGTCTCGAGGCATAAGCTATCACCTTGCCCTCTTGCATCAACACACATCTGAGACCATTCAACGACGCGTCGCTATAAATCACAAATTCTTTGCCCGGTTCAGGTTGTACTAATACTGGACCCTCAGTCAATAATGCCTTTAGTTTCTCAAAACTCTGTTGCCACTTTTCTGTCCATTCAAACTTGACATCTTTTTGTCACAACCTCATTAACGGAGTAGCAATCATGGAAAATCCTTTAACAAATCAAGGAGGATTTTCTTTAACGATTAATGGGATTAAAGACATCTTGTTGAACACATCTTGTTCTTTTCTTTCTCTAACTGTCGAAAATCAAGGCTTTAATCCCATTAATGCTCTTTGACCGAATCTTTGAAGGAGGATTTCGGGAATTATGCTAAGTCGACTACAAGAGAAGATCATTCAGGAATTCTGTTTGACTCACCCCGTTGTGGGTTATCTTTTCAGGTGACACTCAGTAGATGGACCGGGTCGGCGGGAGCTTAGGGATGGCCATGCTCAGCTTACAGTTATTTTATTTGAGACTTATTTTTAAGTTTGGATTTATTCGGGTTTTGCTATTGATGTAATAAGGCCATTATTGTTAAACTGTTTTATGTTTCCAATTTTTATACGATTATTATTAAATCGAGGGTTAAATAACTTATCTTGGAAACAATTTTAAATGTTTTGACACCTAACGATTCCTCTTCAAAATGACCACATTCTCCAAATTGACAAACAAGATTTGAAATGTTTTACTCGAGGAACATGCCAGATCCGGTCGGGGCTTGTGAGCCGGGTTTGGGGTGTTTCAATTTGGTATTAGAACCAGGTTTTCAAAGCCCACAATGTTTTCAAAATTAAGCCCAATTAAGTTTTTGAGAAAATTTTTGTGAAATGAGCAGGTTTTCTGGCATGGCACCTAAGTCTCCGACCCGAAGTCCACCAGGTAAGTACCCCTAACCGTTGTGTAAATTAATGTATGATTTGTATATGGGTATAACGGGAACGTAGAGTAGTATATTAAGTTATGGAACCCTAGGATTAGCTTACTTCAATATAGAATTACATAAAACTTTAAGGCCTAATTAAACAAACTTGTGACTTAGTCGCCGAGTTAGGGTGTGGCAATCATTGTGCGCATGTCTAGGATTGGATTCAGGAAGAGCTTGGTATTTAAGCAGTCCTAGTGACTCACCTCCTCTTCACTCGAATCCTACACTGTGTGCGTGGTAGCAGTTCACCCTAACCAAGAGGACTCATTCACAAAGCTAAACTCAATAATTAAAACCCAAAAGGGACTAGCCATATTTTTATAAAAACCTTAGTTATAAGAGCACCAAATTACCCCTTTGATTTGTAAAAACTCTTTTACAAAATTTTTTCTGAAATATTCCCGATTTACAAAAAATTACTAAAATACCCTTGGTTTATGAAATTACCACACTACCCTCAATTTTTTTTCTAAAATATTCTTACTTTACAAAAATACCAAAAACCCCTATTTTGCAAAACATCAAGATACCCTTGTTTGGAAATTTACCAAAATACCCCTATAGGACAAATTACGAAAATACCCCTGGGATTGAAACAGACAAAAATGTACAAGTGATGAATGTGTGTAGTGGATACTACTGAATGAAGGTGCATCTTTCTCTGAACTAGGATAGAAGACTTGAAACAAAACTCTGAAATGATCGAAAGAACTACTACTAAACTTCCTTTACATAAAATTTCTTCGTGGGTAATCAGTGGAACAAAGACTAATGCATAAAACTTTCTAAAACAGATTAAATCGCGATCGTAGACATGAGTTCTAGGGGACGTGGTCGTAATGTGCGAGGGCGTGGTAGAGGCAGAATGGCCGTATCAAAACCCGTTAGGTCTGGTCAAGGGTCCGAGAATGAGGTACCACCACCACCAGCTGCTGGCATTGAGCATCAGGATCAGACGGGGGATGATGCAGTATCGCAGGAGATGCTGCGGGTTCTTGAGAGGGTGGCTGGAGCAGGTGGAGGTGGGGGAGCTCGGAAATCTGTACCCGAGCGACTTTGAGCAAATGGAGCTGAAGTATTCCGTGGCGTATCTAGTGTGGCACCCAGTACAGCTGAGTATTGGATGGAAGCGATAGAGCGAATTATGGACGAGCTGGATCTGACTGCTGAAGAGAAGCTGAAGGGAATGGTGTCGCTACTTCGCGATGAGGCATATCAGTGGTGGCTCACAGTTCGGGATGGTGCTACAGCTGAGGATCTCACTTGGGAGTATGTTAAGGCGGCATATCAGAAGAAGTATGTTGGAACTAGTTATACTGATGCTCAGAGGAAGGCATTTAAGAAAAGTGGTTCAAGGGAACAAGTCCGTAGCGGAGTACGAGGCTGAATTCTTAAGGTTGAGCCGATATGCTCGAGGTATCGTGGCTACGGAGCATGAGCGATGTGTCCGGTTTGAGGATGGCCTGAGGGATGACCTAAGGTTGTTGATAGCTCCACAGCAGGAGCGGGAGTTTGCAGTGTTGGTGGAAAAGGCTAAGGTAGCCGAAGGGGTTAAGGAATCTGTAAGGCAGAATACGGATCGGAACAGGCATAAGAGAGGGTTTGGATCATCAGGGTCATCCGGGAATGCTCAAAAGATACAGAGAGTTGATGGGCCGCGAGGTCAGCAGGGTGCTCCAGGAGGGCAGTACCGTACTTGTACTTAGCGTGGAAAAATGTACCTAGGAGAGTGTTGGAAGAAGACAGGGGGATGTTTCAAGTGTGGGTCCAAGGAACACATGATTAAGGACTGTCCTATAAAGATAGACGGGGGCCGACCAACAGGTTAGAGTTTCAATCAGGCTGGAAGAGGTGGACCGCAGCCACCACGGGGTCATGGTCCGAATGGCAGAGGAAATGGTCTTTGGAAGAGGGACGGGAACACCAGCAGAGGTGTTGGTAACGCAGAGGCAAGGCAGTAAATGCAGTGTATGCGATTCACGGAGGGGAGGATGGAGACGCACCGGACGTCATAACTAGTATGTTCCTTATAGCTGATAAGCCTTACTTTGCTTTAATTAATATTGGCTCGACCCACTCGTATGTTGCATGTAGAGTAGTTGAAACTCTGGGCATAGCTTCTGAACTGTCTAATAGGGAGATGACTGTAGTAAGCCCGTTAGGTCAAACTGTAGTGGTGAATAGGATATTTCGGAATGTACCTCTAGAGATTCAGGGAGTGGTATTCCCTGCCGACTTGATGGAACTACCCTTCAGAGAATTTGATCTCATTCTTGGCATGGATTGGCTAGTGGAACATCGGGCTAAGTTGGATTGCGCGGCTAAGCGAATGGAGTTAAGGACCCTGGAGGATGAGGAGATAATTATGATAGGAGAAAGAAGAAACTACTTGTCTAACATAGTTTCTGCATTAAAGGCTGATAAGATGGTTTGAAAAGGGTGCAAGGCATTTTTGACCTTCGTTAGTGCGTTGGATGCAAAAGAAGAGGGAGTTAGTGGAGTTAGAACAGTAAGGGAATTTGTGGATGTTTTCCCGGAGGAGTTACCTGGAATACCCCCTGATAGGGAGGTGGAGTTCGGAATTGACTTGCTACCTAGAACGGCGCCAGTATCTATCGCTCCGTATAGAATGGCACCAAAGGAGTTGGTGGAGCTTAAAGCTCAAATTCAGGAGTTGCTTGACCGTGGGTTCATCTGACCCAGTGTGTCTCCATGGGGAGCACCAGTCCTGTTTGTGAAGAAGAAGGACGGGACTATGCGTATATGCATAGATTACCGTCAGTTGAATAAGCTGACCATCAAGAACAAGTACCCGTTGCCAAGGATAGACGACTTGTTCGATCAGCTTAAGGGGGCCGCGGTGTTCTCGAAGATAGATCTAAGGTCTGGTATCATCAGCTTAAGGTGAAGGAGGTGGATATCTATAATACAGCTTTCCAGACAAGATACGGACATTATGAGTTCGTAGTAATGCCGTTTGGATTGACGAACGCCCCAGCCGCGTTCATGGATATGATGAACCGAGTTTTTCAACCCTACCTGGATCGATTCGTTGTTGTGTTCATAGACGACATCCTAGTGTATTCCAAGTCGGAGGAGGAACATGACGAGCATCTCCGGTTAGTGTTGCAAGTATTAAGGGAGAAGAAGCTCTATGCCAAATTCAGCAAGTGTGAATTTTGGCTGAAGGAGGTCGCATTCTTAGGGCATGTAGTGTCTGCAGAGGGGATAAGGGTAGATCCTAGGAAGATCGAGGCAGTGCTAGATTGGAAACCACCTAAGTCGGTGGCAGAGGTTCGCAGTTTCTTAGGATTGGCAGGCTACTACAGAAGGTTCATGGAAGGGTTCTCATCAATAGCCGCACCTTTGACGAAGCTATTGAGAAAGGAGGTACCCTTCGGATGGACAGATAGGCAAATGTAAGAGCTTTGAGAAGCTTAAGAGGGTCTTGTCAAGCTCCAGTCTTGATTCACTGAGGCAGGAAGGATTTTTGGTGTATTGTGATGCTTCCCACACAGGATTAGGATGTGTCCTGATGCAAGACGGGAAGGTAGTCGCTTATGCGTCTCGGCAGTTAAGGCCACAAGAGGTTAACTACCTGACACATGATTTGGAATTGGCGGCAGTGGTCTTTGCTCTTAAGGTATGGAGGCACTATCTATATGGAAAAAAGTCAGTGATTTACACAGACCACAAGAGCCTTAAGTATCTGTTGACTCAGAAAGAGCTGAATCTGAGACAGCGAAGGTGGGTGGAGTTATTGAAAGACTACGATTGTTCTATAGAATATCATCCGGGCAAGGCGAATGTGGTAGCAGATGCCCTAAGTCGGAAAGTAGTGTCGGATCTGAGGGCGATGTTTGTACATCTTAGCTTGTATGACGATGGAAGTCACGCGTAAGTGCAAGTTGCCGACATGGTTGGAGGAGGTGAACGAGAGTCAGTTGGCAGATGATGATTTAAGTGCTAAGTTGCGGCAGGTGCAGAGGATTATGGAGTTAGCAGCGATGGAGTATTGTGTTGCAAGGGCAAGGTCTGTATGCCTAAGAATAAGGAGTTAAGGCAGAGGATTCTTCAGGAATCGCATGGTAGCCCTTATGCTATGCATCCTAGAGGTAGTAAGTTTTATAGAGATCTAAGGGAACAGTTTTGGTGGCCTGGTCTTAAGCGGGAAGTTACAGAATTTGTAGGGAAGTGCTTAACGTGTCAGCAAGTTAAGGCTGAACACCAAGTTCCGCCAGGATTGCTTCAGCCGATAAAGATTCCGCAGTGGAAGTGGGAGAGAATCACCATGGACTTCGTTAGTGGGCTTCCCCTTACGCCTACTAAGAAGGACTCGGTATGGGTGATAGTGGACCGATTGACAAAATCCGCGCATTTCATTCCGATACGGGTTGACTATTCTTTACAGAAGTTGGCGAAGTTATATGTGGCAGAAATTGTGAGGTTGCATGGAGTGCCAATGTCGATTATCTCAGACAGGGATCCAAGGTTTACGTTTCAGTTTTGGAAAGAACTACATCAAGCTTTGGGCACCAGATTAGACTTCAGTACGGCATTTCATCCACAGTCAGACGGCCAGTCTGAGCGAGTGATCCAAGTGTTAGAGGACATGTTGAGAGGCTGTGTAATAGACTTTAGAGGAAGTTGGGAAGAATATTTGCCTCTAGCAGAATTTGCTTATAATAATAGCTTTCAAACCAGTATTCGGATGGCACCGTATGAAGCGCTGTATGGACGGAGGTGTCGCACTCCTACGTGTTGGACAGAATTGGGGGAATGTCAAGTTTTGGGTCCAGAGATTGTGGCAGAATCCGAAAAAAAGGTTAAGTTAATTCGGGCACGATTAAAGGAGGCATCTGACAGGAAGAAGTCGTATACGGATCTTAAGCGAAAGGAAATAGAATTTGCTGTGGGAGATCGAGTGTTTCTTAAGGTTTCGCCTTGGAAGAAGGTGATGAGATTTGGTCGCAAAGGGAAGTTAAGTCCCAGGTTTGTAGGACCTTATCGGGTATTGAAGCGGGTTGGACCAGTGGCATACCAGTTAGAGTTGCCTCCGGAGTTGAAGCAAATGCACGATGTGTTCCATGTTTCTATGCTACATCGTTACCGATTGGATCCATCTCATGTAGTGCCGGTTGAGGAGGTGGAGCTAAGGCCAGATTTGTCCTACGAGGAGGAGCTGATCCAGATCTTGGAACGAGATGTGAAGGTATTACGAAGGAAATCAGTTCATTTAGTCAAAGTGTTATGGCGTAATCATGGACCGGAGGAAGCTTCTTGGGAGCCGAAAGAAGCAATCCGACAGCAATACCCTCACCTATTTTAGCCAGGTAATTTCGAGGACGAAATTATTTTAAGGGGGGTAGAACTGTAATATCCGGGATTTTGGGCTTGTGCATTATTGCGTAATTATGTGAAGTAGCATGCCTGTGTGTGTTGTAAATATGTTTTATGAATTTTTAGAACCTTAGAATATAGAAGAATGCCTTAGAAAATATTAAATTTTAAGTATTGAAGGGGAATTGAACAAAAGAGGCCTTAAGAGAATTTGTAGGAGAATTTAGACACAAAAATGGGCTTGTTAAAGCGGCAAGGAGGCGCCACTTAAAGCCCTAGTAAGTGACGCCACAAGCAGTACAAGGGGGCTTAGGTTCAAGCAGCAAGGGACGCAAATGGGAGTTTTATTTTGCAGTAAGGATGAGCAGTGGTGGACAGAAATGGGACACTTGATGGATGAGCATTTGATCAAGTCAAATGCATTCAAAATTTGGCTAAGGTAGGGAGATAGTTATTGATTTATTCAATTTATTTTTGAAAGGGTAAAGAAGAGGAAAAATAGGAAAATAACAAGGGATTGGATAGAGAGATGAGGAGTTGGCCGAATAGGGGGATCTAGGTGTGGTATTTTCGGCCAAAGGGAAAAAGTGAGGCCATTTTCATTCTTTTCTTTTTGATTGTGCCTCTGCCGAATTCTTTAGCAAATCTTCTCTTCTTCTCTTATTTTGTCAAAGCCGAAAGTTCTCCTTCTTTTTCCATTCTTGTTGAAACTCCCTTCAATCCTTTTTCTTAAAAGCCAAAGCCGAATACCATACTCCCATTCCTCCTCTCACTTTGGCCGAATCTCTCTCTGCACTTCATTCTCTTTTTCTTTTCACAATTCTCCAAAAGCCGAATCTCCTATTTTGGGGCCATAGCCGATTGCATCTTTTCTTTTGGGGGTCGATTCCTTCACTAGATCAAAAGCCGAAATTCAAACACTTCCTTCCTCTTGTCGGCACTTCAAGTTGGTGAGCCAATTGCTTTTGATCATTCTATTGGTAAGGATCTCTCTTGGCCAAACTCTTGTTCTTTCTTTTTCTAAGTGTCGAAAATCAAGGCTTTAATCCCATTAATGCTCTTTGACCGAATCTTTGAAGGAGGATTTGGAATTTCGCTAAGTCGACTACAAGAGAAGATCATTCGGGATTTAGATATCTAAGGTAAGTAAAGTGTAATATTAGGCCAAAGGCCATTTATGATGTTCATTAAGTGTTAGAATCGGATCTAACATAGATCATGTAGGCATTTCGGCATCTCCATTAATGAGATAGCGATTTGGGATCTAGATAATCGAGGTAAGGGAGTTTTGATATTCGGCCAAGGCCTTTTATTTGTTAAAAGTTGATCGATTTTTAAACTATGGTCTATAGGAGGGAATACAATCGGTTTCGATAGATTTTCAGATTCAAATGAAAGCGTTAGTACTGTGTGTGTACCCACACTAACTCTTAATAGGTTTATGGTATCAATTTAATATATGTGTTTATAATAATGTGAAAAGTGGGCAAAGGTACCATGTGATGGTACAAAGTACTGTGTAAGTAACCTTAACATTATGTTAATAAATGATATGAATAATATTATGATATGAATATTTGGAATATGGTACATATGTGAATACCGATAAGAATGTGGAATAAGGCATAAGGCATGATATTGCATATTCTGTGTGACATGGGGCATATGGGTTATATGGAAAGGGGAAGTGATCTGGTGGTTTATACCACAATATCTGAATGTGGTGACTCATGTCACGAAATCTGAATGTGGTGACTTATGTCACAAAATAATGTATGGTGGCTATGCCACAAAATTTATAAGGGCGATGAGCAAGTCGTCTGCAGCGACTGCCTTGTATGATGTGTAGCAGATGGAGGGTCGACTTAGTAGTCCCCACGGTGTGATGGTTGGTACGGGTGATGTGTAGCGGATGGTTATCTAGGTATGGGTTCAGGTTTGCATCATTAATTCTATCTATTATAAATACGTATGATATGATATGATATGCCTGAATCGTTGGGGCTTAGTGTTGGTTATACACACTGAGTCTGTTTGACTCACCCCGTTGTGGGATATCTTTTTAGGTGACACTCAGTAGATGGACCGGGTCGGCGGGAGCTTAGGGGTGGCCATGCTCAGCTTACAGTTATTTTATTTGAGACTTATTTTTAAGTTTGGATTTATTCGGGTTTTGCTATTGATGTAATAAGGCCATTATTATTAAACTGTTTTATGTTTCCAATTTTTATACGATTATTATTAAATCGAGGGTTAAATAACTTATCTTGGAAACAATTTTAAATGTTTTGACACCTAACGATTCCTCTTCAAAATGACCACATTCTCCAAATTGACAAACAAGATTTGAAATGTTTTACTCGAGGAACATGCCAGATCCGGTCGGGGCTTGTGGGCCGGGTTTGGGGTGTTTCAGGGGCAATCTCTAATGAAGTGATCTTGAGAACCACACTTGAAACAAGTTCAATAATTTACCCGACACTCACCGGGGTGACGTCTACCACAATATGGACATTCAGGTCTACTAGGTCGAGCATTACCCACACTCGCTATCGAAGTAGTCTGAGCCTTATGACCCAAATACTGTTTCCCATGGTTTTTGTTTGAAAACCCAACTAAAGCACTTGATCGAGTATTAAACTCTCTCGGTTTCTTAGATGAAGACTGAAATGACTTACCTATTTGTGCTTTCCTCGAGTCACGAGACTCAATTTCAACTTTTCTTTTCTCTTTAGCCAATTCCTCGGCCTTGCAAGCTCTCTCAACAAGTACAACAAATTCATTTAATTCTAGAATGCCAACTAGTAATCGGATGTCTTCGTTAAGTCCATCTTCAAACCTCTTACACATGATGGCTTCATTCGAAACACATTCTCGAGCGTATTTGCTCAGCCTCACAAACTCACGTTCATACTCCGTTACCGTCATTCGGCCCTATTTTAACTCAAGAAATTCTTTTCGTTTCTAATCGATAAACCTTTGGCTAATGTACTTCTTACGAAACTCTTCTTGGAAAAATTCCCAATTAACTCTCTCCCTTGGTACAACTGACACAAGGGTGTTCCACAACTGATAAGCCGAGTCTCTCAGGAGTGATACAACACATTTCATACATTCCTCAGGTGTGCATGATAACTCATCAAATACCCTAATGGTATTCTCAAGCCAGAACTCTGCACTTTTGAGATCATCATCTATATTAGCTTGGAACTCTTCGGCTCCTTGTTTTCAAATCTTATCAACTGGAGGTCTATTCAATCTCATGAAGTCCATACCTTGAGGTGGTACAGGAATAGGCTGAGGAATAGGTGGGGCTGGAGGGGGTTGAGCATTCGGGTTCGTTCGAACGGACTCTGTATACCATGCATTCATCATATGGAGAAAGGCTTCCCTGCCTCCTTCTCCTTGACTAACTGTAGGGGGTCTACTATCAGACGGCGCTACCCCTTGAGTGGGAGCCGGGGCATTAATTTCAACTTCATCTGCCATATCTCGATCGAGATCAATTACTATATGAAAACACAATTTAAAAAGGTCAGAAGTCGTCACACTATCACAATTCTTTTATGGCACGTATAGCTAGACTCGTACACACGCTACGTTAGTCCGAGAATCGACTAAACCTGGCTCTGATACCACTAAATGTAACACCCCTTACCCGTACTTGACGCCGGAACATGGTACGAGGCGTTACTGGACTTAAACACAAGCATTCATACAAAACGAGACATAAATTTCCACTCAAATTCAAAATTGTTTAAAAACATACATATCGTCCTTTAAACGAGCCTACGGGGCTCAAAACATACATTACGAGTGATTCAGGACTAAATCGAGAACTATGGAAAAATTTTCATGTCACAGGGCCACACGCCCGTGTGGGATAAGGGACACGCCCATACTTCAGGTCGTGTCCAAAATAGATGACATTCTGTTTGTGACGTCATCAACCGAATAAGGTCACACGACCAAGGCACATGTAACGCCCCAGTTTTTCTGTAATTTTGACTTTTGTAAAATTGACACAATGTCTATCTGCTTCAGTGGTTATGTGTTCTGGGTGTGTGTGAGAGGTCCCAAGTTCAAGTCTCAACTTGGGTAATTTTTGGTATTTTTATGAATAAAGCCCAAACTTTGGTTAGTAGGCTTATAAGTATTTACTTGTAAGAACATGTCAGAATGGGCCTGCTGGTCTGGTGGTTAAGATGACTGCTGGGATGGAAAAGGTCTTGTGTTCGAGTTGCAACACGAGCATTATTTTTGTCTGTCATGGTTCAGAGAGTTTGAGTTGGTTTCAAAAACTGAGTAGTGGATTAGTGGGTGAGAAAAATAAGGGATTTGAGGGTTATTAAATTTTTTTCCCTTTCTTTTTGGCAAAAACTTCTCCTCCCCAAAAACTTTTCTGACGCCGGTTCCCCTTTCTCTACCGAATTTTTACTTTGTTTTCCCTTCTCGATTTTAGCAATTGTTTTCAATCATTTGTGTATTTCACGTTGATCGGTAAGTAACTATTTGCCATTACTTTCTTGTCCGTGTTGGTTTGCTAAAAGGGGACTATTTCGGCTCTTTCGTTAGGGGAAGATCAAGTTGCGGTGGGTGCTCCTACAGTGAGTTAAGCGTTAGAGGTTCTTATCATCTCCGGTAAGTTCCGATAACGTTGGTGGTTGTGTTGATTGTTTGTTGGAATGATGGATTCATTTAAACTGTGGTTATAGGCTAATTCCGAGATTTGTAATGTCAATTATAGGTTTGGGATTGCTCGGGATCGTGTTAGCATCGATTCGATACCAGGTGTGTACTCGAAAACGCAGAAAATGAGGTTTCAGCGAAAGCCGAAAACCTTACTGTAGACGCCACATGGGCATGTGGTCGCCCGTGTGGTAGGCCGTGTGCAAGAGTATAAGTCACAACATGGCCGTGTGATCGACGAGCCCGGCCGGGCGCTGAGGGCCGAGCGAGGCCGTGTATGAGACACAGGCCTGACCAATTGGGCCGTATGGGCCACACGAGCGTGTAGAATTCTGGGCCTGGCCGTGTAATCCACACGGCCAAGGCCAATTTGGGCTGTGTGGGCCACATGGGCGTGTGGGCCCACACGGGTAGGCCACATGTGGGCCCACACGGGCAGGCCACATGGGCGTGTAAGCCCATTTTTATGAAATGTTCTAAAAGGTTGCACGGTCGCCCAAGTCGACTGTGAACCTAATGAGGGGTCGGTAAGTGGTACTTAGTCCCATAGTTATGTGATCTGATTATGTGAAATCTGTACTGAACATGTTACACTTAGCATGTATATTGATTTGAATGTATGGACTGTTATTTGCATAAAAGCATGTCATATTATGTATGTTGCATTGCATCGGGGTGGGTTGATGATATTTGGAGGAAGTATCTGAAAGGCTCTTAAGCTTGTTATCTGGCAGCTCAGCTGCAACTTTTTGATTATGTGCCGCATTCGGTACAGCATGGTGAGTAGGGATGGGTGGGTTGATTTTATCCCCACATGGTGTGTAGGGTTGGAAGGAGTTGGTGTGTAGAGGTTGGTGGGTAGGATTCTATTATTCTGTCTGATCTGCTTATTATGTCTGAAATGGGCTAAGGCCCTAGAACATATCTGATTCTGTATCTGAGTGGGCTAAAGTCCACACTGTTCTGTAATGGGCTCAGACCCGAACTGTGAGATTATGCCTGTTATCTGATATCTCTGTGTGTATGTTTTCTGTGGGGATTACAAACTGAGTTTGCGAAAACTCACCCCTTTTCTGTTTAATCTATTCAGGTAATCCCCAGCGATAGGCGGATCGGTGCAGCGGAGGACTCGGTAGTGACCACGGTTCTGGATACTTATTTATGGTTTATTTTAAATTCTGCTTTGGTTATATTTGGGTAAATTTTATGTAATAAGGCCTTCGAATTTTAATTTAAAACTTGGGATGATTATTTCATAAACTGCTAACAGTAGGACAAGACGCGAGTTTTCAAAATAAACAAAAGATTTATCAAAATATGTACGACCTCGTAAATCGTTTTAAAAGCTTCCGCAACGTATAAAGTTTTGAAAATGGATAATGAATAAATAAACGACACGTTTTGACGATAGCCTAAGATACCTAAAAATGGTTTTAACGCGTTACGTTTTCTAAAGCACTATCATGTGACATTGCCAGATTCGGCCATAACGTCTAGGCCAGGTTTGGGGTGTTACAGCACACGCCCATGTCCTTAGGCTGTGTGGAGAATTAAATTCCAAAAATTAAGTGCAGACTTCACACAGCCTGGGCACATGCCCATGTCCTATGGCTATGTCTCTCACACGGCCGAGACACACGGTCGTGTCTCGTACCCGTGTGTTTACTACTAAGCATTTTGTTTTGCATTAATTAGGGTGCAGGGGACGCACGGCCATAACACACGCTTATGGGGCAAGCCGTGTGTCACACACGGCCTAGACACACACCCGTGTGGACAAAATAAGGCTATTTATCAAGCCTTTTTGCCACCCATACTTGCACCAACCTACACAACAGCAAAACCACACCAATCCCAATATATATATATATATATATAAATAACTTCAAGGGCACTTAACATGGCATAACTAAGTACTTCACCATTATCAAACATCCATAATCACATGCAACACATCATCATTTAACCATCAATAACCATAGGCCATATCATAATGGCATTAGCACATGAATGCATATATGAATAGGTTTACAACCAAATAATCATCATGAGCCACATCTCATGGCCTTATACAAAATGAATCAAATTCACTATAAGCCAACACATTTGGCTAAACAATATGACATATAAAAAAAAGACCAATTCCCTATACATGCCATACTCAAAATACTTGAATTCACTATACCCAAAAGATTAGTTTGATAGTGTGAATCGAGCTCCGACGTCCTTCGATCCCCGAGTTAGCTTGGTGACTCTATAAGAAATGGAAAGGAAGGGGTAAGCTTAAAGCTTAGTAAGTTTGCGTGTAAAAAATAAGCAACATTAAACATGTAGCAGCATACACATAGCATATTATAAATTTGCACATAATCATCAAATGATCATAGGCATAACTTACTCATTTGCGTTCTTACCAAAAATGCATCATAAACCGAGCTCATTACTCATAAGTTTTACGTACGTACCTGTACCACTTCATAACATGTTCATATTCTTTCATATCATTGACGTAATCTTTAAATTACCCGTTGAACCACTTGGAATACTAAAGGATACCCGGTAAACCTCATGCACTTAGTAAGATGCCAATGCCATATCCCATATATGGTCTTACATGGGATCACATATCGATGCTGATAGCCCAGCTATGGCCTTACACTATGTATCATATCGATGCCATGTCCCAGACATGGTCTTACACAAAATCACATATCGATGCCATATCGCAGATATGGTCTTACACGAAATCACACATAACCCTAATGTCATGACATTTGTATCCTATCTATTCCTAAGGTTCAACCGGGAATTTTACCACATCAAATCTTCGTAGAACGTACTCATAACAATAAATAAACAATTCATGCAATATCAAATATTAAACGCATAATATAGAGTTGCATTATTTACACACGAACTTACCTCAGAACAAAATATGGACAACTAATTCGATTTAGTCCGAAATCTTATTCTTTCCCCGGTCTAGGTTCGGACTCCATTTTTCTTGATCTATAATAGCAAATTTAGCTCATTTAATTATCACATTGTTCAAATCAATCCAAAAACCATATTTTGGCAAATTTACAATTTTGCCCCTAAACTTTCACATATTTATAAATTAGTCTCTAGGCTCGTAAAATGAAATGTGTCCATTTTCTTTGTTACCCAAGCCTAGCCGAACCTAACACAAACTCATATGAGCCCACATTTCTTATTAAAACATACATCTTACTACTCATTTTACATCTTTTACAAATAAGTCCTTTTTATGCATTTCCATCAAAAATCACTTAGTAAAGTATGTTAAATACACATCAAACTTTCATAATCTATCATGAAACATCAAAATACATGCATGTCACACATGGGTAGATTTTTGAACATGAACCCTAGCTCAAATAAATGGTAGAAATAGCTAGATCGGTTGATAACAACTTCAAAAACGTAAAGAACATTAAAAACGGGGTTAGGATGCACTTACTATAAAGCTTGAAAAGTGAAGAAAACCTAGCTATGGAGAGCTCCAAAGTTTCGGCCCTAGCTTGAAGAAGATGAGCAAATTTTTCTTCATTTTCCCCTTTTTAATCTTTTATTAACCAAATGACCAAAATGCCCCTCAAGCCTTTCTTTGAAATTTCTCCTATCCATGTCCATTTTCGTCCATAAAATTAGAAATTGGTCAAATTTCTATTTAAGGACCTCTAATTAATAATCCATGGCAATTTCATGCTCAAAGCTTCTAGAACATATATTTTGCAACTTTTGCAATTTAGTCCTAAAAATCAAATTGGACACTTTATGAATAAGATTTCTTCATGAAATTTTCACACAATCATGCAATCATGCCATAGAACTCAAAATACTCATAAAATAATTATTTCTACTTCGGATTTATGGTCTCAAAACCACTATTCTAACTATGCCCAAAATCGGGATGTTACAAATGCCTTCGGTAGAAACGATATGCCCCAGAAATCCAACCTCTCAGAGCCAAAATTCACATTTACTAAACTTTGCAAACAATTGCTTATAACGTATAGTTTGTAACACAATTCTCAAGTGCTTGGTATGTTCAGATTCATCTCGCGAATAGATCAGAATGTCGTCAATGAATACAACAATGAATCTATCTAAATACGGTCTGAATATCCGGTTCATCAGGTCCATAAAAACTGCAGGAGCATTAGTTAATCCGAAAGGCGTAACAAGGAATTCATAATGTCTGTACCTCGTTTTGAACGTTTTCTTCAGCATATCTGAGTCTTTAACTCACAACTGATAATAACCCGATCTCAAGTCAATCTTTGAAAACACTGTTGCATCTTTCAACTGATCAAATAAATCATCAATCTGTGGTAGAGGGTATTTGTTCTTTATAGTCACTTTATTCAGTTGTCTGTAATCAATACACATTCTCATCATGCTGTCTTTCTTCTTTACAAACAATACCGGTGCACCCCAGGGTGAATAACTCGGTCGTGCAAAACCTCTGTCTGTCAATTCTTGCAACTTAGCTTTCAACTCTTTTAATTCTATTGGAGCCATTCTGTACGGAGCTATCGATATCAGTGTTGTTCCCGGTACTATTTCAATACCAAATTCAACCTCTCTGATCGGTGGCAAACCCGGTAATTCTTCTGGAAATACATCCGGATATTCACAAATAACAGGTACAGATTCAATCTTTCATTCAGACACCTTTGTATCCAGTATGTATACAAGATATGCATCATAACCCTTTTTCATACATTTCTGAGCTAACATTGACAATATCACAGTAGGTAATTCACTCGAACCATCAGACTCAATCCGAAGAATTTCACCGTTCTGACATTTCAATTCGATAATCTTCCGTCTACAATTCACAACTACATCATGCATAGTCAGCCAGTCCATACCCAGAATCAGATCAAACTCATCGAAAGGTAGAAGCATCAAGCCAGCCGGAAAACAGTAACCCCGAGTCATCAAAGGACAATTCTTACAAATTTTATCAACTAAAACAGACTTGCTTAAGGAATTTGATACTTTAATTACAAACTCTATAGACTCGACATGTAAACTCTTTTTAAACACTAAATTCATACAGATATATGAATTGGTTGATCCAGGGTCTATCAATGTAATTATATCAGTATCAAAAAGAGAAAAAGTATCCGTAATAACATCTGGCGATGATGCCTCCTCCCATGCGCGGATAGCATAAGCTCGGGCAGGTGCTTGTGCCTCAGATCTCACAGTAGAATCTCTCATAGCACCTCGGTTACCACTCGTATTTCCAGTGTTTCGGGGTGGTCTCCCTCTAGTAGCCGTATTACTTGATCTCACATTCTGAAGTTTATCTTTCTTAACCATCTCAGGACAATCTTTAATAAAATGATCTCGTGAACCACAACTGTAACAAGCTCTATTATTATATTTCACCTAACAATATCCAAAATGTCGTCTTCCACTCTGTTGACACTCGAGCTTGATATCTTTTACGTTGCCAACACTCAATACTGACGTGGCTTGAGCTTTAGAATTCACATGTTGATTTCCACGATCTCTATTCTGATATCACACTGATGCATTGGATCTACTGTACGAATCTCGGAATTCCTTTGATGAAGGATGCGAAGGTTTATTCATCGGTCTCTTCCTCGAATCTCTTGCCTCAGAATCATCCTTTTTCTCTTCTTTGCTAAGTTATTCAGCTTTGCAAGCTCTATCAACCAAAACCACAAATTCTTTCAATTCAAAAATTCCAACTAGAAGTTTAATATCTTCGTTCAACCCGTCAACAGACCGCTTGCACATAATCTCTTCGGTAGAAACATACTCCCGAGCATACTTGCTCAACCGTACAAATTCTCTCTCGTACTCGGTTAACGGCATGTGGCCTTGTTTCAGTTCTAAAAACTTTTTATGTTTTTTATCCAGAAACCGTTGATTGATGTATTTCTTTCGAAACTCGGTCTGAAAGAATTCCCAAGTGACTCTCTCCCTTGGCACCACCTATACTAATGTGTTTCACCACTGATATGCAGTATCTCTCAGAAGGGATATAACACACTTTAAACATTCATCTGGCGTGCAAGAAAGCTCGTCAAACACTCGAATGTATTTTCAAGCCAAAAATCAGCTCTCTCAGGGTCATCATCAACATTAGCTCTAAACTCTTCAGCACCGTGTTTACGGATCTTGTCAACTGGAGGCTTATTCAATCTTAAAAGCTCGATTCCTTGAGGAGCTACAGGAACTTATTATGGATTAGGAGGGGGTAGAGGTTGTTGAGCAGTTGGGTTTGTACAAATGTATTGAGTGAACCACTAATTCATCATTTGGAAGAAGGCTTCTTTAGCCACTCCTCCCTGGCTACCCATTACGGGTCTAGAATCAGACGGCGCTGTCCCTTGAGCAGGAGCAGGCACATTACTTTCAACCTCATCAGCTATCGCTTGATTGGGATCCATTTGCTATATAAAAAAAACACATTTTCAAATGTCAGGAGCCATCACACTATCACAGTTTATATATGGCATGTATAGCTAGACTCTCATACGCACTACATTAGTCCTAGAATTGACTAAACCGTAGCTCGGATACCAATAAATGTAACACCCCTGACCCGTATTCAACGCTGGAATAGGGTTGCGGAGCATTACCGAACTTACGAAACAATTAAACAACTATTTAACATACATTTGCTCAATTCAATCATTCATCATTCAATCTCAATCAATTTGTCCCTATTAAGAGCCTACGAGGCCTTAAACATGCTTTGGAAGTGGTTCAGGACTAAACCGATAACTCGAGAAATTTTTGTGAAACTTAGAAAATTTTGCTTCAAGCAGGGGACACATGCCCGTGTGGCCAGGCCGTGTGTCTCACACGGCCACCAGACACTCCCGTGTGAAAACAGGGGGTACATACTGACTTGGGTCACACGACCAACCACACACCCGTGTGTCTAGCCCGTGTGCCCTTCGAAGTGGCCACACCCGCCCGTGTGCCAGGCTGTGTGTTAGGCCGTGCCAAACCTGTAGGGTATACTGACTTATGCAACACGGCCAAGTCACACGCCCGTGTGCTAGGCCGTGTGCCAATTATGGGGGTATACTGACTTGTACCACACGGCCGATCACACACCCGTGTGTGAGACCGTGTGGAGCATACTGACTTCATTTCAATTTCAACACCAGGGGACACACGGCCTTGTAACTTGACTGTGTGTCACACACGGCTGAGACACACGCCCGTGTCTCTGACCGTGTGGACAAAAATAGGATATTTACCAAACCAATTTGCCACCCACATTTATGCTCACCTAAACAACAAAAATGGCACCAATCCATAGTATAAATAAACATCCAATTTAGCCACAAACAAGGCTCATTCATTCAAATTCCAATACTAGCAACCAACATGCTTATTTTTCAAGTTTTACTTAACCAAAACATACTAACATACTTATACCAAATAACTAACCAAACCTTTACTTAACATACCTCATTTTTATACCAATTCACAAGCATAATATCAATTCCACAACTTCATAATATATTCATTCACATTTCCAATTATGAACTCAATATTAACCATATATGCACATATAACACATAACCAAATCCACCAAATTAAGCCAAATCTCATGGCTATATTAACAAACCAAAACATATACATTTACAAGCCAATTCATTTGGCCAAAGTCTTTACCAAATATAACCAAAATGACTCAAAATACCTATACATGCCATATGACCAAACCATAAGTTCAAAAGTACCAAAGTGACGATTGGATAGTGTGACGATGTCTCTGACGGTCCCTGAATCCGAGCTAGCTTTGAATTCACTATAAAACACGGGAAAAATAAACAAAGTAAGCTTTATAGCTTAGTAAGCTCGTATTAATTAAACTCAACAAATCATATTACATAAATCAACAACTTGAACTATTTAACATGTAATTCATGGTAACAACAAGCTTTCCATATGCTTAATCATGAACTTATATGAAAAATCACAACTCTTCCAATTAAAGTTTATACTTTCCATGTACATACCTGTACAAACTTGTAACCAACCTGTTCGAAAAACTGCCGAATACTCGATATCTTGCACACTAAGTGCCATTACATAGACGAAACTATTTTACTCTCGCACACTAAGTGGCATACATAGTTGAATCTATCTAGATATTGCACACTAAGTGCCATACGTAATCGGAGCTATCTAAAATCACACACCAAGTGCTATACATAATCGAAACTATCTCGATCTCGCACACTAAGTGCCGATACTTAACCGAAGCTTGTCAATTTTTTCCGTACAATTGTATTCATCAACAATTCAATATAAAGCATTAAATATCAATTATAACAATGTTATTAACATACGAACTTACCTCGGAGGTAAAAACGATAACGCGGATCAACTAATCCGACACCTTGTTCTTCCCTCGATCTAAGTCTGAATTCCATTTTCTTGATCTAAATATATTCAAAATTAACTTATTGAATAAATTATTCATTCAATTTAGTCCAAAACATACTTTAGGGCTATTTTACACATTTGCCCCTAAACTTTCACATTTTTGCAATTTAGTCCTTATTTCACAAAATAAAAAAATTCATGAAATTCAATATTAACCCATGCTAGCAGAATTACCATTATACCCCTAGCAGCCCATATTTTTCATTTATTTCACATTTTAACTACACATTTTTCACATTTCACAATTTAGCCCCTAATTTGCATTTTCACCAAAAATCACTTAACAAAACTTGTTTAAATAACATCAAATATTCATAATCTATCATTAAACATAAAAAATAATACATATTCATCAATTGAAACTTTCAAAATCTTTAACAATTTTGCAAATTAGTCCCTGGGCTAGCTAGTACTAGATGTAACGATCACAAAAACATAGAAATCACTAAAAACCAAACAAAAATGGACTTACAATTAAGCTTAGAAGTAGCTGAACCTTCAAAACCCTAACAATGGTGTTCTTCCTTCAAATTTTCGGCTAGAAAATATGATAACCATCAAATTATGGTTTTTGTTTTATTTATTTCATGTTATTAACCAAATTACAAAATTAACCTTTTTATTAAACCATTAAAACACCTTAATAAATGTCCATATATGTCCATATATGTCCACTCATACTATTTATGGTCTAATTACCACTTAAGGACCTTAACTTTGTAACAGCCCGATTTAGGGCCTAGTCAGAATAGTGGTGCGAGACCACTAATCCGAAGTGAATTTATGAGTTTTTAAGGTTCATGCCATGTTTTCATGTTAGTGTGAAAGTTTCATGAAGCAATTTTGCTAAATTGAAGTTGAATGGTCAAAAAGGACCAAATTGCAAAAGTTGTAAAATGTGAGTTTCTAGAAGCATTTTGTATGAAATAGCTCTAGAATAGCAATTATAAGTCCTTAAATAGCAATTTACCTAAATCATAATTTAAGTCGTCAGGAGTCGTCACACTATCATTATAAAACATTCTTACATATGGCATGTATAGCTAGACTCGTGCTCATGCTACGTTAGTCCTAGAATCGACTAAACCGTAGCTCTGATACCACTAAATGTAACACCCCATACCTGAGTCCGAGGCTCAGACCGGATACGAGACGTTACTATGCTTGAACTTGCTTAATCATGACATTACGAGCTATAAAATTTCGTTCTGAAATTAAAACTTCTCATTCTTAAACAATTCGTACATTTCATGGGCCTACAAGGCCTTAAACTTGTACTGGTAAACTTTCGGAACCTTATTGAAAAACTTTTCTTTGAAACAGGGGTTACACGCCCGTGTAATATAAGACACGCCCGTGCATAGGCATACACGCCCATGTCCTTAGACCATGCCCTAAAACTCAGTATTCTGCCAATTTCCACACGGCCATAACATGCCCTAGTCCTAGCCCATGTGAAAAACCTTAGCATTCTGACTTATAACACACGGCCATGGCACGCCCGTGGACTTAGACCGTGTACTACATCTTGATATACTGACTTATTTCACACGACCGGGCACCCGCCCAAGTTCTATCCGTGTGCCATGCACGGCCTTAACACACGGCCGTGGGATTAGTCTGTGGCCTATTCTTACTTATAAGACTAAGGTGCGGTTTATGCACGGCCTGAGACACACTGCGTGTGTCTAACCGTGTAGGCACTTAGAGGCTATTTACCAAGCCAATTGCCATCCCGAAATTAAGACCAAACTCAAGCTCAATTCAACAACTCAATTATTACATCTTTCATGAACAATATAACATGCTTCATTGATATTAATAACATACATACTTAGTCAAACTTGGCCAATCACTTAGGCATTTACAAAAGAATAATAAACTTAATAGCCTATACTTTGGCTCTTCTTAAAACATTTACTCAAAATGTAATGCTACCTATACATGCCATACTTAATAAAACAACTTGGCTATACCAAAATAGCGATTGATAGTGTGTCTCGAGCTCGATGATGGTGATCCTTAATATTAGCTTGGCGGGACTACATGGAAAGAAAGAATGAAAGACATAAGCATTTAGCTTAGTAAGTTTGCATAATACACATAGCAACATTCTTACTTAATATAGACCATTTGATATAAACAATGGCATCATAAATTTAGCTATATAAAGCTTACTTACTCATACTTGATTCTTACATAACTCATGAAACTTACTAGTCTCATACTTGATAGGCAAACAAAGTACTGTATCTCTAGATCACATTGATCAAAGATACTTGAACATAATACTCATAATTTCTAATTCATCATTCATAACATGAATAATATTCATCCCCACTTGATAATGATTTTGCTTACTAAACTTTCTTGTTATCTTTTGTGAGCTTATCTCATTTGCCCGATGAATTCCTATGAAATAACCGAGAATACCAAATCTCTTACCATGAACTTGATGCTAAAGCCATATTTTGGATATGGTCTTACATGGGATATCTCATCTTGGTTTCAAGGCCATGTCTTGACATGGACTTATATGAAATCTTCCTCTTGATAACTTGTTCAATGCCAAGCTTGGATCCTTGGACTTACATGATAACTTATTCAATGCCAAGCTTGGGTCCTTGGACTTACATGATAAACTTGTCAATGCCAAGCTTGGGTCCTTGGACTTACATGATAAACTTGTCAATTCCAAGCTTGGGTCCTTGGACTTACATGATAAACTTGTCAATGCCAAGCTTGGGTCCTTGGACTTACATGATAACTTGCTTGATTGCCGATGCCATGCCTCGGCTTGGTCTTATACGGACTTTTTCATACTTGATCTCATTAATTTCATTGTTTAACTTAACGTTAAACAATTTTGTAATAACATTGTATATTATACTAAGCAATTCAATGATATAAATCATAAAGCTTAGAAATCATACAAACTTACCTCAATATACAAAATGTAGCTAGGTATGCAATTTAGTCCTCGACCTTGTTCTTGCCTCGGTTTCGATCCGGGCTTCGTTTTTCTTGATCTATAGTCATAAATAGATCATTTAATACTCACATTGACTAATTTGACACTTAAATCATACTTTGGCAAAATTACTATTTTGCCCCTAAACTTTTTCATATTTGCACTTTTTCCCCAAGGCTCGTAAAATAATTTTCATTCAACTTTCTTAAACTTCATGCTTAGCTGAATCATTTTCTCTACTATAACAATCATCAATTCTTGCTATTTTTAACATGTATGACCAATTTTCATAACTATTACAAAATGGTCCATACTATCATCTTTCATGAAATTCACTTAGAAAAAGATGTTTATCTAACATCAAACTCTCATAAACTTCCATAAAACATCATTTAACATGCATATCAATCATGGGTAGATTTTTGAACATGCACTTTAGCTCACTTTATAGCTAAAAATAGCTTACTCATGCTACCAGGACTTCAAAAATACGAAGAATATCAAAAACGGGGCTAAGATGAACTTACTAGCAAGCTTGAAAGATGAACAAACCCTAGCTATGGGTTCTTCAAAATTTTGGCACACACAAGGAAGAAGATGAATGATTTTTATCATCTTTTTCCTTTATTAATCATTTAATAGGTAAATGACCAAAATGTCCTTCTCTTAAAAATATCACCATTTACTAGCTCATGCCCATTTTGTCCAAAAATTATGATTTGGGCAAATTTCTATTTAAGGACTTATAATTGCTATTCTAGAGCTATTTCATACAAAATGCTTCTAGAAACTCACATTTTACAACTTTTGCAATTTGGTCCTTTTTTACCATTCAACTTCAATTTAGCAAAATTGCTTCATGAAACTTTCACACTAACATGCAAACATGGCATGAACCTTAAAAACTCATAAATTCACCTCGGATTAGTGGTCTCGCACCACTATTCTGACTAGGCCCTAAATCAGGTTGTTACAAACTTTAAGGTTCTATAGCTATTTAATACGTTTAGCTATTAGAACTCAAGTTTTACGCTTTACGCGATTTAGTCATTTTTCTCAAATTGACCAATTAAACGATAAAATTTCTTAACAAAATTTTCACACAATCATATTATCATGCTGTAGACATTAAAATAATAATAAAATAATTATTTTGACTTCGGATTTGTTGTCTCGAAACCAATGTTCCGATTTGACTAAAAACAGGCTATTACAAATCTGCATCTTCCTTAGCCTTCATTACATAGGCTCTACCGGACCCTAATGAGTTAGGCTTAGTGTAGCTCTTTCTTGGAGCCCCCTAAACTGATCCTAATTTCATAGCTATTCCAGATATCGTCTCTTATGGTGTATTTTGAGTCCCACGCATAAACTGTTCCAAGTTGGCTTTAACTTTTGAGGGGTAGTCTCTAAGCTAATAATCCAATAACCCACATGCATAACAAGCTCCCGCAAGTCTCCAACATTTTCACCGATGATTCTTTCAACGCTGTTCATATGTGGGGTCCGTTATCATCTTGGATCCACCTGTTCTCGCTATTGAGGTAGCTTCTCATCCCCCTCATTCTCTTCGAGAACTCGTGGGTTGAAAAGCTCTCCTTGGTGCAGATAAGCTTCTATCTTTCGTCTTCTTAAATTCATTGAGGGTGGTGGACTAGATATCCCATGATTCATTCTTTCCCCATCCTACCCTCTACTTCTTTCTTGGACAATCGTTTCCATCTTTTGAGCCTTGGCTATCATGGCTACTAGACTCTGAACTTCTACTGCAGCCACCAAGGCACGAATTTCATCCCTTAATCCCCACTCAAATTTCTTGCACAAGGCTTCTTTAGTTTGGAACATGTCTCTCATATAACGACTAAGTCTAACAAATTCCTGTTCATATTCCATTAGTAACATTCATCCCTATCTGAGATATAGAAACTCTTTCATTAATTTCTCGACATACATCTAGTTAATATACTTTTCTCTGAATTTTATTAGGAAGAAATCTCAATCTATCTGCTCTTCAGGGGTCAAACTTAACAGTGTTTTCCACTATTAATATGCCTCCCCTTCTAGCAAAGAAACAACGCAAGAGAGACTATTTGTCGGTGTCTATTTTAGCTCCATAATTACTCTATATAAATGAGATATCCATTGTTCTGTTGCTGCATGTCATCACCCTTATCCCCTAGAAATTCTTTAGGGCCCTGTTTACGTATCTCCCTTATGGGATTTGTAGTTCTCCTCAACCAGCCCGATTGCTAGACCCAAGTTACAGAATGCTACAATTAACATTGGTATATTCACACATAAATTATAAAATTCAATTCAATTCATATCATCAAATTAATCCAAATTCATGCATAATAGAATTTATTAGTAAAGCAGGGACTAAATCGAGCATACAAACATAGTTTAATAGATTCGAGCATGATTAAGGACCAATTTGAAAATTTTTAAAACTTTAGAACTAGGTGTTGATACCAAAGGAACAAGTACTGATATTTTTAACAAAGGTATCAATACCAAAAATCAGTATCGATACCATTTTGGCATTTTGCCATTTTCAAAAACACTATTCATTTGGTCAATTATCGATACCTTGGTCCATGGTATCGATACTTTTACCCATATGGTCAAAGTCACAATTTTAGAAGTTCATTTCATGCCCAAATATATATCTTAGCTCATAGATGCATATAAGTACACAAATAACCTGCATAGAACTAATTCAATCAGTTACAAACATACAACCAATATGCCACAATTGACACCTCAAAACAATTAACATAGCACACCTCATTTAACTATTTATAACACCTTATAATAATGACTCAATATCAGCCATTCAAGCAAGCACAATACCTTACCAAATTCATTCAAAGTTATGATATGCATACCATTCATTTACTAAGCATATTTCAGACATATTACATTATGACCACATAAGCATTATAACGTACATACCTAAACAATCAGAAAAGATTACCAAATACCAAGATCATTACTAAACTCATAGTTATATACATATTCATGTAACATTTAAAATGCTAAATTCATTCAAAGCATAACATATACAAACACATGACTCTTTGAGGTACATGCCAAATATCATAAACCTTTCTTCCAAACCAACTAATCTATATCATGACATCATATTACCTATATAATTGAATACTAAAAATATCATTTCAAATACAAAATACACAATTCAAACCATTTACTAATGCACATATTTTCAACAAGCATATTCTTTGTCATAATCACACCAACAAGGATTTCAAGTCATACCACTTTATAAGTAAACCAAAACAACTCCTAAGTACATGCCACACATAACTAAACTTTAATATGGTCAAAATACTACAGAATCAATAACAGTATAGTGTGAGATTCTCGATGATCCGCCTGACACGTTCTGCAAGTTGACACTATAGGGAAAAAGGAAACAAGAGAGTAAGCATTACAATTGCTTAGTAAGTTCACAGGTATTAAAACCAAATGATTTACCTCAAGTTATAATAATACACTACATGTTACTGAGCTTGATAAAGTTTGCCTATCATTGCAAACCACATATTAAAAATGTGAGTTCAACATTTCTCATACTCTAATAGCCCGTTTTTAGGTCAAATCAGAACAGTGGTTTTGGGACCACAAATCCAAGGCCAAAATATTTATTTTATTATTTTATTGAAGTTTACAACATGATAGAATTATTGTGTGAAAGTTTTGTAAAGAAATTTTACTATTTGAATGGTTAATTTGAATAAAAGGACTAAATCGCGTAAGCGTAAAACTTGTGTTCTATTAGCTAAAAGTGTCTAATAGCTATAGAACCTTAAAGTTAAGTTCCTTATGTTGAAATTAGACCATTAACATGATAGTGGATGATAGTGGCTTGGTAAATTTGAAATTATTAATGTTCATTAAGGCTAATTTAGTAATTTGGTTAATAAGGTTAATTATAATAAAACAAAATAAAATTTCATCCATTATCATCTTCTTATAACCGAATATTAGAGGAAGAAGAGGCTAAAATAGGATTCTTCATTTTTCAATGATAAATTCTTCAATTAGGTATGTATTTTGACTCATTTTTTAATGATTTCTACATTTTTGAGATCGTTGCTTCGTATTTTAGCTAGCCCGTACCTTAGATTTTGAAACTTTTAAAGATTTATCATGTTGCCATTGTTGAATGATTGAATAATTTGATGGTTGATGATGGAATTTGAATAATTGTTGATAGATAAACTAGTTTTGTAAAGTGATTTTTGACAAAAATGTCAAAAATGGATTAAATTGTGAAATGTGAAATTTTGTGTGGTAAATATGTGAAATTATGAAAGATATGGGCTGCTAGGAGTCCCTATGAAATTCGACTAGCTTAGTTAAGGGTTTAATTGCATTAATTTGCAATTTTATGTGATAAGGTCTAAATTGTAAAAAAGTGAAAGTTTAGGGGCAAATGTGTAAAATAGCCCTAATGTGTGTTTTGGACTAAATTGCATGAATAGTTGATTAAATAAGTTAATTTTGAATATATTTAGATCAAGAAAAGAGAAATTCAGAATTGGATCGGGGGAAAGGAAAGATTATCGAGTAATTAACTCATTTCGCCGTTTTCATACTCGAGGTAAGTTTGTATAATTAGAATCGAACTTTAAATACTTGTATTTATTTGAGATATATGTTTATAATTGAGTATTTGATACACTTGGAATACAAATGCTTAATTGATATAGAATGATTATTACCGATCCCCGTTTGAACTATATGAATTCGTAGGATACGAGTGACATGTCACTAGGGTTACCGTTTTGGTCAAGCTCCTGCATTTGTTGTGGACTCACCACAGCTCGTATGAGCTTACCGATATATCAACTCGTAAGAGCTTACTGTTTTAAGCTCGTTAGAGCTTACCGTTTTAGCTCAATAGAGCTTACTGTCCATCAGCTCAGGAGGAGCTTACTGGTCTTAGCTTGAAAGAGCGAAAATGATAATGAATTGACGGATTACTGATGTATATCACCCGAGTACCCATTGAAGTTCTAATGGGTTCAACGAGCATAAATACTGTTAATACAGATGAGTGTTGTTATTGAATGAATTATTGATTATATGTTTGAGAGTAAAATGTTGAATATGATGTACATGCTATATAAATTTGGTATGATACAATGTATTGAGTATTGAATTGAGAGAATGGATGATCTCATGTATTATGTGACTAACTTATTGATGAATGCTTTTGTTAGGCATTTGGAAATTGAATCGAGTTTACCTTATTTATTGTCTTGATTATATTACAATTGGTAAGTTTAATTTTGAACTATACGAGCTTACTAAGCTATAAAGCTTACTCTGTTTCTTTTCCGTGTTTTATAGAGGTTCGATAGCTCGCTCGATTCAGATAAAGTCAGAGTTACGCATCACACTATCCAGTTGCCGATTGGTACTTTTTGAATTTGTGGATATATGTAAATATGGCATGTATAGGCTAGTTATAAGATGATAGTTATGGTTACTTGAACTAGAAATTTTGGTACATGTTATGGTATAAGTTTAAGCCATGTGATTTGGCTTAATTTGGTATAATGTTTTGGTTATGTATGAGTTTATAAATATGGTATGTTTGGCAAGTAGTAGATGGAAAGGAAATATGCACTTCATGACTTGATTTGAATTAGTTACATGAATGAAAAATGCATGATATTATTTAGGTATTTGAATGCTATATTGAAATGGTATAAAATGTGTTTGAAATGTAATGGATTGGCTGCCAATTGAGTTGTGAAATGTAGAAATTTATGCTTGTATATGTAAGTAAACATAGGGTGGAAAAAAGGCTAAACAAATGGCCTATTTTTGTCCACACGGGAAGAGACAATGGCGTGTGTCTCAGCCGTGTGTGACACACGGTTATGTTGCACGGCCGTGTGTCCCCTGGAGTTGGAATTAAATTGAAGTCAGCATGCTCCACACGGCCTCACGCATGGGCGTGTGATTGGCCGTGTGTCACAAGTCAGTATACCCCATAAATGGCACACGGCCTAGTACACGGGCGTGTGACTTGGCCGTGTTGCATAAGTCAGTATACCCTACAAGTTTGGCATGGCCTAGTACATGGACTGGCACACAGGCGAGTGTGGCCATTTCGAAGGGCACACGGTCTAGACACATGGGCGTGTGGTCGGCCGTGTGACCCAAGTCAATATGTATGCCCTGTTTCCACACGGCCTGAGACACGTGCGTGTCTGGAGCCGTGTGAGACACACGACCTGTTCACACGGGCGTGTAACCCCTATATGTTTGAAATTTTTCTAAGTTTCCAAAATTTTTATAAGTTATCGGTTTAGTCCCGAACCACTCCTAAAGCATGTTTAAGGACTCGAAGGCTATTATAAGGGACAAAATGATTGAGATTGAATAATGATTGTTTAAATTGATCAAATGATTGACAAAAGTACAATTATATGTGTTAGAAGTTCGGTAATACTTCGCAACCCTATTCCGGTGACGGATACAGGTTAGGGGTGTTACACATACTATATATTAATTCAATCATATTACATTTAAATTCACTTAATTCAACATTTCATTATCATTCATAAAACAAACAATCATTTAATCAACTCACTATCTTAATCATATCATACCACTGATGCACGTGAACTGATAAACCGTAATAATAACATATTTTAAACCCACATTTAGCATACTTTTGGATGATTTATGCCTTGAATTATGTAATTTGGTGCTCTTAATCTTTTAATTTCATGTTTTATACTCAGGAGAGCATCGAAGGATGAAGAGAACGAGAAACGGGCCTAAAACAAAGTAAATGGGCCATATCACGAAATCGACACGGCCTGGGCCCAAGACCACACAGCCATGCTCCTACAGCAGGTTCGAACACGGCCTGGCCACGATTCACATGGGCGTGTGCCATGGGCGTGTCCCTGACGTGACAAAGAAGAATTTTATTCGAATTAGGGTACTTAGAGGCAAAGAAAGCCAATCCAAAAGCCTACATAAACTGTAACACCCCAAACCCAGCCTAGAAGTTAGGCTCAAGTCCGTAATGTCACATTAAAGGCACACTCCAAAACGATTTTACAATTTGACATTTTAAGGCCCAAAAGCCCAAAATCCAATATATCTTGTTAAGTTAAGAGGAAAAGCCCACATTTTAGGAAAACGTTCATGTATTAAGTTATTTCGAAAACCATGTCATCTTTGGAAATTTGATGAAATTTATTAAGCAAATAGTTGAAGCAACAATAATAAAACCCAAAATCTAAAGTCGCTTAGGAGTTACATGGCCTTATTAAAATCCAATGAAAAAAACAAAGTATTCAAAATAAATTCATTTGAACAAAATAAAACATTTGATCACCTTGTAGTGTGGCCATTTCCGAGTCCTCTCCCGCGTCGAGCCGTCTATTCAGGATCACCTGAAACATTAAAATTAAAGGGTGTGAGTTTCAAAACTCAGTGTGTACAACCCTTGGAAATCAATTCACATACAAATATTCACATTGGGCCTAAGCCCTACCAAATCGGTGGTCTTGGGCCTTAGCCCACCATGACCTCATATCACATCATATCGCATCATATACAACAAGATAATGCAAAACCCACCCCAAAAATCCATCCGCTACACACCATTTCCCTTCCAACCTTATACACCTGTGGGAAATTCTAGCTCGACCCACCCCTCCGCTACACACCAAGGGTAGCCCAGTTGTGGTACTACCGAACGTTGTAGCAAAGATGCTAATCATATATTGGGCTTAAAGCCTCCGGTGGATCCATACCATACGGCCATGCGATCCTCAAATCTTCCTCCGTACCATAATTCCCACCCATATGCATCCTAAGCAGAATATCATATGAATGCATCAAACACACAAGTAACATCCATAAACTCATATCCGTCACATAGGGGTATTTTCGTCATTTCACTACCCAGGGGTATTTTCGTAATTCTACCCTACAGGGGTATTTTGGTAATTTGGCAAAATAGGGGTATCTTGGCAATTTTGCAAACATGGGTATTTTGGTACTTTTACAAAACAGGGGTATTTTGATACTTTTGCAAAACAAGGGTATTTTGGTAATTTACAAATCTAGGGGTATTTTAGTAATTTTACAAATATAAGGATATTTTAGTAATTTTACAAATATAAGGGTATTTGGTCCCTCTCGGGTTTTAGTTATAAACTTTGGCTCATAAACAAGTCCTCGCGGTTAAAGTGAACAAACACTATGCACCAGGTAGGATCTCAGAAAAGTGGAGGTGGGTCACTAGGACAGCTTAAGTACCAAGCTCTCACTAGATCCAATCCTAGACATGCATATGTCGGTTACCACACTCTAACTAATCGACTTGTCCACAGACATGTTTGATTATTATATTAAGTCTTATGTGATTTAAGAGTTGTTCAGAACTAGGCCTAAAGTCCATTAACCCTAACATACTTGTCTACGTCCCCATAAGCCCATCAAGCCCATTTCATGTCCTTACGGCCCGTTAGGCCCAAATCTCATTATATGGCTTATTAAGCCCAAAACATATCCAGATCATGTATCATGCATGACTAATTCAATTCGTATAACCAACCAAACCATTTCATCAAACTTGGCCTCAGGGCCCACCGGGCCCATTTAGCCACTTTCGGCTTTTCAGCTTTTCGGGATTGTCGATATTGTGTGTGTAGTGTTTGTACACACCTGGTAACCACGCGCGCTGGAAACCCCTTAGTCACGAACCTACAATCGACATTACTAGCGATTAACCAAGGTTTTACACATACTAATAAAAATCGAAACCTCACCGTACCCTTACCGTGTGCCTCACATTCTAGTAGCCCTTCCTTTGCTACTATTGGCGATTATCCTCTAGATCTGCACCCATACATATATTTTCACATCAAGTGACCCATAATCCACATAAATCACCTCTATGAGCCACATTAGGTTCGGCCATTTACTAAACCAAGACTGAGTCGAGAACACTCACCACCTTGTTAATGAACCTTACCTACCACGCTTGCGATTGTTGAGCCCTACCCTTGTTAATACAGGTTAATGACAAGAATTGGGTTAGATAGCCCTTCGACTTTTAACAAAACTCGCTAAATAAATCAACTAAGCACTTACCGAAATTTTCCTTTGATCCTGCGGCTTAAGTCTGGCTTTTGAGACTAGTAAGGTGACAGAGACAATTCGGCAACACTAAGGAGAACAAGAAAAGAGGTGATACGACTAGAACCAAGTGGTGAACCAAAAAGGGAATTTGAGAAGGGAGAGTATGGAGGATTCGGCTTTGGCACACTTCGAGAAAAAAAACGTCTGAGCCTCTCACAAGTGAAGAAATTCGGCCAGAGGGAAAACAAAGTTTTGGCATTACTCTCGGAACTTAATTCGGCACCCATATATATACTAAAATAAATAAATAAAATAAACCTACACTCCTTAGTCGACTCAAACTTATCACCAATTAAATTCCTTTATTTCCTCCAAATTTTATCTTCATCCTCATCCAAAAATTCCTTTACTTAGCCAAAAATTTAATTTGAATTACATTCAAATTGCTTTCCCCAAACAGCAGCCATTTGGTGTTTCGATCCACTTCAAACACCTTCCCCACGCCAGCAGCAAAATAGCAAGTTATTGAGCACAAAGCAACTCGAAACCAAGACCTCTAGGCACCACCACACGCTACCAGCCACTGCACCACAACTCTTCTTGTGATATATTCCATTCCCAACTTCTTTTAAGGCCTATTTCCCAGCTACCGAATCATCCAAAGAAATCTAAAAATATTGCCAACACCCAGCGTCGAACCTCCAACCTCTTCACTATGATACACGCCCCTTGCCACTACGCCGCCCACTTTATTTGAGTCATAATTCTCCTCCAATTAATTATAAACCTTTCTTCCGCGCTCCAGGTTTACTTAAAAAAAACAAACATTTAGCGCACGCCGCGACTAGAACCCCCGCCCCTCCCGCTCCTAACGCCTCTACCTTTGGGCGGGCATTTCTTTGTGTCGTGAATCAGCCCCAACTAATTATAAGGCCTAAACTCTGGCCTTCATACTAACATATGCGCAATAAATTTTTTTGCCAAGTCCAGGACTTGAACCATTGACCACCAGCTTATTCAGAACACCCCAGGCCACCAGACCACCTACTTCCTTGTGCTATCTTTTAACCCAACAATATTTTAAAAGCCTTCTGACTACCACCAACCTCACTTTAAGGGTAAAAACAAAATTTTTGCTAAAGCCCTAGATCGAGCCTAGGACTTTTCCAACACTACCAACCCTTCCTAAATCACCTAAAAATTAAACTAAACATGCAATCATAATTTTTTTTATACACACTTAATTCATTATTCCATTTTTTTTCCGAACGAAAAAATCCATTCTCTTGACACAGGAAACCCATTTATTCTAGGCCCAATTTTTGGGGCGTTACATAAACACCCTAGAGGCCAAGCTTCAAGGGGGCATCCAGCTAGGCCAAGGAGCCGAGCCAGAGAGGTCAGAATTGTGGGATTCACTCGAAGAAAGCCAGTTGATTCATCTCAAGAAGCCGGAGTCATACTCAAGACGGAGGATCTTCTCTTTAATTCTTTCAGGGGGTTTTAGGGTTTTTCTTATGTTTTGTTTTATCTTTTCTTCTCAGATGTATTCTTTTATAATTATGAACTAAACCTCGGATACCGAGGGGATGAAACCTAAGATGAATCTTGTTATCGTTTATTTGAACTATATGATAAATACTTGATTTGTTCTTAATTATGTGTTCTTAATTCTTGCTTTAATATTCTAGGATATTGATTCAAGTACTGATGTGCTTAGGTGGTGGAGCAAAAGTCCCTGCCTAAGAGTAGATCTAGCATAGTTAAGCGGAGTTGCTCGCGCGCCTAGAGATAGGGTGACGAAAATCTGCCGGATTAGGGTCAAACCTAATATGGGAGTCCATAGATCGAGTTAATGCAATTCTAGAGGTTTTAATTAGAAAGAGATTTCAATTAATCAACCTAGGGTTAGACGTTAGTCGCCTCGAGAGAGGGATTAATATACATTAGGGAATCCTACGGATCAAGTCAAGTGAATAAGTCGTCTGGTTCAGAGTTAGATAACAAGTGAAGTCTAGGTGGATTCTTCATCGGGTATTGTCTTAGTCAATTTGCTTTTCTCACGAGTATTTTCCCAAATTCGTTCTCTTTGTCTTAGCGTCTTTAGCTTAGTAGTTAGTTAATTTTAGTTTAAACAACAAATTCCCTTGTTTCTTAGGCTAAATAATAAAAAGAAAGTTAGTATTAGTACTTCTGGTTCCTTTGGGTTCGACAATCCGGTCTTGCCGCTAAGCTATACTACTGTTCGATAGGTGCACTTGCCTTAATCGTTGTCACAGTTAGTTTCTAGGCTCGATCATTCTTTATTTAAACTTTTAAGACTCTGACATCGCATATCAAGTTTTTGGCGCCGTTGCCGGGGAACCAAATTATTAAGAACGCTCAATTTTTATTACTTTAGCCATTTTTTATTTTTGCAATTTACTTTTATTTGTTTTTTAACTTTGCTAATTTTTCTTCTTTTATTTGTTCCTTGCAGGTACCTCTAGTTTATGACTAGAAGGAACCCGATAGGACCCCTAATTTACGATAGTGATATTGACGGTACCGTTCGTAGAAATCGTAGAGAGATAAGGCGAAGCTTAAATTACATAGGGGAAGAGCAAGAAGACGAAACCAATACCACCGAAGAGATGGCTGAGAATAATCTGCTACCTCCAGAGGTGGCCGAAAATCAGGCTCCTCGAACTATGTATGATTATGCTAAACCTAATTTAACTGGAACTGAATCGAGTATTGTTAGACCTACTATTGCTGCAAATAATTTCGAATTGAAACCTAACACTATACAGATGATACAACAGTTTGTTTAGTTTGATGGTTTGCAGGATGAGGATCCTAACACACACTTAGCAAATTTTCTAGAATTCTGTGATACCTTCAAAATAAATGGCGTTTCTGATGATGCCATACGTCTTCGGTTGTTTCCCTTTTTGTTGAGGAATAAAGCCAAACAGTGGTTGCATACTCTCCCCCGAGGATCAATCACTACATGGGATCAAATGACCGAAATTTTTTTATTAAAATATTTTCCGCCGGCCAAAACGGCTGAGTTAAGGAATGATATCTCTTCTTTTATGCAGATGGATTTAAAAACACTCTATGATGCATGGGAGATATACAAAGATCTATTGAGAAGGTGCCCACACCATGAATTACCCTTGTGGCTACAGGTCCAAACCTTTTATAATAGTGTAAACCCTTCAACCAGGCAATTGATTGATTCAGCCGCTGGCGGAACCCTGAATAATAAAACACCCGTAGTAGCTTACGAATTTATAGAGGAGATGTTACTGAATAACTATCAGTGGCAAGTCACGAGGACAAAGCCCACGAAAGCTGCCAGTGTTTTCAACCTCGACGCAGTAACCATGCTATCAAATCAGGCAGAGATGTTAAATAAGAAGGTTGATGGTTTATGTGGTTCTTTGTAGGTACAACTCGTTATGTAGTGCGAAGAAAGTGGAGGTATGGCGAATCCTGAGTACCTACCCTACGGACATGGCATAGAAGGTGAACAAATGAACTATGTAAGTAATAATTTTAGATCTCAAAATAATCCTTATAGCAATACTTACAACCCAGGTTGGAAGAACCACCCCAATTTCTCATGGGGTGGTCAAGGAAATCAAAGGCAACAACCCCCTCCAAACTTCCAACAACAGCCCTTACCACAAGAAAAGAAGCCGAACCTTGAGGAGATGCTGACAAAATTCATAGCGGTGTTAGAAACTTGTTTCCAGAACACCGAGACAACACTTAAAAATCAACAAGCATCGATTCAAGGGATCAAAAACCAGTTAGGGCAACTTGCTAAGCTGATCTCCGAATGACTGCAAGGAAGCCTACCGAGCAACACACTAACCCAAAGGAGCAACTTCAAGCCATAACAACTCAGGAAAGTGTAGGGTTAGATAAGCCTAAGGTAAGCCAAGAGAATGTGGTAGAGGAAGGTAAGAACGAGGTAAGTCATGATAAGCCGAAACCGATAATTAAAGAGTACCAACCTCGTATACCATACCCCGATGCGTTGAAGAAAGACGACATAGAAGAACAGTTCGGTAAGTTTCTTAAACTTTTAAAGAAATTACATATTAACTTACCGTTTCTTGAAGCTCTCTCGTAGATGCCTGATTCCAGGAGATTTTTAAAGGAGCTGTTGACAAATAAATGAAGGTTAGACGAGGCATCACACGTGGAACTAAACGCAATGTGCTCAGCAATTCTACAAAATAAATTACCACAAAAATTAAAAGATCCAGGGAGTTTTACAATTTCATGTTTAATTGGTAGTTTATCTATTAATAACGCTTTACCTGATTTAGGGGCAAGCATAAATGTTATGCCTTATAAAATGTTTAAACAATTAGGTCTAGGGAAACCCAAACAAACTAGGATGAGCATTCAATTAGCTGATAAGACTATTCAAATTCGTAGGGGTATAATCAAAGATGTGTTAGTAAAGATTGATAAATTCGTATTCCCAGTAGATTTTGTTGTTTTAGACATGGATGAGGACAATAGGATCCTTAATTTTAGGAGACCCTTTTTATGATCGCTAGAACTAAAATTGATGTGGGTACAGGTGAACTCATACTCCGCGTAGGTGACGAATCAATCAGTCTTCAGGCTCTCGACTCGGCTAGGACATCAAGCAATCAATGTAAGAAAATAAATTCTATTAATGACCATTCGGTTAAACCTTCTTTTCAGGAAGCACCACGGAACTACACACTCGAGCCAGATCCTACATCTCATAACAACAAGGAAATAATTCATGAGGATTGAAGGCTTCATATTGATGAACTAGACGAGTGGAAGACACATTTCAAGGAAAAAATCAAAATCACACGAAGTAAAACCGAAGGAACCACCAGACGAGTTAGTAGGAACAACAAATCACTTCAAAATAGGAGATAAGGTATTGTTAGATAAAACAGACCCTCGAATTGTTCCTCCCGACCCTAATACAAACAAAGAAATCTCTTTTAAGGTAATCAATATTTTCCCATACGGAACAGTCGAGGTAAGTAATCCTATCTTCAGCACTTTTAAAGTAAACACTACTCGAACTCAAACTTTATCATGATAGTAGAACTGATAGCATGAGAGAGGATGTTCAACTCTTCGAACCACCATGAATATGCGAATGAGAGGTAAGTCTAGCTTAAGAATATAAACGAGCACTTCTCGGGAGGCAACCCGAGCACCAACTCTATTAATTTTTACATTTTTTTTATTTTTATTTTTACTTCAGCATCTAATTATAAACTGACCAAAGTGCAGATTTCCATACCACACGGCCTTACACACGGCCGTGGCCGTGGCCATGTGGATACTACGGATGATCGTACTGACATGGCAGAGATAGTACGAGTCAGGACGAATAATATCTTCGAGTCACATGCTCCAACTAACTCGCCACGGCCATGCGATGCAGTCTTGGTCGACACTGTTTGATCCTACACGGGCGTGGTGACCTGAACCTGGGCGTGGGAGAAACAAAAGAACCATAACACGGTCGTGCGACACGGCCGTGTGACTCGACACACCCATGGTACACGGGCGTGGGGGTGTACCAGACCTAAAAATTCTATTTAAACCCCCCTCCTTCTTCTCACCTACTCCCCACCTCCTTTCTCCCATCCTATTCTTCAGACCCCTCCCCTTCCATACTTTTCTTCTTTAGTCCTTCCCCAAACCCTTGACCTCCACCACATCTATGTCGAAGAAGTGGAAGGATCCAAGCACAGTCTCTCTGTGGGAGATCGATCTACATAAGTTCATGCCGGCCGCTTCAATTATTCGACAAGCCAGGGGTATTTGAGGCCATTTAACTCTTATTTTTCTTTTCTCTTCTCCTTTATTTTCCTTATCTTAACTTCTCTTCCACTAAATTTAGTGTATCTTATTTTAGTTTCTTATTTTTAGGTTCTACAGGCTACTTGGGAATCACACACCACGGCCTTAGAAATCACGCCCACCTCGCGAACCATCCAACAATAAGGACTTTTCAGTCCATTTATCTCTTCTTTTAATTTACTTTACCTTCTATTTTCTTTCTCTTTATCTTCCTTGTCCTTAAATAAATAATTAGTTTATTTTGAATTTTTCTTAGTATTTCTTGGCTATTTCTTCACGGGCTACCCATTTTCTTCATCTAGCGCAGTAATAGTGGGCGGCCACAACACCACGACCACTCCCAACTTAAGGAAGCCATCCAGAATTCAGGGAGTTTCACCCCTATCCCTATCTTTTGATCTTCTACTATATTGGTTTTATATATCTTTGTACATTGAGGGCAATGTACATCTTAAGAGTGGGGGGTGAATCTTAAAAGTGCCTAACTTTTTACATTATTCTCAAATCCTGAATTATACCTTGTTTCTTAAGTAGTTTTCTCATATTTCTGTTAAAATGAAATTTCCTGTGATTTATGATTTTTATTGATATGTCTTGGATTAAGTCATAGTTAATTGTACATTGATAATTTAAACTTTAAGATACTAGAGAATCAAGCATGATGAGTCTATTTTCAAAAATAATTTTTTTTTTGGTTGTCTACCTAAATTTGAATATTACTTTGAAGTTTGAAATTTACGAGGTTGACATCAAAAGCCATAATTTTTGTGAGATTTTGAGCCTTTTAGAGTATATATTCTTTTTCTTGCTCACTTTATTGATTATGAGTGTGTCAACGTTGATGTGTTATTCTAGAACTTGCTTCGATTATACATGTCGAGACCACACCTTTGATTTGATATATAGAGATGATAAAGGCACCTAGGATTTAACCCACTTACTCCACTAAAAAACCTACCTTCATAATTAACCCTTAGTGAACCCCGTTTGATCTTAAATTTTTTTTATTGACTCACCCGCTAATTTTAAACCAAAACCCTTTGTATTTGTTATCACCATTCTTCTTGACTACCCTTTTTGTCGAGGTTTGGTTTTGAGCAGTTGCCTAACTATGTTCTATATTTCAATTGTACTTTCTTATTATTGTAAATATTTAATGATTTGTTCTTAAAAAAAAACGACGAAGTTTATTCATTATTAGTGTTATTAGTAAGTGAGCTTACATATTTAAATTCCACATCTTGAAGAAAAAGCTCGTATTATTAGTATTACAAGTTTTAGTTGATGTAATTATTAGCTCATTTTTCTAGTTAGGTAATTTGTCAAGTCAATCTCGATTCGAACCCTCTAATTCAGCCTTTATCCACACCTTTAACCCAAGCCCCGTTACAACCCTATTAAAGACCTTTTTATTTGTGTATCATCTCATATTATAGTGTTAGAGATTTGATTTTCATACAAGCCTATGGGATTAACTTTTCATGTTTGACTTATGAGTGCTTTTTCCTAAACCTTAAACACCTCGAGTGATTTGAGTGAATCTTTAGTGACGATGTCAATCCTTGTCAATTTTGAATCAGAGGTAATTATTTAGAAGAGGGAAAACACCTACATTTTCATGCTACAAAAATGTATGACTTAGATTGTTTGAATCTTTAGGACTCTTTGAGTTGAATTATCCATGTATAAATTATCTGTGAATTATGACAAAACATTATTGATGAATATTATGAATCGAGGAAGTTTGTTTGAATTGTGAGTTGAGAATTTTGCTTGAGGACAAGCAAAAGCTTAAGTGTGGGGGTATTTGATAAACCGTAATAATAACATATTTTAAACCCACATTTAGCATACTTTTGGATGATTTATGCCTTGAATTATGTAATTTGGTGCTCTTAATCCTTTAATTTCATGTTTTATACTCAGGAGAGCACCGGAGGATGAAGAGAACGAGAAACGGGCCTAAAACAGAGTAAATGGGCCATATCACGAAATCGACATGGCCTGGGCCCAAGACCACACAACCGTGCTCCTACAGCAGGTTCGAACACGGCCTGGCCACAATTCACACGGGCGTGTGCCATGTGCGTGTCCCTGACGTGACAAAGAAGAATTTTATTCGGATTAGGGTACTTAGAGGCAAAGAAAGCCATTCCAAAAGCCTATATAAACACCCTAGAGGCCAACCTTCAAGGGGGCGCCCAGCTAGGCCAAGGAGCCGAGCGGAGAGGTCGAATTGTGGGATTCACTCAAGAAAGCTGTTGATTCATCTCAAGAAGCCGGAGTCATACTCAAGACGGAGGATCTTCTCTTTAATTCCTTTAGGGGGTTTTAGGGTTTTTCTGATGTTTTGTTTTATCTTTTCTTCTCAGATGTATTCTTTTATAATTATGAACTAAACCCTCAGATACCTGAGGGGGATGAAACCTAAGATGAATCTTGTTATCGTTTGCTAAACTATATGATAAATACTTGATTTGTTCTTAATTATGTGTTCTTAATTCTTGCTTTGATATTCCAGGATATTGATTCAAATACTGATGTGCTTAGGTGGTGGAGCAAAAGTCCCTGCCTAAGAGTAGATCTAGCATAGTTAAGTGGAGTTGCTCGTGCGCCTAGAGATAGGGTGACAAAAATCTGCCGGATTAGGGTCAAACCTAATATGGGAGTCCATAGATCGAGTTAATGCAATTCTAGGGGTTTTAATTAGAAAGAGATTTCAATTAATCAACCTAGGGTTAGACGTTAGTCGCCTCGAGAGAGGATTAATATACATTAGGGAATCCTACAGATCAAGTCAAGTGAATAAATCATGCGGTTTGAGAGTTAGATAATAAGTGAAGTCTAGGTGGATTCTTCCTCGGGTATTGTCTTAGTCAATTAGTTTTTCTCACGAGTATTTTCCCAAATTCGTTCTCTTTGTCTTAGCGTCTTTAGCTTAGTAGTTAGTTAATTTTAGTTTAAACAACAAGTTCCCTTGTTTCTTAGGCTAAATAATAAAAATAAAGTTAGTATTAGTACTTCTGGTTCCTTTGGGTTCGACAATCCGGTGTTGCCACTAAGCTATACTACTGTTCGATAGGTGCACTTGCCTTAATCGTTGTCACAGTTAGTTTCTAGGTTTGATCATTCTTTTTTTAAACTTTTAAGACTCTGACATCGCACATCATGAACCAACTAAAAATATGACTAAGGCAAGTGCACCTATCAATTAATAGTATAGCTATGGTGAGTAAAGATATTGTTCCAACGAAGACTAAAAGTACTAGTAATTACTATCTTTCTACTATTTAACCAAAAAATTTGACTGATGGGTTAAAACTAAAATTAACTACATTAATTAACTACGAATGCGAAAAAGAACAAATCAGGAAAATAAATGATTAAACACCAAGAAGCAAAACTGTAACACCCCTAACCTGTCTCTATCACTAGATTAGAGTTATAGAGCGTTACCATACAATCAGGAATTATTTACCTATATAATCTAGATTAGGGTTACGGAGCATTACCATACAATCGAGAATCATTTACCTATATAACATTAAAATAAATACATGACATTTGAAGCATATCAAGTATAGGAATTTTGTCCCTAAGTCGAGCCTTTGAGGCCCTAAAAATAGTTTTGAGACAATTTGAGACTAATTTGAAACAAAACCGAAGTTTTAAGAAAATATTGTAAAAATTGGAAAATAGGGGTCACAAGGCCGTGTGAAAATACCTTAGGTCATGTAACATTCGAACTAGGGACACACGGCTGTGTCCCAGCCTATGTCCTCACCCGTGTAACTCACTGAGTTACCCCACATGCCCGTGTGCCAGGACATGTGGTAGGCCGTGTAACGCACTGATTTGAAACACTAAGAAACTCTTAAATGACACACGGCCATGTCGCCAGGCCGTGGTCGTGTGTGTCACACAGTCGTGTCACCAGGCTGTGGTCGTGTGTGCCATATGGCATGTGATAGCCCGTGTGCACCAAATTTGACCCAAAAACCAAGCCATTCTAAGACCCAACCTGTAACATCCTTAAATCGGGGTCTCTGCATTCTTTGTGTGTTGCATGTGATAATATGTTGGTTGTGCTAGTTTAGGGTGTTTTGGGGGTCCAGGCATGAGCTCGGGGAAGGCTTGAGTCATGGTAAAAATTTTTGTTTTGAAGACTTGGAAGGGGGAGCCAAGGGGGTTAAGTGATAAGAGGAATGGTTGGAGTGTCTTGACACAAATAAGCCAGTGGAAAAGTGGCAAGGGAGGTGCTACTGAGGCTTGGGGAGGTGACGCCACAGGGAGCTAAGAGGGCCTTAGTTCGAGCTGCGAAAAACTCTCTTTCTGCATTTATTTTTGACGCCAGGAGCAAGGAGGAGATGGACTCAGGAAGGACTCTGTTGGATGGATGTGGATTGAGTCAACAAATTCAAAATGTGGGGAGAGGAGGAATTATAGGAGTTTGACTCATTCAAATTCGTTTGAATGAGTGGAAGAGAGAAATTCAAGGAGGGATGAAGGGGACGGCATGTGTTTAAGGGGAGTTAGGATGTATTTAGCCAAAATTTTGAAGGTGTTGTGGGCAAGGGAAGCATTCGGCTTTGGGTTCCTTAAGTGGTGGTCGAATGTGCCTTGGGGAGTGGCTATAATCGGCTAGCTAGGGGAGTGCTTTTGGAACTCTTTCTTCCATTTTTTTTCTTTGTGCAAGTCTTAGTCGAATTCTTTTCTCCTATCTTGTGTCAAACCGAAATTTCATAGCATTTTTGCGCATTTTATTTCTCTCAAAGGTCAAGCCGAATTCTCTCTACTTTCTTTTCTCTATTTTGCTCAAAAGTCGAAATCAACATTCTTTTCCCCATTCGATTTCTTTCTTTTCCTTCAATCTCATTGTGCCAAAATACACAAATCTTCTTCTTTTCTTCTATTCGAAACCATCATCCCTCTCCCTCTTGCGATTTCTTCTTTTCTTCTCTTTTGGATCCATAGCCGAATCTTCCTGGTAAGTATTATTTCTTCTTCTTTTCTTCAACCGATTCAGCTAGTGTCGAAATCTCACTTGCCGTTTTCTCTACTTTCATTTCTCTATTCTTCGTAGATCGAAATCTTAAACTCTCTTTCTTTGTTCTATTTTTTGAAGTAGCCGAAATCCCTAAACATCTCTAGTGTGTGCCGAATCTTGCTGGTTGGTGGCCGAATCTGTCAGTCTAAGGTAAGGGAGACGATCTCTTTTGGTTCAAGTTATTTTCTTTTGGGATTTATGTTGATGCCGAATGGCTATTGGATCTATGGTGATGGGTTTGGTCGATTGTAGGAAGGAGTGTAGCCGCATTCTGTGGATCTCCGGGATTTGGGTGGCTTGTGATTTAAGCCTAAAAGCTCGGGTATTGTCGATCTAGGTAAAGATCTACTCTTTCGGGTTAACTTTATTTTAAGTTAGTTACTGTGTTAATCTGATTTAGTGACAAGGGTATTATGGATTCGAAGGCTAATCAAGCGATAAGTGGGGCTAGATCCGAGACCCTGCCCCTAAGTTCAAGAAGAGGGCGGTCTCGATGGTTCGTGGATCGCCACGGGGTGTGGGCGACATCCAGCGCGGGAGAGTAGACAAATCGCGGTAGTGTCGATTAACGAGTATCGGCGTGGAGAGTGTAGTTTTGCGGCGTGATCAGGTGTGTATCTCTTACACACTTCATAAGTAATGTGCTAATTATGTTTACCGTTAAAAGCCGAAATAACTTTTGAAATCGGTGTGTTACCCTTGTGGGTATGAGCGTGGACTCTGGGTAAGTCCCTTATTGATTGATTATCGATATATGCAGTTATACCATTTGTTTATGCTATGCTATGTGATATTTGCATTATAAACATGTCATTATGCCATGGAAAATGTGTTCATGATGATGAGTATGTTGAGAGGAGGGGAAGGATGATTTAGACTGTCACACGGTGGTTTTGACCACCACGATTGGGTTGGCCCCGCTTTCCATATGATTCGTGACTAAGTCTTTGTGGTTTTGACCACCAGTGGTTTTGACCACACATGGATTATTGTGACTCGTCCCAGTGGGTTGGCCCCACATGATTGATTACGGGATTGTCATCAGTGGTTTTGACCACACGGTGGGTTGGCCCCACCATATGATTTGTGACTACGGTCACCAGTGGTTTTGACCACACTTATATGATTTGTGACTACGGTCACCAGTGGTTTTGACCACTACTGGTTTTGACCACACGGGGTAGACACAGGAGTTCGGATGGTTAGGTTGGGTTTGCATGATTTGCATATTGACGTATGAATTGTGTAGGTGCCTTGTTATTATCGGGATGGGGATTTATGCACTGAGTCTCGATGACTCACCCCTTCTCTTACTTTATGCAGATGAGGCATAGATCGCGGATGTGGAGCCGGGTGGACTCGAGGTGGCCATGCGCTATATATTTTTCGGGTTTTATTTCAATTACTATTGTGGGTTAATTTACTTTTAAATCTGGTTTTGGATTTGTAATAAGGCCGCTGAAATTTATTATTTTGGGTTTTGTTTTTCTGCTTTTATGTTTATCATATTACGCTTAAGTTACATAACATAGCATGCTCAAATAACCTGTAAAATCAACGTTTTCGAAAATTATACATCTTATCGGGATTTTCCAAACTTTACCATCGGGTAATAATAAACAAATGAAGACAACAAACTAACTCAGACTTTCTCCAAATTAAGTTTTCTCTATGTTCAAATACAAGACGGTTTTTAACTTTACTATTTTAAACTCACTCAGGATTTCATGAAATCAAACAGTTTTCCAAAAAAAGGATCGACAAACGACTTTTCTCAAAAGAGTTTTTTTTCTTTTTACCCTGTGACATGCCGGATTCGGTCGTAGCGTGTTGACCGGGTTTGGGGTGTTACACAACCATACCCATTACACCACTCCAAATATGCACACATTCAATAAACTTAGGCACTACTCCAACACATCTAAATATATCAATTCAATTAATCTATTTCATCCAACCAATATGTCATTCAAAGGCACCACATATATATACTAAACATTGAGCAAATAAGCATTGCACCATGATTAAAACCACTTCATTCAACAAGTAGACATCAAAGTTTTCATCTATGTAATATATAAGTATACTTGTTTCATCAATACAAACATACCCTAAACAAAATACACATCTCATTCATAAACTACACCTATCAACATTTGAAAACCACATATTTATCTATATATACATGCCACAACCCTAGGAGATACAAAAACTACCAACTTAGATGGATAGTGTGAGTCAGTTGTTTGATCCTTCCAAAATGTCATTAACGATTATCTACAAAATAATCCACAAGAACTAGTAAGCTTACATAACTTAGTAAGGACATAGTATAACATTTAATCTAAATACAATTAGACACATTTCACATACTATTTGATTCAGGGTTACCAAAATACAAACAGGGGCACGTATGTGCATTCAGGGGTACCGAAGTACAAATAGGGGCACATATGTGCATTCAGGGGTACCGAAGTACAAATAGGGGCACCTATGTGCATTTAAGGGTACCGAAGTACAAACAGGGGCACATATGTGAATTCAGTAATAATTATCTGTAAACATATAAACTAGAGAACAATAATATAAGATTACAAGTAGAACTTTATTTGCGTATTGAAATCCTATGGACTTACCAACAATTTAATTCCGGTCAATATGTAGGGACTATTCCGCTATTTTCCCTTTTCCTCGGTTATTGTCTCTTTGATTCAAATCTTGAACTATATAATAATTAAACACAATATATTAATCTCATACATATTTCACTTTCCATTCAATGCATATGACCCTTAACTTTTCATTTATTACACATTTTCCCTAAACTTTTACAGCTTTTGCAATTTAGTCCTCTAACCCGAAAATTATCAAATTGACCATTTTCTAAGAATCAAATTAAGTTGAATATACTAGGCCCTTTAACAGTCCCTATTATACATCAAATTCACTATCAAACCTTAAAATTTTGACATTTTAACAATTCAATCCTTAAATCAAAATCTAACAAAAATCGCTTCACAAAACAACCAAATACTACAATCAAAGCTTCAAACACATAGTTATTGTAATAGCCCATTTTCAATGAAATCAGAATAGTGGTTTCGGGACCACAAATCCGAGCCAGAAAGAAAATTTATTTTAATATTATTGCATGGTCTGCATTATGATAGGAATGTTATATGAAAATTCTGATAAGAAAATTTTACTGATTATGTGTTTAATTATGGAAAGGACCAAATTGCAAAAAAAAAATGCAAAAGTTGAGTTCTAGTAGCTAAAAGGATTAATTAGCTATGGAATTCAAAACTTGAGGCCCTTATATGGTAATTAGACCATTAAAGAAAAGTTAGTAGATATTTTTGATGAATCATCCATGGAAAAATTAAAAAAGGGCAAGGACTAAATTGGAATCTAAAATAATTAAAAGATGATAATAGAAAATATCATCTTTTTTTATATCATCTTCCCCAAATTTAGACATGGAAACCCTAGGAAAGAGAAAAGTGTTCAAGCAAGCTTAATTGGTTCAATTGGGTAAGCATTCTTGTTCCGCTTTTAGTAATTTTTATATTTTTGAGATCAGAATAGCTTAATCTATCTATTTTGGGGATTAATTTGAAAACATATCAAAGTATAGAAATTTTTCCATGGATGAATATGCTGAAATTTTGAAATTTATGGTAGAAAATGAAAGGTTGTTGATAGATAAACAACTTTTACAAAGAGAATTTTGATGAAATTATGATTTAGGGACTAAATTGTAAAGATGTAAAGGTTATGGAAAAATTCTAAATTTTTTGAAATACATGTGCTGTAAATGTTATATGAAAGTTTCGGTTAGGCTAGGAATAAGGATTAAATTGCATGAATTTCATTTTTCGAGCCTAGGGACGAAATTGGAATTTATGAAAAGTATAAGGGCAAAATGGTATGTTTGACTAGGGTGTAAATTGAATATGAATTGTATTAAATTGATGATTAAATTCATTTATATAGATCCGGATAACTCATATTTGAAGTTAGGTCAAGGAAAAGAAAAGGTGTCGGATTAGTAGACTTTTAAATACGAACAAGAGTCGAGGGAAGTTCATGTAACTTAATTATGCATATTAATATGTTTGAAATTGAATGATGTTTTTGGGTGAATTATATAAATGTTTAATGTATGAAATTAGTCATATGCCTGATATTACTTGATAAATGATAAGTTCCGTTCAATAATGAATTTTGATGGATACATAATTTCCCATTTTGAAAGTGGTCCTGCATAAGTTGGGGACAGAATATAGCTCAAACGAGAAATCCTGTTATAAGCCCTCTCGAGCATCCTGTTATATAGTTCCTACGAGCATCCTGATTGGTAGTGATTTTGCATGTGTTGCACACTACCGCAGCTCTTTGTGAGCATCTTGATATAGGCTCTTATGAGCTTCCTGACATGGCTTACTTGAACTCTCTGTTACCTTATCTGGTGCTCCCTGATAATAACTCTTCGGAGTTACCTGTAAAGCTCTATGAGCTCCCTGATTAAAACTCTTATGAGTTTCCTGTTTAGCTTGGATAATGTCCTGTTACATGGCTCATCTGAGCATCCTGATATGTGGCTCGAGAGTGTGCTCCCTAATTATGTGCCCTAATGGGTACCCCTGATTATGAGTTGATGGTTTACATTTTTGTTCACCTTGTGTGTACTACCTGAGTATCCATCGTTATTTCAATAATTCAACAGATAAAACTCCCGACATAAGAAATTATGAGATTAAAAGAATTATGTCTTTAATGCTTCTAAAATACCTGTAATTGTGAAACATGATGAGCTCATCCATGTTTATTTGATGTACATGTGAATTATGTGACTAACCTGCTTAACTGAGTGTATGTGATTAGGCAAATTGCCAATTTGTTGGGAAGCATGTTATTGTTATGCTTATTTAATTGAATATGATTGGTAAGTTTAATTCCTGTTATACGAACTTACTAAGCATTAAATGCTTACTAGGTTATCTTTTCTCTATTTTATAGTGCTCGGAAGCTCACAAAGGTTGGAGATCGGTCGGAGTATCATCACACTATCCACTAGCTCGTTTTGGTATAAATAGTAAACTTATTTTGGTATAATGGAATGTATAGGTTAACTTGGCCAATTGTTGGCTTGTAAATGATAGTTTGTAATCTAGCCATTGGAATGGCTAGTGATGGTTTGATTTGGTATATTTATAAGGTTATATCAAGGAAATAACATATGTGTTTAGTATGGTTTGATTGAGTTATGTTAAACATGAATGCATGTGATGATATATCACGTAAGATGTTAAAGTTGGCTTGGTTATATTGCTAGAATTGGTTCGTATATTTTTGCAAGTATTGGTGTAGGTTGTTGGCAAGTTTGGGTGAGAATAAAGCTAGGAAATGGCTTTATTTTGTCCACACGGGTAGACACACGGACGTGTGTCTTGACCGTGTGTGACACACGGCCTGGCACATGGGCATGTGGTTTGGCCGTGTGTCCCCTGCATCTTAAAATTGAGAAACAGAATGCTCAAAATTAGGCACACGGGCAGAGACACGGGCGTGTGTATTGGGCGTGTGAATCCTGCACCTAATTTTCAAAAATTAAAATTAACCACATGGCCTAGCACAGGGGCATGTGGCTGGCCGTGTGATCCAAGTTAGAGAGTTACACGAGTAAGGACATGGGTTGGGACACGGCCGTGTGCCTCATATCGAATGCCCGCACGGCCTGAGACATGGGCTTGTCACTTGGCTGTGTGAGCCATATAGCCTACTAACACGGGCGTGTGACCCCTGTACATAAGAAAAATTTTGAAATTTCGCGAAATATTTTCTGAGTCCTTGATTTAGTCCCGACTTGTTTCTAATGCTTAAATTGGGCCTCGAGGGTCCATCTAAGGGACGATATGATTAGTTTTGGATATGAATAGTAAATGTTTTGAATTACCTGTAATTGTTCTGTAAACTCCGGTAATGCTCTATAACCCTGTTATGGTGATGGATACGGGTTAAGGGTGTTACAGTTATCATAAAAACATTCAAGATTCATCAATGGAAACTTCTAAAATTTTTAATTGATTTAAGAACGAAGGTACGAGCTAGCTGGACTAGTTGCAACGATCTCAAATACATAAAATTCATTAAAAACGGGGTTAAAAAACTTACTCATGCAAGGGAAAGGACTAGCTGAACCTCCAACCTTAATTTTTCATGGTGTTTTCAGCACAACTAATAAAAATGAAGAAGATGGTGACATTTTCTTCAATTATGTTTTATTTTAATTTAGACTTATTTACAAAAATTGTCATTTCAACCTATTTTACTCAAATTTAATTCTAATTACTATCCATTATCAACTAATAAGGTTATATTTGCTTTATAAACCCTCGCTCCTTTATTTTAATCTAATAAATCACTTAATTACCATAATTGCTAAGTTTTGCACCTTTTACAATTTAGTCCTTTCTCTTTAATTAGCTATCTAAACGTTAAAATTTCCTAACCAAATTTTAATACAACTCTAATGACTCTGTAAATATTCTATAAATAATATTTACGAGTCAAAACGATGGAAATTTTTGGTCCTGAGACCACTGTTTCGTTACCACTGAAAAACGAGTTGTTACAACTCTCCCCCTTCGGAAATTTCGTCCTCGAAATTATTACCTGAGAATAGATTCAGATATTGTAATTTCATTGATTCCTCAGTTTCCCAGGTAGCCTCCTCAGTACCATGCCGATGCCACAATACTTTCACCAATGGTACTCATTTACTTCGAAGTTCTTTGACTTTCCGAGCCAATATTTTTACTGGTTCTTCAGAGTACGTCAAATTTGGCTGTAATTCAAATTCACTATGAGGAATCATGTGTGAATGATCAAATCTATACCGTCTTAGCATTGACACATGAACACATTATGAATTTTCTTGAGTTCAAGAGGTAAAGCTAATCTGTAAGCTATAGGACCGATTCTTTCGGTAATTTCGTACGGCTCGAGAAATCTCGGGCTCAACTTTCCTTTCTTGCTGAATCGCAGCACTTTCTTCCACAGAGAAACTTTTAAAAGTACCCGATCACCAACAACAAATTCTATATCTTTTCTTTTCAAATCCACATACGATTTATGATGATCAGATCGAACTTTCAAACAATCTCAAATAATTCAAACTTTGTCTTCAACTTCTCGAATCAAATCAATCCCTACCATTTTGGAATCGCTCAGCTCGGACCAATACAATGGCGTTTTACATTTTCTTCCATGTAAAGCTTCAAACAGTGCCATTTTAATATTGGATTGATAACTGTTATTATAAGTGAACTCAGCTAACAATAGATATTTTTCCTAGGTACCCTCAAACTCAAGTATACAACATTGTAGCATGTCTTTCAGAATCTGTATTAGTTTTTCTGATTTCCTGTCCTTCTGTGGATGAAATGTTGTATTGAAATTGAGTTTAGTGCTCAAAGCCTCGTGAATTTTACTCCTAAATCTCGATGTAAACTGCGAATCACGATAAAAAATAATATATGCTGGAACTCCATGTAATCTCACAGTCTCTGACACATAAAATTCCACTAGCCTCACAAGTGAGTAATTTGTTTTGACTGGAATAAAGTGGGCCGACTTAGTCAATCTGTCAACAATAACCTAGATCAAATCTTTCTTTTTCGGAGTTACAGGCAAACTAGATACGAAATCCATCGTGACTCACTCCCACTTGCACTCAGGATTCATAACAGGCTGTAATAATCTTAATGGCACCTGATGCTCTGCATTTACCTGCTGACAAATCAAACATTTAGCCATGAGCTCACAAATCTCACATTTCATAACCGCCACCAGTATATCTGTTTCAAATCACAATACATCCTCGTGCTACCAAGATGAATGGAATATGTACTACTGTGAGCCTCTGATAGAATATCACGTTTCAAATTTAAATTATTTGGAACACAAATTCTATTGCGGTAATGCAATGTACCATCATCACCAATATTGTATTTAGTAGTCAAATTATCCTAAACCAAGTTTTGTTTCATTATAAACTTTGGATTTTCATTTTGTAACTCCCGAATTCGTTGTAGAAACAAGGGTTTAGTCCTCAATTCTGCCAATACAGAACCATCGACATTCAGAGATAAATGAGTGTTCAACGCTTGAAGTGAAAACAATGATGACTTTCGGCTAAGTGCATCTGCAACCACATTAGCCTTTCCCGAATGATAATCAATAACCAAATCATAATCCTTCAATAGCTCTAACCAATGTTGCTGTCTTAGATTAAGTTCCTTCTAGGTCATTAAATATTTTAAGCTTTTGTGATCAGTATGCACATGACATTTCTCGTCGTATAAATAATGCCTCTATATCTTCAAAGAGAAGACAATCGCGGCCAGCTCGAGATTGTGAGTAGGATAATTTCTTTATGCGGCTTTAATTGTCAAGAAGCATAAGCTACTACTTTCCCAAACTGCATTAACACACAACCTAAACCATTGAGAGACGCATCACTATAAACAACATATGCCGTCCCAGATTCTGGCTGAGTTAATACTGGAGCTTATGTTAACATGTTTTCCAGCTAATTAAAACTCTGTTGACATTTATCATACCAAACAAATTCAACATTTTTCTGTAGCAACCTGGTCATAGGTGAAGCAATGATTGAGAATTTTTTTAACAAATCATCGATAGTATGCGGCTAATCCCAAGAAACTTCGAACTTCGAAAACATTCTTTGGGATTTTCCAATCAACAATCACAAATACTTTATTCGAATCAACCCTGATTCCACCAACAGATATAACATGTCCCAAAAAATCAACTTCCCGTAGCCAGAATTCACATTTACTGAATTTTTCATATAGTTGTTTTTCACGCAAAGTTTGCATCACAACTCTTATATGTTCGGCATGATCTGACTCGTTCAATGAATAAACCAGTATGTGATCAATGAATACCACAACAAACCAATCTAAATATGGCTAAGATACCCGATTCAACAAGTCCATGAATGCCGCAGGATCATTAGTCAAACCAAATGGCATCACCAGAAATTCATAGTGACCATATCTAGTTCTGATTGTAGTTTTCGTTACATCTTGCTCTTTAACCCGCAGTTGATAATATCCGGATTTCAAGTCTATCTTTGAAAACATTGTAGCTCCTTTAGACTGATCAAACAAATCATCAATACGAGGTAACAGGTATTTATTGTAACATCCCAAACCCGTATTCGTCGTCGGAACAGAGTTACGGAGTGTTATCGGAACTTTCAGAACATTTTCAGATAAATCATGTCAATCACTGTTCATTTTCCAATATTATTCATAACTTCCCTTAAATGGACCCTCAAGACTCAATATAAGCATTAGAATCGAGTCGGGACTAAATCAGAAACTCTAATAATTTTTCGCAAAATTTCAAAATTTTTCCAAGGTGCAGGGCTCACACGCCCGTGTGGTCCAAGGGACACGCTCGTGTGACCCTAGGACACGCCCGTGCTATAGGCCGTGTTCGACCCTGTGTAACTCTCTGACTTGTGCACACGGCCATGCCACACGCCCGTGTGCTAGGTCGTGTGGTTAATTTAATTCTTTCGAAATTAGCACACGCCCGTGTTCTAGGTCGTGTAGCACACACGGCTGAGACACACGCCCGTGTCTCTACCTGTGTGCTCAATTCTGAGCATTCTATTTCTCAAAATTAAGATTCAGGGGACACATGGCCTAACTACACGCCCATGTACCGGGCCGTGTGTCACAAACGGTCAAGACACACGCCCGTGTGTCTACCAGTGTGGACAAAATAAAGCCATTTTCTAGCTTTATTTCTCACCCAAACTTTACCAATGACCTACACCAAAACTTTCATTCATATACCAACCAATTCAAGCATCATAATTAAGTTAATTTTAACATCTAACATGGTAAATCTTTCCATGCATTCATGTTTATAATCTTACCCTTTTGTGAACATACATGTTAACTTAATTTAATCAACCACACTAAACACATGGATATTTATCATGGTATAACCTTATAATTTTACCAAAATAAATCTTTACTAGCCATTCCAAATGGCTAGATTACAATCAACACTTTTACAGGCTAATATGGCTAATATAACCTATACATGCCATTATAACAATAATTGCTTTACCATATTCACCGAAATAGGCCGATGGATAGTGTGAGTGATCTTCGCCAAATTTCCAATCCAACGAGCTTCTGATTTACTCTAAAATAGGAAAATAAAACTAAGTAAGCATAAAATGCTTAGTAAGTTCGTATAACATGGTACTTAACTTACCATTCATTCTATTTTGAGGTAACTATGTAAGGCATATTCAATCAATTTGACCTCAAGCCCTACACATATCCTCATTGCCCTTGTTAGTCATATATTCCATAATAACATCATAAACATATATGGGCTCAACAATAATCAAGTTTCCATGCACATATGCTTTCTACAACATGTATTCATTTAACATGTATAAATCATCTCTTTATATTAAAAGTATAACTTCATAATAGTTCATCTCAAGTTCAGATCATTTCATATAAGAACTTTACCCATATTACTCGGAATATCAAGGTCGCGATTAGTACACTCAAGGTGTACAAGTCTACAATCAAGGATTTGCATATTCATCAAATAAATTCCATTTACAATATCATCATTTCATATTTCCATAAATCAATTATCACGTATCATCATTTTCACGTATTTCAGGCCGATATGTGTAATAACTCATTTCTTATTCATATCTTCTCATGTCAAGAACTTTTACCTGTTGAATTTATCTGAAATATCGATGGATACACAGGTAGTACATTCGTGGTGTACAAATCAGGATCCGTCAATTCATATTCATTGATACCCATAGAGTACTATTTCGGATAGTACACTCTCGAGCCACATATATATAAACAACAGGATTACCAGTCCAGGCTAAATCCTCTCTACAATATATACACAATAAAGCTTAGTCAGGATTACTAGTCTAGGCTAAATCCTTTTTATGACATATGCTCTAAAGTGCTTGATCTGGATTACTCGTCCGGGCTAAATCCAATCCATAACATATGCTTGAGAGGACTTACATCAGGATTACCTGTCCGAGCTAAATCTTTTCATAAATAAGGTCAATAGGATTACTCGTCCGAGCTAAATCCCGTCAGCAACAATTGCAGGACCTCGTCCATTTCTAGAAATCACATACCCATCATTTTCATTTATTCAAACGGGATTTAACATTTTTCAAACATTATCAGGCATGTGATTATTTCATACATTTATAATATTCATATAATTCAAATAAACACATTCCACATTCATTTCAAGCAAAAAAGTAACATTTTTATCGTTTATCCTTTATCGGGAATTATCGTTGACCGGGCTTTGTCAGGTATATTTTCAATGTCATATACATATATGATATTTATACAATTCACAAACACAACATCTAATTCAAGCATATAAAATACACAATTTAGTTACACGAACTTACCTCGACAAATGTTCGTGTATGTAAAATCTACTAATCCGACATTTTTCTCTTTTCCTCGTTCTAACTCCGAATTTGGTCTATCTGGATCTATACGAATAAATTTAACATCAATTTATCACATTTCATATTCATGTGGACTCAATTTACACCCTGGGAAAAATTACCATTTTGCCCCCAACTTTTCCATAAATTCCAATTTCGTCCCTAGGCTCAGAAAATGAAATTTGTGCAATTTACGCCCTATTCCAAGCCTAACAAAAATTCCATCATAAAATTTACAGCACATGTATTCATAAAAATTTAGAATTTTTCATCAAATTTCACAACTTTACATTTTAGTCCCTAAATTATGTTTTCATCAAAAATCACTTTGTAAAAGTTGTTTATCTATCAACAACCTTTTATTTTCTACCACAAATTTCTAATTTTCAGCATATACATCCATGACCCATTTTCCATACTTTGATAACATGTAACATCCCAAAATTTGAGTATTAGTTGTGTTGGCTCGGGTATGAATTTTGTGTGTTAGCATAGTCTTATGAAGGCTTGATTTTATTTAGGAAGTTAGAATAATTTTTAGTATGGTTTATTTATTGAAGTGGATTAAGTGAGCTTGACACTTAAGTTAATTTAAGTGTTAATTAAAGCATAAGAGGAGTAAGTGGCAAGTTGGTTAAGGAGCTTGAAAGGTGGCTTGAGGTTAGAGGTTCGAGTATCATGGAAAGCATTTTTTTGAAGACTTTATTTTGTGTTCTAGCATTGATGGACGGTCAACCTATGTTTATGATAGGTTGGACCTTAAGTTTTTGGTAAGTTGAATTTTGGATTAAGGAAAGCATGAAATAGGGGATAAGAATCTTAAGGTTATGGAAGGTTGGGGAGACATAAGGCTTGGTTGTAGGAAAATGTTTTGGAAAGTAATCCTAGCCCTTTAGTGCATGTATGTGGACGGCATGGGTGTCTAGGGGTGGCCGAATGTTGTTAGGTAGCTTGGGGATAGTTGGCCAATTTTTGTCATTTGAACATCTTTTTGCAATTGTTTTTTTCCTCTCCAAAAACTTTCCTCCTTGGCCGAATGTGTCTTGTGCATTTTGGTGCATTTTGCTTTTGATTTTAGCCTCATTTTGTTGAATCAAATCATACCATTTTCCTTTCTTTCATTTGCTCTTTTGAAACCGAAACTACAATCTATCTTTGTGCATTTTTGTGCACTTTCTTTTTGGCAAAGAAGTGTTTGGCCGAATCTCTCCCACATCTCTCTCTTTTTCTTTCTTTCAATATTATTCAAATCACATTTTCCTTTACACTCTCTTGGCCGAATCATTCTTCATCTCAAATCCCATTTCTTTTCATTTACTCAAAGTTAAAACACCCATTTACATTTTATTTCTTCTTCTCTTTTATAGCCGAAACTCTCATATTCTTTTGATTTATTTTTGGCCGAATATTCAAGGGTAGGACTTCATTTGATTTCTTCAATCGGTTTTGGTTATAAGTAAGTATTCTTGGCCGATTCTCTTTCAATTCTTTTCTCTTTTCCAAGTTATTTTCTTGTGGTCAAAGGCCGAACCTTTGGGCATTGGTTTGCAAGGTTCTAATCATTCTTAGAAACCGATCTCTTTTAGGCTTCTTGGGACGTTGGAAGCAATCAATCTAAACCTCGTTTCTTTATCAATCAATTTGGGTAAGTTCAGGTAAGATTTGGTATTACAAGTGATAACTCTTTGGGATTTAGTAGTATGGCCGAATGGCCTTTGTTCATAATTTTAGTATTGGCTGATTGTAGGACAAGGTGTTCTAGTGTGGTAGATCGGATTCGGGAGTTAGTTCTTGCGTTGGTGAAAGGTATGTATCTTACACACTTTATAACTTGGTTTATATATGTATATTTGTGTGTTATAACTAATCATATTATGAAAGTGGGTAAATCGATGAGATCTGGATATGATACCATGATGGTATGAATGAAGATTCGGGTAAGTCCGTTTCAATATGTTGTTAATACATGTGGATTGAAATCATGATCTACGATTTATGATATATTTGTTATGAGATACATATCAAAGTTTATTGACATGATTTGTTTATCTATTGCATTGGTATGGGCAATATGAGAGGAGGGGAAGATTGATGATTCGTGTCTTGGACACGGTGGTTTGGCACCACCGGTGATTTGGTATCACATTCGTGTCTTGGACACGGAGGTTTGGCACCTCATAGCGACTTGTCCACGTGGTTAATTCCACCGTGGGTTGGCCCCACTTTTGAGATATGGGATCGTGCGCGGTGATTTGGTATCACACGTGGGTTGGCCCCACAACTTGATGATTCGTGTCTTGGACACGGTGGTTTAGCACCACCGGTGATTTGGTATCACATTCGTGTCTTGGACACGGAGGTTTGGCACCTCATAGCGACTTGTCCCTCGTGGTTAATTCCACCGTGGGTTGGCCCCACTTTTGAGATATGGGATCGTCACGCGGTGATTTGGTATCACACGTGGGTTGGCCCCACAGATGGATTATTCGTGACTACGGTCACCGGTGATTTGGTATCACATTTGTGTCTTTGGACACAGTGGTTTAGCACCACCGGTGGTTTGGTACCACACGGGGTAGAAAAAGGAGTTATGGATGGCTAGGTTGGGTGCATTATACATATATGTTGCTTTGTTATAATTTGTGTAAGTATGTGGTATTTACCCGGGAGAGGAATATGCACTTTGAGTCTTGGTGACTCACCTTCTCCCTTATATTTTCAGGTGAATCGTGAGATCGCGGATTTGGAGCCGGATGAACTCGAGGAGGCCATGCAATAAAGTTTGGTTTTACATGAACTTCCATTTGGGTACTTTATTTTAATTTGGTTTTCATATTTTATGGATTTGTAACAAGGCTGTTTATTTATGGTTTTGGATTATTTATATGCTTTGAGATTTATTCTAAACATGTTTAAGCATGTCACTTGGTTAATCTAATAATTGAGCTCAAAGTTTTCTAAACTAAAAACTCATAATGGTTTTAAAAATCTTACCATCGGGTAATATGAATAGTTCGATAGAAAAATTACAAGTTAAGTGTTTTCAACAAATTAAGTGATTTCCAAAATTCAAGTTTCTATACTCAATTGCAAACGGATTTTCAAAGTGATATTTCAAATTTTCTTAAAAGATATAAATGTTTTCTATCCTATGATTTATCAACTAAGTTTTAAAGTTTTATGTAATTCAAAGTAAATCTCAGTTTTAACTTATTTTAGACAAATAAAGAATTTCAAAGAGTTTTTCACAAAATTTAATTGTTAAGTCGATTCATTCAAAAATATTTTCCTTAGTGACATACAGATTCGGTCGTGGCGTATTGGCCGGGCTTGAGGGTGTTACAAATTGATATCGAGCCAAGTTCAAAAGCTTTTTGTGGGCCCAAGGCCCAAAATGTTTTAAAGAATGGATTTTAAAATGTTTTGATTATATGGTTGGAAAGGCATGGCCTCGAGTCTCCGACATCAATCCATACAGTAAGTACATCAAACCGTTGATTTTAATGATATGATATGATGATGTTGGCATGATTGTGTATAGTAGTAGGAACTAATTTAGAGACCCAAAACTATAGGTTGAATGTACTCATGAAACAACTTCTTAAAATTATTCATAAAAGCGTGTTTTAAGAAAGTGGAATAATGACTAATGCATAATGCTTTTAAATCGAGATAAGTCGAGACTTTAGACATGAGTACTCATGGTCGAGGTCGTATGATTCGTGTGGGCGCGGTCGGGGTAGGATGGGCGTATGCGAGCGGTGAGTCCGGTCAAGGATCCGAAAATGAGGTACCACTACCCCCCACGGTTGGAGTTGAGCAATAGGATCAAAGCGGGGATGACGCAGATGTCTCGGCGATGCTACGAGTTCTTGAGAGGTAGCATTTGGAATAGGTGGAGGCGCGGGAATTCGGAAATCCGTGTCGAGCGACTTGAGCCAATGGAGCCGAGGTATTTCGAGGTGTTTGGCGTGGCTCCTAGTGCGGTGAATATTGGCTAGAGGCGACGGAGTGAATCATGGATGATTTGGATCCGAATGCCGAGGGAAAAGTTTGAAAGGGTCGTGTCGCTTCTTCGGGATGAGTCATATCGGTGGTGGCTCACGAGTATAGAATGGTCTTTGCAGTGAAGGATCTCACTTGGGATTATTTCAAGGCGTATCGGTGAAATACGTTGGGTCTAATTACATTGATGTGCGGCGTAAGGCATTTCGAGTTTGATCCAAGGTAGTAAGTCCGTGTCGAATATGAGGCGAATTTTTAAGACTCGAGCCGGTATCTTTGGAGGTATTGTGGCATCGAGCACGAGCGATGTGTTCGATTCGAAGATGGTTTGAGGGACAGTGAGATTGTTGATTGCTCCACATCGGGAGCGAGAGTTTGTTGCTTTGGTTGAAAAGGCTAAGATAGCCGAAGGAATCAAAAGGAATCTGCAAAGCGAGTTACGACCGGAATAAGCATAAGAGAGGTTACGGATCATCGGGATCAGTGGTAATTCTCAAAGAGGGCTAGGCAAAGTGGGCCAAATCGATGCAGGAGGCACATTCATCGCTAATCAAGGACCGGCCGCGGTGTAACCGCATGTGGCGGGAAATATCATTGGGGCGAATGTTGGACCGGAGGAAAGGATGTTTCGAGTGTGGCTCATTTGGATCATCGTGTGAGAGATCGCCCACGTAAGCTAGCCAGAATCGGTCAGAGGGTCAAGGTCGTGTTCGGTTCGAGAAATGAGGGACCGCCACCACGGAGAGGTCGTGGTAATGGTAGAAGAGGTAATGGTTCTCAGTCGAGGCCGCGGAGCATCGCGAGAGGTGCTTGGCAACACCGAGGCAAGACGGCTGGTTTGGTGTATCTGTGAGGCGTCGAGTGGAGGCGGCCTTGCCGGACGTCATAACCGAGACGTTCTTAATCTTTGGTGAACCATATCTGCTTTGATAGATGTGGGTTCGACACATTCGTATGTTGCCGAGTAACATAGTAGAGGCTATGAATCTAGACTCGAGACTACTTCTAGGAAGATGACGATTACTTAGTCCTCTAGGTCACTCTGTAGAAGTAAATAAGTTTGTATAGAGATGTGCCCCTAGAACTCCAAGGGGTAGTGTTCAGTAGGTGATCCGATGGAATTGCCATTTGGGGAGTTTGATCGATTCTTGGGATGGGTGGTTGGTCAAGTACCAAGCAAGTTTGGATTGCATGTTGCTAAGCGCATGGTTTTTTGAACGGTGATGGCGAAGAAGTGGTTATGATAGGTAATAGAAGAGATTATCTATCTAATGTGGTATCTGCGTTGAAAGTTGTGAAGTTGGTTAGGAAGAGTGTGAGGCATTCGTGGTCCATGTGTGTGTGTTGGAGGCTAAGGAGTCTAAAGTGGGGAATGTCCGCATACGGTAAAGGAATATGTTGACGTATTTCTGAAGAACTTTCGGGACTACCTCCGGACCGTGAAGTTGAATTTAGTATAGATCTGTTGCAGGCAGGCGCCGGTGTCTATAGCTCCGTATAGGATGGCAAGAAGGAATTGATGGAATTAAAGGCTCGATTCGAGGAGTTGTTGGATCGAGGTTTCATTCAACCAAGTGTTTCGCCTTGGGGAGCGCGGTACTCTTCGTCAAGAATAAGGATGGTACGATGCGGATGTGTATAGACTACCGCTTGATTGAATAAGGCGACGATCAAAAACAAATATCCTTTGCCGAGGATAGATGACTTGTTTGATCGGCTAAAGAAGCGCAGGTTTTCCAAGATTGATTTAAGGTGCGGATATCATCGGCTAAAGGTGAAAGAGGCTAATATCCATAAGATGACTTTTCGCTTTTCGGTATGGGCACTACGAGTTTCTGGTGATGCCATTTGGGTTGACTAACGCGCCGACAGCATTCATGGATATGATGAATCGGGTATTCCAACAGTTTTTGGATCAGTTTGTTGTGGTATTTATAGACGATATTTTGGTATACTCAAAGTCGAGGAGGAGGAGCATGATGCGCATTTGCGAGTAGTGTTGCTGATTCCGAGGAAAAGCATTTATGCACGCCAAATTTAGTAAGTGCGAGTTTTGGCTTAGGGAGGTGACTTTCTTGGGTCACGTAGTATCAACTGAGGGGATTAGAGTGGATCCTCGGAAGATTGAGGCAGTGTTGGATTGGAAGCTGTCTAAGTCAGTGGCTGAGATTCGGAGTTATCTAGGTCTGGCGGGGTATTACCAAAGATTTATAGAAGGATTTTCTTTGATAGCAGCACCTATGACCAAGTTATTGAGGAAAGGAGTTCCATTTGTGTGGACCGAGAAGCAGCAAGAAAGTTTCAACAAGTTGAAGAAGATTTCGACCGAAGCTCGGTTTGATTCAACTTTGAGGCGGGCAAGGAATTCACGGTTTCTTGTGATGCATCACATCTTGGTTTGGGATGTGTCTTTGATGCTGAGAAGGGAAGGTAGTGGCTTATGCATCTCGTGATTAAGACCACATGAGGTCAATTATCCGACGTATGACTTAGAATTAGCTCTTTGTGGTTTTGCTTTGAAGATATGGAGACACTATTTGTACGGAGAGAAGTTGATAGTCTACACGGATCACAAGAGTCTTAAGTACCTTTTGACTCAGAAGGACTTGAACTTGAGGCAGCGTAGATAGATCGAGTTGTTGAAGGACTACGATCGTTCGATCGAATATCATCCGGCAAGGCTAACGTGGTGGCGCGACAGCGTTGAGCCGTAAGGTTGTATCGATTTAAGATTGATGTTTGCTCGACTTAGCTTATACGATGATGGGAGTCTTTTGGCAGAATTGCAAGTCAAGCCGACTTGGTTAGATCAGATCAAGGAGAAGCAGTTAGAGGATGATGGTTTAAATGATCGGAGGTTGCGGAGTTCAGAATGGAGGTTTTGAGGAATATAGTTTGTCCAGCGATGGAGTATCTTGTGTTTTAAAGGGAGAGCTTGTATGCCGAAGGATGTTGAGTTGAGGCAAAGGATTCTTGGGATGCACATAATGTACCATATGCTATGTATCTGGAGGAAGCAAGATGTATCGGGATTTAAGAGAGCGATTTTGGTGGCAGTGTCCAAGCGTGAGGTGGCGAGTTTGTCGGTAAATGTCGATGTGTCAGCAGGTCAAGCGCGAGCATCGATTACCGTCTGCAGTTACTTCGGCCGATAAAGATTCCCACAGTGGAAGTGGGAAAGGATCACTATGGACTTTGTCGGTGGATTACCTCTTACACCTAGTAAGAAGGATTCAATTTGGGTGATTGTGGATCATCGACTAAGTCGACTCATTTCATTCGGTAAGGATGGATTATTAAGCCGAGAAGTTAGCTAAGTTGTATGTGGCGAGAGATAGTGAGGTTGCACGGTGTACCGGTGTCGATCATCTCGCAGCAGAGATCCTAGATTTACGTCGAGGTTTTGAGAGCGTTACATCGGGCTTTGGGTGCAGCGGTTGGATTTTAGTACCGCATTTCATCCACGATCGACGGGCAATCGGAAAGAGTTATACTGATTTTAGAGGATATGTTGAGAGGTTGTGCATTGGACTTGAGGCGGTGGGAAGAGTTTTTACCATTAGGCTGAGTCCGCATACAACAATAGTTACCAAGCAAGCATTAAGATGGCACCATATGAGGCGTTGTATGGTAGGAGGTGTCGCGACGCCTACATGTTGGACCGAGTTGGGTGAGCGTCGGATGTTAGGACCAGAGTTGGTTGCGAGAGGCGAGGATAAGGTTAAGGCGATTGGGCTCGTGCGAAGGAAGCCGGATAGGCAAAAGTCGTATGCCGATCTCAAGCGGAGGATATAGAGTTTGCCGTGGGTGACAAAGTTTTTACGAAGGTCTCGCCATGGAAGAAAGTGTTAAGATTTGGGAGAAAAGGCAAGTTAAGTCCAAGGTTTATTGGGTCGTTTAAGGTGTTGAGACGAGTGGGACCGAGAGCTTATCGACTTGAATTGCCAGTGAGGCGAGTCGATTCACGATGTGTTCCATGTCTCCATGCTTAGACGCTATCGTTACGATCCATCGCATGTTGTGGCGATAGAGGAAATAGAGGTGAGTCCAGATCGACGGTAGAAGAAGAACTGTGTGATTCTAGATCGAGATGTGAAAGTTTTGCGTAGGAAGTCCGTTCCTTTAGTGAAGGTTTTATGGAGGAATCATGGCGTGGAAGAAGCTACGTGGGAACCAGGAGGATGCGATGAGGCGCAGTACCCTCAACTCTTTTGATCGGGTAATTTCGAGGACGAAATTTTCTTAAGGGGTAGAATTGTAACATCCCAAAATTTGAGTATTAGTTGTGTTGGCTCGGGTATGAATTTTGTGTGTTAGCATAGTCTTATGAAGGCTTGATTTTATTTAGGAAGTTAGAATAATTTTTAGTATGGTTTATTTATTGAAGTGGATTAAGTGAGCTTGACACTTAAGTTAATTTAAGTGTTAATTAAAGCATAAGAGGAGTAAGTGGCAAGTTGGTTAATGAGCTTGAAAGGTGGCTTGAGGTTAGAGGTTCGAGTATCATGGAAAGCATTTTTTTGAAGACTTTATTTTATGTTCTAGCATTGATGGACGGTCAACCTATGTTTATGATAGGTTGGACCTTAAGTTTTTAGTAAGTTGAATTTTGGATTAAGGAAAGCATGAAATAGGGGATAAGAATCTTAAGGTTATGGAAGGTTGGGGAGACATAAGGCTTGGTTGTAGGAAAATGTTTTGGAAAGTAATCCTAGGCCTTTAGTGCATGTATGTGGACTGGCATGGGTGTCTAGGGGGTGGCCGAATGTTGTTAGGTAGCTTGGGGATAGTTGGCCAATTTTTGTCATTTGAACATCTTTTGCAATTGTTTTTTTCCTCTCAAAAACTTTCCTCCTTGGCCGAATGTGTCTTGTGCATTTTGGTGCATTTTGCTTTTGATTTTAGCCTCATTTTGTTGAATCAAATCATACCATTTTCCTTTCTTTCATTTGCTCTTTTGAAACCGAAACTACAATCTATCTTTGTGCATTTTTGTGCACTTTCTTTTGGCAAAGAAGTGTTTGGCGAATCTCTCCCACATCTCTCTCTTTTTCTTTCTTTCAATATTATTCAAATCACATTTTCCTTTACACTCTCTTGGCCGAATCATTCTTCATCTCAAATCCCATTTCTTTTTCATTTACTCAAAGTTAAAACACCCATTTACATTTTATTTCTTCTTCTCTTTTTATAGCCGAAACTCTCATATTCTTTTGATTTATTTTTGGCCGAATATTCAAGGGTACTTCATTTGATTTCTTCAATCGGTTTTGGTTATAAGTAAGTATTCTTGGCCGATTCTCTTTCAATTCTTTTCTCTTTTCCAAGTTATTTTCTTGTGGTCAAAGGCCGAATCTTTGGGCATTGGTTTGCAAGGTTCTAATCATTCTTAGAAACCGATCTCTTTTAGGCTTCTCGGGACGTTGGAAGCAATCAATCTAAACCTCGTTTCTTTATCAATCAATTTGGGTAAGTTCAGGTAAGATTTGGTATTACAAGTGATAACTCTTTGGGATTTTGTAGTATGGTCGAATGGCCTTTGTTCATAATTTTAGTATTGGCCGATTGTAGGACAAGGTGTTCTAGTGTGGTAGATCGGATTCGGGAGTTAGTTCTTGCGTTGGTGAAAGGTGTGTATCTTACACACTTTATAACTTGGTTTATATATGTATATTTGTGTGTTATAACTAATCATATTATGAAAGTGGGTAAATCGATGAGATCTGGATATGATACCATGATGGTATGAATGAAGATTCGGGTAAGTCTGTTTCAATATGTTGTTAATACACGTGGATTGAAATCATGATCTACGATTTATGATATATTTGTTATGAGATACATATCAAAGTTTATTGACATGATTTGTTTATCTATTGCATTGGTATGGGCAATATGAGAGGAGGGGGAAGATTGATGATTCGTGTCTTTGGACACGGTGGTTTGGCACCACCGGTGATTTGGTATCACATTCGTGTCTTCGGACACCGGAGGTTTGGCACCTCATAGCGACTTGTCCACGTGGTTAATTCCACCGTGGGTTGGCCCCACTTTTGAGATATGGGATAAATGCGCGGTGATTTGGTATCACACGTGGGTTGGCCCCACAACTTGATGATTCGTGTCTTCGGACACCGAGTGGTTTGGCACCACCGGTGATTTGGTATCACATTCTTGTCTTCTGGACACCGAGGTTTGGCACCTCATAGCGACTTGTCCTCGTGGTTAATTCCACCGTGGGTTGGCCCCACTTTTGAGATATGGGATCGTCGCCGGTGATTTGGTATCACACGTGGGTTGGCCCCACAGATGGATTATTCGTGACTACGGTCACCGGTGATTTGGTATCACATTTGTGTCTTTGGACACCGGTGGTTTAGCACCACCGGTGGTTTGGTACCACACGAGGTAGAAAAGGAGTTATGGATGGCTAGGTTGGTGCATTATACATATATGTTGCTTTGTTATAATTTGTGTAAGTATGTGGTATTTACCCGGGAGAGGGAATATGCATGCGAGTCTTGGTGACTCACCTTCTCCCTTATATTTTCAGTGAATCGTGAGATCGCGGATTTGGAGCGGATGAACTCGAGGAGGCCATGCAATAAAGTTTGGTTTTACATGAACTTCCATTTGGGTACTTTATTTTAATTTGGTTTTCATATTTTATGGATTTGTAACAAGGCCTGTTTATTTATGGTTTTGGATTATTTATATGCTTTGAGATTTATTCTAAACATGTTTAAGCATGTCACTTGGTTAATCTAATAATTGAGCTCAAAGTTTTCTAAACTAAAAACTCGCAATGGTTTTAAAAATCTTACCATCGGGTAATATGAATAGTTCGATAGAAAAATTACAAGTTAAGTGTTTTCAACAAATTAAGTGATTTCCAAAATTCAAGTTTCTATACTCAATTGCAAACGGATTTTCAAAGTGATATTTCAAATTTTCTTAAAAAGATATAAATGTTTTCTATCCTATGATTTATCAACTAAGTTTTAAAGTTTTATGTAATTCAAAGTAAATCTCAGTTTTAACTTATTTTCGACAAATAAAGAATTTCAAAGAGTTTTTCACAAAATTTAATTGTTAAGTCGATTCATTCAAAAATATTTTCCTTAGTGACATACCGCAGTTCGGTCGTGGCGTATTGACCGGGCTTGGGGTGTTACAAATTGGTATCGAGCCAAGTTCAAAAGTTTTGTGGGCCCAAGGCCCAAAATGTAATTCAAAGTAAATCTGAATAGCCCAAGCCTGGTCAATACGCCACGACCGAATCGGTATGTCACTAAGGAAAATATTTTTGAATGAATCGACTTAACTATTAAATTTTGTGAAAAACTCTTTGAAATTCTTTATTTGTCGAAAATAAGTTAAAGCGAGATTTACTTTGAATTACATAAAACTTTAAAACTTAGTTGATAAATCATAGGATAGAAAACATTTATATATTTTTAAGAAAATTTGAAATATCACTTTGAAAATCCGTTTGCAATTGAGTATAGAAACTTGAATTTTGGAAATCACTTAATTTGTTGAAAACACTTAACTTGTAATTTTTCTATCGAACTATTCATATTACCCGATGGTAAGATTTTTAAAATCATTGCGAGTTTTTAGTTTAGAAAACTTTGAGCTCAATTATTAGATTAACCAAGTGACATGCTTAAACATATTTAGAATAAATCTCAAAGCATATAAATAATCCAAAACCATAATTAAATGTGCCTTGTTACAAATCCATAAAATATGAAAACCAAATTAAAATAAAGTACCCAAATGGAAGTTCATGTAAAACCAAACTTTATTGCATGGCCTCCTCGAGTTCATCCGGCTCCAAATCCGCAATCTCACGATTCACCTGAAAATATAAGGGAGAAGGTGAGTCACCAAGACTCAAATGCATATTCCTCTCCTGTAAATACCACATACTTACACAAATTATAACAAAGCAACATATATGTATAATGCACCCAACCTAGCCATCCATAACTCCTTTTCTACCCCGTGTGGTACCAAACCACCGGTGGTGCTAAACCACCGGTGTCCAAAGACACAAATGTGATACCAAATCACCGGTGACCGTAGTCACGAATAATAATCCATCCAGGCCAACCCATCGTGGAATTAACCACGAGGACAAGTCGCCATGAGGTGCCAAACCTGCGGTGTCCGAAGACACGAATGTGATACCTAATCACTGGTGGTGCTAAACCACCGGTGTCCGAAGACACGAATCATCAAGTTGTGGGGCCAACCCACTTGTGATACCAAATCACCGCGGCGATCCCATATCTCAAAAGTGGGGCCAACCCACGGTGGAATTAACCACGTGGACAAGTCGCTATGAGGTGCCAAACCTCTGGTGTCCGAAGACACGAATGTGATACCAAATCACTAGTGGTGCCAAACCACTGGTGTCCGAAGACACGAATCATCAAGTTGTGGGGCCAACCCACGTGTCATACCAAATCACTGGCAGACGATCCCATATCTCAAAAGTGGGGCCAACCCACGGTGGACTTAACCACAGGGACAAGTCGCTATGAGGTGCCAAACCTCTGGTGTCCGAAGACACGAATGTGATACCAAATCACTGGTGGTGCCAAACCACTGGTGTCCAAAGACACGAATCATCAATCTTCCCCCTCCTCTCATATTGCCCATACCAATGCAATAGATAAACAAATCATGTCAATAAACTTTGATATGTATCTCATAACAAATATATCATAAATCGTAGATCATGATTTCAATCCACGTGTATTAACAACATATTGAAACGGACTTACCCGAATCTTCATTCATACCATCATGGTATCATATCCAGATCTCATCGATTTACCCACTTTCATAATATGATTAGTTATAACATACAAATATACATATATAAACCAAGTTATAAAGTGTGTAAGATACACACCTTTCACCAACGCAAGAACTAACTCCCGAATCCGATCTACCACACTAGAACACCTTGTCCTACAATCGGCCAATACTAAAATTATGAACAAAGGCCATTCGCCATACTACTAAATCCCAAAGAGTTATCACTTGTAATACCAAATCTTACAGAACTTACCCAAATCGATTGATAAAGAAACGAGGTTTAGATTGATTGCTTCCAACGCCCCGAGAAGCCTAAAAGAGATCGGTTTCTAAGAATGATTAGAACCTTGCAAACCAATGCCCAAAGATTCGGCCTTTGACCACAAGAAAATAACTTGGAAAAGAGAAAAGAATTGAAAGAGAATCGCCAAGAATACTTACTTATAACCAAAACCGATTGAAGAAATCAAATGAAGTCCTACCCTTGAATATTCGGCCAAAAATAAATCAAAAGAATATGAGAGTTCGGCTATAAAAAGAGAAAAAGAAATAAAATGTAAATGGGTGTTTTAACTTTGAGTAAATGAAAAGAAATGGGATTTGAGATGAAGAATGATTCGCCAAGAGAGTGTAAAGGAAAATGTGATTTGAATAATATTGAAAGAAAGAAAAGAGAGAGATGTGGGAGAGATTCGCCAAACACTTCTTTGCCAAAAAGAAAGTGCACAAAAATGTACAAAGATAGATTGTAGTTTCGGTTTCAAAAGAGCAAATGAAAGAAAGGAAAATGGTATGATTTGATTCAACAAAATGAGTCTAAAATCAAAAGCAAAATGCACCAAAATGCACAAGACACATTCGGCCAAGGAGGAAATTTTTGGAGAGGAAAAAAAAACAATTGCAAAAAGATGTTCAAATGACAAAATTGGCCAACTATCCCCCCAAGCTACCTAACAACATTCGGCCACCCCCCTAGACACCCATGCCGTCCACATACATGCACTAAAGGCCTAGGATTACTTTCCAAAACATTTTCCTACAACCAAGCCTTATGTCTCCCCAACCTTCCATAACCTTAAGATTCTTATCCCCTATTTCATGCTTTTCTTAATCCAAAATTCAACTTACTAAAAACTTAAGGTCCAACCTATCATAAACATAGGTTGACCGTCCATCAATGCTAGAACACAAAATAAAGTCTTCAAAAAAATGCTTTCCATGATACTCGAACCTCTAACCTCAAGCCACCTTTCAAGCTCCTTAACCAACTTGCCACTTACTCCTCTTATGCTTTAATTAACACTTAAATTAACTTAAGTGTCAAGCTCACTTAATCCACTTCATTAAATAAACCATACTAAAAATTATTCTAACTTCCTAAATAAAATCAAGCCTTCATAAGACTATGCTAACACACAAAATTCATACCCGAGCCAACACAACTAATACTCAAATTTTGGGATGTTACAATTCTACCCCATAAGAAAATTTCGCCCGAAATTACCCGATCAAAAGAGTTGAGGGTATCACGCTGCGCCTCATCGCATCCTCCGGTTCCCACGTAGCGTCTTCCACGCCATGATTCCTCCATAAAACCTTCACTAAAGGAACGGACTTCCTACGCAAAACTTTCACATCTCGATCTAGAATCGCACGTGTTCTTCTTCTACCGCCGATCTGGACTCACCTCTATTTCCTCCATCGCCACAACATGCGATGGATCGAACGATAGCGTCTAAGCATGGAGACATGGAACACATCGTGAATCGACTCACTACGATGGCAACTCGAGTGATAGGCTACCTGGTCCCACTGCTCTCAACACCTTATACGGTCCAATGAACCTTGGACTTAACTTGCCTTTTCTCCCAAATCTTAACACTTTCTTCCATGGCGAGACCTTCAGAAAAACTTTGTCACCCACGGCAAACTCTATATCCCTCCGCTTGAGATCGGCATACGACTTTTGCCTATCCGAAGCTTCCTTCAGACGAGCCTCAATCGCCTTAACCTTATCCTCGATCCGCAACCAACTCTGGTCCTAACATCCGACGCCACCCAACTCGGTCCAACATGTAGGCGTCGACACCTCTACCATACAACGCCTCATATGGTGCCATCTTAATGCTTGCTTGGTAACTATTGTTGTATGCGAACTCGGCTAATGGTAAAAACTCTTCCCAGTTTGCCTCTCAAGTCCAATGCACAACCTCTCAACATATCCTCTAAAAAATCAGATAACTCTTTCCGATCGCCTGCCGTCGATCGTGGATGAAATGCGGTACTAAAATCCAACCACGCACTCCAAAGCCCGATGTAACGCTCTCCAAAACCTCGACGTAAATCTAGGATCTCTCATCGAGATGATCGACTTTGGTACACCGTGCAACCTCACTATCTCTCGCCTCATACAACTTAGCTAACTTCAGGCGAATAATCCATCCTACAGGAATGAAATGAGTGACTTAGTCGACGATCCACAATCACCCAAACTGAATCCTTCTTACTAGGTTTAAGAGGTAATCCATCGACAAAGTCCATAGTGATCCTTTCCCACTTCCATCGTGGAATCTTCATTGGTGAAGTAACCCAGACGGTAATCGATGCTCGCCTTTGACTGGGCGACACGCCGACATTTACCCACAAACTCGTTACCTCACGCCTGACACTGCCACCAAAATCGCTCTCTTAAATCCCGATACATCTTGCTTCCTCCAGGTTGCATAGCATATGGGCTGTTATGTGCATCCCGAAGAATCCTTTGCCTCAACTCAACATCCTTCGCATACAAGCTCTCCCTTTAAAACACAATACTCCATCATTTGGACAAACTATATTCCTCAAAACCTCCGCTCGAACCCGCAACCTCCGATCATTTAAACCATCATCTCTCTAATCGCTTCTCCTTGATCTCGATCTAACCAAGTCGGCTTGACTTGCATTGCGCCAAAAGACTCCCATCATCGTATAAGCTAAGTCGAGCAAACATCGATCTTAAATCGATATAACCTTACGGCTCAACGCGTCCGCCACCACGTTAGCCTTACCGGGATGATATTCGATCGAACAAGTCGTAGTCCTTCAACAACTAGATCCATCTACGCCGCCTCAAGTTCAAGTCCTTCGAGTCAAAAGGTACTTAAGACTCTTGTGATCCGTGTAGACTATCGACTTCTCTCCGCATACAAATAGTGTCTCCATATCTTCAAAGCAAAACCACACAGACTAATTCCAAGTCATGCGTCGGATAATTGACCTCATGTGGTCTCAATCTGCCGAGATGCATAAGCCACTACCTTCCTTCCTCGCATCAAGACACATCCCAAACCAAGATGTGATGCATCACAAGAAACCGTGAATTCCTTGCTCGCCTCAAAGTTGAATCAAACCGAGCTTGGCCGTAATCTTCTTCAACTTGTTGAAACTTTCTTGTCGCTTCTCGGTCCACACAAATGGAACTCCTATCCTCAATAACTTGGTCATAGGTGTTGCTATCAAAGAAAATCCTTCTACAAATCTTTGGTAATACCCCGCTGCACCTAGAAAACTCCGAATCTCACCACCGACTTAGGCGGTTTCCAATCCAACACCGCCTCAATCTTCCGAGGATCCACTCTAATCCCCTCGGTGATACTACGTGACCCAAGAAAGTCACCTCCTAAGCCGAACTCGCACTTACTAAATTTGGCGATGTTGCTTTTTTCCTCGACCGCAACACTACTCGCAAATGCGCATCATGCTCCTACTCGACTTTGAGTATACCAAAATATCGTCTATAAATACCACAACAAACTCGATCCAAAAACCGTTGGAATACCCGATTCATCATATCCATGAATGCCGCCGCGTTAGTCAACCCAAATGGCATCACCGTAAACTCGTAGTGCCCATACCGAGTGCGTAAAAGTCGTCTTATGGATATCACCTCTTTCACCTTTTTAATGATGATATCCGGACCTTAAATCAATCTTGAGAAAACCGCTGCCCCTTAAGTCGTGATCAAACAAGTCATCTATCCTCGGCAAAGGATATTTGTTTTTGATCGTCACTTATTCAATCAAGCGTAGTCTATACACATCCGCATCGTATCATCCTTCTTCTTGACGAAGAGTACCGGCGCTCCCCAAGGCGAAACACTTGGTCGAATGAAACCTCGATCCAATAACTCCCGAATCGAGCCTTTAATTCCATCAATTCCTTCGGTGCCATCCTATACGGGGCTATAGACACCGGGCGCTGCTCTGTAACAGATCTATACTAAATTCAACTTCACGATCGGAGGTAGTCCGGAAGTTCTTCAGAAATACGTCAACATATTCCTTTACCGTGCGGACATTCCCACTTTAGAGTCCTTAGCCTCCAACGCACACACATGGACCACGAATGCCTCACAGCCCTTCCTAACCAACTTCACAGCTTTCAACGCAGATACCACGTTAGATAGATAATCTCTTCTATTACCTATCATAACCACTTCTTCGCCATCACCGTCTTCAAAACCATGCGCTTAGCAACGCAATCCAAACTTGCTTGGTACTTGACCAACCACCCATCCCAAGAATCGATCAAACTCCCAAATGGCAATTCCATCGATCGCCTACGAACACTACCCCTTGGAGTTCTAGGGGCACATCTCTATACAGCTTATTTACTTCTACAGAGTGACCTAGAGGACTAAGTATTATCATCTTCCTAGAAGTAGTCTCAGAGTCTAGATTCATAGCCTCTACTATGTTACTGGCAACATATGAATGTGTCGAACCCACATCTATCAAAGCGATATGGTTCACCAAAGATTAAGAACGCATCGGTTATGACGCCCGGCAGTGCGCCGCCCTCCTCTCGACGCCTCATTTGCATACACCAAACCAGCGGTGTCTTGCCTCGGTGTTGCCAAAGCACCTCTGCCAGATGCTCCGCGGCCTCGACCAGAACCATTACCTCCTCTACCATTACCACGACCTCTCTGTGGTGGCGGTCCCTCATTTCGAACCGAACACGACCTTGACCCTCCTCCGACCGACCTCCTCTGGCTAGCTTACGTGGACGGTCTCTCACACGATGATCCAATGAGCCACACTCAAAACATCCTTTCCTCCGGTCCAACATTCGCCCCAATGATATTTCCCACATCGGTTACACGTCGGCCGGTCCTTGATTAGCGAATGTGCCTCCTGCATCGATTTGGCCCACTTTGCCTAGCCCTCTTTTGAGAATTACCCGGGTGATCCCGATGATCCGTAACCTCTCTTATGCTTATTACGGTCGTAACTCTCGCTTGCAGATTCCTTGATTCCTTCGGCTATCTTAGCCTTTTCAACCAAAGCAAAGCAAACTCACTCCCGATGTGGAGCAATCAACAATCTCACTCGTCCCTCAAACCATCTTCGAATCGAACACATCGCTCGTGCTCGATGTCACAATACCTCCAGAGATACTGGCTCAATCTTAAAAATTTCGCCTCATATTCGACACGGACTTACTACCTTGGATCAAACTCGTAAATGCCTTACGCCGCACATCAATGTAATTAGACCCAACGTATTTTACCGAGATACGCCTTGAAATAATCCCAAGTGAGATCCTCCATTCGCAAAGACCATTCTGCATCGTGAGCCACCACCGATATGACTCATCCCCGAAGAAGCGATACGATCCCTTTCAGCTTTTCCTCGGCATTCAGATCCAAATCATCCATGATTCGCTCCGTCGCCTCTAGCCAATATTCAGCCGCACTAGGAGCCACACCTGAAACACCTCGAAATACCTCAGCTCCATTGGCTCGAAGTCGCTCAGATACGGATTTCTAAATTCTCGCGCCTCCACCTATTCCAGCTACCCTCTCAAGAACTCGCAGCATCGCCTGAGACACTGCGTCATCCCACGTTTGATCCTGTTGCTCAACTCCAACCGCTGGTGGTGGGGGTAGTGGTACCTCATTTTCGGATCCTTGACCGGACCTCACTGGCTCAGACATAGCCATCCTACCCCGACCGTGTCCACGAATCATACGACCTCGACCACGAGTACTCATGTCTAAAGTCTCGACTTATCTGATTTAAAAGCGTTATGCATTAGTCATTATTCCACTTTCTTAAAACACAGTTTTATGAATAATTTTAAGAAGTTGTTTCGCGAGTACATTCAACCTATAGTTTTGGGTCTCTAAAGTAGTTCCTACTACTATACAGTCATGCCAACATCATCATATCATATCATTAAAATCAACGGTTTGATGTACTTACCATGGCGGATTGATGTCGGAGACTCGAGGCCGTGCCTTTCCAACCATATAATCAAAACATTTTAAAATCCATTCTTTAAAACATTTTGGGCCTTGGGCCCACAGCCGAGCTTTTGAACTTGGCTCGATATCAATTTGTAACACCCCAAGCTCCGGTCAATACGCCTACGACCGAACGGTATGTCACTAAGGAAAATATTTTTGAATGAATCGACTTAACAATTAAATTTTGTGAAAAACTCTTTGAAATTCTTTATTTGTCGAAAATAAGTTAAAACTAAGATTTACTTTGAATTACATAAAACTTTAAAACTTAGTTGATAAATCATAGGATAGAAAACATTTATATCTTTTTAAGAAAATTTGAAATATCACTTTGAAAATCCGTTTTGCAATTGAGTATAGAAACTTGAATTTTGGAAATCACTTAATTTGTTGAAAACACTTAACTTGTAATTTTTCTATCGAACTATTCATATTACCCGATGGTAAGATTTTTAAAACCATTGCGAGTTTTTAGTTTAGAAAACTTTGAGCTCAATTATTAGATTAACCAAGTGACATGCTTAAACATGTTTAGAATAAATCTCAAAGCATATAAATAATCCAAAACCATAATTAAACAGCCTTGTTACAAATCCATAAAATATGAAAACCAAATTAAAATAAAGTACCCAAATGGAAGTTCATGTAAAACCAAACTTTATTGCATGGCCTCCTCGAGTTCATCCAGGCCCAAATCCGCGATCTCACGATTCACCCTGAAAATATAAGGGAGAAGGTGAGTCACCAAGACTCAAAGTGCATATTCCCTCTCCGGGTAAATACCACATACTTACACAAATTATAACAAAGCAACATATATGTATAATGCACCCAACCTAGCCATCCGTAACTCCTTTTCTACCCCGTGTGGTACCAAACCCTTTGGTGGTGCTAAACCACGGTGTCCAAAGACACAAATGTGATACCAAATCACCGTGACCGTAGTCACGAATAATCCATTTGTGGGGCCAACCCACGTGTGATACCAAATCACCGCGCACGATCCCATATCTCAAAAGTGGGGCCAACCCACGGTGGAATTAACCACGGGGACAAGTCGCTATGAGGTGCCAAACCTCCGTGTCCGAAGACACGAATGTGTTACCAAATCACCGGTGGTGCCAAACCATCGGTGTCCAAGACACGAATCATCAAGTTGTGGGGCCAACCCACGTGTGATACCAAATCACCGCGCACGATCCCATATCTCAAAAGTGGGGCCAACCCACGGTGGAATTAACCACGAGGACAAGTCGCTATGAGGTGCCAAACCCCGTGTCCAAGACACGAATGTGATACCAAATCTTTGGTGGTGCCAAACCACCGGTGTCCAAGACACGAATCATCAAGTTGTGGGGCCAACCCACGTGTGATACCAAATCACCGCGCACGATCCCATATCTCAAAAGTGGGGCCAACCCACGGTGGAATTAAGCACGAGGGACAAGTCGCTATGAGGTGCCAAACCTCCGTGTCCGAAGACACGAATGTGATACCAAATCACTGGTGGTGCCAAACCACGGTGTCCAGAAGACACGAATCATCAATCTTCCCCTCCTCTCATATTGCCCATACCAATGCAATAGATAAACAAATCATGTCAATAAACTTTGATATGTATCTCATAACAAATATATCATAAATCGTAGATCATGATTTCAATCCACATGTATTAACAACATATTGAAACGGACTTACCCGAATCTTCATTCATACCATCATGGTATCATATCCAGATCTCATCGATTTACCCACTTTCATAATATGATTAGTTATAACACACAAATATACATATATAAACCAAGTTATAAAGGGTGTAAGATACACACCTTTCACCAACGCAAGAACTAACTCTCGAATCCGATCTACCACACTAGAACACCTTGTCCTACAATCGGCCAATACTAAAATTATGAACAAAGGCCATTCGGCCATACTACTAAATCCCAAAGAGTTATCACTTGTAATACCAAATCTTACCAGAACTTACCCAAATCGATTGATAAAGAAACGAGGTTTAGATTGATTGCTTCCAACGTCCCGAGAAGCTTAAAAGAGATCGGTTTCTAAGAATGATTAGAACCTTGCAAACCAATGCCCAAAGATTCGGCCTTTGACCACAAGAAAATAACTTGGAAAAGAGAAAAGAATTGAAAGAGAATCGGCCAAGAATACTTACTTGTAACCAAAACCGATTGAAGAAATCAAATGAAGTCCTACCCTTGAATATTCGGCCAAAAATAAATCAAAAGAATATGAGAGTTTCGGCTATAAAAAGAGAAGAAGAAATAAAATGTAAATGGGTGTTTTAACTTTGAGTAAATGAAAAGAAATGGGATTTGAGATGAAGAATGATTCGCCAAGAGAGTGTAAAGGAAAATGTGATTTGAATAATATTGAAAGAAAGAAAAGAGAGAGATGTGGGAGAGATTCGCCAAACACTTCTTTGCCAAAAAAGAAAGTGCACAAAAATGCACAAAGATAGATTGTAGTTTCGGTTTCAAAAGAGCAAATGAAAGAAAGGAAAATGGTATGATTTGATTCAACAAAATGAGTCTAAAATCAAAAGCAAAATGCACCAAAATGCACAAGACACATTCGGCCAAGGAGGAAAGTTTTTGGAGAGGAAAAAAAACAATTGCAAAAAGTTGTTCAAATGACAAAAATTGGCCAACTATCCCCCAAGCTACCTAACAACATTCTCGGCCACCCCTAGACACCCATGCCGTCCACATACATGCACTAAAGGCCTAGGATTACTTTCCAAAACATTTTCCTACAACCAAGCCTTATGTCTCCCTAACCTTCCATAACCTTAAGATTCTTATCCCCTATTTCATGCTTTCCTTAATCCAAAATTCAACTTACCAAAAACTTAAGGTCTAACCTATCATAAACATAGGTTGACCGTCCATCAATGCTAGAACACAAAATAAAGTCTTCAAAAAAATGCTTTCCATGATACTCGAACCTCTAACCTCAAGCCACCGTTCAAGCTCCTTAACCAACTTGCCACTTACTCCTCTTATGCTTTAATTAACACTTAAATTAACTTAAGTGTCAAGCTCACTTAATCCATTTCATTAAATAAACCATACTAAAAATTATTCTAACTTCCTAAATAAAATCAAGCCTTCATAAGACTATGCTAACACACAAAATTCATACCCGAGCCAACACAACTAATACTCAAATTTTGGGATGTTACAATCTCAGTTTTAACTTATTTTCGACAAATAAAGAATTTCATAGAGTTTTTCACAAAATTTAATTGTTAAGTCGATTCATTCAAAAATATTTTCCTTAGTGACATACCAGATTCGGTCGTGGCGTATTGACCGGGCTTGGGGTGTTACATAACATCTCAAGTTAATACCCCAAATAGACAGATTAAGCTATCCCGATTTCAAAAATATCAAAATTACTAAAAACGGGACAAGGAAACTTACCCAAATTGGCCATGAAAGTTTCTTCTCTCTCTCCTAGGGTTTCCATGTATTATTTTTGGGAAGAAGATGCGAAAATGAGATGATATCTCTTTTATCATCTTTTAATTAATTAAATATTTTCACTTTCCAATTTAGTTCTTGCCCTTTTTTTAAATTTACATGGATGAGTCACCAAAATATCTACATAATTTTCTTCATTGGTCTAATTACCTTATAAGGACCTTAAGTTTTGAATTCCATAGCTATTTAATCCTTATAGCTACTAGAATTCAACTTTTGCATTTTATACGATTTTGTCCTTCTCGTAATTAAGCACATAATCGGTAAAATTTTCTTATCAAAATTTTCACATGACATTTCTATCATATTATGGACCATAAAATAAAATAAAAATAAATTTTATTTTCGGCTCGAATTTGTGGTCCCGAAACCACTGTTCTGATTTCACCAAAATTGGGCTATTACATTTATTCTTGATGGTGGCTCTACTCAGCTGTCGATAATCTATACATAGTCTCATTGATCCATCTTTCTTCTTTACGAACAAAACTGAAGCACCCCAAGGTGACACGTTTGGTCGAATAAATCCGCAATCTAACAACTCTTGCAACTATATTTTTAATTCTTTCAATTATGTAGGGGTCATCCTGTATGGTGTTATCAAAATTAGAGTTGTTCCAGGCATAAGTTCGATCATAAATTCTACTTCCTAAGTAGGCGGCAACCCAGGTAGTTCTTCAGGAAAAACATCAGCATATTCTTTGACTATCGACACTTGTTCCAATTTTGATTCAGCCACTTTCGAATCAAGAACGTAAGCTAAATAAGCTTTACATCCTTTTTTAATCAATTTCAGAGCTGACAGTGTTGAAACTACATTTGTAATACAATTAGCCCCATCTGCCCTAACACAAATAAATTCACCATTCGGACGCTTCAAACTAACTTGTTTCCTTTGGCAACTCACTATTCCATCATGCTCAGACAACCAATCCTTTCCCAGAATGAGATCAAAATCATCAAAAGGTAACAACATCAAACTAGCGGGAAAATCGTAACCCCTAACCTTCAATGGACACAATTTACATATTTGATTAACTAAAACACACTAACCCGGTGGATACGTTACTTTGACAGTATATTCAGTGAACTTAACAAGCAAATTCTTTTTATCTACTAATGCAGCGCATATATACGAGTGAGTTGATGCAGGATCAATCAATGCATATACATTAATATCAAAGAGAGAAAAAGTACCCGTAAAAACATCTGAGGCAATAGCTTCCTCACGAGCTCTGGTTGAATAAGCTCTAGCTAGTGTTCTCGCTTTAGATCGTTCATTCATCTCGCTATACTTCCCTCGACCAGAAGTAGCATTTCTAGCGTTTCCAGATCGTTTACCTCTTTGTGAGGTTGCTTTAGGCTTGTTTGTTTGATTACAAAAATCATTCTGCCTTTTCGAACAATTATGAAGGAAATGATCAGTAGATCCGCAATGAAAACAAGCTCCTAACTTTGACTAACACTCACTAAAATGCCTTTTGTTACAATAATCACAAACGGGAATGATTCTCTCAACATTTCTTACACTTCCGACACTAGCCGCTGGAGAATTTATAGACTTAAAATTGCTTTGCCTCGATTTATCTCTTCCAGTGAACTTTGAAGGGGCAGATGATTAGCTTGTCTCATTTCTAAATTTCTTTGATGGAGACGTTTGAGTAGGCTTAAACAACCTTCTTTTGTTAAAATCTCGAAATTTTGAATCTGACTGTCGTTTACTTTTGCAAATTTCTGGGCTCGTTCCGAAAGTTCTACAAATTCCTCTAATAATGCTGCCATAAACATATGAATATCATTATTCAACCCATCTTCAAATCTAATACACATTTCTTCTTCATTTGACACTATATTACGGGCATACGTGCTTAACTATACAAATTTCCATTCATACTCAGCTACAAACTGATTCCCCTGTTTTAATTCGAGAAATTCTTTCTTTTTCTTGTCAATAAACAATTGACTTACAGATTTCTTCTTAAATTCCATCTGAAAGAAGTCCCAATTATTGCGTTCATTTGATGTCATTGTGCTCAAAGTGTCCCACCATAAGTACATTTCATATTTTAACAATGATACAACACATCTCAAACAATCTCCAGGAGTGCAAATCAATTCTGTGAAGACTCTCTTCGTATTTATTAACTTGTACTTGGCTTTTGCAGGATCATCATCAACCTTGCCTCTAAATTCTTTCGCTCCACATTTTTGAATTTTATCTATGGATACTTGAGTAAATGTCACAAGTATAGGATTTTGAGGACCCAAGGGTACCGAAGGCACGGTAGGGGGTGGGGTGGCAGAGTTGTAAGATTTGATTTCTTGAATTCATTGAACCACTAGTTCATCATTCCAAGAAACACATTTTTAATTTCATCACCAAAGGACTGTGGGATCGACGCACTATTACTTGTTTTAGGATTCGAACTTTGAACATTACTTTCAGCTTCGTTAACTACAGCCCAGTTTGACTCAGCCGACATCTTGAATCAGCCAGTGTCACATTCGAACTAGGGACACACGGCTGTGTCCCAGCCTATGTCCTCACCTGTGTAACTCACTGAGTTGCCCCACACGTGTAACACCCCTTACCCGTATTTGACCCTGAAACAGTGTACGAGGCGTTACCTAACTTAAACACATACTAACATATATTTCCGGGTCATAAAAGTTTGTTCCAATTTAAAACTTTTCAAACTTTGTCTTAAAATCCCTAAAATAATCCTACGAGACCCAAAACACACTTTAGAAACAGTTCGGGACCAAATTGAGTTCTTTAGAAAAATTTGGAAAATGTCACTAAAAACAGGGGCACAGGCCCGTGTGGAAGGGCGACACGCCCGTGTGACCTAATAACATGGACATGTTGAAGGACCGTGTAACTCACACGGCCTAAACATATAGGGACATGCCCGTGTCCCTTGCCCGTGTGGATTTATTTCTCAATTCGAATCTATAGGGGTTTTCACACGGCCTAGCACACGCCCGTGTCCCTCACACGGCCATGACACTCCAGTGTCTCAGCCCGTGTGTTAAAACCTTGACATTCTGTTACTGACGTTAGCAAAATTTTAGGGTCACACGGCCAAGGCACACGCCCGTGTGCTAGGCCGTGTGGCAAATTTAATTTCGCATTTAAGGTGCAGACTTCACATGGCCTGGGTACATGCCCATGTATTATGGCCGTGTCATCCACACGGTTGAGACACACAACCGTGCCTCAGCCCGTGTGGTTACTACTGGGCATTCTGTTTTACCAAATTAAGGTGCAGGGGACACATGGCCAGACTACATACCCATGGGGCAGACCGTGTGTCTCACACGGCCTAGACACACGCCAGTGTGGACAAAAACAAGGCTATTTACCAAGCCCTTTTGCCACCCTTACTTGCACCAACATAAGCCATATCAAGTAAGACCAATCCACACATAAACATCTAACCAAATTAGCCACAACCAAGGCATACACACATCAAGGCCACTACACTTCATTCACATGCAAAACTTAACACATACTTTATCAATCAAATCATGCGACTTACTCATTCATGCATTAACACACCATATATTTCACCATGCAAATTGGACATTCATGAAAAACATCATCATCTACATATATCAATAACAAGTATTAGCCATCATCCATGGCCTTATAAAAAATGAGTCAATCTTTAAGACAAGCCAACACATTTGGCCAAAACAATATGACACTTGACAAAAGACCAAGTCCCTATACATGCCATACTCAAAATGATAAATCTAACTATACCAAATGTTCAGATTGATAGTGTTATCAAGCCTCCGACGTCCTTTGATCCTCGAGCTAGCTTACGATACTATAAGAAAATAGAAAGCAAAGAGAGTAAGCATAAAGCTTAAATAACCCGTGGAACCATTTGGAACACTAAAGGATATCTGATAAGCATCACACAAGAGGGTAAAATGCCGATGCCATGTCCCAGACATGGTCTTACACTGGCTCACATGTCGAGGCCAATGCCCTGTCCCAGACATGGTCTTACAGTAGCTCTCATCTCAATGCCGATGCCATGTCCCAGACATGGTCTTACACAGGCTCTCATAATATGGTCGATGCCATGTCCCAAACATGATCTTAGACAAGCACGCATATCAACATCGATGCCATGTCCCAGACATGGTCTTACACTGGCTCTCATATCAATGCTGATGCTATGTCCCAGACATGGTCTTACACTGGCTCTCATATCAATGCCAATGCTATGTCCCAGACATGGTCTTACATTGGCTCTCATATATCCCTAATGTCATGGCATGGATATCCGATCTATTTCTAAAGTTCAACCGGGAGTATACAACCTCAAATTTCGTCATGCATATTCATAACAATAATCAAATATTTTATGAAATATCAATTGTTTAATGCGTAATAACAATAGAGTTGTATTATTTACGTACAACTTACCTCGGTATACAAAAAGTGGGCAACTAGATTGGATTAGTCTACTAACTTATTCTTCCCACGGTCTAGGTCCGAACTCCGTTTTTCTTGATCTATAATGACAAATTCACTTATTTAATCACTACATTAATCAAGACAATCTATAATTCATGCCTGGGAAAAATTACCATTTTGCCCCTAGACTTTCACATAATTACGATTTTGCCCATAGGCTCGTAAAATTATTTTAATCAAATTTCCTCCTTTAACAAGCCTATCCGAACCTTTATTACTCTTATAGCAACTCAAAATTTTCAATTATTTCACACATTACAACCTAATTTATAAACTTCTCAAAATGGTCATTTTAAGTGTTTTCATGAAAACCCCCTTCACAAAAGTTGTTTATTTAACAAACAAGATTCATTTTCTATCATAAAATTTAAGCAAACAATACAAATACTATCATGGCAATACCCTAGACTCTCAACCATTTTGCAAAATAGTCCTCTCATTAGCTAGATTAAGCTATAAGGGTTCCAAAAACACAAAAATTATCAAGAATGACCATTAAAATTACTTACTTGCAAGGGTGAAGAGTTGCTGAATTTTCAAGCTTCCAAAACCCTTATTTTTGCTGATATTTTCGGTGAAGAGGAGAAAGATGAAAAGGTGATATGTTTTTCTCTTTATTTTATTTTATTTCCAGTCAAATTTGTCACCAAAACCTCACCTAACCTTTGACAAATTTCATTTCCTTGTCTTTATGGCCGACCATCACTCTCTTAAAGGCCTATTTGCACATTAAGGACCTCTAATTTAAGGTTCTCTAGCTATATGACACTTCTAATTAGTAAAACACAAATTTTGCCTTTTATGCGATTTAGTCCCTTTTCAAAATTAAGCATAAAATCGCTAAAATTATTTCACCAAAATTTTCATGCACTTATATAATCATGCTATAACACATAAAATAATATTAAAAATAATTTCTCCGGCCTTGGATTAATGGTTCCGAAACCACTGTTCTGACTATCCCCAAAATCGGGCTGTTACAATTCTCCCCCTTAGGGATTTTCGTCCCCGAAAATCTTACCAGTGAAAAGGTTTGGGTATTGATCTCTCATAGTCTCCTCGGGCTCCCATATGGCCTCTTCAACCCCATGTCTATGCCATAGTACTTTCACGAGTGCTATAATTTTAGTTCTCAATTGCTTGACCTCTCAGGCCAAGATCTTAACAGACTCTTTGCAATAAGTCATGTCTGATCGAATCTCAACCTCTGTTGGTGGAAGAACGTGCAAAGGGTAAGAATGGTAACGGCGCAACATCGACACATGGAAAACATTGTTGATCTTCTCTAACTCGGATGGCAAGGCTAGTCGATAAGCTACCAGCCCAACTCTCTTAGTCACCTCGTAAGGTCCAATAAAACGTGGAATTAATTTTTCTTTCTTACCGAATCTGAGGACTTTCTTCCACGGTGATACTTTCAAAAACACCTTATCACTGACTTGAAACTCAATTTTTTTCGTTTCAAATCCGCATAGGATTTCTGTCTATCCAAAGCGGCCTTCAGACAGTCACGAATTACCTTTACTTTCTCTTCGGTCTCTTTGACTAAGTCAACCCCGTGAATCTAATTTTCTCTGAGTTTGGTCCAATACAAGGGCGTTCGGCACTTACGCCCATACAAAGCCTCATAAGGTGCCAATTTCAAACTCGACTGATAACTATTGTTGTAGGCAAACTCTACCAACAATAAGTACCTTTCCCAACTGCCTTGAAACTCAAGAACACAACACCGTAACATATCTTCAAGAATCTGAATTACTCTTTCCGACTGACCGTCGGTTTGCGGGTGGAAAGCAGTACTAAAATTTAGTTTCATCCCCAATGCTTCTTGCAACTTTTTCCTAAATCATGATGTGAACCTCGGATCTCTATCTGAAATGATCGATAAAGGTATCCCGTGAAGTCTCACAATTTCATAAACATACAAATCGGCCAATTTTTCAAGTGGATAATCGGTACGCACCGATATAAAATGAGCCGACTTAGTTAGCCTATCAACCACAACCCTTAGAGCATCTTTCTTCTTTAGCGTCAACGGCAATCCAGACACAAAACCCATGGTAATACGGTCCCATTTCCACTCGGGAATCATCACAGGATGAAGTAAACCCGAAGGTACTTGGTGTTCGGCTTTCACTTGCTGACAAATTAAACACATAGAGACAAACTCTGAAACGTCTCTCTTCATTCCCGATCACCAATACATTTTCTTCAAGTCATTGTACATTTTCACACTACCCAAATGGATAGATAAACAACTAATATGGGCCTCTTGCAAAATCTTCTGAATAAGCTCTTCATCCTTAGGTACATAGATCCTCTTCCGGAACATCATATAACTGTCGGTACCAATCCGAAAGTCTGATTCAATACCCGTCTCACACTGAGTTATCTTGGCTTGTAACTCTTTATCACTTTTCTGAGCTTTACAAATCTCTTGCAGAAACATCGGTCTAGCTCTTAACTCTGCTATGACCGAACCATTATCAGTCACAGAAAACTGGGTATTCATAGCCCTCAAGACAAACAATGACTTCCTACTCAAAGCATCGGCGACCACATTCGCCTTTCCAGGGTGATAGTCAATCATCAACTCATAATCCTTTATCAACTCTAACCATCTCCGCTGCCGTAGGTTTAAATCCTTTTGAGTCATAAAATACTTTAGACTTTTATGGTCAGTGAATACCCGACATTTCTCGCCATACAAATAATGCCTCCATATCTTCAATGCGAACATGATGGCGGCCAGCTCTAAATCGTGTGTCGGATAGTTTTTCTCATGTGGCTTCAGCTGTCTCGAAGCATAAGCTATTACTTTGCCTTATTGCATAAGCACACACCCCAATCCATTTAAGGATGCATCGCTATACACCACAAATTCCTTTCCCGGTTCTGGTTGCACTAAAACTGGGGCTTCAGTCAACAATGCTTTTAGTTTCTCAAAACTCTACTTGCACTTCTCTGTCCATTCAAACTTGACATCTTTCTGTAGCAACCTCGTCATCGGTGTAGCAATCATGGAGAATCCTTTAACGAATCGTCTGTAGTAACACGTTAAGCCTAGAAAGCTTCTAATCTCTGATACATTCCTCAGCGATTTCCACTCAACAATAGCTGAGATCTTACTTGGGTCAACTCTAATTCCATCACCCGTCACGATGTATCCTAAGAATCCGACCTCTCAGAGCCAAAACTCACTTTTACTAAACTTGGCGTACAACTGCTTATCTCTTAAAGTCTGTAAAACAGTTCTTAAATGCTCCGTGTGCTCACTCTCATCACGAGAATAAATTAATATATCATCGATAAAAATAACAACAAACTTATCCAAGTACGATCGAAAAATACAATTCATTAAATCCATAAACACGGCAGGAGCATTTGTTAAGCCAAAGGGCATGACAAGGAACTCATAGTGTCCGTACCTCGTTCGAAATGCGGTTTTCGATACATCTTGCTCATTAACTCTTAGCTGGTAATAACCGGACCTTAAGTCTATCTTAAAAAACACTGTGGCTCCTTTCAATTGGTCAAACAAATCGTCGATCCTTGGCAAAGGATACTTGTTCTTAACTGTAACCTTGTTGAGCTGTCGGTAGTCTATACATAATCTCATCGACCCATCTTTCTTTTTCACAAAAAGTACCGTAGCACCCCACGGAGAATAGCTCGGTCTCGTAAAACCCTTATCCGTTAACTCTTGTAGCTGAACCTTCAACTCTTTTAACTCCAACAGTGCCATCCTATACGGGGCAACCGAAATAGGTGCCGTACCAGGGACCAACTCAATACCAAACTCGACTTCCCTAGTTGGAGGCAATCCAGGCAACTCTTCCGGAAACACATCCAGGTACTCACATACCACAAGCACTGACTCAATCTTTACTTTCGGCTCTTGGGTATTCAACACAAATGCAAGATAGGACTCATACCATTTTCTCATGTATTTCTCAGCAGTCATAGAAGAAATCAGTACAGGTAAGCTATCCGGTTCACCTGATTCAACTCGAATAATATCCCTATTTTCACATTTCAGTTCAATAAACTTAGTACCACAGTTTACTTACACGTTATGAACAGTCAACCAATCCATGCCAAGAATTAGGTCAAATTCATCAAACGGTAGTAGCATGAGGTTAACCGGAAAACAATGACCTCTAATCATCAAAGGACAGCTTCTACACACTTTTTCAACTATCACATGCTTGCCTAACGGGTTTGACTCTTTTATCACAAATTCTGTGGACTCAACAGGCATATTCATACTAGACGCCAGTTACATACAAATATAGGAATGGGTAGATCCTGGATCAATCAAGGCAACAACAGAAATATGATGCAGAGAAAAAGTACCCGTAATCACATCTGGGGATGAAGCCTCTTCGCGAGCGCGAATGGCATAAGTCCTTGCAGGCGCTCTGCCCTCAGACCTCACGACGAAATTTCTAGGCACACCTCTGCTGCTAGCCCCACTTCTCGAGTTCTTTTGTGGTCTACTCTTAGAAGGAGCGTTACATGATCTAACACCTTGATCTCTATCTTTCTCGACCATCTCGGGACAACTACGAATAAAATGGTCTAGTGACCCACATTTGAAACAGCCTCTTTCATTTCCTCGGCACTCACCAAAATGACGTCTACAGCACTGTGAACATTCTGGTCTGTGCGGTCGAGCACTACCAACACTCGCGATAGAAGTGGTTTGAGCTTTAGACACCGTGTAATGCTTATTCTTATTTCTGTTCGAGAATCCAACTGAAGCATTGGATCGAGTAGTGAACTCTTTCAATTTCTTAGATGAGGACTGAAACGATTTCCCCAACTGTCTTTTCTTTGAGTCACGAGACTCAATATCATCTTTCCTTTTTTCTTTGGCCAATTCCTCGGGCTTGCAAGCTCTCTCAACAAGCACCACAAACTCCTTTAATTCCAGGATGCCAACTAATAGTCGGATGTCTTCATTTAATCCATCCTCAAACCTCTTACACACGATGGCTTCGGTAGATACGCACTCCCGAGCGTATTTGCTGAGCCTTACAAACTCACGCTCATACTCGGTTACCGTCATTCAGCCTTGTTTCAATTCTAGAAATTCCTTCCTCTTCTGGTCTATAAACCTCTGACTAATATACTTCTTTCGGAATTCCTCTTGGAAAAACTCCCATGTAATCCTTTCCCTTGGTACAAACGACACAAGGGTGTTCCACCATTGGTAGGCCGAGTCTCGCAGAAGTGACACAACACACTTCATGCACTCCTCAGGTGTGCAAGACAATTCATCGAATACCCTAATGGTATTTTCTAGCCAGAACTTTGCCCTCTCTGGGTCATCATCTATATTCACTCTAAATTCCTCAGCCCCTTGCTTTCGAATTCTGTCTACCAGAGGTTTTTCCCTTCTAATCATTTCCACTACTTGGGGAGCTGTAGGGGCAGGCTGAGGGATTGGAGGGGGTGGAGGAGGTGGAGCGTTCGGGTTTGCACGAACAAACTCTGAATAACAGGAATTCATCATATGGAGGAAGGCTTCTCTAGCCTCTCCGCCTTGACTTAGTGTCACGGGCCCACTTTCGACTGGCGCGGTCCCCTCTCCGGGAGCTGGCGCATTACTTTCGACATCATCTGCCACTGCTCCATCGGGATCCATTTACTATATAAAAACACATTTTAAATTGTCAGGAGTCGTCACACTATCATATTTCATATATGGCATATATAGCTAGACTCGTACACATGCTAGGTTAGTCCGAGAATAGACTAAACCATAGCTCTGATACCATTAAATGTAACACCCCTTACTCGTATTTGACTCTGGAACAGGGTACGAGGCGTTACCTAACTTAAACACATACTGACAAATATTTCTGGGTCATAAAAGTTCGTTCAAATTTAAAACTTTTCAAACTTTATCTTAAAATCCCTAAAATGAGCCTACGAGACCCAAAACACACTTTAAAAATAGTACGGGACCAAACCGAGTTCTTTAGAAAAACTTTGGAAAATGTCACTAAAAACAAGGGCACACGCCCGTGTGGAAGGGCGACACGCCCGTGTGACCTGATAACATACCCATGTTGAAGGACCGTGTAACTCACACGCCTAAACATATAGGGACATGCCCGTGTCCCTTGCCCGTGTGGATTTATTTCTCAATTCAAATTTACAGGGGTTTTAACACGGCCTGGCACACGCCTGTGTCCATGGCTCGTGTCCATGGCCCGTGTCCCTCACACGGCCATGACACGCCCGTGTCTCAGCCCGTGTGTTAAAACCTTGACATTCTGTTTCTAACGTCAACAACATTTTAGAGGCACACGCCCGTGTGCTAGGCCGTGTGGCGAATTTAATTTCGCATTTAAGGTGCAGACTTCACACGGCCTGGGTACATGCCCATGTATTATGGTCGTGTCATCCATACGGTTGAGACACACGGCCATGCCTCAGCCCGTGTGGTTACTACTGGGCATTCTATTTTACAAAATTAAGTTGCAGGGGACACACGGCCAGACTACATGCCCATGGGGCAGACCATGTGTCTCACACGGCCTAGACATACGCCCGTGTGTTTACCCGTGTGGACAAAAACAAGGTTATTTACCAAGACCTTTTGCCACCCTTACTTGCACCAACATAAGCCACATCAAGTAACACCAATCCACACATAAACATCTGACCAAATTAGCCACAACCAAGGCATACACACATCAAGGCCACTACACTCTATTCACATGCAAAACTTAACACATACTTTATCAATCCAATCATGTGACTTACTCATTCATGCATTAACACACCATACATTTCACCATACAAATTCCACATTCATGAAAGACATCATCATCTACATATATCAATAACAAGTATTAGCCATCATCCATGGCCTTATACAAAATGAGTCAATCTTCAAGACAAGCCAACACATTTGGCCAAAACAATATGACACTTGACAAAAGACCAAGTCCCTATACATGCCATACTCAAAATGATAAATCTAACTATACCAAATGTTCAGATTGATAGTGTGATCGAGCCTCCGACGTCCTTTGAACCCCGAGCTAGCTTGGCGATACTATAAGAAAATGGAAAGGAAAGAGAGTAAGCATAAAGCTTAAATAACCCGTGGAACCAATTGGAATACTAAAGGATATCCGATAAGTATCACACAAGAGGGTAAAATGCCGATGCCATGTCCCAGACATGGTCTTACACTGGCTCACATGTCGAGGCTGATGCCATGTCCCAGACATGGTCTTACACTAGCTCTCGTCTCAATGGCGATGCCATGTCCCAGACAAGGTCTTACACTGGCTCTCATAATGTGGCTGATACCCCAGACATGGTCTTACACTAGCACACATATCAACGCCGATGCCATGTCCTAAACATGGTCTTACACTGGCTCTCATATCAATGCTAATGCCATGTCCCAGACATGGTCTTACACTGGCTCACATATCAATGGCGATGCTATGTCCCAGACACGGTCTTACACTGGCTCTCATATATCCTTAATGTCATGGCATGGATATTCGATCTATTCCTAAAGTTCAACCGGGAGTATACCACCTCAAATTTCGTCATGCATATTCATAAAAACAATCAAAAATTTTATGAAATATCAATTGTTTAATGCATAATAACAATAGAGTTGTATTATTTACGTACAACTTACCTCGGTATACAAAAAGTGGGCGACTAGATTGGATTAGTCTACTAGCTTGGTCTTCCCCCGATCTGGGTCCGGACTCTATTTTTCTTGATCTATAATGACAAATTCACTTATTTAATCACTACATTAATCAAGACAATCTATAATTCATGCCTGGGAAAAATTACCATTTTGCCCCTAAACTTTCACATAATTATGATTTTGCCCCTAGGCTCGTAAAACGATTTTAATCAAATTTCCTTCTTTAAAAAAGCTAGCCGAACCTTTATTACTCTTATAGAAACTCAAAATTTTCAATTATTTCACACATTTACAACCTATTTTATAAACTTCACAAAATGGTCCTTTTAGATGTTTTCATGAAAACCCCCTTCACAAAAGTTGCTTATTTAACAACCAAGATTCATTTTCTTTCATAAAATTTCAGCAAATAATATAAATACTATCATGGCAAGACCCTAGACTCTCAACCATTTTGCAAAAGAGTCCCCTCATTAGCTAGATTAAGCTATAGGGGTTCCAAAAACACAAAAATTATCAAGAATGACCATTAAAATCACTTACTTGCAAGGGTGAAGAGTTGCTAAAATTTCAAGCTTCCAAAACCCTTATTTTTGCTGATATTTTTGGTGGAGAGGAGGAAGATGAAAAGGTGATATCTTTTTCTCTTTATTTTTTTTTATTTCTAGTCAAATTTGTCACCAAAACCTCACCTAACCTTTGACAAATTTCATTTCCTTGTCTCTATGGTCGGCCATCACTCTCTTAAAGGCCTATTTGCACATTAAGGACCTCTAATTTAAGGTTCTCTAGCTATATGACACTTCTTATTAGTAGAACACAAATTTTGCCTTTTATGCGATTTAGTCCCTTTTCAAAATTAAGCATAAAATCGCTAAAATTATTTCACCAAAATTTTCATGCACTCATATAATCATGCTATAACACATAAAATAATATAAAAAATAATTTCTCCAGCCTCGGATTAATGGTTCCGAAACCACTGTTCTGACTAGCCCCAAAATCGGGCTGTTACAACACTCCCGTGTGCTAGGCCTTGAAACTCACTGACTTGAAACACTAAGAAACTCTCAAATGACATACGGTTGTGTCGCCAGGCCATGGCCGTGTGTGTCACACGGTTGTGTACACCAAATTTTACCCAAAAACCATGCCATTTTAAGACCCAACCATACATATTACACCACTCCAAATATGCACACATTCAATAAACTTAGGCACTACTCAAACACATCTAAATAAACCAATTCAATCAATCTATTTCATCCAAACAATATGCCATTCAAAGGCACCACATATATATATATACTAAACATTAAGAAAGTAAACATTGCACCATGATTAAAACCACTTCATTCAACAACTAGACATCAAAGTGTTCATATATGTAATATATAAGTATACTTGTTTCATCAATACAAACAAACCCTAAAAAACACACATCTCATTCATAAACTACACCTATCAACATTTCAAAACCACATATTTATCTATATATACATGCCACTACCCTAGGAGATACAAAAACTACCAACTTAGATTGATAGTGTGAGTCGGTTGTTGATCCTTCCAAAATTTCAACAACGATTATCTACAAAACAATCCACAAGAACTGGTAAGCTTACATAACTTAGTAAGGACATAGTATAACATTTAATCTAAATAAAATTAGACACATTTCATGTACTATTTGGTTCAGGGTTACCGAAGTACAAACAGGGGCACATATGTGCATTTAGGGGTACCGAAGTACAAACAGGGGCATGTATGTGCATTCAGGGGTACATAAGTACAAATAGGGGCACGTATGTGCATTCAGGGGTATTGAAGTACAAACAGGGGCTCGTATGTGCATTCTGGGGTACTGAAGTACAAATAGGGGCATGTATGTGCATTCAACAATAATTAACTATAAACATATTAACTAAAGAAAAATAATATAAGATTACAAGTAGAACTTTATATGCGTATTGAAATACTATGGACTTACCTACGATTTAATTCCAGTCAAGACGCAGGGACTATTCCGCTATTTTCCCTTTTCCTCGGTTATTTTCTCTTTGATTCAAATTTTGATCTATATAATAATTAAACACAATATATTAATCTCTTACACATTTCACATTCCATTCAATGCATATGACCTTAAATTTTCATTAATTACACATTTTCCCTAAACTTTTATAGCTTTTACAATTTAGTCCTCTAACTCGAAAATCATCAAATTAACCATTTTCTAAGAATCAAATTACAACCAAATATACTAGGCCCTTTAATAGTCCCTATTATACATCAAATTCACTATCAAACCTTGAAATTTTGACATTTTAACAATTTAATCCTTAAATCAAAATTTAACAAAAATCACTTCACAAAACAACCAAATACTACAACCAAAGCTTTAAACACATAGTTATCATCAAAAACATTCAAGATTCATCAATGGAAACTTCTAAAATTTTTAACTGATTCAAGAACGAAGGTACAGGCTAGCTAGACTAGTTGCAACGATCTCAAAAACATAAAATTCATTAAAATGGGGCTAAAAAACTTACTCATGCAAGGGAAAGGACTAGCCGAACCTCCAACCTTAATTTTTCATGGTGTTTTCGGCACAACTAATAAAAATGAAGAAGATGACATTTTCTTCAATTATGTTTTATTTTAATTTACACTTATTTACAAAAATTGCCATTTCAACCTATTTTACTCAATTTTAATTCTAATTATCGTCCATTATCAACTAATAAGGGTGTATTCTTTATAAACCCTCCCTCATTTATTAACTAATCTAATAAATCACTTAATTACCATAATTACTATATTTTGTACCTTTTACAATTTTATCCTTTTTTCTTTAATTAGCTGTCTAAACGTTAAAATTTCCTAACTAAATTTTAATACAACTCTAATGACTCCGTAAATATTCTATTAATAATATTTATGAGTCGAAACAATGGAAATTTGTGGTCCTGAGACCACTCTTTCATTACCACTGAAAAACAGGCTGTTATAGAAACAATACCTAGGAAAGAATCCACCTAGATTTCATCTGTCACTATCAATCTAAGTTACGCAATTAATTTACTTAATATCTTGATCCGTAGAAATCCATAAATTATGCTAATATTATAACGCCCCGAATTTGGGGCCTAAAAGGAATGAGCCTTGAGCGTGGGATCAGCTAGGAGGCGGCACGTAAATATTTATGTGTGCAAGAAAATGACACAAATTGCTTGTTTGCTTTAGTGGCTAAGTGATTTAGGAAGAGTTGGGAGTGTTGAAGAAGTTATGGGTTCAAACCTGGGCTTTAGCAAAATTTTTGCTTTTTGCTCTTAAGTGAATCTTGGCCTTAGCTTGAAGGCTTTATAAATATTTTTGGTGAAATCATGACACAAGGAGTCTGCTGGTAAAGGTGGAAAGTGGCGTATGGAGTGTACTAGTGGTCTGAGGTTCGAATCCCTTGGCATGCAAAAGAATATTTATTTTATCTCCTTGCAGTAGGAGAAGTGGAGTGGGACTGAGACTCTACAAGGTGAAGTTTGAATTGGTCTTGGAGTTGTTATGGAGGATATCAAGGAGGGATAAGGGGAGTGATTTGTGGAGATTTTCAAGGAGTTTGAATGTGAGGGGAGTTGTGGCCGAATGGGACTCTGAGGCTTAGTGGAGTTCGACTAAGGGGAAAAGAGAGAGCATTTTCGGCACTAGGCATTGTGTTCATAGGAGAGTTGTCGAATTCCCTTGCTGGCAGTTTAGGTTTTGCACTTTTTGGCATTTCAGGTTCTCTCTAATTCTTTTTATGCTACGAAATTGACCATTCGTGTCATTTCTTCTCTGCAACTTTGCTAATCTCTTCCTCTCTTCTTGGCCGAACCTAACATCTATTGTTCTTTACCCTTTTCTTTTGCAATCGGATTCTTTCATAGCCTAGCCGAACCTTCCCTTTCTCTTCTTTTAACTTCTGTTCATCTTCTATTCTAGGCTGGCCGAATATCACTATTAGTAATCCTTCTCTGCGTCGATCTATTGCAAAGGTTCAGACTATTGGTAAGTGTTCAAAATCTATTCTCTGCTTTTCTTGTTAAAACCAAATACCCCATGTTCTTCTTCTTCTTTTCCAAACCCGAATACTCCCTTTTGCTAACCGATTGTCATTTTCTCCTTCACATACTCGTTGCGATTCTAGGGTCTTCTTCAAGGAGTGGTGAAGTGTGAATAGTTAGGAGGAGTTACACTTTCGTCCTCAACGTACTGGTAAGGTAAAAGTGTTACCTTAGGTTTTTGGGGTTGGCCAAATGTGCCCTATCAATTACTAATCGAATTTTTATTGTACTATAGGAATCGAAAAGGGTGGGTGGTCGTTTCTGAATAGTGATCATAGAGGGACTAAGGTCACCCTCATTCAAACAAGGTAAGAAGTGTGTTTTGGATTAAGCGTCAATAAGAGGGTGCTTTACCCTATTGGTTAATGGACTAACGTTGGATCTTGCTTGAACCTAGGTTGGATGCTCGTGGAGCGTAGAGCAATATCGTAATCAGGTGTGTAATCACACTATCATTTCTGTGAATCGGCAAAAGCCGATGTAACACTCCTAACCTGAAATCGCCGCTGGAATAGGGTTAAGAGGCATTACCGAACAATCGAAACATATCACATCCATTTTACAACACATAGTTTTTCATTAATCAAACATATTCAATTATAAACATATAGTCCCTTATTGAGGTCTACGGAACCTTAATCACATGCTAGAAAGGGGTCGGGACTGAACCGAACACTTACAAAAATTCTTGGAAATTTAAAACTTTTCAAAGTTACAGAGGTCACACGCCCATGCGGTTTGGCCGTGTGCCTCACACGGCTACCAGACACACCCATGTGTCTAGGCCGTGCCAAAATAGGGCATACATACTGACTTGTCCACATGGTCACTAGACACGCCCGTGTGCCATGGCGGTGTGAAATTAAGCTAGCTACTGACTTGATCACACGGCCACCAAGCACGCCCGTGTACCACAACCGTGTAACCTACCCAGACACACATCGAAATGGCCCTCGAGCCACACGGCATAGACACACGCCCGTGTCCCTTGGCCGTGTATGCAAAATAGGCCATTTGCAAGGCCAATTTGCCACCCACACAAGGGTCATCCCTACAAGCTTCAAGTCAATGCTAATTCATGCTTCTAAATGCATTCAATCATTCCATTTCATGCACCAACTAATCACCAATAATACCATCTACTTCCATACCTAATAACATCACAAATAAGTCCATTCAAAGTAACAATTGTACATCTCAAAGCATATATATATCAAACATCATGTAATCCATATCATAATTCATCTTCAAACCACATCTTTCATCAATCACATAATCATTAAATATACTAAATTCATAGCTCATTCATAAGTTCAACATCATTCAACTTCCAAGTCAAATCACATGGCAAGGATTAAGCATATCAAAACATGCCATAACTTCTAGCCTATACATGCCACGTTTCAACTATATACATCTTTCCAAAAGTACCAAAATGGTTAACCGATAGTGTGATTTAGTCGCTGACGATCCCCTGATCTGAGTTAGCTTTACTGACACTATAAAACAGAGAAACAAATCACACATTAAGCTTTCAAAAGCTTAGTAAGTTCGTAACATAATACATTCAACTTAATAGTTCAAATACAATGCACAACAAGAACTCATCACATAGATCAATTTCCAAATGTTTATACCATATCATTCATAGCCAATAATCTTACTCAACCACTCATGAAGTCATACACAATCTCCTCAACCACAAAGGTTCAATACATACCTTAGCCAACACATGGTTACTCACCATCCAAGCTAATTTATGCTCGATATTGTATCTCGATTCAACCTTCATTATTCATTAGTTTTAATCGCACACTTAGTGCCCAATTTGTAGTCGAAACTAATTTAACTTCGCACACTTAGTGACTCAATTCATAGCTGAAGCTTATATAACATCGCACACTTAGTGCCTTAATACAAAACCGAACGTAATTCGGAATCGCACACACAGTGCCAACTATGAAGCCAAGGCTTCTGTTATTTCGCACACATAGTGCTAATCAACTCTGTCTCAATTCAATTACGCACACTTAGTGCCTTGTTCCTCAATTTCATTCATTACATATCTAATTCAATATCTATCATTCAATTCACATCACATAGAAGGTAAATTAACAACTTGTACTCTGTCTGAACTTACCCCGGACGTCGAAATATCGAAACGGTCGATTAATCAAGCACTTTGTCTTTGCCTCGATCTCGATCTGAACCTCTCCTCTCTTGGTCTATATACATTCAAATTCAATCCATTCAATCACCAATTCATTCAATTTAATCCAAACACACATATTTAGGGCATTTTATGAAATAGCCCTCACATTTTCACACTTCTACACTTTAGTCCCTAATTCACAAAATCACAAAATACACCCAATTTCTACTCACACAAGCTTAGCCGAATTCTTCCCATGCTAATACAAGCCCACACATTTTATTTGTTTCACAATTTAGTCCTCCAATTTGCACTTTTCTCAATTAAGCTCAAATTACTCAATTTCACTAAAAATCTCAAAACAAAATATGATAATGTTTTACATATCTTTCATATTCCATTATCAACTAACACAAAGCTCATGAATTCATTCATGGCACATTTCAAATTCATCACCAATTCACAAAATTTAAGCATGGGTTTTGTAGAGCACAAAGCAACGATTACAAAATCGTAGAAATTATCAAAAACCGATCAAAACACATACCTTGATTAAGAACAACAATGGCCGAATGTTTTAAGACCTAACTCTTTCTTTTCTTCTTCAATTTCGGTGAAAAGATAAACATTACTCCACTATCTTTCGTTTTATTTTGAGTAATATTAGCTTATTTCATATTTTACTATTATACCCCTTTTAATATAATATAGAAATCATGTATTTTAATGTCTTAACCGTCCATGCATTCATCAAATAGTATAATTTCAATTTAAGGACTCCACACTTATTAAGCCATGACAATCTAACACTTAAACAATCAGCACTCAGCTTTTATATTGTAACACCCCCAAACCCGGCCCAGACGTTATGGCCGAATCTGGGAATGTCACATCAAAGGCACAATCTCAAACAATTTTTCTAAGTTAAAATCTAAGGCCTAAAAGCCCAAAATCCTTGAATCTTGTTAAGTTAATAAGAAAGCCCATGTTTTAAAATAAAAGCCCATAGGTTATAGTTATTTTGAGAACCTTGTTAAACTTTAGAAATTTATTTAAGTTGAAATAAAAATTAAGTAGCGGAAATAATAATAAAACCCATAAGTAACGTCAAATTGGAGATACAAGGCCTTATTACAACCAATGAGAATAAAAGATTTAAACTAAAGTCATTCAAAACAAATAAACAAAAAAAACTTCTAATTAACTTGCAATGTAGCCATCTCCGAGTCCCTCTTCCACGTCGAGCCGTCTACCGAGCGTCACCTAAAATAATAAATAAAAGGGTGTGAGTTTTGAAACTCAGTGTGTACGACCCTTGGCAATCAATTTAATATACAATTATCACATTGGGCCTAAGCCCTATCAAAATCGGTGGTCTTGGGCCTTAGCCCATAATGACCTCATATCAGATCATATCATATCATATCATATGCAAAACAGGGTAATGCAAAACCCTCCCCAAAAATCCATCCGCTACACACCATTTCCCTTCCAACCTTATACACCTGTGGGGAATTCTAGCTCGACCCACCCCTCCGCTACACACCAATGGTAGCACTCACAGCGGCACTATTCAACGTTGCAGCAAAGCTGCTAATCATATAATGGGCTTAAAGCCACCGGTGGATCCACGATCGTCAAGCGACTATGTGATCCTCAAATTCTTCCTCCGTACCATAATTCCCACCCATATGCATCCTAAACAGAATATCATATGAATGCGGCATGCACATGAGTAACATCCATAAAAATCATACTCATCACATTGGAGTATATTAGTCATTTCACAATCAAGGGTATTCTCGTAATTCTACCCTACAGGGGTATTATAATAATTCTACCCTACAGGGGTATTTCCGTAATTCTTTCATCTCGGGTTTTAGTTATGAACTTTGGCCCATCAACAAGTCCTCGCGGTTAAAGTGAACAAACACTATGCACCAGGTAGGATCTCAAAAAAGAGGAGGTGGGCCACTAGGACCCCTTAAATACCAAGCTCTCCCTAGATCCAATCCTAGACATGCATATGTCCATTTCCACACCCTAACCTATCGACTTGTCCATAGACATGTTTGATTATTACAAGAGTTTTATGTTATTCAAGAGTTTGTCAAACTAGGCAGAGAGTTAATTAAACCCTAACATATATTTCTAAAAACCCATAAGGCCCATTAAGCCCATTTCATGTCATATAGCCCATTAAGCCAATTTCATGCTCATATAGCCCATTAAGCCAATTTCATGCTCATATAGCCCGTTAAACCAATTTCATGCTCATATAGCCCATTGCACTCGAATATGATCAAATCATACAACCGTTCATGCCAATTCATCATTCATGCTCACATATCAACCATTGCCATTTTGGGCCCACAAGTTCGGTAGGCCCATTTAGCCACTTTTGACTTTTCAGCTTTTTGGCTTTTCGACTTTTCGACATTGCCGATATCGTGTGTGTAGTGTTTGTACACACCTGGTAATAGCGCGTGCTGCAAATTCCTCTTAGTCACGAACCTACATTCGATATTCCTTAATCATTAATCATAGGCTAAATATAAACTTTATCAAAAACCGAAACCTCACCGTAGCCTTACCGTGTGCGACAAGCCTTAATAGCTCCTTTCTTTAACACCAACTGCGATTTGACCCTAGATCTGTACCAACTTAAACATTAGAGCCTAAGTAATAGATGACTTCCATCCAACACAAGTCACCCTCACAACATATTTGACCATTCGGCCAACCCTTAAACCGAAGTAAAGAACACTTACCCTTGCTAACGATCCTACCACGCTTGCGATCTTTGAATCTTATCCTTGTTACCATAGAGTTAACGATAGGTCAGTTAGATAGCCTTTCGGCTTTTAGAAAAACGTAAAAGAGAGGTTAATCGAATACTTGCCAAATCCACTTTTGATCCTGCGGCCTAAATTCAGCTTTTGAGATTAGTATGGTGACAGAGACAATTCGGCACCAATAGGGAGAAGAAGAGGAGAAGTGATCGGCTAGAACTAAAAGTGAACAAGAAAAGGAATTTAAGAAGAGAAGGTATGGGGAATTCGGCTAGAGAGAAAACCAAAATTTCGGCAAAGGGATGATGTGTTTTTTTTTTGGCAAAAAGAAGAATTCGGCTAAGGGGGAGAAAAAGAAAAGTAATGGAACCCAAGGAACCTCTCAAAGGAATTTGGCACCTCTTTTTATAGCCAATAGCCGAATCCTACCTTCCTCCACAGTCCAATTCGAAACCAACTCTTCCCACTTCTCATCTCCTAATTTTTCTCCATGATATCTCCCTTATCTCATCTGAAATTCCCTCCTTTATCAGCTCACAAGACTAATTCAAACACTTCAACAAAAGAATCCAAATTCCATACAACTCTGGCCGTCCACTATGCAAAATTAAACACCCAAAAACACTTTACCACTACTCGAACCTTGGACCTCTTCACGCCACTTTGTAGCTCCCCTAATGATGCCACCTTGCCACTGGACCACAAGCCCATTTCTGTCCCATTTTCCCCTTAATATGCTTAAGAGGTGTAACATCCTGAAATTGGGCCTAGTAGAATTGGGCCCAATGGGCCTTGAGTGTAGTAGCGTTTAAAATTTTTTTTAAGATCAAGAGATCGGCTCTTATGCAAGTTGGACCTATTAGGTGAGTGATTTTGGAAGGTTAGGGGGCTTCTATGAAGTCCCGGGATTAAGCTTGGGCTTAGGAAAAATTTTAGTTTTAGGTGAATAAAACCATGGGAGTTAGTAGGTAGGCTTTAAGAATAAAATGTGGAGAAAAATGACACAAGTGGAGTGTGTGGTGTAGTGGTAAAGTGACGCCACTTAGGGAGCAAGGGAGTGACGCCACAAGGAAGGAAGGAGGTCCAAGGTTCAAGGCGTGGAACTTGCATTTCTTTTAGATTATTTTATTAAATGGATTTAGACCTTGGCCATAGACTTATCTTTAGTTGGGCATGTTTTAAGACAGAAGAGGAGCTTGGGGCTTAGTGGCAAGTGGCGTGAAAAGGCTGATAGGAGAGCTTGGGTTCGAATCTCATGACAAGCAAGGGAGTATTTATTTTTCGGATTGGACAGCCAGAGTTTGAGTTGGACTTAAACTCTGCTAACGGGGGGATCCCACATCGGAAAGATACAAAGAAGGAAGGTGAGAAGCTGGCTATATATAGAGCTATCTATGATGGGAGGAAGGATATAACTTGGCGGGCGTTTGGGCATAGGAGTGGTCGAAGCGCGGGTTAGCACCAGATTCCTATCAGGTGTGTACTCTCTCTACTCTAGTTGTAGAGCGGCAAATTGCCGAATGCCGGTCACACGGCAATAGTAGCCACACGAGCGTGCGAGCGCACGTGTGGGGGCTTCGACGCGATAGTTGTGGCCATCGTTAGTATTCTTGTGGGTTGATGTTGTTTGGGCCACGATGGGCCGATAGAGGCCAAGTGGGCCCATATGAGTAAATTGTATGATTGTGTAGTAGATATTAGACTGGAATATGTGAATCTCATATACGTGGCTAGATTTGGTCAAAATGGGCCTAACGAGCATGTGGGCGAAATCGGGTTTCAGGCCCAATAGCCCGATAACGATCGAAAATGGTAGTAGAGTCGCTCGGGGCGACATTAGGCCTTCGGAAAGGCCATTGCATGTGCAAAATTACTGAAATACCCTCGTTAGGTAAATTACGAAAATACCCTTGGTAGGTAAAATTACTATTATACCCTTAGAGGTTGATTAGCTTGATTATATTGCATTCTGTTTATCTGATTATGATGGTAATTCATGTTATACATTATATTTTATATATGTTTTGCATACATGACATACTGCATACACGAATTATTATGTCATATTGCATGGGCTTTGGGATATGATTGAAAAGGGGAAGTGTGATTATGTGACTCTGTCACGGTGGTCTAGAACCATGGTGGCATAATGCCACGGGTGTTTGGATGATTCAGGTGTGTAGAGGATGGAAAACTAGGTTGGGCTGGGCTGCATTACATTCATGTGATATATGCTATATTGAGTGGGCTAAGGCCCAACGTGCATCTTTGGGCTTAAGGCCCAGATTTCGTTTAATGGGGATTTACACACTGAGTCTCGGTGACTCACCCCCTCTGCTTAATTTTGCAGGTAATCCCTAGATCGCAGATTTGGAGCCGAGGCAGACTTTGAGGTGGCCATGCGTTATTTTCTCGTAAACTTTCGTTTCTTATTTAAACTTACTTTTTCATTTTGGGATTTTTGCAATGTAATAAGGCCTCCATAACTTTAATTTGGGTTTTTGCTTTAAATTGGTTATAGCATGTTTTATGAACTGCCAAATACAGAGTTTCCTAAGATAAAAATCTAAACAATCATGTTTTCAAGTGTTAGCAAAAGATAGCAAGCGGTTAATTAACTAAATTCAGAAATTTTTCTTAAACCAACAAACACTGCTTTCAACATATCACATTTCAGAATACCACTAGATTTCAGTTTTCGTAATACAGAACCTGACCGAATTTGATTTTCAAAAAGGGTTAACACAACGCGAAGAATGTTTCTCTTTTAAATTTTCAAAGTTATTTAAAACAACCTTTCCTTGTGACATACCAGATCCAGTCGTAACATTTAGGTCGTGTTTGGGGTGTTACAATTTTGGTATCAGAGTCTAGGTTTCAAAACTCAGCTGTGGAATGGGTTCGACAATGTTTTCCAAAAATTGGTTTGAAATATGATTTAGAAAAAATACATGTTTTCTGGAAGTATGGCACCCGAGTCTTCGGCACCAAATCCGTAAGTTCCCTTTTTACTATACTATATTTTGTGCTGAAATGACTGTATTTCTGATATTTATTCTGTGTGTTTGGTTTGGTTGTGATGTTTTGATATAGCATTGGTTGAGTATGAGAAACTGCTTGTTTCTGTGGTTAGAAGTTGGTTGTGTGAAGAGGTTCCAAGATTAAGATAGAAAGTGAATTAGTGTTATTGGAATCAGAGTGCGCAGCGTGAGCATAGTGTTATAGGTTAGGATGTACGACTGTTAGTTAGTTGGAAATTTCAAGGACAAATTTCTTTAAGGAAGGTAGATTTGTAATATCTCAAAATTGGGCCCAATGGGCCTTGAGCGTAGTAGCGTTTAAAATTTTTTTTTGAGATCAAGAGATCGAATCTTATGCAAGTTGGACCTATTAGGTGAGTGATTTTGGAAGGTTAGGGGGCTTCTATGAAGTCCCGAGATTAAGCTTGGGCTTAGGAAAAATTTTAGTTTTAGGTGAATAAAACCATGGGAGTTTGTAGGTAGGCTTTAAGAATAAAATGTGCAGAAAAATGACACAAGTGGAGTGTGTGGTGTAGTGGCAAAGTGACGCCACTTAGGGAGCAAAGGAGTGATGCCACAAGGAAGGAAGGAGGTCCAAGGTTCAAGGCGTGGAACTTGCATTTCTTTTAGATTATTTTATTAACTGGATTTAGACCTTGGCCATAGACTTATCTTTAGTTGGGCATGTTTTAAGACACAAGAGGAGCTTGGGGCTTGGTGGCAAGTGGCGTGAAAAGGCTGATGGGAGAGCTTGGGTTCGAATCTCAAGACAAGCAAGGGAGTATTTATTTTGCGGGTTGGACGGCCAGAGTTTGAGTTGGATTTAAACTCTGCTAACGGGGGATCCCACATCGGAAAGATACAAAGAAGGAAGGTGAGAAGCTGGCTATATATAGAGCTATCTATGATGGGAGGAAGGATATTCCTTGGCGGGCGTTTGGGCACAAGAGTGGTCAGAGCGCGGGTTAGCACCAGATTCCTATCAGGTGTGTACTATCTCTACTCTAGTTGTAGAGCGACAAATTGCCGAATGCCGGTCACACGGCAATAGTAGCCACACGAGCGTGCGAGCGCACGTGTGGGGGCTTCGACGCGATAGTTGAGGCCATCGTTAGTATTCTTGTGGGTTAATGTTGTTTGGGCCACGATGGGCCGATAGAGGCCAAGTGGGCCCATATGAGTAAATTGTATGATTGTGTAGTAGATATTAGACTGGAATATGTGAATCTCATATACGTGGCTAGATTTCGTCAAAATAGGCCTAACGAGCATGTGGGCAAAATCGGGTTTTAGGCCCAATAGCCCGGTAACGACCGAAAATGGTAGCCGAGTCACTCGGGGTGACATTAGGCCTTCAAAAAGGCCATTGCAGGTGCGAAATTACTAAAATACCCTCGTTAGGTAAATTACGAAAATACCCTTGGTAGGTAAAATTACTGTTATACCCTTAGAGGTTGATTAGCTTGATCATGTTGCATTCTGTTTATCTGATTATGATGGTAATTCATGTTATACGTTATATTTTATATATGTTTTGCATACATGACATACTGCATACACGAATTATTATGTCATATTGCATGGGCTTTGGGATATGATTGAAAAGGGGAAGTGTGATTATGTGACTCTGTCACGGTGGTCTGGAACCACGGTGGGCTAGCCCCACGTATTTATTCAGTGACTATTGTCACGGTGGTCTAAGAACCACGGTGGTTTAAAACCACGTATACATATATCAGTGACTTGTCTCGGTGGTCTAAGACCACAGTGGGTTGGCCCCACGTATACATAAACTTATCAGAGATCGTCACGGTGGTCTGAGACCACAGTGGGTTGGCCCCACGATTATATATTTTAGTGACTTTGTCACGAGTGGTTTGGGACCACGGTGGTCTAGAACCACGGTGGCATAATGCCACGGGTGTTTGGATGATTCAGGTGTGTAGAGGATGGAAAACTAGGTTGGGCTGGGCTGCATTGCATTCATGTGATATATGCTATATTGAGTGGGCTAAGGCCCAACATGCATCTGTGGGCTTACGGCCCAAATTTTGTTTAATGGGGATTTACACACTAAGTCTCAGTGACTCACCCCCTCTGCTTAATTTTGCAAGTAATCCCTAGATCGCGGATTTGGACCCGAGGCGGACTTTGAGGTGGCCATGCGTTATTTTCTCATAAACTTTCGTTTCTTATTTAAACTTACTTTTTCATTTTGGGATTTTTGCAATGTAATAAGGCCTCCATAACCTTAATTTGGGTTTTTGCTTTAAATTGGTTATAGCATGTTTTATGAACTGTCAAATACGGAGTTTCCTAAGTTAAAAATCTAAACAATCATGTTTTCAAGTGTTAACAAAAGATAGCAAGCAGTTAATTAACTAAATTCAGAATTTTTTCTTAAACCAACAAACACTGCTTTCAACATATCACGTTTCAGAATACCACTAGATTTGAGAATACGTAACTCCGAACCGAATTTGATTTTCAAAAAGGGTTAACACAACGCTGAAGAATGTTTCTCTTTTAAATTTTCAAAGTTATTTAAAACAACCTTTCCTTGTGACATACCAGATCCGGTCGTAACGTTTAGGCCGGGTTTGGGGTGTTACAAGAGGCCTAATGCCTGAGACTAGGGTCCACTAAAGCAAGAAAAATAAATTTTTCCCTATGGTCTTCCCTATCTCTAAGACTTCAAATAACCTCGATAATACCTTAAAATTAATATTCTAAGTGCTACTCATACATACCAACCTCAGTGCACAGAAATTTAAAGTTTTGGGATTTTTGAGGCGTTACAACCCAATAGGCCCAAATCTACTAGGCCCAAATTTGGGGCGTTACATATATTTTACGCGATTAAGTCCTTTCTCACAATTCGACACAGTCGATAAAATTTTTACACGAAACTTTCACACAGGATCAATCACACATTATAAACATCAAAGATAATTTTAAAATATTTTTTGACCTCGAATTTGTGGTCTCGAAACCACTGTTCTGACTAAGGTCTAAACTGGGCTGTTAGAGCCGAAAAGCCGAAAAGCTGAAACTTCGGCATTTGAGGCCTCACGAGCGTGCGACGGCTCATGTGGTAAAACTGAGCCCACAACCGTGGGCGGTAGACTGGAGAGGCCACCACGAGTGTTCTCGTGCTCTTGGGCCGTTATGGGTCTCGTTTGGCTAAAATGGGTCGTGCGGGCCCAATGGGCTTGTGGACCCCACACGGAATAAATCCACGATAAGTGGTAAATACTGGACATGGCTATATCGTTCGCATAACCGTGACTGAATATGGGGTAAATGGGCCACACGAGCGTTTGGGCCCACTTGGGCCGAATATTGGGCTTTAGGCCCATTTACACCGTTTTGACCATATACGTTATCTGTGTCGCTCGAGGTGACTATAGACCTTCGGGAAGGTTGTTATATGACCGAAATACCCCTAAAGAGTAAAATGACTGAAATACCTTACAGAGGAAAATGACTAAAATACCCCTATAGGGTAGAATGACCGTAATGCCCCTGTAGGGTAAATGACCGTAATACCCCTGTAGGGTAAAATGACCGTAATACCCCCGTAGGGTAAAATGACCGTAATACCCCTGTAGGGTAAAATGACCGTAATGCGCTTGTAGGGTAAAATGACCGTAATGCCCCTATAGGGTAAAATGACCGTAAAATCCCTGTAGGGTAAAATGACCGTAATGCGCTTGTAGTGTAAAATGACCGTAATACCCCTGTAGGGTAAAATGATCGTGATGCCCCTGTAGGTGAAATGAATGTAATACCTCTGTTAGGTGAATTGATCGATATACCCCCAAAGGGTAAAACGACTATTTTGCCCCTCGAGGGTAAATTATTGATTTGTTTGCGATGTAAATGATTGATTTGTCTATGACGTAAATGACTGATCTGTCTGTGATTTGTATGTCTGAATCTGAGCATGGCATTTTGCAAACACGACATACTGCATGGGGTTGGGATACTGTTATGGAGGAAGTATTGTACTGGTGGCTCGCCACAATCACGCATTCTTGGTGGCTTTGCCATATATCATTCATCGCGCCTTCTTTGCGATACTATTACTGGCAACTTTGCTGCGATGCTACTGATGGCTTTGTGCCGATCATATCACTGCTACTGACGGCTTTGTGCCAATCATATCACCATTACTGATGGCTTTGTGCCGATCATAGTACAGCTACCAATGGCTCTATGTTGATCATATTACAGCTACTGTTGGCTTTGTGCCGATCATACTACAGCTACCAATGGCTTTGTGCCAATCATATTACTGTACTAACGGCGTTATAACTATCCTGTTTACGGCTCTTAACCATTACGATTCATGGCGACTTTCTTTGCACATCGATTAGTGCCGCAACCGGTGCTGATATTGGTGTGTTGGCGGGGTGGGTCGATTTAATCCCCACATGGTGTGTTGGTTGGTACGGGTGGTGTGTTGGCTGGATTGGGATGGGTTGCATGATTGCATTGTTGCATTTTTGTTATTGATACTGTCACTGTATTGGGCTTAGGGCCACATGTATTTTGTTTCTGATTCTGATACTGTAATGGGCTAAGGCTCACACTGGATTGTTACTGAATAGGGCTGAGGCCCAGACTGTTACTGTATGATAGGGGATTACACACTGAGTTCTCGTAACTCACCCTTTTCTTTTAACTGTACAGGTAATCCCCAGCCTTAGATGATTTGGAGCTGCGAGGGACTCGGAGGTGGCCACACGTTCGCTAGTATTTTATTCTAGACCTAATTATTTAAAATTTTATATTGGGTTGATATTTATGTAATAAGGACTCTGGTGATTTTAATTTCTTTTAATTGGGTTTAATTTCATGTTTTAAACTACCAAACTGATACAAACAAAATTTCAAAAATAATAACTGTTTTAAAAAGACAAACTCACATTTTCAAACTTCAAAATGACATTCATTAGAGTAGCTTCCGCGGGTTTTTAACCAACTAAGAAACCAACAGTAACAAACATGGCTATCATTTAAAAACGGATTTTTCTCAGCAAGCCTGATTTCGAAAAACACTTCGATGTGACACGTCAAATTCAGTCGTAACGTCTAGGCCGGGTTTGGGGTGTTACAAATATCTCTTTTGAGAGTAAAAGCAACTGACTCTAGGTTGATTAATTGAAATTTCTTTCTAATTAAAACCCCTATTATTGCATTAACCAATTTATGGATTCCCCTATTAGATTTAACTTTAATCCGGTAGATTTATGTCATCCTCTTACTAAGATTGCATGCAACTCCACTCAACTACGCAAGATCTACTCTTAAACAAAGTCTTTTCCTCCTTTGATATAAGCACATCAAACATGGATCAATAATCTAGAAATATCAAACCAAGAATTAAGCACACATAATTGGGAATAAGAAACTAAGAATTTCTTGCATAAAATGAAAGTCAAATGAAAGAATTCATCATAGGGTTCATCTCCCTAAGTATTTAGAAAATTTGTTCATGCTTGAAAATAAAAACATCCAAGATACAGTATAACCACAAGAAACAAAAAAAACTCATGATAATCTCTTGAGAAATCAACTAGGAATCTTCAATATTGACGAAAATCTACTTCAGAATCGACTTCAATGGTGTTTCTCGAGTTGTTTTCTTGATTATTCTATTATGGCTCTCTCCTATCTTCTTATTTTTGTCATATATACGTCTTAAAATGCCCAGAAAACCTAGAAATCGCATTTTTTTGCTGTTCGAAGTGCCAATTCATGAAATCGACAGGGCTTTCCAGATGGCCGCCGTGTGGCTCTTGTACCTTGCTCCGATATTCTAGTTTTCACTCATTTTTCGCTTCTTTTGCTCCCAAATGTTCTCCTAAGTACAAAAACATGAATTTAAAGGATTAGGAGCATAAATTCACCATTAACATCGAGTAATCACCCAAAAACACATTAATAATGAGATTAAAACATGTTACTTTTAGCATTTATCAACCACCTAATTACCTTTAATACATCCCATTTCAAATTAATGTTAAACATTATTTTTCATTTCATAATTTGAATTCTCAATCAAATACATATTAAATCGTATAAACTTCATTCTTATTTCATATCAGTTTATTTTTATACTAAATATATATATATATATATATATATCAATTGCCAATTTAATGCCATTTACTATTTCATTTCATAATACGAATTATGAATCACATATCATCTCAATTTTTAAATTCATGGATTCATTGAACACAATCAATCAATGTTCCCAACTCATTTCAAAATTTCATATTCCAATTCACATTTCACTTCCATTTCACGCCATTTGCCCTTTCAAATATCAGATATTTCGTTTCCACCATTTATTTCCCTATTAACACGACTCGGACTCAGACGGATACATAAATCCAACTAACACACTAGTTTGGAACCCAATGCTGCATCGGATAATCTGAAGTAAATAGTTGCACCCAGCACTATCAATAAGTTTGACACCAGTGTCTCATCAGTATAACTGAAGGAATCTGAAACCTACTGCCTCATCGACTCATAGTCGAAGTAACCCTGAACTCTTCCTATCCTATGGCATGCCAACTATACCCAACTCTGCCTGAACATTTAATAGGGTATTCATTACTCAATTTAGTATTAATCAACATCTCAATTCACATATATTTTCACCATTAAATCATTCATCCATACTCATGGCAGCATCAATCATATCTATATGCATTCAATTACACACACATATATATACATAAACATCTTTCATATATATTCAATTTAATTCTTTATCTCACCTTTTTGTACTGAATCATAAATAATTGAAACTTCAATTAACATCATTACAATTATAATTCCATATGCATAAAAACTTAAAACAAACATGCCGTATGAACTTACCTGGTTAAGACAACAACAAAAAAACTCTTTAAGGACTAATCAACAATTTTTGTCATTTTCTCGATTTTCTTCAATTTGATCCAATTTCTGATCTATTCAATAATTCAATTCAATTTATCAATTCCAAACATCTTATGTCATCCTATTATAAGTATATATAAGTTTAATTTTATTATTTGAATGCCCCTAAACTTTTACATTTTATTCAATTTAGTCCCTAAAATCGAACTTATTATATCTTCCGAATTTGAACTCTAAATTTTAAACCCACTACAATTATGTCCATATACAACCTCATATTATCACAATTTACAAAAATTTCATACAAATTTCAAGATATTCACAATATAGTCCCTAAACTCAAAACTAACAAAATTTACTTAACAAATTAATCCTATTTCATTTCTAACATTAAAAATCTACGACAAAAAATCTAAAAATTCAAATAACATCAATGGAAACTTTTAAAATCTTTGGCAGTTTTGAAAATGAAGGTACGGGTTAGATGGACCTAGTTCCAACGATCTCAAAAACATAAAATTTACTAAAAATGAACTTAGAATTAGCTTACATGCACGGCTTGAAAGTTTGAAGAAATTTGGATATGGCTTCTTCTATTATTTCTTTTTTCGAATGGTGAAAACAAAGGAGTGGGGAAGATGACAAAAAATTATTTTTGTGTTTAACATATATTATAATAACTTTTATTTAATTAATAGAACACATATTTTAGTTTAAATTAATACCAACCATTCCCACTTTCTTAAAAAGTGGTTAATTATCACTTAAATCCCTTCACTAAATTTGTAACGACCCGAAATTGGGCCTAGTAGGATTGGGCCCATTGGGCCTTGAGCGTAGAAGCGTTTTAAAATTTATGGGAATTTGAGAATGGCATTATTTCAAGTTGGACTTATTAGGAAGGTGATTTTGGAAAGTTACGGGGTTCTATGAAGGCTCGGGGTTGAATTGGGCCCTAGTAAATATTTGGTGTTTAAGCCTATTTAGGAGAAATAGTAAGTGGCATCAATACTTATGAAAATAAGTATTCAATTTTCTAGCATAATTGAGCATATGGTAAAGAGGTTATGGCGCCACATGATGGACTTTGAGGGAGGAGGTTCAAATCCCATTGTGTGCAAATTTTGACTATTATTTTTGCACTCTTTCCTTAAGTGTCGGCCAAGCATGTAAATAAGGCAAGGTGGACTTTTTATTTTTGGCAAGATGGCTATGGAAAATAGGAAAGGATGAAGGTGAGTAAAGAAATCAAGAGAAAGGGGAAAGTAAGGGGAACATGTGGCTTTTTTTAAGGGAAGTGTTATGGAAAGTGTGGTTGGTCAATTTTTGACCATTATGGTCATGAATGTGGACGGTTTTGGGTGTAGAGGGAGGTAGCCGAATTTTCTTTGGCAATTGGTAAAAGTTTTGGTGTTGTTTTGGACAAAAACTCCTATTTGCAACTTTTGTGTCATTTTTCTTTTCTCTCCAAATTTCTTTCTCCTTCTTGCCGAATCTTCAAGCTTTGAGTGTACATCTTTCTCCTTTGTTTGGCCGAATCACTCACCTTTTTGTTTATCTCCCCTTAGATAGCTGAAACAACCTAGCACTCTTCTCTCCATCCATTTTTTTCTTTTGACCTTTTCATCAACATTTTCTCTATTCTTAATTCGACATTACCTTGTGATCAAATCATCCTCTTTTTGTAGTGATTTAAGTGAGTGGCGCTACAAGGAAATTAACAATCGGTAAGTAGTAGTTCTCTCTTTGTCGATAACTTTGTTTCATCTGAGTTTTTCCTTAATAATCGTGTAACACCCCAAACCCGGCCTACACGTTACGACCGGATCTGGTATGTCACAAGGAAAGGAAGTTAAAAAAAATTTGCGATCGTTTAAAAATTTTGAGTAGTTTGTGAACCGTTCATTAATATTTTGGAAAACAGTTATTTGTGTTTTTAGGAATACTCCGTATTGGTCATTTCATCATAGATAATAATCGCATTAAAACAAAAACCAAATTAAAATCCCAGTGGCCTAATTACAGAACATAATCCCGAATTAAAATGAAATTTAAAAGAAAATAACACTTAATTTACTAAAGTGACGACGTATGGCCACCACAGAGTCCACCTCGGCTCCAAATCCTCAAGCTAGGGATTACCTGCAAAAGTTAAAGTAGAGGGGGTGAGTCAAACAGACTCAGTGTGCAATTACTCTACATACACCATTACTGGGCCCGAGCCCATTCTTTTGCCAACTGGGCCTTAGCCCTTGCAAATCATTTTGGGCGAAGCCCGCACAGAAACAGACTGGGCCTTAGCTATTTTAGCAGAGTATAGCAGATAATCAGATATAAGTGCAATATGATGCAAATCCCAACCCAACCTAGTTATCCATCCGCTACACACCACCCATTCCTGCCAAACACACCAATGGGGATTTCTACAATCGACCCTCACCGCTACACACCATCGATGGCAGTCATGCTGCAGTTAGCTGCTCATCGTCAAATTGTGACAGAGTCACCAGACTGAAATGGCATGGCCACCAGAACAGATTGTGGCAAAAGCCACCAGAACAGATTATGGCAAAAGCCACCAGAACAGATGTGACATAGTCACCAGATACAGTTCCCCTTCCATTAATAGCATATGCCAATCCCACGCAATATGACATAATAATTCGTGTATGCAGTATGTCATGTATGCAAAACATATATCAAATATAACGTATAACATGAATTACCATCATAATTAGATAAACAGAATACAACATAACCAAGCTAATCAACCTCTAAGGGTATAATAGTAATTTTACCTACCAAGGGTATTTTCGTAATTTACCTATCGAGGGTATTTCAGTAATTTCGTACCTGCAATGGCCTTTCCGAAGGCCTAATGTCGCCCCGAGCGACTCGACTACTATTCCCGGTCTTTACCGAACTATTGGGCCCGACACCCGATTTTGGCCCATTCGGGCCCACACGCTCGTGAGGCCCATCTAGCACAAACCTAGCCACGTATATGCGATTCACCCAGTCTAGTCTAATACATACTACACAATCATACAATCTACTCATATGGGCCCACAGGCCCATTGGGCCCACTTCGGCCCATCGTGGCCCAAGCAGCCTCAACCCACAAGAATACTAATGAGGCCTCAACTATCGCGTCGAAACCCCCACACGTGCGCTCACACGCTCGTGTGGCTACTATCGCCGTGTGACCGACATTTCGGCAATTTGCCGCTCTACAACTAGAGTAGAGAAGTGCACACCTGATAGGAGTCTGAAGCCAAACCGCGCTCCAAATGCTCCTATGCCCAACGCCAACCAGGTATGCCCCCTCTCCCATCATAGATAGCTCTATATATATAGCCAGCTTCTCACCTTCCTTCTTTGTACCTTTCCGATGTGGGATCCTTCCACTAGCAGAGTTTAAATCCATCTCAAACTCTGGCCGTCCAATCCGCAAAATAAATACTCCCTTGCTGATCCCGAGACTTGAACCTCAGACCTCTTTCCAGCTGAAACGCCACCTTGCCACTAGGCCACAAGCTCCTCTTGTGTCTAAAATCATGCGCAACTAAATATAACCCTATGGCAAAATTCTAGAATCCATTTAAAAAAAAGAAACCAAAATGCAAGAGCCAAGACATGAACCTTGGACCTCCTTCCTTCCTTGTGGCGTCACCCCCTTGTCTCTTATGTGGCGTCACTTTGCCACTACACCACACAGTCCACTTGTGACATTTTTTCCACATTTTATTCTTAAAGCCTACTACTAACTCCCAGGGTTTTATTCACCTAAAACCAAAATTTTCCTAAAGCATAAATTTGATCCCGGGACTTCACAGAAGCCCCATAACCTTCCAAAATCACTCACCTAATAGGTCCAACTTGCACTAATGCCGATCTCTTGATCTCAAAAATTTTAAACGCTACTATGCTCAAGGCCCATTGGGCCCAATCCTACTAGGCCCAAATTTAGGATGTTACAAATCGAGTGTTCTTCTTTCTCTCTCGTTGGGTCTGAGTTACATTCTTTTCTGTGATATGGCCATCGTTGGATTTAGGGCTTTCAACAAGGTGAAGGAGCACAAGTGATTTGTATTAACCAAATCGTTATCATCAACTTGTCAAGCAAGTGGGGTAAGAACGTTGTTATAAGATTTGTTTTGATCAAAGGTGGGATAATTGCTAACGACTCTTTCACTCACAAAATATTGTTAGGACGGGATTTGTGAGCCAAAGGGTAGGATCGATTTTTGTGTGCATCGAGGAGATCACATTCGTGGTGTTGAAACGGTAGAAAGCACAACTTGTAATCAAGGTGTGTAATCCTGTACCCTTCCGGATATATGTTTGAAATGGTGTGTAATCTCATACCTCTCTGGATGTTTGTATGAAATGTTCTATGATTCGGTCAAAATACCGAAGAAAATCAAAAACCGGCATCCAAGACCACTCGGGAGTGTGTATGTTCATAGTAGTAACCATATTTTGCAAAGAAATAGTTTGGTCAGTAGCAGTAACGTGATTTTGGAAAAATCACGAAAAATAGGATAAAGGGAATTAGAAAGCGAAAAAGATATATAATTAAAGCTTACTGTGTCTATTTTTATATGAAAGAAACAGAGGAGGAAGAGGAAGTTTATATTCTGGGATATCTTAATTTTAGTGAGACTGATTCTGATGGACTTTGTGGTTCCCTGTTTTGTCTTGGAAAAATTAGTTAAAATTGTACAAACCAAATTATGAGTTATAGTTTATTTGTATAGATTCCTTAGTGAGCCTATTTTCAATAGAAATAAGTGGGAGCAGTATATGAAAACCGTACAGTGAGATATTTGAAATTAAGTTAAGAGAGGTCAGAATCGTTGGACAGTGAAACAAGGGAAACTTTAAGGAATAAACTGTACTAAACGGCTAAGCCAAAAATTCTGGAAAACTTGTAGTAAGAAGATATATGAGTCTAGTTTTAAGGAAAATTTACGGATTTAAATTTCTAGTTTTCTAACTCAAATTATAGTCAATTTAGTCAGTATGACACAGATGGACAGTTTCAAATTTTTATGCCCAAATTAGTAGTTAAGTCCGGGGTTGCAAAATTACCAAAATACCCTTGGAGTGTAAATTACCGAAATACCCCTGGGTTGCGAGATTACTGAATTACCCTTAGTGGGTAAAATTATCGATTTATCGAAATGCCCCTATGGGCCGATTTGATAGATGGTTATAATAGGCCGATTTACCGAAATGTCCTTATGGACCGAATTACCGAAATGCCCCTATGGGCCGAATGATCGTTTTGCTTTAATGGGCTGATTCATAAAAAGTATTCAATAGGTTAATGGATGTTATTTTTATATGGATGTTTTACGATTATGTATGATGCATCCTTACATATTGCATGGGATGGGAGAATTTGAATGAAGAGAAGTATAGACCGGTGGCATTGCCACAAATTCTGATAATGGCTATGTGCCTAACATATGAATTAATGACTCTATGTCGATCATTTTACCGTATATGAATCTGGTGGCTCAGCCACAAATAGTATAAATGGTAGCTTGACTGCAAATTGGAGAGACTGGCGAGGTGGGTTGACTTGATCCCCACAGGAGATACTGGTTGGTACGGGGGAGAGACTGGTTGGATGGGTTGGGTTGCATACATTTGCTTCATATATATATGTTCTGTTATGAAAGTGGGCTCCGGCCCAAGATGTTGCTATATGGGTTCAGGCCCAGTGGATGACGGTAAGGGGTTTCACACTGAGTTCTTGTAACTCACCCCCCTTTTTCTTAACCATTGTAGGTAATGCTCCGTAATGAGGACTTGGATGACTCGGTGGAGGCCATACTTCAGAATGATGTTTTATTTTGAACTTTAGATTTTTTTAATTCCGTTCACTTTACTATTTTGGGTTTTTATGTTGTAATAAGGCCTCTGGAGTGTTTTATTATTTGCTTTATGGTTGATATACTTATTATTTTGCTTAAATTATTTAAAATGAGAATTTTCTAAAACATAAATAAAGGTTTTCCAAAACTGATTAACAAATGGATTTCATAACAAACTTTTATAAATATTTTAACACGGAAGTTTTCACTCGAACTTTCAAACAATATTTTCAAAAGACACGGTTTTAAAGTTCACTACCTTGATTGTTGACTCATCAATCAATCTTTCAAAAATACTTGTATTTTATCTACGTTTCCGCAACAATTTCAAAATGCTTCTGCAACTCTATTTCTAAACATCACATTTTTGTAAATTGTTCATTTCAAATATGCTTCCGCTACTAAAAAAGTTTTTAAAGATTATTACGTTTTCAAGTAGTTAACAATTGCTTAAGTTTTTTTGGTTTTAACAAAGAGGCTGTAATTCTCAAACAAGTTTTTCCATGTGACACGCCAGATTCGGGCCTAACTTTTAGGCCGGGTTTGGGGTGTTTCATTTTATGGTATCAGAGCACAGTTGCAAAACTCGGCTGTGGTTTGGGTTTAAAAGTGTTTTCAAAGCCGTTTAAAATTTTAATTTATAAATACATGTTCTAAAGGAAGTATGGCACCACGGGTATCCGGCACCAAGTCAAGTAAGTTATGTTTTCAATTTATGATTATTGTGGTATGACTGTAGAAATACTTTAGAACTCTTAGCTTTAGGAGCTGAAACTATAGAAATTGAGACCTTAGATACGTACTACGAAAACAACTTTACTTCCTATACTCCATAAAACTTTGTTTAATAAACATTGAATAATTATACTGATTCATAAGACTCGTAATCAGATTAAATCAATTTAGCAAATATGAGCGTTAAAGGACGTAGACGCGATAGATGTGGATGTGGTAGAGGCCGAGGTGCTAAGGCTAGATCTTCAGCATCGGGGCATGTTTCTGAAAGGGAGGCGCTGGCATCGCTAGTGGCTGAGACGGGATCTCGTGATCGAGCTTGGGTTGTTGAGCTGACTCAGATAGTTAAGGAAGTATTGGAGGAGGTTAAAGGAATCAGTGAAGCACTTCGAGTTGAGTGTGTGGACTATAAGAAGAAAAGAGATCGCGGTTCTTTTGGGTCGCAGTCTTATTCCGTAAAGCGTGTTAAGACACGTCCAAATTTTTTGGCTTGCGATTATTGCAGAATGCGTCATCCGGGAGAATGCTGGAGGAGGTCAGGAGCATGCTTGAGATGCGGGTCTAAGGAGCATAAGGCTCGGGATTGTTTCATCACCATCAAGTCAGGTATGTTTTGGTTGGACGTGATGATTGAATGTAGAAAATTTTAGGTATAAGTGGTAGATAACTGTTTGCTTCTGTGGTTAGATGATTGGTTGTGTGAAAAAGGATTCAAGATTATGTTAAAAGTACATTGTGGTTATTAAGATCAGAGTGCGCAGCGAAAGCATAGTGGTGTGATTTGAGCGATGCGTTTAGTAGTTGGTTGGAAATTTCGAGGATGAAATTTCTTTAAGGAGGGTAGAATTGTAACGACCCGAAATTGGGCCTAGTAGGATTGGGCCCATTGGGCCTTGAGCGTAGAATCGTTTTAAAATTTATGGGAATTTGAGAATGGCATTATTTCAAGTTGGACTTTTAAGGAAGGTGATTTTGGAAAGTTACGGGGTTCTATGAAGGCTCGGGTTTGAATTGGGCCCTAGTAAAAAATTGGTGTTTAAGCCTATTTAGGAGAAATAGTAAGTGGCATCAATACTTATGAAAATAAGTATTCAATTTGCTAGCATAATTGAGCATATGGTAAAGAGGCTATGGCGCCACATGATGGACTTTGAGGGAAGAGGTTCAAATCCCATTGTGTGCAAATTTTGACTATTATTTTTGCACTCTTTCCTTAAGTGTCGGCCAAGCATGTAAATAAGGCAAGGTGGACTTTTTATTTTTGGCAAGATGGCTAAGGAAAATAGGGAAGGGTGAAGGTGATGAAAGAAATCAAGAGAAAGGGGAAAGTAAGGGGAACATGTGGCCTTTTTCAAGGGAAGTGTTATGGAAAGTGTGGTTGGTCAATTTTTAACCATTATGGTCATGAATGTGGACGGTTTTGGGTGTAGAGGGAGGTAGTCGAATTTTCTTTCGCAATTGGTAAAAGTTTTGGTGTTATTTTGGCCAAAAACTCATATTTGCAACTTTTGTGTCATTTTTCTTTTCTCTCCAAATTTCCTTCTCCTTCTTGCCAAATCTTCAAGCTTTGAGTGTACATCTTTCTCCTTTGTTTGGCCGAATCACTCACCTTTTTGTTCATCTCCCCTTAGATAGCTGAAACAATCTAGCACTCTTCTCTCCATCCATTCTTTTCTTTTGACCTTTTCAGCAACATTTTCTCTATTCTTAATTTGACATTACCTTGTGATCAAATCATCCTCTTTTCGTAGTGATATAAGTGAGTGGCGCTACAAGGAAATTAACAATCGGTAAGTAGTAGTTCTCTCTTTGTCGATAACTTTGTTTCATCTGAGTTTTTCCTTAATAATCGAGTGTTCTTCTTTCTCTCTCGTTGGGTCTGAGTTACATTCTTTTCTGTGATATGGCCATCGTTGGATTTAGGGCTTTCAACAAGGTGAAGGAGCACAAGTGATTTGTATTAACCAAATCGTTATCGTCGACTTGTCAAGCAAGTGGGGTAAGAACGTTGTTATAAGATTTGTTTTGATCAAAGGTGGGATAATTGCTAACGACTCTTTTGCTCACCAAATATTTTTAGGACGGGATTTCAGTAGCCAAAGGGTAGGATCGATTTTTGGTACACTGAGGGAGATCACATTCGTGGTGTTGAAACGGTAGAAAGCACTACTTGTAATCAAGGTGTGTAATCCCGTACCCTTCCGAATATATGTTTGAAATGGTGTGTAATCTCATACCTCTCTGGATGTTTGTATGAAATTTTCTATGATTCGGTTGAAATACCGAAGAAAATCGGAAACCGGCATCCGAGACCACTCGGGAGTGCGTATGTTCATAGTAGTAACCATATTTTGCAAAGAAACAGTTTGGTCAGCAGCAGTGACGTGATTTTGGAAAAATCACGAAAAATAAGATAAAGGGAATTAGAAATCAAAAAAGATATTGAATTAAAGCTTACTGTTTCTATTTTTATATGAAAGAAATAGAGGAGGAAGAGGAAGTTTATATTCTGGGATATCTTAATTTTAGTGAGACTGGTTCTGATGGACTTCGTGGTTCCCTGTTCTGTCTTGGAAAAATTGGTTAAAATTGTATAAAGTGAATTATGAGTTATAGTTTATATGTATAGATTCCTTAGTGATCATATTTTCAATAGAAACAAGTGGGAGCAGCATATGAAAACCGTACAGTGAGATATTTGGAATTAAGGTAAGAGAGGTCAGAATCATTGGACAGTGAAACAAGGGAAATTTTAAGGAATAAACTGTACTAAACGGCTAAGCCAAAAATTTTGGAAAAGTTGTAGTAAGAAGATATATGAGTCTAGTTTCAAGGAAAATTTACGTATTTAAATTTCGAGTTTTCTAACTCGAGTTATAGTCAATTTAGTCAGTATGACGCAGATGGACAGTTTCAAATTTTTATGCCCAAATTAGTAGTTAAGTCCGGGGTTGCAAAATTACCAAAATACCCTTGGAGTGTAAATTACCGAAATACCCCTGGGTTGCGAGATTACCGAATTACCCTTAGTGGGCAAAATTACCGATTTACCGAAATTCCCCTATGGGCCGAATGATCGTATTGCTTTAATGGGCTGATTCATAAAAAGTATTCAATAGGTTAATGGATGTTATTTTTATATGGATGTTTTACGATTATGTATGATGCATCTTTACATATTGCATGGGATGGGAAAATTTGAATGAAGAGAAGTATAGACCGGTGGCATTTCCACAAATTTTGATAATGGCTATGTGCCTAACAATGAATTAACGACTCTGTGTCGATCATTTTACCGTATATGAATCTGGTGGCTCAGCCACAGATAGTATAAATGGCAGCTTGACTGCAAATTGGAGAGACTGGCGGGGTGGGTTGACTTAATCCCCACAGGAGAGACTGGTTGGTACGGGGGAGAGACTGGTTGGATGGGTTGGGTTGCATACATTTGCTTCATATATATATGTTCTGTTATTAAAGTGGGCTCCGGCCCAAGATGTTGCTATATGGGTTCAGGCCCAGTGGATGACGGTGTGGGGTTTCACACTGAGTTCTTGTAACTCACCCCCTTTTTCTTAACCCTTGTAGGTAATGCTCCGTAATGAGGACTTGGGCCATGGATGACTCGGTGGAGGCCATACTTCAGAAACGGTGTTTTATTTTGAACTTTAGATTTTTTTAATTCCGTTCACTTTACTATTTTGGGTTTTTATGTTGTAATAAGGCCTCTGGAGTGTTTTATTATTTGCTTTATGGTTGATATACTTATTATTTTGCTTAAATTGTTTAAAACGAGAATTTTCTAAAACTTAAATAAAGGTTTTCCAAAATCGATTAACAAATGGATTTCATAACAAACTTTTATAAATATTTTAACACGGAAGTTTTCACTCGAACTTTCAAACGATATTTTCAAAAGACACGGTTTTAAAGTTCACTACCTTGATTGTTGACTCATCAATCAATCTTTCAAAAATACTTGTATTTTATCTACGTTTCCGCAACTATTTCAAAATGCTTCTGCAACTCTATTTCTAAACATCACATTTTTTTAAATTGTTCATTTCAAATATGCTTCCGCTACTAAAAAGGTTTTTAAAGATTATTACGTTTTCAAGTAGTTAACAATTGCTTAAGTTTTTTTGTTTTAACAAAGAGGCTGTAATTCTCAAACAAGTTTTTCCATGTGACACACCAGATTTGGGCCTAACTTCTAGGCCGGGTTTGGGGTGTTTCAAAACTTACTTAACCCCTTGATCAACTAAAAATCCCTAAAAATCAAGTTTTTACGAGTTTTACAATTTAGTCCTTTTTCTTCAATTACTAAACATTCACTAATTTTTTTTCCAAACTTCAATTCACCTATATAACAACTCGTAAATATTTTAAATATTTACGGGCTCAATTTACAGAAATGAGGTCCTGAAACCTCATTTTCCAAGACCACTTAATTTTCGATTCGCACCACTTGTACCTTGACTAACTAACCAATTAATAAAATTTATAAATCACGATTCACTATTATGCTTTATTTAACTCATAAATATTAATTAAACATATCTACAGCCTCACTAGTTGAAACCACTATTTTTGATACTATTGAAAAATGGGTCGTTACAACTCTCGCCCCTTAAAAAATTTCGTTCTCAAAAATTTTACCTGCGAAAAGGTTAGGGTAGTGTGGATCATATGGTTATTTTTTGGCTTCCACCTATCCTCTTTCGTATTGTGACAATATCATATTACTTTATCTCTGGTCTGAAATTCGATATCTTTTCTCTACATTTCAACACACAATTCTGTCGATCTAAGGTGATTTTCAAACTGTCTCGTATAATATAGATTTTATCATCTGTCGCACGAATCAGGTTAGTCCCTATAATATTTTTTTCGTTCAACTCTAACCAATATAACGAACTTCTACATTTATGTTCATATAAAACCTCGTATGGTATCATTTAATACTCAACAATAACTATCATCACATACAAACTCTACTAATGGTAGAAATTTTCTTTAACTGCTTTCAAATTCAATTATAAAACATTGCAGTTTGTTTTCTAATTTCTGAATCGTTCATTCTGATTGTCTGTCAATTTGAAGATGAAATACTATACAAAAATTCCATTTCATGATCAGGACTTCGTATAATCTACCCAAAAATCTAGAGATACATCTTAGTCTCGATCTAAAATGAAAGAAAATGCTTTTTCGGTGACAAAGTAAACCCGATATAAACTCCATATTAACTCATTTTCACTTCCATTCCTGAATCATTACAATTCTGATGCTCAATTTTAACTTGCTAGTATAACTGACATTTAACCACGCATTCTGAAATTTTCTCTTTTTATTCCTTGTCATCAGTGTAAATTTTCTCGGTACGCATAATGGTTTCAAAAGTAATGGTTCCTGTCATTATCAATACCGAGATCTAAAGTCTGATCATTTTTAATTAATCTTCTTTTAGCTAACAACTCCAAATTTATAGTTCTTGAATTTTATAAAGGAACATTGGTTTTATTCTCAACTCAAGTAAAATAGAACTGTCACTTGTAACAGTTCAAAGCTCTGTTAGCATTTATCTGGCCAAACAAAGCTGGGGTTTGTCTATAATAGTTTCATTAATGGCAGAGCTATCATCGAGAAGCATGTAACAACTCATCAATAATATCCAGTAAGTCCCAGAAAATTATGTACCTTAATAATAACTTTCGAAGATTTTTAGTTCACAAATGCCGAAATGTTGTTCAGACAAATACAGATGTTTCAGCCAACATTACAAGTCTTAGAATTCTTACTTCACGAAATCAGACTTTATCTTTACTGAACTTTGCATACCATTGCTTCTCTTACAAAATCTGCAACACTGTTCTCAAATACTAATCATGTCCAGTTCATTCGATCTAAAAAGCGGTTATGTGTTCATTAACCAAAAACTCACATTGTTCGTATCAAGTATGGAAAGTAGTCTTCGATACAACTAACTCATAATTCTAAACTGACAATAATTTGATTGGAAGTCCATCTTTCAAAATACAATAGCTTCCTTTTACTAACCAAACATGTCAGCTATACGAAGTAACATATACCTTTTTTTATGGTGACTCTGTTCAACTGTCTATAATCAATATACAATCTCATAGTTTCAACTTCCTTTTTCATAAATAAGATTGACACACTTCAGGTTGACACGCTCAGTTGAATAAATCCCTTGTTTAATAATTATTGTAACCATACATTCAATTCTTTCCATTTTATATGTACCATTTTGTATGGTGCAATCAAGATTAGATCAGTTCTAAGTGTTACTTCAATAACAATTTCAACTTCCCTTTCATGTGATAAACTTGGAAATCCTTCAGGAATCACATCAGCAAATTCGATATCTGACGAAACTTGTTCTTCCTTTGATTCTAGTACTCTGGTATCTAAAATGTAGTCAAATGCACTTTACAACCCTTTTCTATCAATACTCAGGCTATTATTGTTGATATGATATTGGTCGAACAATCAGATCTGTCTATCACCATATTTATCATTCCACTCTTTTGATATCTCATTAGCATTCTTTTTCTGTCTATGGTTGACCATAACATCATGCAAAGTTAACCAGTATGTATCGAGGATAATATCAATCAACTATGGTTTCAGGAATTGTAACCTCTCCTCTAGCTCGGACAACATAAGCTTTGACTGTTGCACAAGCTTCAAATCTCAACGTCGTATCTTTAGTCTCACTTTGACTAGTTCCTACATTACTACTAATTCTTGGTTTCTTACTTCTCTATGAAGTTAACATCAGTTTAATAGTCTAATCACTAATAACATCAAATTGTATCAGGCAAACATCGGTTTAACAGTCTAATCACTAATAACATCTGATTGTATTAGGCAATCCCACATCAGGTGCTTGGTAAAGTCACATCCGAAATAGGCTCCCATTCTCACTCTGTATTTTCTCAAAATGATTTTTACCGCAAATTTCATAAATCATTTTATTCGTGTTCCAAACACTACCTGTACTAATCACTAAAATTACCTGAGGCTCAAAATAATTCTATTTAAACATATCTTTCCTTAGATTTCCTGTAGGACGAAAGATTAACTCCTGAAATATCTTGTCTACTTAGATAAATAGGTAGAAAAGATCTTGCCATGTTGTGTTTTTAGGTGTCTCGACTTTTTATCTTAGCTCAATATTTTTCATTTCATATTTTAACCATCACTGAGCTCACTTAGTCAGTACAACAAATTCTTTACTTTATTGCCCCCACAAGTATTCGAATGTCCTCGTTCAAGTCTCATTCAACCTAGATGCACATCTCGGTGTCACTAATATCAGGGTTACCCATCCTTAATACGCTTCTTCATTCTGTAACAATACTGCACATTTCAACTTGGGATTCTTCTATTCCTCAATTAACATTAATCCGATTTTGGTTTTGATGATAATGGATGCCATAGCAAACACAATCAGTGGTAGAGGTTGTTTTAACGATTGTGGAGCTAAAGGGGTAGCTTCGAGGTATTAGGTGAATCACTAGTGTAACAACTAGGAGTAGGCATATCTCGTCGCACTCCCTAACACTTGTGGAACGATCACTCTATAACTAATCCCTAATTGGAATTAAGAACATCACTATTTACTTACCAGATACATAATGATTTAATTCAACCATCAAAATATAAAAGTAGAGTCAACCTGAATCTAAAGACGTCACACTATCACATGTTATTGTGGCATGTATTTCTATACTCAATGCGCGCTACGTTTAGTCCTAGAACTGATTGAACTTGTAGCTCTGATACCTTTAAATGTAACACCTCTCACTAGGCTCGATTACCAGACCTGAGTTGTAACATCTTGAAATTGGGCCTAGGAGAATCGGGCCATTGGGCCTTGGGCGTGGGAGCGTTTAAAATTTTTGAGAATACGAGAACGGTATTATTACAAGTTGGACCTAAAGGTGAGTGATTTTGGAAGGTTTCGGGGCTTCTATGAAGTCCCGGGTTCAAGTTAGGCCAAAGGAAAATTTTTCATTTTTGGCCTTTTAGTGGATAGGGCTGATGGCAGTAGGACTTAAGAATAATTGGGTGCATTTAAGAGACACAAGGAGTCTTGTGGCAAGGTGGTGTGGCGTCAAAGGGAGTGCAAGGGGGTTGGAGGTTTGAATCCCTCAAGCAGCATATGGGGAGTTTTAATTTTGTGCTCAGGAAAGGAGGAAGCTGAGTGGAGACCAAACTCTTCCTTGGAGGTTGGAGACTTGGTCAAATGATTTGAATGGGTGATGGAGAGGAAGTTGGGGAGAAAAATGAGGAGTGAATAAAGGTATTGAGGGGAGAGGAGTTAGTGGTCGAATTTGGGATTATGGGGGATGAGAATTTCGGCCAAAGTTTTTGGGATTTTGGAGGTGCATATTAGGTCATTTTTGGAGGAGGGTAAACCAAAATTCTTTGGGGTTGTTTTGTTTCTCCTTGCATTTTTGGGTCATATTGCTTCAATATTTTCATACAGAAACCTCAAATCCTCTGATTCGTTTCTCCTCATTTTCTTCTCAAACATTTTCTTCACTTGTAGTGCTTAAAAAGTCTTGGCCGAATCTCTCCATTTCAACCTCTTCTTACACATTCTTTTCTACTCACCTCTCACATTTTCTCTCTTGTGTTCACCCTAGCCGAAACTTTTCTTCTTCTTCATTGTTTTTCTACCTTTTTCTCTATCAACTGAATCTCCTTTCTCCTTCCATCTGAATCTGTCCTCTTTTCTTTTGCTAATAGCCGAACTCTGTGCAGCCTGAAGTTTGGGGGTCTTATGTCTGCCGAATCTACCTTGTTTATTCGGCTCTTCTGTGATCAAGGTAATGTTTCTTTTCTCTTTTTTTGTTTACCCTTCTTTTCTGCTCTCTCTTTTCTCTCATGTAAGCCGAACCTCTCACTCTACCTCTTCTTGTCTAAGGTCGAATCTGAATACTCCTCTCCACCCCGAATCTTGGTTGTTCCTGTGCGAAAGCCGAAACCCTTGCTTGAGCTATTGCTGAATCTGTGGCACTTTGGTAAGTATTTCTATGGCCGAATAGGGGGAGTGGAGGCTTGTCCTCTATTTTAGATTCATTTAGGCCGAAGGGTCGTTTCTTTGTTGTTTGAAACAGCATCGCTATCTTGTGCTCTTCATTAGGGACTCAATTTCGTGAGTAGAGGGAGTAAACCGAGTATTCAAGTATAGCAAGGAGTTGTCATCATTTTTGGTGTTTCGGAGAGTATCGTGTTACGTATTCCAAATCAGGTGTGTAATCTCACACCCTTCCGAATTCATGCTTGCAATATTCTGTGATTCAGTCGAAAGCCGAAAAGCCAGAAAATCGGCATCTGTGACCACTCGAGCGTGCGAACGCTCGTAGTGGTAAATCGAGATACGAATGATGATGTTAAGTTGTTGAGAGTGTCACGAGCACTCTCACGAAACTGAGGCTGTAACGGGCCTGACCGAGCCGAAACGGGCCAAATGGGCCCAATGGGCTATCCGGTCCACTTGGGAAAAATTGTAGGAAAACTATCAAATGATAGGGTCGATTGCGAAATCTGAAAACCTGAGATCGAAACTACGTGTAATGGGCCACACGAGCGTGTGGGCCTAAAATGGATTTTAGGCCTAATGGTTCTATAGAGACCCAAAAAAGGTCCTGTGTCACTCGAGGTGACAGTAGGCTTTGGAAAGGCCGTTAGATGATAAAATTACCAAAATACCCTTGGTGGGTAAATTACTGAAATACCCTCGGTGGGCAAAATTACTGTTATACCCTTAAGGGTTGATTAGTATGTTGTGAGTATTCTGTTTAACTGGTTATGATGGTAATTTATTTCACACATCATTTTTGATATATGCTTGCATACATGACATTCTGTATGGGATTGGGATATTGATGATCGGAGGAAGTGTATTCTGGTGGCTCTGCCACATTCTGATTCTGGTGGCTCTACCACATTCTGTATAGTGGCTATGCCACGTATATTCTGTTATTCTGGTGGCTCCTCCACAAATTCTGTGATTAGCAGCTTGTCTACATATTGGTGTGTAGGGCTGGGTGGGTTGACTTGGTCCCCACAGGTGTGTAGGGCTGGTACAGGGGTATGTAGCGGATGGATTATTAGGTTGGGCTGCATACATTATCTGCTTTATCATGTTTATAGGGCTAAGGCCCAGTCTATTTCTGTATGGGCTTCGGCCCAGTCTGCTTCCGTATGGGCTCGGGCCCAGTTAATGACCGTTTAGGGGATTACACACTGAGTTCTTGTAACTCACCCATTTTCCCTTAACCTTGCATGTAATCCCTAGCGATAGAGGATTTGGAGCCGCGGAGGACTCGGTGGTGGCCATACATCGGAGTTATTTCTCGCGAACTTTAGTAAATCCAGCTTTTACCTTATTTTAAGATTATTTAGTTTGGGTTAATATTTTGTAATAAGGCCTTTGGACTTTATTTTTCTTTTAACTTTCAATTCGACTATTTTTAAATCGTTAGATGATTTGAATACTGAGTTTTCCAAAATGTTAATAACCGTTTTTCAAAATATCACGTTTCCGCAACTATTAAAGTTCGACTTTCACAACAAAAACAATTTTTTTTCAAAATAATTACAACTTTATAAAAATGGACATTTAGTAAATCGGGTTTTTACCAACAAACATCAAAACTCGGAGTTTTCAAAAGAGATGCAACATTTTAAACGAACGCCTAGCTTTTCAAACACCTCAATGTGACACGCCAGATTCGGGCCTAACTTCTAGGCTGGGTTTGGGGTGTTACATGAGTTACAAAATGCTACAACAAACACTAGAAAATTCACATATAAATTGTAACATTGAATTCAATTAAAATCATCAAAATAATCCAAATTCATGCATAATAGAAGTTATAAGTAAAGAAACGACTAAATCGAGCATACAAACATAGTTTAATATATTCGAGCATGATTAAGGACCAATCTAAAAAAATTTTAAAACTTTGGAACTAGGTATTGATACCAAAGGAACAAGTACCGATATTTTTAATAAAGGTATCAATATGAAAAATCAATATCGATACCGTTTTGGCATTCTGCCATTTTCAAAAACACTATTCATTTGGTCAAGTATCAATACCTTGGTCCCTGGTATCGATACTTTTACCCAGATGGTCAAAATCACAATTTTAGAAGTTCGTTTCATGCCCAAATTTATATCTTAGCTCATAGATGCATATAGGTACACAAATAACCTGCATAAAACTCATTTAATCAATTACAAACATACAATCAATATGCCACAATTGGCACCTCAAAACAATTAACATAGCACACCTCATTTAACTATTTATAACACCTTATAATAATGATTCAGTATCAACCATTCAAGCATGAACAATACCTTACCAAATTCATTCAGATTTATCATATAGATACCATTCATTTACTAAGCATATAATAGACATAATACATTATCACCGCATAAGCATTATAATATACAAACCTAAACAATCAACAAAGATTACCAGATACCAAGATCATTACCAAACTCATAGTTATATACATATTAACATAACATTTAAAATGCTAAATTCATTCAATGCATAACATATACAAACACATGACCCTCTTAGATACATGCCAAATATTATAAACCTCTCTTCCAAACCAACTAATCTATATCATGACATCATATTACCTATATAATTTCATACTCAAAATGTGATCCCAAATACCAAATACACAATTCAAACCATTAACTAATGCATATATTTTCAACAAGCATACTCTTTGTCATAATCACACCAACAAGGATCCCAAGCCATACCACTATATAAGTTAACCAAAACAACTCCTAAGTACATGTCACACATAACCAAGCTTTATTATGGTCAAAAGACTACAGAATCAATATCGGGATAGTATGAGTTTCACATCGATCCACCTGACATGTTCCACAAGTTGACACTACAGGGAAAAAGGAAACAAGAGAGTAAGCATTACAGTTGCTTAGTAAGTTAACATGTATTAAAACCAAATAACTTATCTCAAGTTATAATTATAAATTACATGTTACTGAGCTTGATAAAGTTTGCCTATCATGGCAAATAACACATTAAAAAGGTGAGTTCAACATTTATCATACTATATATTACATTTCAATTCACTTTATTCAACATTTCATTATCATTCATAAAACAAACAATCATTTAATCAACTCACTATCTTAATCATATCATACCACTAATGCTCATGAACCAACTAAAAATTTGGCTAAGGCAAGTGCACCTATCAATTAATAGTATAGCTATGGTGAGCAAAGATATCATTCCCACAAAGACTAAAAGTACTAGTAAATACTATCTTTCTATTATTTAATGAAAAAATTTAAGTAGTGGGTTAAAACTACAATGAACTAAATTAATTAACTACGAACGCGACAAAGAATAAATCAAGAAAATAAATGATTAACAACCAAGAAGCGAAACAATATCCAGGAAAGAATCCACCTATATTTCATCTGTCACTATCAATCTAAATTACGCAATTTATTTACTTAGTATCTTAATCCATTGAAATCCCTAAATTATGCTAATATCTCTTTCGAGAGTAAAATCAATTGACTCTAGGTTAATAAATTAAAATTTATTTCTAATTAAAAACCTTATTTTTGCATTAATCGATTTATGGATTCCTTTATTAGATTTGACTTTAATCCAGTAGATTTATGTCGTCCTATTTCTAAGATTGCATGCAACTCCACTCAACTACGCAAGATCTACTCTTAAATAGGGTCTATTCCTCCTTTGATTTAAGCACATAAAATGCAAGAAACTAATGATAATCTCCTGAGAAATCAACTGGGAGTCTTCAATATTGACAAAAATCTACTTTAGAATCGACTTCAATGGTGTTTCTTGAGTTGTTTTCTTTAATATTCTATGACGGCTCTCTCCTATCTTCTTAATTTTATCATATATACGTCTTAGAATGCCCAAAAACCTAAAAATCGAGTTTTTTCACTGCTCAGAGTGTCAATTCACGAAATCGACACGGCCTGCTGATCTGTTGTAATTTAGTGTAGTGAATCAAACTAGTTTTCACACTTAAGGAGCCTGAATACAAGCATTTTCGTTACATTTTAGTTAAGTTTCTTTAGTTTTACTTACATTCAATAAAATGTGCAAATTAAGTCTTTTTGACCTGAAGGGCCGAATGAGGCCTAAGGGAGAGCTAACATATTTTGTAAGCATGCAGAAGACCATTAGAAGGCATTTTAGGTCAATACTAGATGCTATGTGGCAACACGGGAGGTCTGATGTTGCAACATAGGGAACGTAATAAAGAAAACTCAAGTCTGCCTTTGATGTCGCGACACAGACTGAGAGTGTCGTGACATACCCCTAAGATGGCTACAGAAGAGCATATTGATAGCTATGTCGCGGCATAGGTCTTGGTGTGTCGCGACATCAATTCTGGGATGAAAATTAAACATGAAGCAAGGGCATTTTGGTCCGCACAATCAAACTTAAAGCTCGAGAACATCAGCTGACCTAGGTTAAGGACGACAGCCACATGAAGGCTATAAATAAGCTCCTTTGGAACATGTTAAAGGGACCATTCCTTTAACCTAAATTTTGTTTGTAAAATTTAGTTTAGTTTTCTTTCGTTATTAAGTTTTAGATTTATTTCATTTGTTCTTGTTGATTTCAAGAGATCTAAATTGTGGAAGCATTCAAACTTTGTGGATTTGCAATTAATCTCAATACAATCAGGCTCTTTCATTTACTTTATCTTGTCGATTTACTTAGCATGCTTTCTCTTTATATCGATTTCATATTGTCTATGAAAGCCATGAGGAACTAATCCCACTATGAGGGATTAGCGAGTGGAGGTATGATCTATTAATTATTTTATAGGGTTACTCAACGAATTAGTTTTTTAGGAAAGGAAGAACGTGAAACAAACCCTAGGCCTAACAACCCCAGGAAGTCATTAAGGTGGGAATTAACCCAAAATTTGTATTCCCCATTTGTGAACACCTTCACCCCAAACCAGTCTGGATGTGAGGTCAAAAGATACGTAGTTCTTGCTGAATCGATATGGTAGTGGAAGACTGGAATATCCTGCTAGGGTATCAACTAGTTGATTGATGAGGAACCCGAAAAGATAATTGATGGAGATTACTGAAACGAGCTAATCACCCATAATCAAGATTTGATTTATTCTCCCTTTCTATCTCTTGAAGTCTATTTCCTTTATGTTATTTTGTCTTTATAAAAACTCTAAAAATCCTTTATTTATGTTCATTCGTAATATAGTTTACTTAAAGTACTAATTAGAACTATTGGCATTTAGGTTTGAATTAATTTAGTACTAGCCTCCCTTAGGTACGATCCTCGGAATATTTACTAAGTGTTTCATTGTAAGCAAACTATATTACAACCCGACTCATTTACATGCGGACACTGCCTCAAATCTTATATATTTTGTAGTAGTATTCACACTACGGACGTTAGTACGTCCGGAGGCTATCACCTGCCACATGGCCATGTGGCAGCCCGTGTTGACAGGCTGTGGGGAAGGGGTCAGCCCGTGTGGCTTTTGTACCTTGCTCTGATTTTCCAGTTGTCATCGCTCCTTTTGCTCTCAAATGCTATCCTAAGTATAAAAACTATAAAAACATGAATTTAAAGGGTTAGGAGCATAAAATTCACCATTAACATCGAATAATCACCCAAAAACGCATTAAGAATGAGATTAAAACATGTTACTTTTAGCACTTATCAACCACCTATTTACCCTTAATACATTCCATTTCAAATTAATGTTAAACATTATTTTTCATTTCATAATTTGTATTCTCAATCAAATTATATTAAATCTTATAAACTTCATTCCCATTTCATATCAATTCATTTTTATACCAAATATATATTAATTGCCAATTTAATGTCAATTACTATTGCATTTCATAATATAAATTATGAATCACATACCATCTCAAGTTTTGAATTCATGGATTCATTGAACATAATCAATCAATGTTCCCAATTCATTTCACAATTTCATATTCTGTTTCACATTTCACTTCTATTTCACGCCATTTGCCCTTTCAAATATCAAATATTTTGTTTCCACTATTTATTTCCCTATTAACACGACTCAGACTTGAACTCGGACGGATACATGGATCCAACCAGCACACCAGTTTGGCACCCAGTGCCTCATTGCTACAATAAGTTTGACACCTAATGTCACATTGGTATAACCAAAGCAAATTGGCACCCAGTGCCTCATCGAATCGTAGTCGAAGTAACTCTGAACTTTTCCTATCCATTAGCATGCCAACTATATCAGACTCTACCCGAACAGTTAATAGGGTATTCATTACTCAATTTATTACCAATTAACATCTCAATTAACATATATTTTCATCATTAAATTATTCATCCATACTCATGACAACATCAATCATATATATATATGCATTCAATTACAAACATATATAAACGTACATATTTTTCAAATATATTCAATTTAATTCTTTATCTCACATTTTTGTATCGAATCATAAACAATTAAAGTTACAATTAAACACCATTACAATTATAATTCCAAATCCATAACAACTTAACACAAACATACCGTATGAACTTATCTGGTGAAGACAACAACGAAAAAACTCTCTAAGGACTAATCAACAATTTTTGTCATTTCCTCGATTTTCTTCAATTTGATCCAATTTCTGATCTATTCAATAATTCAATTCAATTTGTTAATTCTAAACATCTTATGTCATCCTATTATTGTAATGCCCTAAATTTTGGGCCAAGGATAAATGGGCTTCGAGTATCGGAGCAATTGGATTTTAGTTGTGCGAGGAAATTTCACTAATTGCATGTTTCGTCTAGTGGCTAAGTGATTTAGGAAGAGTTGGGAGTGTTGGAAAAGTCCTGGGTTCAAACCAGAGCTCTAGCAAAAATTTTAGTTTTTGCTTAAAGGGGAGTTGGCGTTAGCTGGAAGGCCTTATAAATTTGTTTGGTTAAAAAATGCACAAGGAAGTGAGTGGTCTAGTGGCAAGGCATCATTAAGGTTGCAAGGGAGCATGGGTTCAAGTCTTGGCACTTTCAGTTCATTTTGATTTCCTTTTTAATGAACTTAGACTTTGGCCCATAGGCTTATATTTAGTTGTGCTTGTTTTGTTACACAAGGAGCTAGTTGGTAAGGTGGCTAGCGGCATGGATTAAGTTACGGGGGAGCCTGAGTTTGAAACCCCTTGCATGCGAAATGTGACTATTTTGCTAATTTGGAACGGTTTTGGAGGATTGATGGAGGGATCCCACATCGGGAAGCTAACATGAGGTTGGGCGAGAAGCTGGCTTTAAATAGAGCGATCTATGAGGAGAGTAAGCATACCTTGGAGGGTGTTTGGGCATAGGAGTGTTCGTAGCACGGATTAACTCCAGATTCCTATCAGGTAATCCCCAGCATTAGGAGGATCGATGCTGCGAGGGACTCGGAGACGACCACACAGCCACACATGTTTTTCTATTCTGTTCACTTATTTAAGCACTTCGATTTTTTTGAGTGGGGTTGTAATAAGGCCTCTCTATTTTTAACTTTTATTTGGGATATTTATCTAAGTATGTTTAATATCTGCTAGAAGTAGGGCACGATTTTCCAAAACAGTAACTGTTTTTAAACACTACGTTTTCGCAACCCAATTTTTAATATCATGTTTCCATAAATTATTCATTTTAATTAAGCTTCCGCAATTGAAAAAGATTTTACAAAGGGATTAATAACATTTTGAAAATAAACGAATGCAAACGAAAGCACGGTTTTTAAGAAACACTTCAATGTGACACGCCAGATTCGGGCCTAACTTCTAGGCCGAATTTGGGGTCTTACATTTAGTGGTATCAGAGCCTGGGTTACAAAACTCGACTGTGTATTGGGTTTTAAAATTGAATTTCTGAAAGAATTGTTTCAAAGGATTTGAAAAGATTTAGGGTATTCAAAATGTTTTCTGAATGTTTTTTCTGAAAGTGTGGTTGACCGAGTCTCCGGCGCTGAATCTGTAAGTTTTCTTGATACTGTTATCTGTTTAAAACTGAGACACTTGAATTTAGATTTTGTATTTTTTGTATGTTTGGAAATGTTTGGATGTGGCGTTGGATATAGAAATTGTGTGCATGTGTGATAAATATATGTTTGCTTCTATGGTTAGATGTTTGGTTGTGTGTAAGAGGTTTCAAGATTAAGTTAAAAGTGTATTAGTGTTATTGGGATAAGAGTGCGCAGCGGTAGCGTAGGGGTGCAGTTGTTACACAACCACCCTGTTTATTGGAAATTTTGGGGACGAAATTTCTTTAAGAAGGGGTGAGTTGTAACGCCCTGAATTTTGGGCCTAGGAGAAATGGGCTTCGAGTATCGGAGCAATTGGATTTCAGTTGTGCGAGGAAATTTCACTAATTGCATGTTTAGTTTAGTGGCTAAGTGATTTGGGAAGAGTTGGGAGTGTTGGAGAAGTCCTGGGTTCAAACCAGAGCTCTAGCAAAAATTTTAGTTTTTGGTTAAAGGGGAGTTGGCGTTAGCTGGAAGGCCTTATAAATTTGTTTGGTTAAAATATGACACAAGGAAGTGAGTGGTCTAGTGGCAAGGCGTCATTAAGGTTGCAAGGGAGCATGGGTACAAGTCTTGGCTCTTGCAATTCATTTTGATTTCCTTTTAAATGAACTTAGACTTTGGCCCATATGCTTATATTTAGTTGTGCTTGTTTTGTTACACAATGAGCTAGTTGGTAAGGTGGCTAGCAGCGTGGATTAAGTTACGGGGGAGCCTGAGTTGAAACCCCTTGCATGCGAAATGTGACTATTTTGCTAATTTGGAATGGTTTTGGAGGATTGATGGAGGGATCCCACATCGAGAAGCTAACATGAGGTTGGGCGAGAAGCTGGCTTTAAATAGAGCGATCTATGAGGAGAGTAAGCATACCTTGGTGGGTGTTTGGGCTTAGGAGTGTTCGGAGCCCGGATTAACTCCAGATTCCTATCAGGTAATCCCAGTATTAGGAGGATCGGTGCTGCGAGGGACTCGGAGATGACCACACAGCCACACATGTTTTTCTATTCCGTTCACTTATTTAAGCACTTCGGTTTTTTTGAGTGGGGTTGTAATAAGGCGTCTCTATTTTTAATTTTTAATTGGGATATTTATCTAAGTATGTTTAATATCTGCTAGAAGTAGGGCACGATTTTCCAAAACAGTAATTGTTTTCAAACACTACGTTTCCGCAACCCAATTTTTAATATCATGTTTCCATAAATTAATCATTTTAATTAAGCTTCCGCAATTGAAAAAGATTTTACAAAGGGATTAATAACATTTTGAAAATAAATGAATGCAAACGAAAGCACGATTTTTGAGAAACACTTCAATGTGACACGCCAGATTCAGGCCTAACTTCTAGGCCGAGTTTGGGGTGTTACAATTATAAGTATATATAAGTTTAATTTTATTATTTGAATACCTCTAAATTTTTGCTTTTTATTTAATTTAATTGTAACACCCCAAACCCAGCCTAGAAGTTGGGCCCGAGTCCGGAATGTCACATTAAAGGCACACTCCAAAACGATTTTACAATTTAACATTTTAAGGCCCAAAATCCCATATATCTTGTTAAGTTAAGAGGAAAAGCCCACATTTTAGGAAAACGTTCATGTATTAAGTTATTTCGAAAACCATGTCATCTTTGGAAATTTGATGAAATTTATTAAGCAAATAGTTGAAGCAATAATAATAAACCCAAAGTCTAAAGTCAATTAGGAGTTACATGGCCTTATTACAATCCAAAAAAAAAAATATTTAAAGCAATTTCATTTGATCAATTTAAAACATTTAAACAACTTGTAGTGTGGCCCACTCCGAGTCCTCTCCCGCGTCGAGCCGTCTATTCAGGATTACCTGAAACATTGAAATTAAGGGTGTGAGTTTCGAAACTCACTGTGTACAACCCTTGGCAATCAAATCACATACAAATATTCACATTGGGCCTAAGCCCTATCAAAATCGGTGGTCTTCGGCCTTAGCCAACCATGACCTCATAGCACATCATATCGCATCATATACAACAAGATAATGCAAAATCCACCCCAAAAATCCATCCACTACACACACCATTTCCCTTCAAACCTTATGACTCCTGTGGGGAATTCTAGCTCGACCCACCCTTCCGCTACACACCATGGGTAGCCCGGTTGCGGTACTACCGAACGTTGCAGCAAAGCTACTAACCATACCATACGGCCATGCGATCCTCAAATTTTCCTCCGTACCATAATTCCCACCCATATGCATCCTAAGCAGAATATCATATGAATGCATCAAACACACAAGTAACATCCATAAACTCATATCCGTCAACTAAGGGTATTTTCGTCATTTCACTACCCAGGGGTATTTTCGTAATTCTACCCTACAGGGGTATTTTGGTAATTTGGAAAAATAGGGGTATCTTGGTAATTTTCAAAACATGGGTATTTTGGTACTTTTCCAAAACAGGGGTATTTTGGTACTTTTGCAAACAGGGGTATTTTGGTACTTTTGCAAAACAGGGGTATTTTAGTAATTTTACAAATATAAGGGTATTTGGTCCCTCTCGGGTTTTAGTTATGAACTTTGGCCCATAAACAAGTCCTCGCGGTTAAAGTGAACAAACACTATGCACCAGGTAGGATCTCAGAAAAGAGGAGGTGGGTCACTCGGACCGCTTAAGTACCAAGCTCTCACTAGAACCAATCCAAGACATGCATATGTCGGTTACCACACTCTAACGAATCGACTTGTCCACAGACATGTTTGATTTTTAGGTTAAGTCTTATGTGATTTAAGAGTTGTTCAGAACTAGGCCTAAAGTCCATTAAACCCTAGCATACTTGTCTACGTCCCCCATAAAGCCCATATTACATCCTTACGGCCCATTAGGCCCAAATCTCATTCATATGGCCTACTAGGCCCAAAACAATTCCAAATCATGTAACATGCGTGACTAACTTAATACGTATGACCAAACCAACCAATTTCATCAAACTTAGCCTCAGGGCCCACTGGACCCATTTAGCCACTTTCGACTTTTCGGCTTTTCGACATTGCCGATATCATGTGTGTAGTGTTTGTACACACCTGATCACTGCGAAGTGCTATCCTATCCTTAGCCTTTATCCTACAACCAACCAACCTTCAATCAACCACTCATACTTAATCAAAAATATTTACTCAAAAGTGAAACCTCATCAGTAACCTTACCATGTGCCCCGAGTTCTAATGGCCCTTCCTTAGCTGCTAATCACAAGTGTACCCTAGATCCTTGCTAACGATCCTACCACGCTATGCGATCTCCGAACCTTACCCTTGTTAATACAAGATCCACGACAATGAGAAATTAGATCGCCTTCTGGCTTTCAACAAAAGCGTACTAAGGGAGTTAACAGAATACTTACCGAATCCAACCTTAGATATTGCGGCCTACCAAATGAGATTCGGCTTTTAACCTTGACTGAGAGTAGATACCAACTGATTTGTGATAGAGAAAAACAACAAAGATTCGACACTAATGGGGGATTTCGACAAGAGAAGATGATGGTAATTCGGCAATAGAAAAGTTTGGCTAAGAGAGAATTCGGCAAAAAGGAATGATGGTTTTTCGGCAATGGAAGAATTCGGCAACAGAAGAATAGAATGAGGGGGAGAAAAGAAAAGATCAAATGTGCTTGTGTGAGGGTAACTACAGGATATTCAGTAAAGAAAAGAAAGACTAACTTATTTGCAAAACTCTCCAAATGCCGAAAGCCACAATGAAAATTCGTAATACCCCCTAAAAGACCCAAAAATGGCACTCATTTACCCTCCTAAGCAGAATTTATACACTTCCCACTTCCCACAACGGCACCAACTCTTCACACTTCTCAACTTCTAACTTTTCTCCCTGATAACTCCTCAATCTCATCCTAAATTTTCTCTAAGATAAGCTCCTTTATCCCTTCCTTAATTTTCTCTCATGAAAACTTCCTTCAGAGTTCACATCCAACGCCACTAATAACCATCTAGAAGGAAAAAATTAAATCCCCAACAAAATACCATGCCACTACTTGAACCTTGGACTCCCTTGCCTGCTAATGACGCCACCTCCCTGCTCCCTAAGTGGCGCCACTTTGCCACTACACCACAAGCTCTTTTGTGTCATTTCTTCTTCATTTATTTAAAAGGCCTACTAGCTCAAGTCACACAGTTCCTTGGGCTAAAACTAAAATTTTTCTTATACCCTTACTTGATCCAGAACATCTCTAACACCCCTAGACGGTCCAAATTCATTACCCTCAAAGCCCACATGCCAATTGTCTTTTTCTTGCTTACTTAAAAATATTCTGAGATCTAAAGCCCAAAGCCCAATAGGCCCAATACTTCTAGGCCCAAATTCGGGCGTTACAATTCTTCCCCTTAAAGAAATTTTGTCCTCGAAATTTCCATTAATGAGATGGTCGTGTATCAACTACCCCACCACGCTATCGCTGCGCAAGACTCTGACCCTACTAATTTTAATACATACCCAAAACATCCACCTATCGCAAACATTCTCAAACATACGCAGAATAAGTACCAAATTCCGATTCAAATGTTTACAAAGCCCTAACACTTCCACGGCCTCGGTCACGGCCTCTTGCGCCTCTTCTAGCGCTCATCGTTGCGTATTTCTGAATTGAAAATTTTATGAAATTAGTACATAGTTCCACTTGTTTAGGGCACATGTCTTATGTAAATAAAATATTTTTAAAGTCATTTTTCATGGTCGTATATCCACCATCTGGCTTGATTTCCTACGGGCTTTAGTCTCTAAAAGCCTATTTTAAAGTAGCCCATATCTAGATATAGTTCAGTAATTTAAACAAATGTAGTACAGAAAACTTACTTGGCTCGACGTCGAGGGCTCGGTGAACCACACTTCAAGAATCCTGAAAAAACTTCTTAATCTACTTGTTAAAAAAAAACAAAATCTAAGGCTCATTTCACAGCCCGAGCTTTGCAACCGGGCTCTGATACCACTAAATGTAACACCCCAAACCCAGCCTAGAAGTTGGGCCCGAGTCCGGAATGTCACATTAAATGCACACTCCAAAACGATTTTACAATTTTACATTTTAAGGCCCAAAATCCCATATATCTTGTTAAGTTAAGAGGAAAAGCCCACATTTTAGGAAAACGTTCATGTATTAAGTTATTTCAAAAATCATGTCATCTTTGGAAATTTGATGAAATTTATTAAGCAAATAGTTGAAGCAATAATAATAAACCCAAAGTCTAAAGTCAATTAGGAGTTACATGGCCTTATTACAATCCAAAAATATATATATATATTTAAAGCAATTTCATTTGATCAATTTAAAACATTTAAACAACTTGTAGTGTGGCCCATTCCGAGTCCTCTCCCACGTCGAGTCGTCTATTCAGGATTACCTGAAACATTAAAATTAAGGGTGTGAGTTTCGAAACTCAGTGTGTAGAACCCTTGGCAATAAAATCACATACAAATATTCACATTGGGCCTAAGCCCTATCAAAATCGGTGGTCTTGGGCCTTAGCCCACCATGACCTCATAGCACATCATATCGCATCATATACAACAAGATAATACAAAACCCACCCCAAAAATCCATCCACTACACACACCATTTCCCTTCCAACCTTATGACTCTCGTGGGAATTCTAGCTCGACCCACCCTCCGCTTACACACCATGGGTAGCCCGGTTATGATACTATGCGAACGTTGCAAAGAAACTCGCTAATCATATATTGGGCTTAAAGCCTCCGGTGGATCCATACCATACGGCCATGCGATCCTCAAATCTTCCTCTGTACCATAATTCCCACCCATATGCATCCTAAGTAGAATATCATATGAATGCATCAAACACGCAAGTAACATCCATAAACTCATATCCGTCACATAAGGGTATTTTCGCCATTTCACTACCCAGGGGTATTTTCGTAATTCTACCCTATAGGGGTATTTTGGTAATTTGGCAAAATAGGGGTATCTTGGTAATTTGCAAAACAGGGGTATTTTGGTACTTTTCCAAAATAGGGGTATTTTGGTACTTTTGTAAATAGCGGTATTTTGGTACTTTTGCAAAACAGGGGTACTTTAGTAAATTTACAAATATAAGGGTATTTGGTCCCTCTCGGGTTTTAGTTATGGACTTTGGCCCATAAACAAGTCCTCGCGGTTAAAGTGAACAAATACTATGCATCAGGTAGGATCTCAGAAAAGAGGAGGTGGGTCACTCGAACCGCTTAAGTACCAAGCTCTCACTAGATCCAATCCTAGACATGCATATGTCGGTTACCACACTCTAACGAATCGACTTGTCCACAGACATGTTTGATTATTAGGTTAAGTCTTATGTGATTTAAGAGTTGTTCAGAACTAGGCCTAAAGTCCATTAAACCCTAGCATACTTGTCTACGTCCCCCATAAAGCCCATATTACATCCTTACGACCCATTAGGCCCAAATCTCATTCATATGGCCTACTAGGCCCAAAAAAATTCCAAATCATGTAACATGCGTGACTAACTTAATACGTATGACCAAACCAACCAATTTCATCAAACTTAGCCTCAGGGCCCACCGGGCCCATTTAGCCACTTTTGGCTTTTCGGCTTTTCGGCATTGCCGATATCGTGTGTGTAGTGTTTGTACAAACCTGATCACTGCGACGTGCTATCCTATCCTTAGCCTTGATCCTACAGCCAAGCAACCTTCAATCAACCACTCATACTTAATCAAAAATATTTACTCAAAAGCCGAAACCTTACCGTAACCTTACCGTGTGCCCCCGGGTTCTAATGGCCCTTCCTTGGCTGCTAATCTCAAGTGTACCCTAGATCCTTGCTAACGATCCTACCACGCTTGTGATCTCTGAACCTTACCCTTGTTAATACAAGATCCACGATAATGAGAAATTAGATCGCCCTTCGGCTTTCAACAAAACGTACTAAGGGGAGTTAACAGAATACTTACCGAATCCAACCTTAGATCCTGCGACCTACCAAACGAGATTTCGCTTTTAACCTTGACTGAGAGTAGATACCAACTGATTTGTGATAGAGAAAAACAACAAAGATTCGGCACTAATAGGGGATTTTGGCAAGAGAAGATGATGGTAATTCGGCAATAGAAAAGTTTGGCTAAGAGAGAATTCGGCAAAAAGGAATGATGGTTTTTCGGCAATGGAAGAATTTGACAACAGAAGAATAGAATGAGGGGGAGAAAAGAAAAGATCAAATGTGCTTGTGTGAGGGTAACTACAGGATATTCAGTAAAGAAAAGAAAGACTAACTTATTTGCAAAACTCTCCAAATGCCGAAAGCCACAATGAAAATTCATAACACCCCCTAAAAGACCCAAAAACGGCACTCATTTACCATCCTAAGCCGAATTTATACACTTCCCACTTCCCACAACGGCACGAACTCTTCACACTTCTCAGCTCCTAACTTTTCTCCCTGATAACTCCTCAATCTCATCCTAAATTTTCTCTAAGATAAGCTCCTTTATCCCTTCCTTAATTTTCTCTCATGAAATCTTCCTTCAGAGTTCACATCCAACGCCACTACTAACCATCTAGAAGGCAAAAATTAAATCCCCAACAAAATACCATGCCACTACTCGAACCTTGGACTCCCTTGCCTGCTAATGGCGTCACCTCCCTGCTCCCTAAGTGGCGTCACTTTGCCACTACACCACAAGCTCTTTTGTGTCATTTTTTTTCGTCATTTATTTAAAAGGCCTACTAACTGAAGTCACAGTTCCCTTGGGCTAAAACTAAAATTTTTCCTATACCCTTACTTGATCCCAGAACATCTCTAACACCCCTAGACACTCCAAATTCATTACCCTCAAAGCCCACATGCCAATTGTCTTTTTCTTGCTTACTTAAAAATTTTCTGAGATCTAAAGCCCAAAGCCCAATAGCCCAATACTTCTAGGCCCAAATTTGGGACGTTACATTAATCCCTAAAACCTAACTTTTATATCTTCCAAATTTGAACTCCAAATTTTAAACCCACTACAATTATGTCCATATACAACACCCTATTATCGTAATTTATAAAAAAATTCATACCAATTTGAAGATATTCACAATTTAGATCCTAAATTCAAAACTAACAAATTTACTTAACAAATGAATCTTATTTCATTTCTAAGCTTCAAAATCTACCATAAATATTAAAAAACTTCAAATAACATCAATGGAGACTTTTAAAATCTTTGGCAGTTTTGAAAACGGATGTACAGGTTAGATGGACCTAGTTGCAACGATCTAAAAATGAACTTAGAATTAGTTTACATGCACAACTTGAAAGTTTGAAGAAATTCGGTTATGGCTTCTTCTATTCTTTCTTATTTCAAATGGTGAAAACAAAGGAGTGGGGAAGTTGACAAAAAATGTTTTTTGTGTTTAACATATATTATAATAACTTTTATTCATTTGATAAAACACATATTTTAGCTTAAATTAATACCAACCATCCCACTTTCTTAAAAAGTGGTTAATTATCACTCAAATCCCTTGACTTAACTAATTTAACCCCTTGATCAATTAAAATTCCATCAAAATCATGTTTTTACAGTTTTTATAATTTAGTCTTTTTTCCTCAATTACTAACCGTTCACTAAATTTTTTTGATCAAACTTCAATTCACTTATATAACAGCTTCAAAAATATTAAATAAAAATATTTACGAGCTCAATTTACAAAAACGAGGTCCCAAAACCTCATTGTTCAAAACCACTTGACTTTCGATACGCACTACTTGTACCTTGACTAATTAACCAATTTATAAAATCTTTTAAATCACGATTCACTATTATACTATATTTAACTCGTATATATTAATTAAATATATCTACAAACTCACTCATTGGAATTGTGATCCCGAAACCATAATTTTTAACACTACTGAATAATGGGTCGTTACATGATCTTCTTTAAACTGAGTTGCAACTGGTACCAAAGGTGCAGGAGGCATTGGTTGTACCACTTCAGGCTGAGGTTGCTGTGGTGGTTGAGCTACTTAGGCTGTTCCTATGAACTGGTTAATCCATTGACCCATCAATGTGCTGAAAACATTGCAGAAGGCATTTCCGATTACACTCGAATCAGCGATAGGACCCTGTCCTTGTGTCAAAGGTACGTGACTATCAATTTCTTCGCCCATTGCAGCTCTTGAACTTTCAGACGTTATTCATAGCTATAACACAACTTAACTTAGTTAATACTAAAGGGACTAAGCTAGAGATATATCATGCATGGCGGGGCGTGACTTAGCCTTTGATTTCTGAGGGTCGGCTAAACCTAAGCTCTGATACCAAAACTTATAACACCCCTTGGATCGTCAAGAAACATGGTGTATAACGCCCAACGGATTGAGGTATTACCAAAGGATTCAAACTTTACAATTTGACTTAGATTTTTTTTTTGAAAAATAGTTATGAATATTTCTCTTAGTTAAAAACTATTATTTTCTTTCTTTTTATAACACATTGATTTAAAGAAAATCATAGGAATTATGAACACAATCTATTATCCATTCACAGCCCAACTATGGCATATACATATAAAGGATAAATTCATAAACAACAAATCCATGAAGTTAGGTGCATACATCCAAATAAAATTGGTCGTTCTTAAAAACAGAAACAATAAAAACGAAGATAATATTTACATAAGTTGACTACAAAATGGATCTATACGCCAGTCACCCCAAAATAGTAAAACCATGCATGATACAAAAATAAACAAGTGGCTCACTCACAATCACAACTCTGGCGTACTCCCCTTCAACAGAATCTTCTTCTACTATACAAAACGCCTAAGAAGGAAAAATAACGGAGTAAGTTCAAATGAAATTAGTGTGATCCAAAAATAGACACAAATAATTTATAGGAATACCGTTAATCAATAGGCACTATTACCTATAAAAATCAAACCTTTTCGTGAAACTCTGTCACACAGACACAGTACGCCAAATTGGCACACACAGTACCCAGACAGACACATTCCACCAACTTAAACACATTACATGGGCAGTCACTATTCGTCAAATTAAACATACCTTCCACAATCATGCATGTTTACAAATAACCCATCCTCGTGCCAACCTTGGACCCATATTTCAAAATCAGGATCACATATCAGTCATATTCATAATAATATTTCACCCATTACTCCTCATATTACCCTTGTTAAGTTAAACACGTGTTTTTTTGATCTGCTAGTCCGATTTGCAATATAACTACCCTGCTGGAGGCATCACAAATAGATCTCCTTTCCATATTTTCACATATCAAGGATTATCGGGTATTGGGCTTGTGCAACAATAAGGGTGTTTTTACATCGACAATGGTCATACTCACCCATACAACATTGATTTATTTCACACACATCCAGACACAACACATTTACCCATTTTGTAACACCCCTAACCCGTATCTGTCGCCGGATTAGGGTTGAGAGGCATTACCGGACAATCAGAAACTTTTACAGACATTTCATTATACAAATCATCAAACGCAATCAAAGTGTCCCTTAAATAAGTCAACGAGACCTTAAACATGCTTTAGAATAGGGTCAAGACTAAACCGAACACATACAAAAATTCTTGGAAATTTGAACATTTTTCAAATCTGCGGAGGTCGCACGCCTGTGCAGTCAGGCCCTGTGCCTCACACGGCTACCAGACACGCCCATGTGTCCAGGCCGTGCCAAAATAGGGCATACATACTGACTTGTCCACATGACCACCAGACACGCCCGTGTGCCATGGTCGTGTGAAATTAAGCTAGCTACTAACTTGGTCACACGGCCACCAGGCACGCCAGTGTACCACGATCGTATAACCTGCCCAGGCACACTTCGAAGTGGCCCTTGAGCCACACGGTGGAGACACACACCCATGTCCCTTGGCCGTGTATACAAAATAGGCCATTTGTAACGCCAAAATGCCACCCACACTTGGTTCATTCCTACAATCTCAAACAAGCATTATTCCATACACAATTAGCAACCAAAATCACGTCAAGTGAACAACATATCATCTCATTCAATATCATTTCTATTCATACAAACTTGTATACTAATTTGCAAAACCAATTCACATATAACACTAATCATGTTTCGTCCTCAATTTGCCACATTCATAGAACCATCTCATTGTTCAAACATATATACTCATATTGCATCCATATGCTTACCATAGCCTTGACCATTTCATAGGCATAAGATTATACCAAAACCAAACTCATATAGCATAGCATCACATACAAAACAAAATCACTTATCTAGCCACATCACATGGCTACATATATACATGTCTCAAACATACTCCAAAATAACTAGCCTATACTACCATATTTGGCTATTTACACATTCAAAAGTACCAAAGTTGAGTTTGATAGTGTGGTGGTGATCCTCGACAGTCCCCGAGCATCTCGTAGCTTTAACGATCTATAAAATAGAACAAACACACACAAAGTAAGCTTTCAAAAGCTTAGTAAGCCATATACAAATAAACTTAGCATAAAATGCACATAACCATATTGATACATTGACATTAATGTTTCTCAATGCATATTCATCACATATTCTTTGGTTCATTTACTTAGCCATAGCTTGCCACATTCTTCAACTCAAATATCACATATACACATAGCTCATTCAAGCATATATTCACATATTATCTCATCATTTCTATACACATATTCACCTTAGCAAGTTCATATAGACACTTACCTTTCATACACACATAGTGTACTTTTCAAATGTACTTGAAACGGATATACAACTCACATAGTCGTTCATTTCTCAGACTTGCCCGTTGAACCGTTCGGAATCTAATAGGATACTCAGAGTGCTCGGAATAATCGTACAATGCCAACATCCCAGACGAGGTCTTACATGTACTCAGATATCGATGCCACTGTCCCAGACAGGGTCTTACACGAATCAAATACGATGCCAATGTCCCATACATGGTCTTACACGTAAATCTCAAATTGATGCCAATGTCCCAGTTGTGGTCTTAAATGATATCACATATCGGACACCTATGTCATGACATATGCTATCCTATCTATTCCTAGGTTCATACGGGACTTCTCAGACTTTAACAACTTGTCGATATATACGTAAGCTCAGATTTCCCACACATTCCATCTCAATGGATATTCATAGCAATTCGAATCTCATATATACGTAAATAATTCAATTCAAATACATTTATTTGTATATCGACTTACCTCGGATTCAGATTTTCGATCGGATTCGGTTACTTGACAACTTTTGACTTTCCTCGATCCAAATTTGTTTTCTTCGGTTCTTGATCTATACATATTCAAATTTAACCCATTAATTCACCAAACCATTCAATTCAATCCAAAAACACACATTTAGGGCAATTTGCAAATTAGCCCCCATATTTTCACATTTGGACAATTTAGTCCCTATTTCATAAAATCACAAAATACACATAATTTCAAGTTACCCATGCCTAACTGAATTCTCATGTAGCTTATACAAGTCCTTACATTTTATTTATTTCACAATTTAGTCCCTCAAAATATTATTCTTTCAATTTAACCCAAATTACTCAAAATCAACAAAACTCCAAAGACAAAACATGTTAATCAAACATATATCTTTCATAATTCACCATCAAACATCATGAAACTCCTGAATTCATCAATGGCTCATTTCAAAAACATCATCAATACTAAAAATTAAGACATGGGTTTTGTAGTTCTTGAAGCAACGATTGCAAAAACGTAGAAATTATCAAAAACCGATCAAAAACACATACCCGATTTATGCTTGAACCATGGTCGAATGAAACAAGCTCAAGTTCTTTATTTTATTTCAATATTCGGTGGTAAATGAAGATGATGATAGACATTTCATGTTTTGTTTTACCATTTTAAACATAATTATTAATGTACAAAACTAACATTTAATTTAAATGTATAAAACATAAGCACACAAGGTCATTTGTGACCATTGCCGTCCACTTACCCAAATAATGGGCTAATTGCCTTTTAAGGGCTTCACATAATAAAGCCACATCAATTTGGCCCTTAATCAAATAGAAAGCCACTTTTACGAATTATGCGATTTAGCCCTTTTATCAAATTAAGCACATAAACAGATAAATTAACACACAAAACTTTCACACATGCTTAATCACGTATCGTAGGCATAGAAAATAATATTAAAATATTATTCTAACTCAGATTTGTGGTCCCGAAACCACTGTTCTAACTAAGGTATAAACTGGATTGTTACACAGGTATAAACTGGACTGTTACACATTTACAGTAAAGGCAACTTACCGTACACAACCCACATATCATGGAAGTTTCATAACTCAAAAGAAGTAAGAAGGAACTCACCAGCAAACTCTAAAATAAAATATACTCTACTAGTCATTTGCCTCGATTGCTCGGACCTTCACTAGCTTCTTGAGCTAAATAAGAAATAATTATAACCATTAGATCATTTATCTCCTAAAATTTAATCATGCATGCATGAATCGGTTGCATGCAACCCATAATTAGGAAGTTTCCTTTCGTTCGAACCAATTCTAAAAATCTATACATGCATTAATACAAAAACATAAACCCCCCTCGATAACAACTTAAGGGCTTTCCAGAAATTACTAGTAAGCTGACACTTAACAATGGAGTCTTGACTAGCTATTGGAAACCTTCCTAGTCTTTACTAACGAAGAACAGACAATTTAAGAGCTTGCCCACAAACGTGCTAGCAAGGAATGAAAAAGAACTGATTTTTCTTTCACGACTTATATAAACAATCTTTTCTACCAAACACAACAACTACTACTACTCAACCTAGTAAGTTATGCAACGTTGCTTGTACACTAAAGCAAGCCAACTAAACAAGTCATTCAACTACCTAAACATATCAAGCTATCAACAATAGTACTCTAGTTTCATTCCAACTAGGTATCAACTAAACTCTGACGATACTCACTGAGCCATCGTTTTCATGCCAAAACACGAAAAACAAGTCTATCGATCCGCGAACTAACAAGTTCGCCCAAAGCATCTGAGGTTGGCGGATTGTCTCCCAAAAGAGTCCGCCAAATAGTGAATTCCAACGAAGTGTTCTACATTTGGGCATACTGTTGAATCCACACAATACGCCACCCATCACTTAACGGATAATTCACCAATCTATTCCTTTTTCTACCCTTGGCTTAATTGACTGCACGCTATGCAGTGTATCGATACGGTCTACGCCGGGCGGGCTGTTACTATATCTGTAAGCTAACAAGTCAAATTGTAATATAGTTTTGTGTTACAGTAGAACACTAGTAAGTATTCCGAGGATCATACCCAAGGGATTGCAGATAGGAGAAATTTATTATTAAATTAATTATCGAAAATAATTACTAATCTAATTGATTTACAAGTTAGTAGTGTGAATCCAAAATTAAAATATGAATTAAACTAAAATAACCTAATTAAATTAAAGAGTCTAAAATAACAAAATGGAATTTCCTATTTATAGTGTTGACGATGCGCGTTCCCAACCTATTTTCAATTAAATCACTAATTATCAATTAAGTTGCTAATTACCCTCGATTGAGTTATCTTTCACCCTTAGCTAAGAATATCCTCTCAGTCTCATTTTCACTTAGGATTACCACCTAAGTCACCCTTTCAGTCTCTTCCTAAGCATAGGAATACCTTCTCAGTCTCACTGCTTGGTACAAATTATACTCGATAGGATACACTGTCGATCTCACCTGTCTCGATATTCTACTAAGGGCGTCACTCCCTAATATACTAAGCACTCTTGAATAAATACTCAAATTTATGTAAAAAAACTACTTAATTTATAAATCATATCCATAACTGAGACATGCTAGATATGAAATAGGCACAAGATTTATTTTAATATTTATACACGCGTTAATTGTCCATAAAACAAAAATATAAATAAAATAATAAAATATAAATAAAAAATTACATATTAATAATTAATTGAGGTGCGGTGTCGGAGCAATCCCCACTGGCAATCGTATTCACATCGAAACAGGAAGAATTCCAACAAAGCGAACATAAATAAATTACAAAGAAAAATAAAACTATTTAATTGTCTAACTATCAACCACCCCCTAATGAGATTATAAGAGTGTATATATAGCCAAAACCTAGGGCAACATTAAAGTAATTTATTCCTAAAATACCCTTGGTTTAATAACCAAATTACAACTTTAAATTCTGATCATGCGATTGCTGACATCACGCTTGTAACACCACTCACCCGTATTCAATGCCAGAATAGGGTTATGGAGCATTACTAAACTTATCACACATTAAAACTATAACAGCCCGATTTTGGGGCTAGTCGAAACAGTGGTTTCGGGACCACTAATACGAGGTTGAAGAAAATTATTTTGAAATTATTTTATGTATTGTGGCATAATTATATGGATGTATGAAAATTTTGGTGCATTAATTTTAGCAATTACATGCTTAATTGTGAAAAAGGACTAAATCGCATAAAGTGCGAAAGTTCTATTTTGCAAGGTAGAGGTTTCTAATAGCCATAGAATATTAAATTGGAGGTATTTAAAGTGCAATTAGGCCATTAAGGGTGTGTTGGCTGGCCATATAGACTAGGGAGACAAGAGCATTAAATTTTGGTCAAATTTGGTGGAATTAGGTGATAAAAAAAATAAATAAAATAAGACAAATAGAAGAGATATCATCTTTCACTATTCATATTTCTTCTCCACCTAAATTTGAAGAGGAAATAAGGGTATTTGGATTTCAAATTATCATCCAAGCAAAACTCTTGCAAGTAAGTGATTCTAGAGGTATTTCTTGATAATTTTTGTACATTTGGAACCCTCAAAGCTTAAGCTAGCTAATGAGGGGACTATTTTGCTAAATGATTGAAAGTTTAGGGACTTTACATGAGAGCGTTCATGTTGTTTGCTGAGTTTTTATGGAAGAAAATGAATATTAGTGAGTTAAGAAACAACTTTTGTGAAGGGTGTTATCATGAAAACACCTAAATAGGACTTATTTGTAAAGGTAGTAATTGTGTAATAAATGCATGAAATAATTGATTTTGTGAGTTGTTGTAAGAGGAATAAATGTTCAGCCAGGCTTTCTTAATGAGAAAATGTGATGAAAAATGATTTACGAGCCTAGGGGCAAAATCGTAATTTTGCCAAAGTATAAGGGCAAAATGGTCATTTTTGCCTAAGTAGAAATTTTGGTGTATCATGCATTATAAAGTGATTAAATGAGTGAATTTCATTATTATAGATCAAGAAGAGCGCGAAAACAACCTTGACCAGGGAAAGGGCAAGGTTACGGATTAAGTCGTCGACTTATACATTTTGCACTGAGGTAAGTTTATGTGTAAACGATACGTCTTTAATACATATGTTGCTACTTATTGGTGCATTGTATGAATGAGATCATTTATGATGGAAATTGATAGATAGTGAGTAATTTCCGTATGAACCTCGGAATAGATATGTAAGTGCAGAAAAATATCCGTAATTATTCTTTTGGTGGGCTGTGTGCGATACCACCTTATTACTTATTCACGATGGGCTAAGTGTGATACCATCATTTATACTATCATTTGGTGGGCTATGTGTGAAACCACCATATATATTCTTGTTGGTGGGCTAAGTGCGATACCACCCTATTATTGATTAATGGTGGGCTGTGTGCGAAACCACCAGATACTTAGTATTATTCTGAGAGGTTCATCGGGAATTTGTATAAGTGAATGTTTCATGTTGCCTTGTGGTTTTGAGTGCAGGGAATGTGTACAAGTGAATGTGAGAAATATAATTGTTATGTGGTTGGATTGTGGTAAGAAATGAAATGAGTAAGCATGATTGTGGAATTGTGAAATGTTCTTGCTTAGTATATTATGTTATTGATTGTTTAGCACATGTTATGATGCTTATTGTTTACATGTAAACTTACTAAGCTTAAAGCTTACTCCCTTTCTTTTCCCTTGTCTTATAGTGTCAAAGAGCTAGTTCAGGATTCGAAGATAATCGAAAGATCACCCACACTATTGACTCATCTCGGTATATTTAGACTTAGCATTTTGAGTATGGCATGTATAGGGGCTAGGCTTAATGAAATGTTTTGTTGTTTTGGCCAAGTGTGTTGGCTCTTTTAGAGATGAACTCTTTTGTATATTGTCATAGTTGATGGCTCATTAATGCTAATTTATGAAAAGAAGAGGTTATTCATGAATGTGTTAGATGCTTGATTAGGTTGCTTGGTAAATGGCTGAATGGGATTGTATGTTATGTGAATTAGGGTGATAAAAGAGCTAGGCAAATAGCCTTGTTCTTGTCCACACGGGTAGGCACACGGGCGTGTGTCTAGGCCGTGTGTCCCCTGCATGCTAGTGTTTCAAGTCAGTGTCGACCACGGGCTAGACGCACGGGCGTGTGCCTAGGCCGTGTGCCCCTTACGAGGTTGTTGACGTCATAAACAGAATACCCAAGTTTTCACACACGGGTGAGGACACGGGCGTGTCTAGGCCGTGTGAAGGACACGGGCCAAAGACACGGGCGTGTGTCCGGCATTGTGAAAACCCCTGTAGGTTTGAAATGAAAAATAAACCCACACGGGCGAGGGACATGGGCGTGTGTGACCACACGGCCTGCCCACACGGTCGTGTGGCCCTGTTAAGGCAAAATTTTTCCAAGTATATCAAAGTTCTCGGTTTAATTTCGATATCCTCCGTTTGCATGTTTAAGGCCTCGTAGGCACATAATAAGGATGTTATAAATTTGAATTGGAAAGTTTTAATTTGGAAATGAAATTCCATAGCTCAAAGTTGTATGTTCAAGTGAGTTATGTCTGGTAATGCATCGTACCCGGTTCCGGCAATGAATACGGGTAAGGGGTGTTACAAAAACATACATTTCTCATACAAATTACTCATTTCAAATATAATTCATTCACAACCAATCATTTTGTCCCTAAAACAAGCCTACAATGCCTTAAACATGCGTTGGGAGTGGTTCGGGACTAAACCGATAACTTTGGAATCTCTTAGAACACTTAGAAAATTTTCTCAAAAACAAGGGACACACACCCGTGTGGTCCGGCCATGTGTCTCACACGGCCAAAGACACGCCCGTGTCACAGGTCGTGTGGACATTCGAAATGGGAGCACATGGCCGTGTCCCAGCCCGTGTCCGACCCCGTGTAACTCTCTGACAGGGATCACATGGCTAACACACACGCCTGTATGGCTAGCTATGTGCCCTACAAATGGCCATACACGCTCGTGTACCAGGCCGTGTCAAACCTGTAGGGTATACTGACTTATGCCACACGGCCAAGTCACCCGCCCATGTGTGAGGCCGTGTGGAGCATACTGACTTGGTTTCTAATTCAACACCAGGGGACACACATCCGTGTACATGACCGTGTATCACACACGGCTGAGACACACGCCCGTGTCTCTGCCCATGTGGACAAAAATAGGCTATTTACCAGGCCATTTTTCCACCCAATCTTATGCACACCTACACCAAACTCAAATTGCACAAAACTTTGCATATCATAGGCATTAAATCAACCTCACTCAAGCATATTTCATACCATTTCCAACATCAACCAATACAAAACATAAATACCACAATATGCCATACAAATTCATACCAAACTCAAATGTGCATTAAATCCTAGATTCACTAGCATACCAATATTCATAACTCAACCATTTGCAATCCATAATACTAATTATCCACAAACATCACATATCCAACATTCAAAACATCACACAAGCCATATACACATATATATATACATGATTCAATCATACCAAAATAAGCCAACTTATATGGCAATATACAAAACCAAACTTAGAACATTTACAAGCCAACTCAAATGGCTACATTCATCATCAATTCATGAACCAAAATGACCAAAGTCCCTATACATGCCATATACTCAAAACATAAGCTCAATAGTACCAAAGTGATAGTAGGATAGTGTGGCGTTGTCTCCAACGATCCCCGAATCCGAGCTAGCTTTGATATCACTATAAAACATGGAAAATAAACAAAGTAAGCTTTATAGCTTAGTAAGCTCATATTAAATAAACTCAATGAAATCATAAATACACAATTCAACCATTCAAATATATCAATATGTAGCTCATATTATCTAACAAACCTTTCACATCTTTAAATCATAAGATTATATGCAAACTTCTAACTTTCTTCAATTCAAAGCTTATACGGTTCATGTACATACCTGTACCATCTCGTATCAATCTCATACTTCAACCACATCTTTCATTTACCCGTTGAACCATTCGGAATACTATCGGATACTCAGGAAAACTCACACCGAAGTGCCACATATATAGCCAATGGTATCTCAATCTCATATCACATATATGCTCGCTCTCGAGCTATCAACGGGCCTGCTCACACAAGTTGTGGGTCAAGACGTAGCTACATGGTGCTGCTCACACAAGCTGTCAAGTAACCGCAACACATGCCGGTATACTCAGCCATTGGTAAGACGTACAGGACCAACACCCGGATCACATAATCACAATAAGCCCTAATGACATGTCATTCGTATCCTGATATATTCCTAAGGTTCAACCGGGATTTCACACTTGCTGAATCGTCGTCGAATCATTGTCGAACATGTCCATAGTCTCGTATTCACATTTTATGCAATATCAAAGCATTAAAAACATAGTTATAACAATGCTTATTACATACGAACTTACCTCGGATGTAAAAACGGCTAAACTAGTTGATTAGTCGAGAACTTTGTTTTTCCCCTGTTCTAGATCCAGATTTCATTTTTCTTGATCTATATAATATCAAATTCAGCTTATATAATCATCACTCTATTCAATTTAGTCCAAAACACTCACTAAAGCACATTTACACTTTTGCCCAAAATATTTCACAACTTTTACAATTTAGTCCTTATTTCATAAAATCACAAATTCATGAAATTCAATACTAACCCATGCTATCCGAATTACCATTAGGTCCCTAGCAGCCCATATTTTTCATTTATTTCACATTTTAACCATGAATTTTACACTTTTCTCAAATTAATCCCTAATTTGCATTTTCACTAAAAATCACTTAACAAAAATTGTATAACTATCATCAAACCTTCATAATCTATCCTCAAATATCAAAATACACATGTATTCATCAATGGCAACATCTAAAATCTTTAAAAGTTTTGCAAAATAGTCCCTGGGCTAGCTAGACCTAGTTGTAACGATATCAAAAACATATAAATCATTAAAAATCGAGTCAAAAATCACTTACATGCTTAAGGTACCATAGCCGAACCTTCAAAAGCACAAAAATGGTGTTTTCCTTCTTTAATTTTCGGCAGTGAAGAAGATGGACACCAAATTTTGATTTTTATTTATTTATTTTATGTTTAATTACACATTTACTTAATTAACCTTAGTTATAAAACATTAAAATCATTAAATACATGTCCATTTTTGTCCATTTACAATAGCCATGGTCTAATTACAACATAAGGACCTCCACTATTTAATTTCATAGCTATTAGATACTTTTATCTAATAGAACTCCACTTTTACACTTTCCGCGATTTAGTCCTTTTTATCAAATTGACTAGTCAAACAATAAAATTTCTAAATGAAACTTTCACACAATCACTCAATCATACTGTAGACATTAGAATAATATTAAAATAAATATTTCGACTTCGAATTTGTGGTCCCAAAACCACTGTTCTGATTTGACTAAAAACGGGTTGTTACAACGCTTACTGTAACACTCCTAACTCGTAAACATCGCCGAATTAGAGTTACGAAGCATTACATAACAATGCACCACTTTTAAACAATTACCAAAACGTACTTATCATGTTTGCATAAATTAAACAAATAGATGTTTAAAGTAATGAACGTACTCTATTATTTATAAAACATATACACTTCATTCGCATATAATCACATTATTACCTAAACAAATTTACCTCAAATCCGTACAAATAATTTACTTCCAAAATATAATCATAGATAGTATACTTTTCACATTAAATTGAGCCATTCTATCATAAGTCTAAATAAACCATTTTATATTCGAATCACATCAATTCATAAAAATAAAATTATACATATCATTTCACCTTATCCAACTCCAACTCATAAACTAATTTATAGCACAAAACATGCTTCTCACACAAGTCTAAATAATGATCGAAAATACACATGTTCTTCCATATATTAATACCGAACTTAATCATCATTTCATCTATTATATACTTAGTAATTTACCTATTAATACAACCACATTTCAAATTCTTAATAGCAAGCATAACCCAAATATGTATATATTACATACATATGAAATACACATTACTTTCGATACAAATGTAATCCATAATTAAATTCAAACAGATCATTAGAAAAACATACCCAACAAAGATCACTTAATAAACCATGATCAGATTTAAATAACTCAAGCATCAAATATATTCATTATATCAAAAGCATAGGAACTAGGATTAACCAAAAGAAATAAGCCATTTTCGCATGGCTCATAATTACATATTAAAAGTTGAACAAAAATACATATTAGCCTATACATGCCATAAGTTCGGAAATAAACTTTTTAGAAGTACCAACGATTGACGATAGTGTGGATGACTTTAATAACGATCCCCGAGCCTGTAGTTGAAGTCCAAAATCTATAAACAACATAAACATAAAACACAGAGTAAGCTAACATAGCTTAGTAAGCCTTAAGAAAATAAAACAATTTAAATAACATTCAAACATTTTAACTATTCAATTTGTATTATTAACATGATACTATAGCAAAAATAGACTATCTTGGCCGTATACTAATATTTCCATTTAACATTACATTATTCACCCTTCATTCACAAAATATCAATATCTCACTTAAATTTACAAGCTTACCTATTTGGCAGAATGATTAAGATCCAAAACATCATCTCATAATTACCTACTTATATGGTCAAATACACATGGTTCATTAGATTTCCACATATGACCGAATAAGAAAATATATATATATAACCGAACATACGAGTACCATATACATATATTTCATAAATGATTGAATATACAAGTTCATTAAAACATCACATGTACCCAAAGATTCAAATTTAATAAAACATCATATGTGGTCAAGTATATAATTTCAATACATTATCATTATATACACATACCTAAGAGGCCAAATATACAAGATCATTTTATCAACTTACTTGCTCAATGACCACATAATTATAAGGTCTTATAAATATAGATTTGAAAATAGATCACCGGTATAAAACCTGCTAGGCATAAGCCTGAATCACACACCGGCACTAGGCCTGCTAGACCCGAGGTCCGATATTCAATCACCGGCAATAAGCCTGCTAGGCACAAAGCCCGATTAAGTTCACCAGCACAAGGCTTGCTAGGCCCACAGCCTGAATCATGATACTTTTAAGCTGTCTCTCACACACATTTCATATCTCAAACCTTTTATACACTCCATAATCTTTGTACGAACTTTCAAATATCATATCTCAATCGAACTAACTTAAACATACTAAATTCTAGGTTTATTCACATTCGGCTACTCAGTACTAATTCCAAAATTTTCAAATCAGCATATTACTAAATTACATACATAATTTACAATGTTTTATTGCTTAAAGACTTACCTCGGATATCGTCGAACGACAAAAATCGACTATTCAACTATTTTCGCTTTTCCCCGATCCAAGTCCGATTTCTTTGGTTCTTGATCTAAACATATTCAAATTAAGCTCATTCAAACATATTTTCATTCAATTTAATCCAAAAACACATAAATGGGAAAATTACCATTTTGCCCTTAGCATTTCACACTTTTTACAATTTAGTCCTATTTGCACAAAACACAAAATACACAAAATTTGACTATATACCTTAAGGGCCGAATATTCCTAGTCCTCATACAAGTCCATACATTTCATTTATTTCACATTTTAGTCCCTCAAAAATTTATTTTTGCAATTTAGTCCAACATACTCAATTTTATCAAAAATTCAAAGACAAAACTTGTTAATCTAACACATATGTATCATATTTCATCACCAAACAACATAAACAACAAGCTATCATCAATGGCTCAACTCAAAATATTCATCAAAATAAAAAATTAAAACATGGGCTTTGTGCATCTCATAGCAACTATCTCAAAAATGTAGAAATTATCAAAAACCGAAACCTAAACATACCTTAATCAAGCTCACTTGGTGCCGAATACCCTAAGCTTTCCTACGTTATTTTTCTTTTCTTTGTTTCGGCCAAGAAGAAAGAAAAAAATGACTTTTAAAATGTTATGATTTTGTTTTATTAAACTAATGTAATGATATAATATAATAATATTAATTATAAAATTAATATACATAAAAACTATATATTATAATCATGTTGCCGTGCACTATCCTATAAAAATGGGTTTATTGCATTTTAAATGCTCCCATTTAAAAAGACAACCTCAATTTAGTCCTAACACATTAAACTATCAAATTTATAATTTACGCGATTAAGCCCTTTTTATTAAATTAAGCTCACAAACAGTCAAATTTTTATACGAAACTTTCACACATGCTAATTCACATTTAATTAACACGGAAAATAATATTTAAATATTATTCTGATTCGGATTCGTGGTCCTGAAACTACCATTCCGATTAGGGTCTAAATCGGACCGTTACACTTACGTCACAACATCGCGACGTCAACCTTGTTTTCAACCTTTGATGTTTCGAAGTTCAGTGTCGCGACATCGAATGTTGATGTCGCAACACGATAGTCATTCTTTGCATACTTAAGCCCAAATTGACGCCCTACACACTCAAATAACCCATTAGTCATACCCGAGGCCCGAGTTGGCCTTACGGGTTGTGAAAACACTAAAAACTACGTAAAAACAATTATTTTACAGAAATTAAACCTAAAATAAATACCAAAAATGAAATAAAAACATATAAAAATGAGCTCATTAAGTGTCAGAAAGATCTTAATTTTCCAGAATGAATTGTGGTAGATCAAACTCCCCCACACTTAAGTCGTTTGTCCTCAAGCAACAAAATAAAAACACGCTTACACAAGAAATTAAAATCAAACAGTTCTTGAGCATGTCATATAAAAAAACTAGTTCAGAGCTATGTACATAGAATAATGTGAATAAATTAGTACTCTAACACGATATATAAATGACTATTGACCTTAAATATCATACACATTAGTTTATAAAATTACAAATCAAATAAATTCAAGAATGTTAAGTACATTGATCCATTGGAACAGGTACACAAAATATACATTTATGCTCGAAGAATGCAAGTAATTATAAATGTCAAAATTCAATCAATTTTCATCCATAAATCATATCACTTAGGCCATATAGGTGTTTTTGGCTTGTAATGTTCTGTGGCTTAGGTTGGTTGGGAACCAAAGAATAGACACACAAAATAGTTAAAGCACGAAAATAGTTTGGCACATTATATTGACCCTGATACTTCTCTAATTAGACCCTTTACCTCACCACCTTATATTCCCTTCTCTCACCTACCTTTTATCTTTGATTCCTAAGGTATAGTGAAGTTTTAGTAAATACAATTGTCCTAGTGAGACTAATATGCAAAATTGAGGAATTTTTTTCTTTCTTTTTCTTTTTCTTTCCTTTTTCTAACTTTGCTTTTTTATTTTGTTGAGATCTTCTCGCTCGACTAATTTAGCCTTTTCAAACTTTTTTCTTTTGATTAATTTTTCGAATTTTCTATTGACACACAAGTTTGTATGACTCTTATAATCACCATACTATACTATCCCTTAGGTTCACACTTAATTTTCTTTTCTTTTTTTTTTTGAAAAGCACTGTATCGTATCTACCTAACCCTCAATATCAATGGCCCGATGAAATTTTCATAAAAGCACTCAGTATATAGGTGAAAACAATAATGCCTAGTTACCCGTTAGGGTTAAACCTACACGATAAATTGCCTAGCCAGTGCTTAATATTCTCGTATTCTCGAATCCGCAACATATATAGGAACTTGGAACCTAATTTCATATTCTCGAGTCTACAACATATGTAGAAGCACGGAACCTATTCCTGTATTCTCGAGTCCGAAACATATGCAGGAGCTGAGAACCTCTCATGTATTCTCGAGTCTGCAACATATGCGTGAGCTCGGAACCTGGGCAAACTCACTAACCTGTATACGAGAATTTATTAATTTCATCGGGATACATCTCAGATTATAATATAGACCAATGCACCAAAAATTAATATTAACAATATTAATGTAATATACAAACATAAATAAATAGATTCATAATGTGTAACACCCCTCACCCGCATTCAACACCAAAATAGGGTTACGGAGCATTACCGAACATACTATACAATTACACATACATTTTCTCATACATTTTCAATTTCATGTAATTATCAATCAATAACATTCATATCATCCCTAATACGAGCCTACGAGGCCCAAAACATGCATTCGGGGTGGTTCGAGACTAAACCGATAACTTTGAAAACTTTAATAACACTTAGAAAATTTCTGGCAAAAAGAGGGGACACACGCGCGTGTGGCTCGGCCGTGTGTCTCACACGGCCAAAGACACGCCCGTGTGTCTTACACGGCCAAAGACACGCCCTGTCACAAGCAGTGTGGACATTCGAAATGGAAGAACATGGTCGTGTCCCAGCCCATGTTCGACCCTGTGTAACTCCCTAACTTGGGTCACACGGCCAATACACACGCCCATGTGGCTAGCCTGTGTGCCACACGGCCGTGTCAATCCTGTAGGGTATACTGAATTATGCCACACGACCAAGTCACACGCCCGTGTGTGAGGCTGTGTGGAGCATACTGACTTGGTTTCTAATTCAACACCAGGGGACACACGGCCGTGTACATGACCGTGTGTCACACACGATTGAGACACACGCCCGTTGGAAAAAAATAGGCTATTTACCAATCCATTTTGCCACCCAAACTTTTGCACACCTACACCAATCACACACTAGGTGCCAATATGATGGCCCGAAGCCAAATCAATGTAACTCGCACCCAAAGTGCTAATATCATGGCCCGAAGCCAACTCTTTGAACTCGCACCCAAAGTGCTAATATCAAGGCCCAAAGCCAACTCAATGAAGATTGTAATGACATGTCCTTCGTACCCTAATTTATTCCTAAGGTTCAACCGGGATTTATATTGTCGAATCTTCGTCGAATGTGTCTGCAAGTTCGTAATTCAAACTTTATGCAATATCAAAACATTTAAAACACAAATATAGTAATGCTTATTACACACGAACTTACCTCGGATGTAAAAATGACGAAACAGATCGATTAGTCGAGTATTTTATTTTTCTCCCGATCTAGATTCAAACTTCGCTTTCTTGATCTATATGTATTAAAATTGAACTTATTTAATTACCTCACTATTCAGTTTAACCCAAAAAACTTATTATAGTACATTCACACTTTTGCCCCAAGTATTTCACTACTTTTACAATTTAGTCCTTATTTCATAAAATTACAAATTCATGCAATTCCACCCAAACCCATGCTAGCCGAATTTCAATTAGGTCCCTAGCAGCCCATATTTTTCATTTATTTCACATTTTAACCACAAATTTTCCACATTTCACAATTTAATCCCTAATTTGCATTTTCACTAAAAATCACTTAACAAAACTTGTATAACTATCATCAAACATTCATAACATATCATTAAACATCAAAATACTCATGTATTCATCAATGGAAACATGTAAAATCTTTAACAATTTTGCAAAATAGTCCCTGGCTGTAACATCCTAAATTTTTGGGCCTATGCATTTAATGGGTGAATATGTGTAATGAGTTAATTTGAGCATTAGGGGTCCAAATTGGGCTCGAGGATTGGGTGAAGCCTTAGTTAAATTTTGTTTGGGCACTATAGGGTTTAAAAGGTGGTATCCGAGTTTAAAATATCAAAATGGGCTTGTGGCCCAGGTGGTCGATGGCGCCACTTAGGGAGCAAGGAGGTGACGCCACACAAGGGAGTAAGGGCCCAAATTTAAGTTACATGGAGCCCAACTCTTTTAATTTAAGTTAGCTAAATTTCGGCATTAGGGTTAGGTAGAGTGGAATGGCAACAAGGCTCAAAAATAGGAGGATTTATGTGAATGGGATAATGTAGATAATATAGTTGATAATATGGAAGGAAAAAAAAGGGAGAAAAGATAGGAGCTATCTACAAGGCTAGGAGTTGGCCGAAATTCCATCACCTAGAGAAGTGAAGAAATCGGTTTCTTTATGGAAAAGGGGGTGCCAAATTTTCCCTTTTTATTTGATTAATTTTTAGTTATCAGGAAGGGCACTTTCAGTTTTTCATAGGTAAATGCCGAAATTTCTATAAATAGGGAGGGTTCTCTTCTTTATTTTTCGATATTTAGGGTTTCCACCTTTTCTTTCTCTTCTTTCTTCTAAAAGCCGAAAACCCCATTATTCTTTTCTCTTCTTTCTCCTAAAAGCCGAAAACTCCATTATTCTCTTCTTTATTCTAAAAGCTGAAAACTCCATTATTCTCTTCTTTCTTCTAAAAGGCGAAAGCCGAAAACTCCATTATTCCTTTCTCTTCTTTCTTCTAAAAGCCGAAAACTCTATTATTCTCTTCTTTCTTCTAAAAGCCGAAAACTCCATTATTCTCTTCTCTTCTTTCTTCTAAAAAGCCGAAAGCCGAAAACTCCATTATTCTTTTCTCTTCTTTCTTCTAAAAGGCTGAATCTCTATAGATTTCTCGAATCATCTTCTCTTCTTGATTTTTCCCAAAAAGTCGGAATCCCCTGGGGCAAAAGAATCTTCTCTAGTAAGATCTCTTAGATCTAAAAGCCGGAAACACTAGTTCCTGAATCTCATATCACTTTTCGGGATTTCAAGGCAGATAGCGATGGTGTTGGCTACGGATAGCGTCAACTTAGAGGGTCTCATTCTAACAGTAATCAGGTGTGTAGATCTCTAACACACTAGTAATCTGTACTAAATATATGTTATGGGCTAAAAGCCGAAAAAAGGCTGTATAGTAATCTGTACTAAATATATGTTATGGGCTAAAAGCCAGAAAAAGGCTGTATAGTAATCTGTACTAAATATATGTTATGTGCTAAAAGCCAGAAAAAGGCTGTGTAGTAATCTGTACTAAATATATGTTATGGGCTAAAAGCCAAAAAAAGGTCAGACAGTCGGATTACCCAAAAAGGGTAGGCAAGGGATGCAGTGCACGTAATCATAGAAACTTCTCTATGTGTATCGATGTATGTGATAGGTGTGAACTTTTAGGTAGTATATTGTTTTGATTTCTGCATGTATGTATGCATGGGATGGGATTGATATGATGAAGGGAAGCGGTCGCATAGCGATCGGTGGCTTTGCCACATAGGTCACCTAGTGATTTGTCTTTATAATGAGCGGCAATTTGTCGAAATATTACGATGTATTATTAAGGTCGCATGGCGATCGGTGGCTTTGCCACATAGGTCACTGATGATCGGTCTTTAAGGCAGTGACACGGTATCGATATAGTGTGTAGCGGTTGGAGGGTTGATTGTATAAATCCCCAAGGTGTGATGGTTGGGACGGGTTGGTGTGTAGAGGATGGATTTACGGGTTGGGATGGGCCATGATGCATATATAGTTACCCTTGTATACGGGCCAAGGCCATAATGTGTTTGTGGGCCAAGCCTTTGATGTGTTTTCGGGATTTACACTTTCGAGTCTTGGTGACTCACCCTATTATTTTCCCTAACTGCGGATGAGCGGTAGATCGTGGACATGGGAGCAAAGGCGGACTCGAGGGCCATCAAGTTTTTATTCCTATAGATTATTCTGGTTTTTCCTTAAGTTTTTAATTTTGGAAACATTTATGTAATAAGGCCCCATAGTTTATACTCACTACTTAGTTTTTAATATTTGCAACTTATGGAACTTTGTCAAAGGTTTTATTTTTCAAAATAATAATAATACAAGGTTTTCTTTTCAAAAGTCACTTGTTTATTCGAATTTTGCCTAATAAGTTAGGATTTACTAAAACCAACTTAGCAAAAGTTTTCAACGTACAACCCGTAGCATACCGAGATCCAGTGAAACTTATGAAGTAGGGTTTGGGGTGTTACATTTTAGTGTCGAGCCCAGTTCAAAACTCGGGCTGTGAATGGGCCTAGTGGTGTTTTGAAAATTTGATGAGAATTTGAGAAAATGTCTTGGATGAAGATATGGCCTTCGAGTCTACCGGCACCCGATCCACGTAGGTAAGTATTCTAAACTTTTGGATGTGATATGTATGTGGGCTTGATGGGCTTGATGGACGTAGACTAGTATGTTAGGCATTGATGGACTATAGGCTTAGTTAAAACAACTCTTTAAATTCATAAGATTTAATCCAACCAAACAAACCTGTGAACAAGTCGCCGAGATAGGGTGTGGCAAGCAGCATACGCATGTCAGGATTGGATTCGAGAGGAGAGCTTGGTATTTAAGCAGTCCTAGTGACTCACCTCCTCTTCGCTGGAATCCTACCTGGTGCATAGTGACTGTTCCCCCTAGCCACGAGGATTTGTTGACGGGCCAGAATTAATAATTTAAAACCCGAAAGGGACCAGCCATTCTATTTTGTAAAACTACTAAATTACCCCTGATTTATAAGTGACCAAAATATCACGATCAATAAAATTACCAAAATACCCCGGATTTTCAAATTACCAAAATACCCCGAAATGTAAAATTACCTTATTTCACAAAGGAACCCTATTTCAAAAAATTACAGAAAAAAGACCCCTGAAGGATAAATTACGAAAATACCCCTGGGTAGTGAAATGACTAAAATACCTTATGTGTTGAATGTGGGTTCATGGATGTCGTCTGTATGTTGATGGTTGATGTGTGTGGTTCCTAGAACTAGGAGACAAACTTGGGACTGAAACTTGTAGATATAATTTCGAATTCGAAAGAACTACTCTTAAACTACTGATCATAAGACTGTTCGTGGTTAATCAGTGGAAGAAACCTATTATTTCATAAAATTTCTAATCAGATAAACATCAATCGTAAGAATGAGTACAAGGGGACGAGGATGCTCCAAATGCGAATACCGGTGCGTACTCTATCATATTATCCTAAGTGTTTCTTTTGGCTTTAGAATTAGAGTTCGCAGCAAAAGCATAATGGTGAGACTTGGGTAGTATGATTAATAGTTAGTTGGAAATTTTAAGGACGAAATTTCTTTAAGGGGGGTAGAACTGTAACATCCTGAATTTTTGGGCCTATGCATTTAATGGGTGAATATGTGTAATGAGTTAATTTGAGCATTAGGGGTCCAAATTGGGCTCAGGACTGGGTTGAATCCTTAGTTAAATTTTTGTTTGGGCACTATAGGGTTTAAAAGGTGGTATCTGAGTTTAAAATATCAAAATGGGCTTGTGGCCCAGTGGTCAGTGGCACCACTTAGGGAGCAAGGAGGTGACACCACACAAGGGAGTAAGGGGCCCAAATTTAAGTTACATGGAGCCCAACTCTTTTAATTTAAGTTAGCTAAATTTCGGCATTAGGGTTAGGTAGAGTGGACGGCAACAAGGCTCAAAAATAGGAGGATTTATGTGAATGGGATAATGTAGATAATATAGTTGATAATATGGAAGGAAAAAAAAGGGAGAAAAGATAGGAGCTATCTACAAGGCTAGGAGTTGGCCGAAATTCCATCACCTAGAGAAGTGAAGAAATCGGTTTCTTTATGGAAAAGGGGGTGCCGAATTTTCCCTTTTTATTTGAGTAATTTTTAGTTATCAGGAAGGGCACTTTCGGTTTTTCATAGGTAAATGCCGAAATTTCTATAAATAGGGAGGGTTCTCTTCTTTATTTTTTGATATTTAGGGTTTCCACCTTTTCTTTCTCTTCTTTCTTCTAAATGCCGAAAACCCCATTATTCTTCTCTTCTTTCTCCTAAAAGCCGAAAACTCCATTATTCTCTTCTTTATTCTAAAAGCTGAAAACTCCATTATTCTCTTCTTTCTTCTAAAAGGCGAAAGCCGAAAACTCCATTATTCCTTTCTCTTCTTTCTTCTAAAAGCCGAAAACTCTATTATTCTCTTCTTTCTTCTAAAAGCCGAAAACTCCATTATTCTCTTCTCTTCTTTCTTCTAAAAGTAGAAAGCAAAGAAAACTCCATTATTCTTTTCTCTTCTTTCTTCTAAAGGCTGAATCTCTATAGATTTCTTCGAATCATCTTCTCTTCTTGATTTTTCCCAAAAAGTCGGAATCCTCTGGGAGTAGCCGAATCTTCTCTAGTAAGATCTCTTAGATCTAAAAGCCGGAAACACTAGTTCCTGAAACTCATATCACTTTTCGGGATTTCAAGGTAGATAGCGGTGGTGTTGGCTACGGATAGCGTCAACTTAGAGGGTCTCGTTCTAACAGTAATCAGGTGTGTAGATCTCTAACACACTAGTAATCTGTACTAAATATATGTTATGGGCTAAAAGCCGAAAAAAGGCTGTATAGTAATCTGTACTAAATATATGTTATGGGCTAAAAGCCAGAAAAAGGCTGTGTAGTAATATGTACTAAATATATGTTATGGGCTAAAAGCCAAAAAAAGGCTGTAGACAGTCGGATTACCCAAAAAGGGTAGGCAAGGGATGCCAGGTACGTAATCATAGAAACTTCTCTATGTGTATCGATGTATGTGATAGACTGTGAACTTTTAGGTAGTATATTGTTTTGATTCTGCATGTATGTATGCATGGTATGGGATTGATATGATGAAGGGGAAGCAGGTCGCATAGCGATCGGTGGCTTTGCCACATAGGTCACCTAGTGATTGGTCTTTATGACAGGCAGCTCAGCTGTCGAAATACTATGATGTATTATTAAGGTCGCATGGCGATCGGTGGCTTTGCCACATAGGTCACACAGTGATCGGTCTTTAAGACAGGCAGCACATCTGTCGATATGGTGTGTAACGGTTAGAGGGTTGATTGTATAAATCCCCAAGGTGTGATGGTTGGTACGGGTTGGTGTGTAGAGGATGGATTTCTAGGTTGGGATGGGCCATGATGCATATATAGTTACCCTTGTATACGGGCCAAGGCCATAATGTGTTTGTGGGCCAAGCCTTTGATGTGTTTTCGGGATTTACACACTGAATCTTGGTGACTCACCCTATTATTTTTCCCTAACTTTGCAGATGAGAAGTAGATCGTGGACATGGGAGCAAAGGCGGACTCGAGGGGCCATCAAGTTTTTATTCCTATGGATTATTCCGGTTTTTCCTTAAGTTTTTAATTTTGGAAACATTTATGTAATAAGGCCCCATAGTTTATACTCACTACTTAGTTTTTAATATTTGTAACTTATGGAACTTTGTCAAAGGTTTTATTATTCAAAATAATAATAATACAAGGTTTTCTTTTCAAAAGTCACTTGTTTATTCGAATTTTGCCTAATAACTTATGATTTACTAAAACCAACTTAGCAAAAGTTTTCAACGTACAACCCGTAGCATACCAGATCTGGTCGAAACTTATGGACCGGGTTTGGGGTGTTACATTTTGGTGTCAGAGCCCAGTTCAAAATTCGGGCTGTGAATGGGCCTAGTGGTGTTTTGAAAATTTGATGAGAATTTGAGAAAATGTCTTGGATGAAGATATGGCCTTGAGTCTCACCAAGCACCGATCCACGCAGTAAGTATTCTAAACTTTTGGATGTGATATGTATGTGGGCTTGATGGGCTTGATGGGCGTGAGACTAGTATGTTAGGCATTGATGGACTATAGGCTTAGTTAAAACAACTCTTTAAATTCATAAGATTTAATCCAACCAAACAAACCTGTGAACAAGTCGCCGAGATAGGGTGTGGCAACAGGCATACGCATGTCTAGGATTGGATTCAGGGAGAGCTTGGTATTTAAGCAGTCCTAGTGACTCACCTCCTCTTCATTTGGAATCCTACGGTGCATAGTGATTATTCCCCTAGCCACGAGGATTTGTTGATGGGCGAGAATTAATAATTTAAAACCCGAAAGGGACCAGCCATTCTATTTTGTAAAACTACTAAATTACCCCTGATTTATAAGTGACCAAAATATCCCTGATCTGTA